>CM040242.1:247379989-248059686 GCA_022545495.1 Chrysanthemum lavandulifolium
AAAACCTTCCATAGTAGGATTCAATGGATTCTCCTGGTGTAGATGTAAACTTCTCCCATTCGGTTAGAAGCTTGTTCTCCATGTCTTGTTTACCAATTTACTTCCATAACATAGCCGTCTAACACGCTCCCACATATCGAAGCGGTTTCACAACCGCTCACCGCAGAAAGATGTCTATTGGTAAACCCGTTGGATAATATGAATTGCCATGTCATCTCAGATCGACTTGTTTCGATCCTCTTGATGTATTCGATTCGGTTTGAAGATGAGAGGATGGTGGGATGGGAGGTGTTGCATCAAGATTTCAGTACATGAACTTGTCGAGGTGGAAGGGTCCATCCCGAATGGATTTAATCATGAGTTTCCCATTAGGTTTGGTCTTGATGTAGCGGAGCATTCGACTTGTCCATTGAAGATAACCACCTTTTGCTAACATAGGAGGTCGGTTTTCGGCACCGCCGCATGAATGTCTTGTTGAGTAGCCATTGATGAAGGTATGATCCGATAAAGTTGATGTAGGATCGATTCAACGATAAAGGAGTTGTGGTTGATGAAGATTAAGCTTGGTTGAGGTGATTCTCGAAAGTCGTGCTCAGTAAACTCGGTTCTTAAAAATTTAGCCCAAAATTTGAAATTCACTATAAAAATCAATTCTAAGGTCGTATGAAAAATTTGAGTTATGACAATTTTGACGCAAAATTTGACCAAAAAATTTGAATTTAGGCCCAAAATTTGAATTTTGACCAAAATTTTCACATTAAACCAAAATTTGAATCTCGCGTAAAATTGAACGTTTAGTCTCAAAATTTAAATTTTTTTTTTTTTTTTTTTTTTTTTTTTTTTTTTTTTTTTTAACCTATATGCGAGAAAGAGAGCTTAGGCGTAGAAACAGGAGTTACGAGTAGACAAGGCTTATGCGTGGGATCTTAGGCGTGAAAGCTTATCGTAGAAACCTTATGCGTAGAAACCTTAGGCGTAGAAACCTTATGCGTGAAAGTATCTTACGCGTAACCTTAGGCTTATGCGTAGACAAAAGTTACTCGTAAACCTTACGCGTAATTTTGAAGTTATGCGTGGAGTTACTCGTAAGCTTTTAGCTTATCGTAAACTATGGTTAAGAACCAAAATCCTTTACACCGTCACAACAGTAAGAGATATCCACAAGTCGAAGTGTTCCACACACTTATCCAAGTGAGGAAGCACCGAGTAGCGATTATAGCACGAAGATTCTTCACCAAAAGTTACAGTAGAAAACTATGCGTAGTTGACTTTCTTCTGAGTAGAACTAGGGTTTTGACTTACTCGTAAAAATTTCCAATGATTCAAACAATTTCGCTTGCAGACGGTCTTAAAACACTCAAATAACACGAAAATGTTAACCTTTTCACCAAGTGCTTAGAAAAGTTACGAGTAGAAAACTAGGGTTTTGACTTTTGACTTCTACTCGTAAGAAATTTCCAATGATTCAAATGATATCTTTTGCACGAAAGCCTTAAAACACTCGAATAACCCAAAATGGTGACCTTTTTCACCCAAAGTGGCTAGAAAAGTTACGAGTAGAAATGACCAATAACCAAAACGAGCTTAAAAATGAAGAAAACACGTAAAGCTTGAACTTTTGCAAAAACTGAAACTTTAGCACCAAATAAACCTTAAACCACAAGAATCTTGAATTTTTGAGTGCAAAAATTAAAGCTTTATGCGTATCAAAGATGTAAAACGAGCCTTATGTGTAACCCTTCAAAACAAACACAAACACTCCTAAACCATTGTTAGGCGATTGATACCAATTGTAAAGCCCCTTTTATCACATATACCTTATCACTTTACCAAGCAAACCCAACACAAACCAAACACTAATACGTTATTTGTATAGAAAGATAGAGTAAAGAACTTGGTGACTTGATGTATAATTCGTGTATGTATTTAGAGAGGTAGAGAGAAGAAAGATGAACCAATAAGTTGTATATTGCTTCAAAGGAAAACACACACACACACACAGGCACACCCTCAAATGACATACTTGAGGGTATTTATAGTAAGAGAGGATGATGCCCTAAGGCTTGGCCATGGGCCTTGAGATGGACTTGGATTGGGCTTGGGTTACACGAACTAGACAAGGCTAGCTTAACTTAACTAATGCCCAATTAGCTTAGCCCAATCCACGAGCCCGTTGACTATTCTATCACGATGTCTAACACACATTACAAAGTTCCTAATCGTGAATGACCATCACTTCTAATAAAAATAATCAAGGCTAACATTTAGTTTAGTATTGCCTTCGGGCTTAGTACTATTATTGAACAATTGTCATTACGCACCTTCTATAATTAGAGGTGTTGTTTCCTTTTTAGTTTTGTTGGATGATGGTTTTACTCATACTATTTCACGTAATGGAATTGATGTTTCTTTAAAAGGTGTATTTTATTTTAAAGCAATTACTGTGAATAGTGTGTTTGAAATTGATGTGATTGGAAATGAATCTAACAATAAAAATAATTCAATGTTTAGCATTAACAAGAAGATAAAGTTAGACTTGAATTCTTCTTATCTTTGGCATTGTAGACTTGCTCATATAGGTAAGGCTCGCATGCATAATCTGCAACAAGAAGGGCTTTTGCAAAATATCAATGATGAATCATTTGATAAATGTGAGTCATGCATATCTGGGAAGATGACGAAGAAACCTTTTCATAGCAATATGGAGAGGGCTTCTGATCTACTTGGTCTTATTCATACTGATGTGTGTGGACCACTTAGACATGTATCAAAGAGAGGTGCTAGCTACTTCTTAACCTTTACTTGATGATTTCACCGTTATGGTTATGTTTATTTACTTAGCACAAACATGAGGTGTTTGAAACATTTAAGGTTTTCAAAGTCAAATAGAACCGCAATTGGGAAAAAGATTAAAGCTCTTTGATACGATAGAGGGCGAGTATCTAAGCCAAGAGTTTAAAGATTACTTAGTGAGAATGGAATTGTCCGAATCTCACTTCTCCATATACTCCACAACAAAATGGTGTATCTGAGAGAAGAAATCGTACATTTTTGGACATGATACGATCTATGTTTAATCTTACCACTCTACCTTTATCCTTTTAGGATTATGCTTTAGAATCTGCTGTTCGCATTCTAAATATGGTTCCCACAAAGAAGGTTAATAAGACACCATATGAAATATGGCATGGTAATGCTCCTAACATGTCTTATTTAAAGGTCTAGGGTTGCGAGGCGTATGTTAGACGTGACTCAGCAGATAAACTCCAACAAAGATCTGTAAAGTGTATCTTCGTAGGATACCCTAAGGAAACTATCTACTTTTACTATCCAACTGAAAATAAAGTAATTGTTGCTAGGTATGGAGATTTTCTTGAAAGAGATCTCGTATCTCAAGAATTCAGTGGGAGAGTTTATGATCCGGAAGATGATCAAGAAGATGCATTACCTTCGAAAACACTAACGTACTTCGGTGAGAACACGATAGTCCGGGTCCTCCACCGAAGTTGAAGTGAATCCGTTCGAGATCCGTAAGGACTACGCGTGCACCTGAACGTCTATGTCTTAACGTAGAGGTTGAGGAAACTATGTTAGGAGATCTTGGAGAGCCTACTAGTTATAAAGCTGCCTTGGCAAGTCCTGATAAGGAAAAATGGCAAGTTGGAATGAATGGGGAAATGCAATCCATGAGAGAAAATGAAGTCTGGGTAGAGGTCGATTTACCTCCAAACGCCACGGTGGTTGGAAGTAAGTGGCTTTATAAGATTAAGACTGACATGGATGGCAATGTACACATCTATAAAGCTCGTCTAGTTGCGCAAGGTTTTACTCAAACTTATGGCATTGATTACGAGGAGACATTTTCTCCTGTAGCAGACGTTAGAGCTATTAGAATTCTCATATCTATAGCAGCATACTATGACTAAGAGATATGGCAAATGGATGTCAAAACCGCCTTCTTGAATGGTCGCTTAGATGAAGACATCTATATGAAGCAACCTGAGGGGTTCGTGAATCCACAATTTCCAAACCGTGTATGCAAACTTCAAAGGTCCATTTATGGATTGAAGCAAGCATCAAGGCAATGGAATAAAAGATTTGATGAAGAAATCAAAAGGTATGGATTTATTCAAAATCATGATGAGCCATTGTATATCACAAAGTTAGTGGGAGTGATGTAATTTTCCTAATTCTTTATGTCGATGACATATTAATTATAGGAAAAGACATTCCAAGTTTGCAAAATGTTAAGGCATATCTTGGGAAGTGTTTTTCCGTGAAGGATTTAGGAGAAGCTGCATACATTCTGGGAATCAAGATCTACCGAGATAGGTCAAAGCGGTTAATTGGTTTAAGTCAAAGCGCTTACATTGATAAAATATTGAAGAGATTCAATATGCAAAATTCCAAGAAAGGATATTTGCCGATGGAAGTAAAACATGGCTTATGTAGCGGTGTGTGTGCTTCAACACCTTGAGGTGGCACGCATGCGAAAGTTCCTTATGCTTTGGTCAGAGGATCTATTATGTATCTTTGTGAGATGAACAAGGCCGATGTGGCGTTCGCTCAAAACATGACCGGTCGATATCAACGAGAATCCGGGTGACCTTCATTGGATTGTCATTAAACATATTCTCAGTATCTTAGGAATACGAAAGATATGTTCTTAGTGTATGGAGGAAATCCGGACACGAACTTGGTGTTACAATTCTTGTGATGCGTCTGGCGGTGTGATAAAGATGATACGAAGTCTCGGACGGGTTATGTCTTTGTCACCAATGGAGGAGCAATTGATTGGAAGAGCAAGAAGCGAGTCTGATGCGATGTCTCGACGAAGCGAATACATAGCCGCTTGAAGCTACAATGGAGGTCGTTTGGATTAGGAAATTCATTTCGGGCTTGGTGTTATGCCTTCAATTGAATCACCTATTGATATGTATTGTGACAATTACGCTACAATCATATTTACCAATGAACCTGGAGTCATGAAGGGCACCAGACATTTTCTACGGAAGAATCACTATGTTTGGGAACAAGTCCATGAAGGTGAAATAAATCTACTGAAAGTTCACACAGATGATAACTTAGCTGATCCTTTCACTAAGGCTTTAGCTAAAGACAAGCTTATTGGACTTGCCAATGGAATTGGACTTCGTTTAGCTAATAGTTTCATGAATAACTGTGATTAGTATTTGGATAAAGGATATAGTAAAGCATTTATTATTTTGATAAAATAAAGTTTAGATTATGTTTATTTTCATTTATAATATTGTTGTCCTATATTTGCATGTTTAATCCATGAGTAACTAAGTTATTCTAAATGTCCGTTGTCGATTAATGATATGGGAGTATCATTAAATTAAGACAAATCTGAGAGATGTGGTAGAATATACTTGAAAGTATATTGATGAGAATGCATACTAATTTCAGATGATATTCAATGAATTGAATATAGGACTTATCCCAACTACATAATTTACTTTGTGGATATTGTTATAAGTAAATTATGAATAGTTATCCTCAGACTTGAGATACCAGATAAGTGTCATGAATGTAGTGCATTTCGTGAAGCGACTTAACGCTATCACGAATCGGTAGTCATAAGGGTTGTTTTTAAATGTTACGAAGTTTATGGGTTATTCTTGTAGTCAAAATAGAATTTGTTCCTTCAAATTTATTTGGAGTTTAATCTTCTTTGGGCCCTCGTAGGGTTGACAAGATGTTTGTGTGGCCGCACCCAAATCTCCCCTAAATATGTTTAGATGATTCGGTAATCTTGGTCAATCACTTACAACGAGAAACATAACAGTTTTATAAAGAATGACTTAATTCCATATATTTATTTAACGTGGTATTAGAAACAAAAGGATAATAATAATGAGAAATCATAAAAGGGTTTTCCAGGAGCCTTACTCGAGTTGTACTAGAGGCATCGAAGTGTTGCTATACGCTAACCGATGTGATCACTCTATTAAGATATATCCAAGTGAGAGCTGTTGGTTTTATGGATATAAATTAGTAGACGTGAGTTAGGATCGAACTCGAGACTACGGGATTGCACACTTTACGTATGAGAATTTAAAGTTAATAATTAAATATAAAACGTTATATTTATTTATTGACTAAACTAAATAACAAACGAACGTTAAGTAATTAATGTAATGGACTAACGGGCATTAAATGTATTTGGAAAAGGACTAAATTGCAAAGTTTGGGAAGGTTCCGGAATCCCTTGGGGATGCCCTCATCCGATCGGCCAAGGAGGAAAAGGAAACAAACCCAACTTGTTCACCAAGTTTGCTTGGGTATATATACAAGGCTAGGGGTCTGATTTTTTTGGCATCTCTTTTGCTCATTGCTAAACCCTAAAAACGTTTTGTGTGTGTTTCTTTGTCTCAAACCGATCGGCCATCCACAAGGGTGTCGATCCACTCTTTTCCACAAATCAAGTTATTTTGGTTGATAAAACTAGCATTACTTTAATTCGGTTTAGTACGTGTGTACAAGAACGTAGTAATAACACACTATTGTTATTATTCTTGGATTGAATTACAAAATGGTATGGGGTAATTCATATAATCCTAATTAAATCAAATTAGAGTTCTTCCATTGCTAGTTTGTGGATTTGATTCTTGTTCGGCTAGAATCAAGAAAAGGTACGCATATTCTTTTATGTTAATTAATTGTTCATTAATAAATCCTATACGCTTCCGCTTGATTACTTTGATGTTTTGTGGTTATTTATTTGAATGTCATGTTATATAATTCTAACAAAAACATTCTCATGTCGTCACCACTTCACTCAAACAAAGATACAATGTTTTTTAAGAGCTCGTGAACAGTTTCATCATCCTCCTGTAACAAAAAGAATCGTTATAAAAGATATTGCTAAAAAAAGCCAAAAGAAAATAAATAAATAGATAGAATATATACCGCAATTAAAACGTCGAAGACATAGTATAAAAGTTTCGTAGTATATGATGATAACCACCGATACTTAGCAGCCAACTCAATATACTAACTACTGGCCAGCAAATCCAAAGCTTCTCGAATATCTGCGTATAAATTTAGTTTGCACAAAAAAAATAATAATAAAAAATAAAAACATACATAAATAAAAAAACATAAGCAATTATGAGCTCATGAGTAATTGACATAGGCAGTGAAACCAAGAATTGGATCTCAATGAGCTTCAAGAAATACCTTCCTAGAGTTAGGCAGCACATAATGACATAATGACATAATGCAACAGTAAATCAAGAACTATGAGTAAATGCTGGTGAAAAGTGCTAGTTTCATATACTAATTAGAAATTATGTAGGTGCATTTATGACTGTGAACCGTAATATCAGAGTCCATAGTTTTAACCCATTTAGTACTTTTTCTTAGCGAGACCTATTTACTATTATTGAATGGGTCTGTTTGTCTTCTAACTTTAAACGGGTTAACTTATACAATATCAAAAAAGAATCGGTTGGCCGAAAACGGGTGGTAGGTCACCCAAAAGTCTACTTTTAAAGCCTACTTCCTAACTCATTTTCATCCAAGTAGTTAGTTTGTTGTTGCAATAATATAGAAAAGAAGAGTTGCAAACTCGCCCTGGCCTGTTTTGACCCGTAACCAAAATGACTTGTTTTGACCTGAACATAATAAAAAAAAATTGGAATATGTATATATTTATAAAAACAAAACAAAACAAAATTTGCGATTGGTATAGTTTTAACCGATTGAGATCGTATGTCCGGATTCGAACTCGTGACCACGGGATTGCACACATTACGAATGAGAATTAAAGTTAAAAATAATTAATGTAAAATGATTACGATTAATTATTACACAAAACCGACTAACGATCGTTAAGTATTTAACGGAAAAATGACTAACGGTCGTTAAATGTAAAGAGAAGGACTAATAGTGAAATTGTTATAAAAGGAAAAGATATGGGTGTCCCCCCTTGGTCCTTGAACGTTTTGGGAGGGTTTTCCAACCAAAACCCTAACTTTTCCCAAAGTTTTCCATTCACTATATAAGCAAACCTAGGGTGAGAGTTTAGGGTTAACTTTTGTGCACACACATTAACCTAAACTCTACTCTTTTTCTCTCTTGCATAATCGGCCAAACACCCCTAATTTATTAGGGTTTTGGTTTTGGTTTTTCTAAAACAAGTTTTGTGTTGTTAGATCTAGCAATCTCTTTAATTCGTTTGTTAATTCGTGTGTACAAGAACGTGGTGTAACACACTATTGTTACATCAATTGGTTTGAGTTATAAAACGGTAAGGGATAACTCTTTAAACCATTCTACTTGAATTGAAGAGATCTATCCAATTGCAAGAGGTATGTTACGCTTTATTTTCAGTTAATTAATTGCTATTATATTCCTAAGTCTTCCGCTGTGTACTCTGTGGTGTCTATATGGTTTATTGGTTATCATATATCTTAAACTCAACAGTGGCATCACGAGCCTTGTATAACAAGTAATTAATTACTGAAACACATAAAACAAATAAACTGCTTGTGTTATTAATCGTATGTGTAGATCTAGGGTTTGCAAAACCTAAACCCTAATTTTTTTGGGGGGCATAATTTTTGTGCCCTAATTAGGGTTTTGTAAACTTCAGTTTTAATTGGATTAGAAACCCTAAGTTGCATGCAATTTTATGTGTATTAAATTGCGTAACTCTTGTTTAATTGCATTAATTGTTAAGTGTGATTTATATCCATGATAAATACATGCATGTTTTGTCATGGATCTACTTTTATTGTATGTTTTACTTGGTTAAGTGATATACACTAAATTTTTTTATAGATCTTAAATTGGGGAAGACCTCAATTATTATTATTAAATCAATTATGTGCTATGTGGTATATGTTTTAATTTTAACTTACGCAATCGATGAATCGATGCATGTGGCTCACCTTGTACATTCTTAAAAAATGGGTGAAAGTCTTAATTAGACATATACATATTGATGATCTAGAATTGATTATTAATAGGATTTATCAAAAGGTTTGCATGTGGCTATTTGATATGCATGACTTATTATTATGTTATGCATTCATTGTTTATATGTTTATTTTTAAATACTTGCTTGTTTGTTATGTGTAACAAGGGTATTTTTATAAGAAAAATAAACTGACCTAAACAATGGTGAAACATGTATTTTTAAGCATAGTAATCGTAATCGTTTAATTGATTGATTTTTTTGCACAAAATAGTTAGAACGGCTCACCCATTAATGACAAACTGTGTGATGGGTACAAGGTTGGTACGCATTAAATTGTGACCTTAAAGATGAGGGTATGTAATATGCTTCGCGCTGACCTAATTCTCCGCTCGTTTGTGCGTCTTAATGGAGCTACCAAGTATTCCTATAAATGTGCATAAAATCTTAAGGGTGAATTGACCTTAAATTCTACGCGCCACTTTTGTGGTAATTATCCGAATAACTTGGGTCTTATGACTCATGCAACAGTAGGATATAGTGGTAATTAAAGGTAATTCTTTAATTGGTGTAACCAATACCTCGATTAAAGTTTGATGATGAAAAGCTTAAACATTAAAACAAGGATGTGACTGTTTTAATAAAACCTTATGCTACGAAGATGAATGCATGACATCTTTGTACATATTTGATTTGACATCAAAATTATTACCCTTAATTTAAGTTGTATGCCATCCAACGAAACGGAAACACCTGAGATTACCTTTTATTTGCGTGAGAACGTGATTTAGATCGTAATCAAAGGGTAAAATATCCACGTGACGTGAGAACGGGCATGGATGATTTTGCGCTTCTTAAGTTGGACAACTTAATTGAGTTTTGTAGTGAGAACCGACAACTCAAGGCATAAGATGGGGATAAAACATGTTTACATGGCAATTGAAATTGGCTAAATGTAAATCCCATAAATCTAGGAGTTGCAATTTGAAAATTGGCAATTGAGGTTCGACTCGTACCATTTTGAATAATTTCATTACTAGCGATCAACGATGTGATGAAACTATGTCAATTGGATCCTAGTTTTCAAGTGAAAATTAAATGGTTATATGTTTATGAACCATGGGTATTTAATTTTCTTGAAAAGGTTAATTATCAAAAATACTAAAATTGAATTTTGTAATTCTTTTGAATGTATTAATGCAACATTTAACCGTAAACGTGGTTTAGTCTTTTATTAGTAAATTGATCCATTCTGCTTTCAAACAAATGTTTGATCGAGAATAATTTACCGAAAAGATAAACAAAGTCTCTTTTCCATGGGAGAAGAATGAGACTCAATCCTATTCCTTTTCATGAATGAGAAAGGTATAATAGGAACATTTGAATTGTCTAAATTCTAATGTAACTCATAGCAATGAATTGCACATCTTATTTTCCATAAAAATTTCATTACCCTAATTTGGTGAATGAATCCTTTTGTAACAAACATGAGATTTGGTTAACTGGAAAACATGTATATGAGTTACTAAATTAGAAGCTAGACTAATTACCGCAAAAATTGGTAAAAGGCAAACTAGCATATTTTATCTAGTTGTTTTGCTTTAGCCTTTAAAGGTGCTACATACCGATATGGGATGGTAGGCTCATTAAGGAAGAAATTGCATACCCAATTTTTCGAGTTAATAACATTGATGGATAACCCATCATTCACAGAGTAGAATACACCTTTTAGTACCTAAGTAATGATTACGTATGGTTCTTCGAAGGTGTAGGAAAGTAAAAAGCAAGCAAGTTGTTTTCACTTGGTTATGAAACACTTACAATGTTGTCAAATTCGGTGGGAGCATTTGTGTTGCATTACTGAATAAGAAGTTGTTTTAATGATTTCTAATTTAGTGGGAGCTACAAGCCTTATTTCCTGTGTAGTAACCCAGATTATCTTCAAAGATAATTACTTTCCAATTGTAGACACTTATGTTTCTTATGGATAGTCATGTGCGTTTCCTTACTAAACAATATAGTCCTACATCTACTTGTTATATCTATGACAAAAATCATATTAATCAAATAAACGAACGTGTATCGTGTTGTTTATTTGCTACATGATGTTGTTCCATGCACAAGTGGGAGAAATCTTTATTGTGTGCAAGGTACAACACATATAAATATGATTTAAATGGATTCTCATGACCGTGAGGTAAGAGAGTAACGTTCTAATAGGAATTATACATTTAAATGTGTATGATTTCCCTATTAAGAACATGTGTCAAGATGATAACAAAGACTATTTTAAATATTTATATCATTCAATATTTAAGAAACACTTGTAGTTACAATTTATGTTACGTGAGAACGTGAACTAGATTATAGCCCAAGGTAAAATATCCACGTGTCGTGAGAACGAGCATGGATGATTTTGCGCTTTCTTCGTTGAACATTTCATGGAATGACATAATTAAATGAAGTAATCTAATACTACTTTGATTTTAAGTATTTATGTATTCGAATGACTTAAATATATGTAGTAAATATTAACTTGAAATTATTAATTGAAACCCGAGGTGGTGTTCATAATTACTTTAATTATACATGTTTATGATGTCTTTGTAGAGTCACAAACATGAAGTCTTTTAATACAAGACTTACAATATAAAGTAAGACGTTAACTTGCTATGTTTTAAGACATATGCATGAAGTCAATGAGTTGATCAATGACTTATAACGTATAGTGGGATTATAACTGTTATGTCTTTTGACTTGGTCAAGAATACTTGTGTTATAATACATGCAATTGACTTGGTAATTCTATTGTACCATTATGTTTTACTTTTTTGGTAAATAGATAAGCCAAAGAGTAGATGGTTATCTTAAATATTGTTAGATTTTCTTACAATATTAATTCTAAGGAAATACCATAGTTTTATGGTATGTTCAGTTAGAAGAATCCAAATCTATTGGCATTGTTTGATTCAAGATAACTATAGTTTCTTCCAAAAGTTATCAAGGTTAGTAGATTGAGTATAGATTGAATATACTCAATAAGACTCCAACCTAGAAGATTAATAAGACACCATTTTTATGGAAAGTGATGAATCACATTAAGTCTTATAATGAAGTTCTGAATTTGTTAAACTACTTGTAAAGTGAGTTGTAACAAACTAAAGTCAGGAACTGTCAATGTTTTTGTAATATCCCAAAAGAGAACAATGCATTGTTGCTCTACTTGCTAAACTATTTAAAGGTAATCTTTAAATTGTTAAAGGCAAGTGGGAGTTTTGGTTTAGATCTTGAAAGATTAAAGTTACAAAATACATAATCTTCTAAAATGCACTAGCAAATATCATGATGAGGCTAAACATGTAAATGATAGACCTCAATATGATGGAATTGTCATTCATAGATCCGTAAGGATATCTCGGATATTTAATATCTTTGAGGATTATGAGTTACAAGATCATGGTAAGCTCGTTAATCATGATGATGAATTTACCAAATGTTGAATTGTGGTAAATCAATCATACTATGAATGTTGAGATGCTGTCCATAAAGATAATCAATTTTAGATACTTGGTTTATCTAAATGAAGATGATTTTCTTCAAAGGATGAAAACCCTAGTGGTTTAAATCTTTGTGTAGAAATCATATGGACAATATTGTACACGTATTTAATGTATGTCTAGTGATAATAATATTAATCATACTTAAGCAATTAACTATGATTGAATATTCTTTCCTAGATACATTAAATAGAAGTATAAAGATTATAATTGTCATACTTAGTTTCATTGATATGAAATTTTGACAATGAATATCAAAACTCTTTGTTCTGGAATTACTTTTGCGAGGACGATAAGTAATACAAAGGAGTTTTATGAATTCAAATAATCTTTGAATATGTACAAACTGCAAGAATCCATGAATGGATATATGCATGCATCTAGGAGATGATTCTTATGTTTAATATTAAATCCATGTTTGATTTAATAATTAAAATAAGATAGCTCATAAGTAATCCTGAAAGCTAGTGGGAGTATTATTTTTTATTTTCTTAAATCTTATATGTTGTATGGGCAACTACATTCCACCTAAATTAAGTTTATGTTGGGAATGAAACTTCGTTTGTAAGATTTGGAAATAAGTTATACAACCTTGGAATATATGTTTATTATTATAAACATATGCGGTAAATAAATGAGTCTAATAGAACATGATGGATATATAATGAGATCTTAAAGTCTAACTTGAAGATTCATCATGTACATCATGTTGTAAGATTGTTGTGTCATGCTTGATTACAAGATGATTTGACAACATTGAAAGTTGTTAGTGTAATAAATATTTTAAAAGGAATATGTTTGGATTTAGAATCACATTCCACAGTCTGGAGATGCTCCTAGATTCTATGGATGAAAATATGGCAATTGTTTCATAATTGTCATTGCCAACAAACTTGAGTTTTGGTAGGCACCAACATTACACTATAACTGTTCAAAGTTTACGGATGTTTAAAGAGCATATTGTTGTACACAATGATGCTAGTATAATTGAGATGACACTCAATTCTAGTCACGGTATCCTTGGTGATGACCATGTTGACTAGTTATGCTCAACTAAGAGCATAGTTGCATTATACATTAAAGAATAAAGAATACTTTAAACTTTAAAAGTTTTGAAAGATGATTGTCATAAAAGGGTGGTTCAGGTTGTCACGCACCTTATGGAATGTTATGACAATATCAAGATATGTGTAAACACATACAAGAAATTCACTTATTGAATTCTTGAAATAAGTATTCTCAAAATTCCTATAGATCAAAGTTAATTGAAATTATGCCTTGTCAACAAGTATGATTCTCATGACTTGTGGCAAAATTCATTAACTAGTATTATCATGAATTGATCTATTTAGTATTTGGATAAAGGATGTTAAACAATTATTATTTACAATGAATTAAAGTACGGTATATGTTTAATTTCATTTATAATATTGTGTCCTATATTTGCATGTTTAAATCCTTGAATAACTTAAGTTATTCTAAATAGTCCGTTGTCGATCAATAACATGGGAATGATATTGAATTAAGACAAATCTGAGTATTAGTTAGAATATACTTGAAAGTATATTGATGCGTAGCATGACTAATTTCAGATGATATTCAATGGATTGAGTATAGGACTTATCCCACCCACATGATGGTACTTTATGGATCTTAGTCATTAAGTACATCATGAATATTTATCCTCTGACTTGAGATACCTGAGAAATGTCATGGATGTAGTGCATTTCTATGAAGCAATCTAACGCTATACGTGGCGGTAGTTATAAGGGTTGTTTTCGAAATGTTGCGAAATTTATGAATTCTGCTCGTAGTCAAAACGGGATTTGTTTCCTTCAAATTTATTTGAAGTATAATACTGCTGGGGCCCTCGTAGGGTTGTCAAGATGTTTGCATGGCCATGCCCAAGGTCTTCCGAAATATGTTCAGAAGAATTGGTAATCTTGTTCAATCATATAAAACGAGAAACATAATAGTTAATTAAGAAATGAGTAAGATCCATATTCTTATTAACATGGTATTAGAAACAAAGGATGAATATGATGATGAATCATCAAAATGGTTTTTCTCCAGAAAACCATACACGAGTTGTACTGGGGGCATTGGCGTGTTGCTAGACGCTAACCAATGTCATTACACGTTTTGTAAACATATCCAAGTGGGAGCTGTTGGAATATGTATATATTTATAAAACGCGTATGTCCGGATTCGAACTCGTGACCACGGGATTGCACACATTACGAATGAGAATTAAAGTTAAAAATAATTAATGTAAAATGATTACGATTAATTATTACACAAAACTGACTAACGATCGTTAAGTATTTAACGGAAAAATGACTAACGGTCGTTAAATGTAAAGAGAATGACTAATAGTGAAATTGTTATAAAAGGAAAAGATATGGGTGTCCCCCCTTGGTCCTTGAACGTTTTTGGGAGGGTTTTCCAACCAAAAACCCTAACTTTTTCCCAAAGTTTTCCATTCACTATATAAGCAAACCTAGGGTGAGAGTTTAGGGTTAACTTTTGTGCACACACATTAACCTAAACTCTACTCTTTTTCTCTCTTGCATAATCGGCCAAACACCCCTAATTTATTAGGGTTTTGGTTTTTGTTTTTCTAAAACAAGTTTTGTGTTGTTAGATCTAGCAATCTCTTTAATTCGTTTGTTAATTCGTGTGTACAAGAACGTGGTGTAACACACTATTGTTACATCAATTGGTTTGAGTTATAAAACGGTAAGGGATAACTCTTTAAACCATTCTACTTGAATTGAAGAGATCTATCCAATTGCAAGAGGTATGTTACGCTTTATTTTCAGTTAATTAATTGCTATTATATTCCTAAGTCTTCCGATGTGTACTCTGTGGTGTCTATATGGTTTATTGGTTATCATATATCTTAAACTCAACACTATATCATAATCAAAACTATTAACTTCTTTTAATTTGTTTCTGTTAAAGTTTTTTTTAAGAGTAAATACGTTAATAGGTTTAACGAAAATCGTCAAGCTTTTTTAACATGCTTAAGTTACTAAGGCTCAACTAACCCAAACACCCCCTTATTTCAAGTATGCTAACCCTGCAACTTTGCAAAATTCATCATCTTACCTTCATTTTGACCCATTAACTTACCGGAGCTGAAAATTTACCACTTCTAGTCATATTTTTTTGCCTCCTGGTGTCCTCACCTTTTGGTAAGTCCACCAAGCTGGCCCGTTTTAAATGCATTGAGAAACACACTTTTTTGACACAGTATGAATCCAACATTCCTGATTCATACCACATGTGCATATATATTTCAGCATTAACGGCCGCTTCTAGCATGTGGCTACGTTTCTTCATAATGACGTCGTAACACATTAGCTATTTTCTGAATAAGATGCATAAAAAATTAAACATCAAAATATATGCAAAAATGACCTCTTTAGGAATGACTATTGATTTTACGACCTTTCGACACATCCAAACACCACTTTTCACTTTCCTTTGCTGAGCTGAGAACTTCCGACAGATCTGCACAATCACAATAACATCACTTATCGATTTTCACATAGTCCTCCAACACCACCTTTTTGAAAAATATTTTCCTACTGTGGTTATCCGTATTTCCATTATAAGTAGTAAAAAATTAATAAACCCCAAAGGTATTGTATTATTGTAATTGTAATTGTACATTAGATTGTATATGTATATTTACTAATACATAACCTAACGGGTACGACCCATCTATATCTTGGACCGACCCATCTACTCTAGTTTGGTCTAACACGCCCCCGCAAGCTAAGGACGGGCAACAACCTGTAGCTTGGATCTTAGAAAGAAGAATCGAGGAGTTGGTAATGGCTTTGTAAAGATATCTGTAATTTGATCATGTGTAGATATATGTTGAACTAGAAGATCTCCTTGAGAAACCTTTTACCGAACAAAGTGATAGTCTATTTCCTCGTGTTTTGTACGCGCATGAAAGATAGAGTTAGCTGACAAGTATGTTGCACCAAGATTGTCACACCATAGTATAGGAGTTGAAGATGAACGGATACCAAGCTCATGAAGAAGAGCTTGAAGCCATGTAAGCTCAGCAACAGTGTCAGCAAGAGCTTTGTATTCAGCTTCTGTAGAGGAACGTGAAACCGTATATTGTTTACGAGCGGTCCAAGATATAAGGTTTGAACCAAGATATATAGCAAATCCCCCCGTGGACCGTCGATCATCTGAATCCCCAGCCCAGTCAGCATCGGAGAAAGCTTCAAGAGAAGTATCAGGACTACCTTTCCATAGCACGTCAGTAAAAGCTTGAAGAGTAGAACCAGAAGAACAACGGATGAGCATACCATATTCAACTGTACAATGAAGATAACGTAAAATCCGTTTAACTGCAGACCAGTGATTCTCGGTCGGAGCATGCATATATTGACATACCTTGTTGACTGCAAAAGCTATGTGAGGCCGAGATAAGGTAACATATTGTAAAGCACCCACAACTTGTCGATATTTTACAGGATTAAAGAAAGCGGTACTGTCATCTAAACTTAGTGAGCTCAAAGTAACCATGGGAGAAGACACGGGATTGCAGTTAGAAAGACCAGCCTTTTGTAATAGCTCCAAAATATACTTCTTTTGAGACAGAGAACCCGGACACATGAGGAACAATTTCAATACCAAGAAGTAGTTAAGTGGCCCAAGATCTTTCAATGCAAAAGTGATCCAAGTTGACAAATTATATTGTCGATAGTGCCCTTGTCATTACCTGTAACGATGATGTCATCCACATATACCAGGATGTACAAAAGCTTGTGTCCACGCGAATAAATAAACAAAGGTGGATCCGTTATGGAGACTTTGAAACCGAGATCATAGAGGGCCTTGGAGAGGCGCTCAAACCAAGCGCGCGGGGCCTGATTTAATCCATAAAGAGACTTGTGAAGCAAACATACATGATTTGGTCGTTGTGGATCAATGAAGCCCGGAGGTTGTTTCATATAAACCTGCTCTTTAAGATGCCCATGAAGAAATGCATTCTGAACATCTAATTGGCGTAGTGGCCAGTTGTTAGTAACCGCAAGTGATAAAACAACTCGAATAGTTGTCGACTTGACAACCGGGCTAAATGTTTCATGAAAATCAATACCTGGTTGTTGCCGGAAACCTTTGGCAACAAATCTCGCTTTGTAACGTGTGATGGCACCATGCTTGTCCCTTTTCAACCTGTATACCCACTTACCATCAACAACATTGCTGTTAGAAGCACGAGGTACTAAAGACCACGTTCCATTTTTTACTAGAGCATCATACTCTTCTTTCATAGCTTGATGCCACTTTGGAGAGTTGTTGGCAACAGTAAACGAGGTTGGTTCGGTGATAGTAGTGGGGAGGACGGTAGCATGATTTACGGAAGGGTTGTAAAGAACCCGCCATTTGGGATTTTGAAGAACATTTGCGGGACGTTTCCGAGTAATGGGAGGTGTTGGTGGGGGTGGTGAGGGTCGTGTTTGTATCGATGTAGTCGATACGGTAGATGGTTGACCATTAGAAGACTCGGGAGAAGTTTGAGAAGTTGGACTCAACTGGGAAACTGATGATGGAGATGAGATAGGTGAGCGCGGTGAAGATGGACTTGGATGGTCAGTAGTATGAATTACATATGGTGATTCCGAGGTGTAATAGGGAGATGTTGTCGAAAGGGGTGGGGAAGCTGTGTTGTGGATATCGAAGGGGAATTGTGCTTCATTAAAACGAACATGCCGAGCAATATACATACGCTCGGTAGAGATATCAAGACAACGATATCCATGATGGGAGGGGCTGTAGCCAAGAAAGACACATGGAGTGGAACGAAAATCCATTTTGTGACGATTGTATGGACGAAGATGGGGAAAACATAGGCACCCAAAGACACAAAGAAAAGAGTAATCGGGAGACCGTTTAAATATATGTTCGAAAGGTGACTTGTTTGTCGATGTGCGAGAGGGCATCCGATTTATTAGGTAAACGGCAGCATCAAAAGCATAATGCCAAAAACATTGAGGAACACATGATTGAGCAAGAAGGGTAAGACCTGTCTCAACAACGTGGCGATTGCGACGTTCAACAAAGCCATTTTGCTCACTTGTATGAGGACAAGATTGTCGGTGAATGATGCTTAGCGAAGAGAAAAATGAAGCTAAATTGCGAAACTCACCGCCCCAATCTATTTGAACATTCTTTAATTTTGTGGTGAGTTGACGTTCAACCATTTGTACAAATGATTTAAAAGTGGAATACACATCATATTTTTGAGCTAAATGATATATCCACATGTAACGAGAATGATGATCAACACACAACATAAAATATCTATGACCTTCAAAAGATAACACAGGTGCGGGACCCCAAACATCACAATAAACCAAGTCTAAAATATTATTACTCCAAAAGTCAGAAACAAATAAAGGTAGTTTTAATGATTTTCCCAATGGACAAGAATTACAGAAACTTGACAAACTTTTATTTGTAACAGGAAGAAAAAAATTAGAAAGCATGGAACGCAAAAGACGTTGATGAGGATGTCCGAGCTGCCTATGCCAAGTGGTTGGGGAAGCTCGTACAGCCGAAAAAGATACTTTGTTGATCGACTTCAGTTGAGGAAGAGTGATGGTGTAGAGACCGTGTTTACTTGGGCCGGTGAGAAGAGTGGTGTGTGTAGACTCGTCCTTCACAACAAAATAAGAAGTGTGAAATTCAAAAAAGACATCATTATCATGACAAAACTTTTGAACAGAAAGGAGATTTTGGGAGATTTCTGGTACGTGAAGAATGTTTATGAGAGAAAACGTTTTATGTGGTGAGTAAACTTTAGATGAACCAATATGAAGAATAGGAAGACCCTTACCGTTGCCAACATGAAGTGCGTCGTCAGCATAGTATGCCTCATAATTGTCCATCGCTTCCAAATCAGGTGTCACATGACTGTTTGCTCCGTGTCTGAAAGCCAATTTTCAGAGGCATTAGAGGACTGAGCACGGGGTATTTGCAAAGTTAGCGGATGGCCGAGCGCAAATAGTAGAAGGGTCACGATTAGGGCATTGTGATGGAATGTGACCAATACCACATCTATTGCAAGTGTCATATACTGTGTTCTGGGTGGATGCCCAATCAAATGAACGACCATTACCACAACCTCGGTTGTTGTTACCATGAGAGTTTTTGCGATTGCCACGGTTGTTGTTATTGTTACTCCTGTTGTTGTTTGATTGACGAGCGCCATAAAAAGATTGTGGACCAGATGGTGCAATGGGTGACACTTGGAATCCAAGAGCACTCAATTGAGCTGCTAATTCTGAAAGTTGAGCTTGACGAGCATCTTTGGTGCTTGGTGTGCCTACTGCGTAGTTTGCAGCAAAAGATGAAGTGATAGATGGAGCAGGTGCACGAGTTTTTCCAATCATATAATCATGATCACTAAGGAGTGCATGAAGCTCGCTAAATGCAGTTGGACTTTGACGGGCAGTGATTGTTGTCTTAAGGCCGTTATATTCTTCACGGAGACCTGAGACAACAAGCATAACGAGATCTTTATCTTTTACAGGTTCACCGATGGCGGCGAGTGCATCAGCATATTCTTGAGCACGATTTAGATAAGCATCAGGAGTTTCATCACCGTGCATCTCTATTCTCAGAAGTTGCGTCTTGAGAGTGTACTCCCTGGATGTGGAATGAGGTGCATACGCCTTTTCAAGGACAACCAAAGATCTCGAGAAGTTGCACCTTGAACATGGCGAAAAGAAGCTTATGATATTGTAGAGATAATTAGCATACGGACGTGGGCATCGTTGGAGACCCAAATTGGATAATTAGGGTTTTCCTTTGGAACAGTGGCACCTTCAGTAACGGGTAAGGTTTTTGATGGACACGGTATTGAACCATTCACATAACCAATCAAATTGTTTGTGATGAGGAATGGTTCAATCATATTTTTCCAGTAACCATAATTGGTTGGTGAAAGGGTAAAAGCGAACATACGAGAGTTGTGAGCCGTTTTATCGGCTGTGGTAAAAGCTGAAATCATAGCCATATTCCTGTTTTTTTTTTTTTTTTTTAGGGTTTGACAGCAGCGGCGGCGGCGATGGTGAGGTGATCGGAAAATCAAAATTGATTAGGGGGTTTTGTTCATATTTATATGAGGATCACAGTTGTGTTCTTGGTTTTTCGTAAATCGATGTGGTTTGGCCAGAAAAAGCAAAAACGTGGCCGGATTTTGTAAAATCCGGTGAGCTACTGTGGAGGTTGAAAAATACCGGAATTGTGCCGGAAAAAAAGGTTATTTAGTGTTTTGGCTCTAATACCATAATAAACCCCAAAGGTATTGTATTATTGTAATTGTAATTGTACATTAGATTGTATATGTATATATACTAATACATAACCTAACGGGTACGGCCCATCTATATCTTGGACCTACCCATCTACTCTAGTTTGGTCTAACAAAAATGTACATCTAATGATATTTTGGTACACTTTCTATGAATATGACAACAAACATGAAAGAAGAATTTACTGATGGTAATGGCTGATGATGACTTTCAGTAGCAAAAGTATCTAAAAGTGTCTAATGATAACAAATGTTTCATTAAGAAGTACAATACATACCCATGCTGTCTAGATTCTATTCCACATAAACTCTGGCCTGCAACGTGCACATAAATCTTATGGTAACAGCAACCTCAAAAACCTGAAAAATACTAAGGTGTTACGTGACATTTGGTCTCATATACTTGTTATGATTAGTAAAACTTCGAGACTAATTACTGACAATCCAACAATATAGCCATTTTAAAAATGGAATTGACTCGAGTTTTTTAATGATCGATCTCGAGTCGAGCTATAAAAATCCTAGCTTGAACACAATCCCAAACACCCCTAAATAAATACATAATTTTAACCCAAACCCACTTTGACCTTTCACGTACTCAACCCGTCCATGTTGGCACCTCTTCTTACAATGATAAAATGAAGTGATTTTAATTTTGGCTTTTTATACATAGCAAATGGGTCAGATTTCCAAGGTGGCAGCTGAGGCAACAACCAAGTCTGTTTTGGCCACTTGATTGTGTTTTATGGAAGCTGGTGTGGCTGCTGTGGCAGATGTGATGGTAGCTACAGCTTAAAAAACATTCGAGCTTTTTTTTCTTTCCTTTCTACATTGAGTATTTTTTCTTTCCTTTCTACATTGAGTAAAAAGGAAAAAGGATTTCGAGATCGAGAGAGAGAGAGAGAGAGAGAGAGAGAGAGAGAGAGAGAGAGAGGGAGGGAGGGAGAGAGAGAGAGAGAGAGAGAGAGAGAGAGAGAGAGAGAGAGAGAGAGAGAGAGAGAGAGAGAGAGAGAGAGAGAGAGAGAGAGAGAGAGAGAGAGAGAGAGAGAGAGAGAGAGAGAGAGAGAGAGAGAGAGAGAGAGAGAGAGAGAGAGAGAGAGAGAGAGAGAGAGAGAGAGAGAGAGAGAGAGAGAGAGAGAGAGAGAGAGAGAGAGAGAGAGAGAGAGAGAGAGAGAAGTGACCAAAACCACGCATTTGAGATGCAACGAATTGCATTAGATGCATTTCTATTCATATAGATACAACATCTTGAGTTTCGAAAGTTAATTTGATGTATAGTTGGTGCAAATTGATTTTCATGATTTCGGCACGTGCAGAGGAACAAAAAACAAGAGAAATCATGAAATGCATATAATATCGTATATGCATCGATTAAAAGCTAGAAAACACATTATAGTGCGTTATAATACATCTAAGATTATAGGGATGCATCTAATTTAGGTCGGTGCATCTCGGTTTGCGCTTATAGTTCTTTTTTCCTTCCTTCTTATTTTAAGTAATATTATTATATATATATATATATATATATATATATATATATATATATATATATATATATATATATATATATATATATATATATATATATATATATATATATATATATATATATATATAAGAGGTCATCATAATGCCACTTGGCATTCAATATGGAGGACATGAAAAGGTATTCTATTCTTATGCTTGATGAATATTAAACTGATCACTGATAATCGTTGTTTAGTATTTATATATGAGCCTTTATTAATTGTTTACTTCATCAGTTGGACTCAAGATTGGATCCATTATAAATATCAAAGGTAAATTTTTTGCTCAATCTTCTATATATGCTGGGATTAATCAAAATACTAGGTTGGATCGGTATGTTTTACCAAAATTCGTTTGAGTATTACACATGTATTACATGTATTACACAGGAGCTATGAATTTAACGAATTGAACATTGAGTTTAGCGATTGAAATCATCTGTAATATATAGTTTACTTTAAAGATATGTTGTAAAGATGTTTAAAGATGATTAGGGTTTTTTTGAGTAATGTTAAGCCTTTGATAATATGTGACGATAAATAAATAGCACCAGCCTTTTCTTACTTTTGTGTAACTCAAAGTTTGTTTTTATTAGTTATCCTACAGTATCCATTTGTGATTATCAATGTTTAAGAACTGAAGAAGATTAACAATATGGTTGCTTCATGTTGGATTGCAAGTACAAGTAGACAGAGACTTCTAGTCGTGGGCCCCAATGTCACTTAAGCAGTGAACGGGGTAGGAGCGTCAGTTACAACAATTCTATTTGCCTTTGTGGTGAGCAGACCCGTATTTCAATTTGCTCTATCACATAGTGTAATCTTTTATGTAATCTAAGTACCAAACCTTTTTGGAATTATTATTTTTAATGGGAAAAGGTTATTCTATTACATATGAACTGTCAGCAGATGGCTTTTTTAGTTTTACTGATGTGTATGTTTTAAGCTTAATACATATTTTGACTGACTCACCAACTGCATGAACCAGTAGGAAGTATTTATACACTAATATTCTTTTATATGACATGATCATATTACCCATTTATCGTGGGGTTGCATCAGGTTGTTTCAGATACACCTGGACAAGTTTCTATTAAATTCAAATGTACTTAATTTTGACTTTTAATTATTATTATGTGAATTATTATAAGTCGAACGAGGGAACAAACTAAAGGTAGAATTGTGTGCTTTTTTTTTTCGTATGTTGAATGGTTCTATTTATTGCATGTGTAAGGATCATGTGGTTAGTTCCAATACAAATGGATTTTGTTTTGGTGTTTGGATTTGTTAGGTTTATTGATTCTTAGGGATATTTTCTCTTCGAGAATACGCCACACGTTTGTAATATTGTAAACTGTGTTTTAGCATGCGTAAGTTAGCGAAAAGAATTTGTTTCCTTAGGCAGAACTTTTAAGACATTTACGTTAGTATGAATTAATGAATTTTTGTACCCATCTGAACCATTTAAGCACAAATACCTATCTGACGCGTTTGAAAGCAACAACCCCACCTGTTCCATTTGAAGTAAATGGCCTATCTCATCTATTTTAAGATAACTTGACCCATTTAATAAAAGTAAAGGTAGTTTAATATAAATACATAGTGTTTGGACATAGAACTGAAGTGGGCATGGAACACAAATCGTTGGCTAAATGGTTGAAGGATGGGTTTTTTATTGCCTGCATTTGGTTTGTTTTGGAACACTTCAACAAATTACATTATGAACTATTGTATGATTTATACTATGACTAAGCTTATTAGCTGGTACCATTTACTTAAATAAGTCTATTTGGGTTGTAGGCGACACAAAGGACTATGGTAGCGCAGCATCAAACAAGTATCCAGAACCTAACGTAAGTACTGTTGCCCACTATTTTATGATATCAATTACATAATTGCTAAATATAAAAACGCTTAAATTTTACAGCGGAAACACTCTTACACTGGCCCTATGGAATGAAATGGCGATGGATTTTGAGATGCAAAAAAAATTCTCGCTCCCAAAGCCTGTTATTATTGCTGTTAGCTCATGCTGGATCAAAAAAATTCAGGTACTCATACTTTCAAATAACATAACACTGGACAAAACATATCAGTCATAACGTTTTTCCATCGTCACCTAAAGTAGCAGGAGCACCACGGCTATTAGGATCCCCTGCAACGTACTACTACTTTGAATCCCACAATTCATGAAATTGAGGAAATAATAACAATGTAAGTACGAATGCAATATAATAAGTTAATGTGCCAAAAAATTCCCACAATATCTGATATCATACCTTATTTTTGTAGTTACAACCAGCTAACAGGTCCGCAGCTGGCACTAGAGGTCAGAACAGAAACGCACACAAGTCTCGAAGAAGAAAGGTCCTGAAATCGTGTCCCATTAAAAACACTATTAGAAACAAACCCCGAGACACAACATGTATATCCTAGATCCACAGCAACAAAATTTCATAAATTTATTTCCTTTTTAATCTTTATGCCACATATTAGCGAGTCAGATTCACTACGAAAGCAATCATATTAAGTATTGATGGAACGAAGATTTGGTACTATAACAAATGTCGCACATCTGGAAAAAAGCTGGTAGATGAATGCCCTCATTGTCAATGTCAAGAGTATAACGATGAACCGACTCCCAACTACATGTACCTCAAAATATAAACTCAAACCAGTACATAACCGCGTCACTTAACCATTCCCTTTTCAGTTAATGCATATTCTAAAGTATCCCATTTTTTATTCAGCATTGTTTTAATGCTATTGAAACGGACGGAACAACAACCACATCCATCACATGCTTTAGCCCGAACACAGACACATTTGTTACAAAATGCAGCAACGTTCTTAACAAACTAGAAAACAAGGATCCGCACACCAAACCTGCTGCACTAACAAACTTGGAAAGCACAAAACATATATTTCAATTCCACTTTGGCCTTGGAAGCAAAACAGGATATCCAAAATTCATTCTGGATAAAGTTCTAGACGAACAACCATTGGCACTACCAGCACCACCTGCAAGTCCTGCTACAGAAGATGGTTCATCAGTTGCTACCATATCTGCAGGCACAACTGAATCCCAGGAAGAAATCACACAGATATCAACACCCGTCGGAGAATCTATGACCGTTGAAGACAAAACCACAAAAAACAATGGGATACTTACAACAAATTTCCTAAATGAGCTGTTTAAAGACACCGAAAAATAAGGACATGAACCCTCCTATGTTGTGATTGAATGTATGATACAAAATATCTCATATGGGTCGATAAATTGGATTCGATGTCGGATATGGATCCTGAACTAGAAGCAATATATGCAGGTGATGATATTATAATGTGATGTTAACAGAAGTTTATTGATTCCATTATATGACAGAAAGTGCAATTTTTCATGAAATTGTCCCACACTAGCACTTCCGCGTAATAATTCTACTACAGCCGAGCATTGTAGCATAATCTTAAACATAGGATTGTATATTTCTTGATAAAGGTATTCTACTACACAATTTGTTTATAAAATTTAGTGGTTACGAGGATGAGGAAATTGGAGAAGAAAGAAATAGAAAAAAGAAAGTACGTTTGACAGGGTAATATATGGTTTACCTGTAATGCTTAGGGGTGTTTAGATTTACGTTTTAACACTGGTGAGTAACTATTGTTTTATTTTTACGATTTCATGAACTGAAAAAAAAATGTTTACATGTAATTATATATACTTAATTGGAGAGACTTCTTTTCACTTTCACAACTTGATTCGTTTTTTGCAGGATGGTTCATGCAGTGGAGTGCGACACTGTTGTGTTGCATTACAAGAATGTTTTTTACAACGATATTTATATAATTTTTGATAATTAAATACATCTAGATTAATCGCTAAGCTTCAGGTTGCCATCAAGTTAATGCTAATTAGGTTATATTGTGAAGTGACATGGTCAATTTCCATATTGCAGGCGACCTTTCCAAATGCGGTTAATTTTTAGTTTCCATACAATTCTGAATCTGTGGTATGTATCATCTCAACTTGGCATGATTTTTCTCAAGAATAATTATATTGATTGGATTCTGTTGGTTATGATGTCATTGAACGGTTACTAAAGAGTATATTGCAGCAAGTACATGTTGTCCTAATAGCAGAAGAGGCTGGGGCAAAAGCTATAGACAAAAATAACACTTTTCCTGATTCACTACCTACTGGTTTAGGTTATTGAAACCTCAATTTTGTGTTTATTGAAGCTTAGCGATTTTGGACTTTCTTATTTCATTAGGCCAGGCAAGGTATAAGAGTTTTATATAATTGTCATACCTCCTGGTTTAGGGTATTGAAACCTCAATTTTGTGTTTATCGAAGCTTATCGATTTTGGACTTTCTGATTTCATTAGGCTATGTAAGGGATAAGATTTTTATATAATTGTCATAAGTTTTAAAACTTGTTGGATGCTAAGGAATAAGAGTCTTTTTGTGTTTTTTATATTTGCAAAAGAAAGGCTTAATGATATTGTTGGAAGTGCATATTATGATGCACCAGAAGTTCTGCACAGGTCATATAGTCTTGAAGCTGATATATGGAGTATCAGTGTGATCTCATATATTTTATCATGTGGGAGAAGACCTTTGTGGGCAAGAATGGAATCTGGGATATTTCATGCAGTACTAAGAGCAGACCCTAATTTTGATGATATACCATGGCCTTTTGTGTCACCAGACGGTAAGGACTTTGTTAAAAGACTCTTAAATAAGGACTATCGATAGCGAATGAGTGCTGCTCAAGCTCTTAGTAAGTTTATTACAATTCGGGTAGTCAATGAAGAATTGAATTTTTAAAACTAATTCATGGATCGTATTTGTGATTGTTGCTACAGCTTATCCATGGTTGTCAAGTGAAAGCCATCATATTCCTTTAGATATTTTAATTTATAAATTGGTGAAATCGTATCTTCATGCTTCTCCATTCAAACGTGTTGCACTTAAGGTATTGTCTTCTTAGTATTGCTTAAATGAAAATATATCAATACGCTATGACTTATAACATGGGCCCTTAAGTGGTTTGCGTAAGCAATCAGTGGATGTGATGTTTTGGTTAATCTCAGGCACTAGAAAAAGCCTTGACAGAGAATGAATTGGTTTATCGTCGAGCCCAATTAATGCTTTTGGAACCAAACAAAGATGGGAGTGTATCCCTTGATAACTTAAGAAGGTAAATTAGTCTTCTATTTCCCTTATCTGTGAAAGTAATATATGCATGGTATCATATTTATACATGTCTTAGCACTATGCTTGGGCTTTTTCAACACATTATGCAGGCTCTTCTACGTAATGCTACAGATGCAATGAAAGAGTCTCGGGTCCCTAATATTTTGAATGCGGTGAGCCTCCAACATCTACATGGATAGTCATATTATATAGCTTATTATCCAGGCTTAGCCTATAATTAATTTTTTTTTTCCCATTGTTACTAACAGATATTGGATCGACACAGCAGATAAATAACCTTGCATTGGTACCGGTGGAGCGATTCCATGGAAGCTTCATGTTACAAGAAAGATTTTCCATAGTGGTGTAGGACATAAGGTACCTAATATATGTTTTTGGAAAAAAGCTATAAAGTTGCGGAAACGCCCCATGGCAAGTGAACATCTATTTTCCTTTTTGACTGTGTTAATGCAACTACTCTTGGTGACATATGCCAATTTACTTTTCAATCAGAGGTTATAATCCTATTCTTGGTGACATATGCCAATTTACGGTTGAGAATCAATCAGACGATCAAGCAATCATCAAAGCAGTGGTACACGATTTGAGGTACGGTAAAGAGGTTATGTTCTTTGATGCTTTTATCGTTTACTGTTATCACATGATTACCGGTTTCAGGTTCTTTCAGTTTTAGGAAGCTACTGGTACTTATTGATTGTACACTATAGCTCGAGCAATCGCTAATCTTTGTGCCGATATCATCATATAGCTTAGCTGCCTAATTTTATGTTTCACATATTGGTATTTTGCTTCATTTTCATATTTTTAACAGTAGGAGAGTTTTTAATATTAGTTAGAACATCTTTTTAAGATATCTGTTATTGAGTTGTGTGCATGGTATTTCTATTTGCAACAGTTGGCTATGTCGGATCAATCCTTCAGCCACTCATGAACCGTTTAAATCACGGCTACCTAAACATGGCAAGCTGGTGAGTGTGTTTATTATGTGATTAGGGAGTCTTTTAACTAAATATGCAATTGCGTTATACATGAACTTACATCTTCTTAGTTTTAAATACATATAAGTGTATTGCCATGATGATATAGTAACCCAACAATAGTAAAAGAACCCCATAAAAAATAAATGGCTTCAATTGAGGCGCCTGTGTAACCCCTTCAATTTGAGTGACATATCATCAAAACTATTATAAAGTATAATACCAACAGATGCATGTACCCATGAAGAGTCTAAATTTCAAAAGAAAAAAAGATAGTTTCAAGGAATTTAACAAATGTTCACAACTCCTCATATCGAACCATTAATAACAGAGCACAGTCTCAAGGTCAAAGTAAAAGTTTTCCAAAATTCAGGGTCCTAAATTCCCATATCATACTTTATTATAAATATAAACCATTGTTTAAGCTTTAGATTACCTTTAGATGTAAAACTACATAATCAACAAAAGCTCTTACTCGAGCATAATTGTATCAGTTGATCAATAAAACCATTGATTAACTGCAATCAGGCAAAAATAATAAGTTAGATGATAAACAAATACATCTATGAGACAACCTCATGTTTTCAATTCATTCATATAGTTATCAAGTTTTCGATAAGGTATAACACAAACGGGAAAAAGTAGAAAAGAGTTACATGTGTAGAGAAGTCAGTATATTTTGCTTAGGTTCTGTAACTTGACCATAAAAAAAATATTTTTGGGAATGTGCTCCTTAATGTGTCTAACACGCCGTACTGATATATGATGAAAAAAGAAACAGGTTGATAAGGTCAAATGGGTCAAAAGATGCCCAAAATGTATATTATGTTGGTCAAATATATAATCTCAAGCAATATAAATATAATGAGTTTGTGATTGTAGCTATCGTTGTTCTTAATTGTCTATACATTGCAGCCAACACACAAAATAGCTTTGTACACGCTGTTGAGAACAGTAAAAGGAAACTACCAGTAGTATATGATAAAGACATATTGATGGAATGCATACCCACAAGGCGGACAAAATACAGCTACTCGTCATGATCACATAAGTACACATGAGATTTACTCAATAACAGCATCCATGATTTCATTATCAAGTTCTCTAAACTTTATTTGTTGGATGTAGCAGGCACTAAAGAAAAAACAACTACTGTTCCTGCATCCACCTGTAATAGAACCAAACATGTCCGAAAAGCTCCCCATAGTGAGTGAAGTTATCTGGTGTTTGCGGACTAAAGTCGGGAAATTGCTATATATAGGTTTAATAGTCGTTTTTTTATCGTCAAATGATGCTACAACAATAATTATATACCTTAATACCTTATACTATATATTGTAATTCTATACTTAAACATTGCCAAACGCCCTATACATAATTAAAAGAGAACATTACAGCTTTGAGCAACCAAAGTAGATTAAAACTCTCCACACCTTGTGTTATGTACTTATGTTATCTTATTTTTGAAGGTCTGCGCAATGTAGATTTTATATGCTCTGTATCATATATGCCTTAAATGAGATCTACTAACTAAGGTCGAACAATAGTCCTTCAGTCTAAATAGAACCATGTGTTATTACCTCTTTGGTTCTATATGTTAAAGACATATGTAATTAATGGTGTAGACATGTAACAACAGTCATGAATGCTATGACGTTAGTACAATGGAAAAAATTTAGATTTTAATGGTTAAAGTGTTTTGCATTAGAGCAATAGTAATCTGTAAAACAAAGACATATGTATTAAAAGTGTAGAGATGGTCTAAGTCAAAACTCAAACGTAAGAGTATTGTTGTTTAAGATTAATTGAGGTATATTAGTCCTTTTCTAATTACTGAACCAATGAACAAATGTTTCCCGTTGAGTTGACTAAATTGCCACTTCTTGAGAAGCTATATCTGGATAAAAATAAGTTATTAACCTTGCCCCATGAAGTTGGCGATATGAAAAACCTTAAAGTACTCACGGTGGACTGCAACGTATTGGTCTCGGTACCAGGTAAACTTATATTATAATTTTCACTTGATGTCATTTCCCTACAACCTCCTGAGAAGTTATTTGCATTTTATGCAGGTGTGGGACAGATTTACAGCTTGTGACATCTACCTTTTTTGTTTGAACAACCAACAGTTGAACTAAGGAGTTGCATTGGACTCATGGGATTGTCACTTGAAAACAATAAGCTGGTATGTCCTCTTCTTGATTTCAGGTTGTTCATTCTACAAGCTAATTTGTCCTATTATATGACTTACTAAAAGGTATACATATTCTCAAGCCGAAATCAAATAATTATCTTAATGTCTTAAAGAACCAGTCGTTCACAATCACCAATAAGTTTCATGTCATATATGTTTTTTAAATCATTGCCACTTACATTTTTATGATGTTAAAAGATACTTGACACTTCAACGGATTGGGATTCATCCGATCCGGTCACTTTGCATAGATAATGTTAGCACTTCAAGAAAAATAATAGATTTTCCCTTTTCAGTCATAAAAAATAATCAGATATTTGCACCACAAATGGTTTTGCTGAATGCGTTTTGTTTAGATTAAAGAAGAGCACTTAGTAGGTGGTAAAAATTGATAAAGTTTTATTTTTTAAAAACGATATAGTTTTGTGTTAAAAAAATTAATAATTTTGATTACATGCATCTTTTTGTTTATCCATATAGTGGGGGAAAACACACGCTACTTTATACGAGTAACATTTTTAAAATGTCTCAGATTATGTTTTAGATATATTTTGAATTAAATGTACAGAATATTCCAAATGCGTATTATGTTACTGTACGTATGTTAAATTTAACTTATAGATAGAGCCACAAGAGTTTATGTCTTGAGTTTAAATGTTATTGTATCGCTATATCATATCAAAATAATTGTAACTCTTAAGCTGGAACATAATATAAGAGTAATGTTTGCCTAGGAAAAAAAAGTCCAAAACGCCTTCGACAAAATAGGAGAATCAATTCTCACATGTGTACCTTCTTAAAATAGTGACATGTTTCGTAACAGTGCATGGTTAGATAATCGGGTATTTCTAAACATGGATAGAATAACACCAACACGCATACTCAGAAGACATTTGGTTTCGATTTTGATGAATTGTCGTATAAGTTGCATACTTAGAAACTCATTCATGTTCTAACTTTCATGTAGAAATATTTGATTAATAATATGGGTTAATATTCATATGGCTTATCCTACACGAGTAAGAATCTAAAGACTCGATTCACTGGATGCACCAAGATTATTGATGGCGACTTGAAAGATAAAGAGGTTCATACAAGTTTTGCCTTTGACACATCTTGCGAGGTAATTTCTGTTGTGTCATTACTTTCATATCATCGTTGTATTTCAATGCTCATCTATTTTTTCATATGTGTCGCGACTCCACAATCCCTTATAAATATAGGCTCAAGGTCATTTCAATGATGCAATTTGTTATTTGATGTCCTTGCAGAGGTTGAGATTAACGGGAAAACGATATTATCTAATGTGCCCAATGGTGTCCCGATTTTCTTCCCTTTGTAGGGTTTGTACCAGCACCATCATCTTTGCAATTTTGTGGTTATTTCTTGCTCTTCCTGGCTCATCGACCTTTACTGAATTATTGTTTAGTCGTGTTTTTTCTTATTTTACTTGTGACAGTAAAGGTTAAATTTTTAGTTGAAAAAGTATGTCAATGGTATGTTTTATTTGTTATCATTGTTATTAAAGTTGCTAATAATTTGATTTTGTAAAAGCTTACAAATTTTATTAATTTAATGATTTAGAGATTGTTTTCATTTAAGAGGTGTTTGTTTATACGTGATAACTTTTAGTTTGTTACATCGGATGAACATCTATTTTGCTTTCCTTTAAAAGGTGTTTGATATAACATATAGAACTTTTATTATCTCACATTCGATAAACGTTTAATTCATTTTGTTATTTGGTATGTTTATAGCTTATTTTCATTAACTTAATTACTTAGAGCTGGCAAGACGGGCGTGTTAAAACGGGTTGGGGTTTGGATATTTATATATAAAGAAAAAGCATTAGCAGATCGAAAGTATCTCCTTATTAATTCCCATCTGATTGGTTTAGTTGCATTTTTTTTAACTATCTTCTTATTCATCACTCAAGAGTACTATTATTCTTTGTTTACATTAATGTAAATCACTTTGATAATTGGTAGGTTCAGTAATGGAAGAGGAACATGCTTTTGTCAATGCTAAACAATATCATGGCATTTCGAGTAAAGACGGTTGAGGGCTACAACATAATTGGAAAATAAAGTCGTTAAATTCATAAAGGTACCACTTTTATTGCTTACTCTTTGAATTTTGCACGATCATTGATATGTCATGGTAGGGAAAGGAAAGCGGGTAATACACAAGTAAAACCTAACGTATAATTCATATATAGCCCTCAACAGCTATTGATTATCATTCTTCCCGTACATAGTTTGATATTTTGTGATAATTTTAATGTTATGATCTTTTGTTATTATTTTGTATAAAGAGCCAGTATATCAAAAGCTTATATTAATTAAAAAGGTCATCATTATATAATTACTTGTGACAACTCGTAATTTCGGTCATTTTACAAACTTTAAAAGTTTCACTATTTCATCATTTATCGTAAACTAGGTTTACGAGCATCAAATTCACGTAACCGTAATGGTTTAGCTGTGAATTCATGATCATATCATCGAGGACATTTCATATAGACTAAGTTTAGTCTACATAGCATTAATAACATCATTTCATATCGGTTCATGCATGGTTTTGCATTTATTCATTAAACGTTTATTTTCCTATTAAATAAACGCTATCGCGTAAACATTATTTTGAAACATTGATCCGACACTTCCAAAATAATCTTAATATATTTTATACTCATATTTAGACTATAAAATTATATTATCAATTTACCGATGTTTTCAATTTATTTCGTAAATAAATTGTTATAGTTTATATAATTACGACGGTTTTATAAATTCAAACCGATAAATATTTATTCACTCAAATCTTGCAAGAAATATATTTTATAATTTTATGACCTAAAAATATTTTATCTTGGCCCGTGAAAATTTATTTTTATCCAACGCTACCCTAAATATTTACAATATTTACCACTTAACCTCAAATCTTTTACAAGTATCTTACACTTATAAATTAAAAAAAAAAAAAAAAAAAAAAAAAAATAATTAATAGATGACAAACCCCTTGTCGACACAAGGGATGAGTCACAATTAGATATTTGCAAAATATCACAAGTAAATGTATTATACATACTATTTTCACTTCATTTCTTTCATTTCAAACCAAAGACCAAAATCTCTTCTCTTTTCTCTCTAAATATTCGGCAGCCAAGGGACCAAAAGGAAGGATCATCCAAGTTTTCAAGACAAGTTTAATTACACACTAGTATCATTTGTTGCAAAGGTTTTGTAATACAAACCTCAAGTGATTAGGAAAACCTTTTGTCCATAAACCTCATCATATCACTAGTAAGCATTCATATTCATATTTTTATTTCATATTCATTTTATGGTCATATCATTTTATTTGAGAAACATGCAAGTCTCATGATGTTTATACCATTTTTAAGGTTTTTAAGGTTTTATGTGCTAAATATATATAATCCATCCTATAATTACTCCTTGTTATATTTTAGTTTTGGTGATGTCTAGGAACCCATGACACCCTAAGAAGGTGTATGGTAGGATTTGATTAGCTTGAGTTGTTTTGAATTGGTTAGAATAGGTTTTGCGAGAAAAACTCATTTCGACACGTTTTGAAAAGGGTCTGTCCTTAAAATTAAATTCGGAAAATCCGACAGTAGGTAAAAATATTTGGCCTAGATATTTAGAAAATATACTTTAAAACGAAACCGTGGCCGCTTGAACGGATTAAAACGGAGCTATAACGAAGAAGTTATGAATTTTTCAATTTTGACGATGAAAACTATTAATTTCAGAAATTTCAGCATGAAAATGTCACTCTTTACGAGTCAAAAATGAGTCCTAAGCTTTATAAATTGTGTCGACTTATCAAAAATATATTAGTATACTTTGACACGAATCTAAGGATGTAGAAAACGTAGAAAACGGACTTGTAACGATTAAATTACACGCGATAAACCAAGTTGCCGTAACTTTATTCTATTAGCAAAATTAATATATTCTCTATTAAAACATACTACGGCAACTAAAGGACCATGTTGGCGGACGTTTTAACAATGATGTAGAACTTTTATAACGTGATGTCTTCTAGTAAAAGTAAGTTCGCCAAGTATATTTTCCAAAATGTCCAACCGTTTGTCAAGCGGAGTTGTAACGAATAATATAAGGTCGCTTAAACTTTGCCGAAAACCACACTTAAACCATATTTTGGGCACAAGTACCATACTTCACCTATGTTTTCTCCATGATCGAGACCTCTATGATAAAAACTTAAACACTAAAACTTTGAGATAATGATACAAGCTTCCCAAAACCGTTGAGTTCGTTTCCTAACACTCGACGTGCACCATTTTACGACTAGCTTTTCGAGGCCATTTTAGTCACTTTCATGAAAATTTCAACGACATTATTTTACGACGAAAAGTTATAATTTCATTATAAATCATTAAATGACTATCGTGGGATATCATTTCAACGTAAATACTTGTAAAGTATTTTATAACATGACGAGATGTCATAAACATATATTTCGACGATAAATTCTATTTTCAAAAGCGTACAAGTGGTATAGATTACATGTGGATTTGCATGCATACATTGTTTCATGATTTACATTAGAACATATCATTCATAATAGGTCACGGTCGAGGTTGCTCCTCATTTCAAGATTGCCATTATATCATCATTATCATTGCAACAGTGAGTTTTCATAGCCCGATTTATTCAAGTTTTACTTATTTCAAACCTACGGGAGAATACATTGTACATCATTTTATTACGATACCAAGTATATCAAATTCATTACATTGCTTAAGTTACCTCATTGCCGCTTAAATGTCCCCATTTCACGAACATGAACCGTTAATTTCATAGAAGCGAGGGTGAGTGGATAGATCTATCGAGGTGACACCTCCATCCGGGTTGGCGGATTCCAACCGGACGGATGCATTTCATTTCTTAATCATTATTTGAGTTGTTTGGCAAACACTGCTTTGGGCGACTCATGATCAATCGAGCTTCGTGTCATGGACTTATAGCAATTGTATCATTTTGTGGCGACATTGTCATACATAATATATACTTGTGGTAGTCGTATTTAACATTTTCAACAACTCTATGAACTCACTCAACCTTTGTGTTGACACTTTTAGCAATGTATTTTCAGGTAACTAAGGCATTCACTTCATGGCATGCATGTGGACATATCATAGAGTCGCGGTGACGACGCGTCTCACATGGGATTTATACACTTTAAAACATCGTTTGACTTGTACCAAACTTATTTTCCGCACATAGTAACTTTCATTTGGGACCTATCTTTGTAACTCGAATGTTTTATTAAATCAAGCGATGTATTTTCCAAACGACACTTTAGGTCGTTCAATATAACTGTGATTGTGATGCTATGACAATCAATCCCGTGAATTCCATTCCATTGCAAAAGCAGTAATTTGGGGTGTGACAGATGGTATCGAGCTTGATTATAGAGAACTAGGTTGCATCATTGACCCTAGACTATAACTACATCATCATAGCATCTCATCATTTCATCATGAGTGCATATTCACTTTACATGCGGTTTCATACGCACATTTTGCGAGTTATTTACTTTCATTTCAAAAGCGATTGTCACATAGATGCCTTCAAATACCCATCCCATTATACTCACATCACTTTGACATGGAGAATGCCTTGTCATTCCCTATCACAATTTTAACATCAGTTGACTCAACACCGATAACATCAGATGATGAGACTGAACTCTTTTAGGAGGACGAAGTTGCACCTACACCATCACGATCACTATTGATTCACCGTAGGATCAGGACAATTTTTATCATTCTGTTGAGACAGATCATACCATTTGGTAGGACTTACAAGCTTAATCCTAGTGGACCATTATTAGTCATACATTTGATTTGCACCATCCGCTCACATGGGAAGATACTGCATGATTTGATACACCATTATCATTTATCACTAAGACTATAGACTACTACACTACACCATCTCATAGGTTTGAGGACTGAGAGTTCTAGGGCTATTGTTGCTAGACCGCCTACTACTCCTACACTTGAAACACGATTTGACCATCAACAAGAACAGATAATAGGTACCTTTCAATCTTATGTAATCTTTATCCCTTATTAACTCCACGATAATTACAACCTTTGTTTATTTCATTCCTTATTCCAATTGCCCAATTTCCCATCATTTCACGACGATACATCACTATCTTACTAGGGGTTAGGCCAACTTTATTCTTGACCAATTAGGAGACTATTATCACTCTATGAGGTTCTCCCATGTATCCTACAAACCATTCAACAAATTATATTTCAAGTTACTTTGCTACCATTTCATAAAATTATTTCACTTAATTTTATTTCAAGCTATTTTATCACCATCTTAGAAACGTTGTTTCATAAAGTTTTAAAACAAGTTGTTTTATTACCAACTTATCAATTGGCTTTCAGTCATTTTATCAATTATTTAATATCATCATGCGAAACGATTTTCATGTTACTCGAAAAAATTATTGAGCCATTATCTTACAAAACAAAATGTTGAATACCATCTAAAACTTTGGAGGAACATAATACCATTTCAACAAAACCAAGCATCACATCATTTGTCCTCGATTATACATGGCTCGATCACCTATGTATAATTCAGAAGAATTATGTCATGAAAGTAACAAGCATCATTTCAAATCTCTTAAAACAATCTTCACTCAAAAGCAAAGCTTTGTAATCGATAAATTGTTCATAAACATTTCTTTTGTTAACACTCTATAGATTCTTATATCATTCATCACTCACTCAACCAATAAGTTAGAATTTGACGAGTTACCTTTTAGGAAAGGCTTTCTATACCATCTATGAGGAGGATTCCTCGATACAAGAAAACAATGAAAGGATTTTGGAATTACCAACAAGGGCTAGAAGTAGGTAGCGAGATCTTTCAAAACTCAACAAAAATCTTAAGACATCACGAGACATTCGAACCACTATTTTTGGACTAGAAGCCAAATTATATCATTTCAAAAGTACTAGCTAGACCGAGTTACAAGATTTAGTACGGCGAATACACACTAAGCAACACTATAGGGATAAACCAAGTCTTCTAATCAAGACTACGAACATTTCATTAAACATGGCTTCAACAATATGTGAATTTCCTACAATGAGTTTTCCTTAAAGGAAAAATTGGTTAAATTTAGGCTATCCATATAAACTTTCCCTAAGGCATTGTGTTCTCTAGAAATTACGGATAATTTCATTTTCACCTCAAGAGATGCAACAGTTTGAACATATCGGAACAATCAATGACTCTCCATCTACAAGTGAAATTAGAACAAACATTCTTCGACATAGTATGAGTGATATCTATTTTCTTGCTAGCATGATAACAATATAAGTGATGAAATATTTTAGAAGCACTCAATATCGGGACAAATCTTGAAAATCAATCACTACACCACATCACTTAAACATTTAAGGTTTTGTGACTTTACAACATAGAGCATGGAAACACTTGATAATCAAACAATAAACATTTTAGTCATGGAGACTAAACACCTTAGGCAAGTAAGATTCAAGTCATGACATCCGCTAGAACTAGAAGCGAGGAATCACAATTGTTACCCATAATCTATTCTTTTCAATAATGTCCTTTTCGATGACTTAACATTTTGAAATTTGGCATGAGACACGTGGTATCAATTCCAGTTGTACCTATTATAAGCTATTCGATTCACCTTAGACTTCGACAATCATTTCAAGATTCCATGGAACCTACTAGGACATGATTACCGCCTATTATCCTCAGCTCAATGGTTAGAGCGAGAGAACAATTCCAACATTTTAAGATATGCTCAAGGCATGTGTGATTTTCTAGAAATGATTAGGCAAATCATTCTACATTAAACAAGTTGCTTTACAACTATAGTTATTACATGAGCATAGTGACCACACCAATTGAGGCACTCTATGGTTGAGGTGTCAATCACTTATTTACGGGCCGAAATCAGGAAAGTTCAACTCACTAGTCAATGAGTTATTTATGAAACAACAAAGAAATCATACAAATCAAAAATCAGTTACAAATAACAACATATGGCTAGATACGCTACGTCGATGTACGACGCAAAATATTGGAAGTATGTTCCATAAGTCGCAAACCATTAGAATCTCAAGTGGGCAATAATATTATGTTCAAAGTCCCGTCTTGGAAAGGCGTGGTACGATTCAGAAAAACATTGGACGACCCAATATGACTCAAATATCCTCACCTTTCACCGATAACATTGTAGAACCTAACATGGACTGAATTCAGGGACTGAATTCCTTTTTGGTTGGGCGAATGTGACAACTCGTAATTTCAGGTCATTTTACAAACTTTAAAAGTTTCACTATTTCATCATTTATCGTAAACTAGGTTTACGAGCATCAAATTCACGTAACCGTAATGGTTTAGCTGTGAATTCATGATCATATCATCGAGGACATTTCATATAGACTGGATTTAGTCTACATAGCATTAATAACATCATTTCATATCGGTTCATGCATGGTTTTGCATTTATTCATTAAACGTTTATTTTTCCTATTAAATAAACGCTATCGCGTAAACATTATTTTGAAACATTGATCCGACACTTCCAAAATAATCTTAATATATTTTATACTCATATTTAGACTATAAAAATTATATTATCAATTTACCGATGTTTTCAATTTATTTCAGTAAATAAATTGTTATAGTTTATATAATTACGACGGTTTTATAAATTCAAACCGATAAATATTTATTCACTCAAATCTTGCAAGAAATGTATTTTATAATTTTATGACCTAAAAATATTTTATCTTGGCCCGTGAAAATTTATTTTTATCCAACGCTACCCTAAATATTTACAAATGACTACAAGTTACCACTTAACCTTTAAATCTATTTACAAGTATCTTACACTTATACAATTAAAAAAAAAAAAAACATAAACAATGATGACAAACCCCTTGTCGACAAGGGGATGAGTCAAATTAGATATTTGCAAAATATCACAAGTACATGTATTATACATCTACTTTTCACTTCATTTCTTTCATTTCAAACCAAAGACCAAAATCTCTTCTCTTTTCTCTCTAAATATTCGCAGCCAAGGGACCAAAAGGAAGGATCATTCCAAGTTTTCAAGACAAGTTTAATTACACACTAGTATCATTTGTTGCAAAGGTTTTGTAATACAAACCTCAAGTGATTAGGAAAAACCTTTTGTCCATAAACCTCATCATATCACTAGTAAGCATTCATATTCATATTTTTATTTCATATTCATTTTTATGGTCATATCATTTTATTTGAGAAACATGCAAGTCTCATGATGTTTATACCATTTTTAAAGGTTTTTAAGGTTTTTATGTGTTAAATATATATAATCCATCCTATAATTACTCCTTGTTATATTTTAGTTTTGGTGATGTCTAGGAACCCATGACACCCTAAGAAGGTGTATGGTAGGATTTGATTAGCTTCGAGTTGTTTTGAATTGGTTAGAATAGGTTTTGCGAGAAAAACTCATTTCGACACGCTTTGAAAAGGGTCTGTCCTTAAAATTTAATTCTGGAAAATCCGACAGTAGGTAAAAATATTTGGCCTAGATATTTAGAAAATATACTTTAAAACGAAACGTGGCCGCTTGAACGGATTAAAGCGGAGCTATAACGAAGAAGTTATGAATTTTTCAATTTTGACGATGAAAACTATTAATTTCAGAAATTTCAGCATGAAAATGTCACTCTTTACGAGTCAAGAATGAGTCCTAAGCTTTATAAATTGTGTCGACTTATCAAAAATATATTAGTATACTTTGACACGAATCTAAGGATGTAGAAAACGTAGAAAACGGACTTGTAACGATTAAATTACACGCGATAAACCAAGTTGCCGTAACTTTATTCTATTAGCAAAATTAATATATTCTCTATTAAAAACATACTACGGCAACTAAAGGACCATGTTGGCGGACGTTTTTAACAATGATGTAGAACTTTTTATAACGTGATGTCTTCTAGTAAAAGTAAGTTCGCCAAGTATATTTTCCAAAATGTCCAACCGTTTGTCAAGCGGAGTTGTAACGAATAATATAAGGTCGCTTAAACTTTGTCGAAAACCACACTTAAACAACATTTTGGACAAAAGTACCATACTTCACCTATGTTTTTCTCCATGATCGAGACCTCTATGATAAAAACTTAAACACTAAAACTTTGAGATATTGATACAAGCTTCCCAAAACCGTTGAGTTCGTTTCCTAACACTCGACGTGCACCATTTTACAACTAACTTTTCAAGGCCATTTTAGTCACTTTCATGAAAATTTCAACGACATTATTTTACGACGAAAAGTTATAATTTCATTATAAATCATTAAATGATTATCGTGGGATATCATTTCAACGTAAATACTTGTAAAGTATTTTATAACATGACGAGATGTCATAAACATATATTTCGACGATAAATTCTATTTTCAAAAGCGTATAAGTGGTATAGATTACATGTGGATTTGCATGCATAACATTGTTTCATGATTTACATTAGAACATATCATTCATAATAGGTCACGGTCGAGGTTGCTCCTCATTTCAAGATTGCCATTATATCATCATTATCATTGCAACAGTGAGTTTTCATAGCCCGATTTATTCAAGTTTTACTTATTTCAAACCTACGGGAGAATACATTGTACATCATTTTATTACGATACCAAGTATATCAAATTCATTACATTGCTTAAGTTACCTCATTGCCGCTTAAATGTCCCCATTTCACGAACATGAACCGTTAATTTCATAGAAGCGGTGAGTGGATAGATCTATCGAGGGTGACACCTCCATCCGGGTTGGCGGATTCCAACCGGACGGATGCATTTCATTTCTTAATCATTATTTGAGTTGTTTGGCAAACACTGTTGGGGCGAACATCGATCGAGCTTGCTTCGTGTCATGGACTTATAGCAATTGTATCATTTTTGTGACGACATTGTCATACATAATATATACTTGTGGTAGTCGTATTTAACATTTTCAACAACTCTATGAACTCACTCAACCTTTGTGTTGACACTTTTAGCAATGTATTTTCAGGTAACTAAGGCATTCACTTCATGGCATGCATGTGGACATATCATAGAGTCGCGGTGACGACGCGTCTCACATGGGATTTATACACTTTAAAAACATCGTTTGACTTGTACCAAACTTATTTTCCGCACTTAGTAACTTTCATTTGGGACCTATCTTTGTAACTCGAATGTTTTATTAAATCAAGCGATGTATTTTCAAACGACACTTTAGGTCGTTCAATATAACTTGTGATTGTGATGCTATGACAATCAATCCCGAAATTCCATTCCGCGCAAAACAGTAATTTGGGGTGTGACAATTTTCAAAAGTAAAGAAGATTATATACATAGAACTCAACCCGACTAATCAATACTAAATCTATAAACCATAACATTCTTATATGTTGGCCGGTTTAACAATCGCTTATAGGAACTCGGATGATTATTCGAGTCCGAAAACCTTTGGTCTCCAAACAATAACTTGCTTATTGTTTTTATATAAACTCGCCTTTTCCAATTGTGTTATTTAACATGTTACTTGTGTAAAACTGAACCGTGACCTGATCACTCCAAAGCTCCATCATTCGAGACGATTTTACCTCATGGTCCTTGGCTACCTTTTTGAAGTGAATCTTCTCTGTACTATCAAGCACGTAGTTGAGTTACGTAGTTGAATAATGTTAGCCCCTCTTATAAAATGTCTCCTTTAATTCTTTTTATTGTTGATTCTCAATTTAATAGGGTTGATTAATAGTTTAAACAAATTAAACTATTACCTTCTTCGCCATCAAATTAGCTACCCTTTTTAAGTGCCCAATCATTCTTGTATGATTCTTCCATAGTTCAAATACCATCATCAAATCCTTTTCGATCATCTGTAAATGAAACATATTTTTCACCTTTTTACTACTTAAAGGTGTTTGGAACGCCTGTTTAAAGATTCATAACAATATGAAAATCTTTCTAAACTGAAATATTGGACATGCATGACACATTAAGAAAAAAATAAGTTACTCACTTGTTATGAGTGTATAAAAACTGAAGAGCCAACTGCGGTGGAAAATGTTTGAGTAATCTGGTGACACAAGTTCCTGATATAGGATTCATATATAAATACAATCAACATTAGGAAATATAAAAGCAAATAAAAAAAAGAAACATTTTCTCTATATTTGATTGAAAGAATGTCATGTACATTAAATAGTGTGATAACTACCGCATAGATGCTTATGAATCCAGATAAAAAAATGGTATGCTTTGAAAGGGTGATGTTAAGTATCAGTAAGTACAAGGTCATGAAATAGAGAGCTTCCTTTCTTACTTTAAAGCCATGCATCATACCTCAAAAAGATGGAATTGCATTTAGTGGTTTAATGGATTATGGTAACATCAATTATATATCTTAACCCTTTCATTTAACTTTTAATTACTTTTTAGAATATAAATTATCCACAAAATCATAAAAATAAAAACCACAAGTCATACCCGTCCATCGGACGGGTTTTGCACTAGTGTGTGTATATATATATATATATATATATATATATATATATATATATATATATATATATATATATATATATATATAAAAATGAAAACTTCAAAGTGTATTGATTAAGGAATTTGAGGGCTTGAATTGTAAATAAAATTACAGGGACCAAAAGTGTAATTCATGCAATCTTTCATGTGGAATCCCAAATTACGGATAACTTCTCTAGCTTGTTTAGAGTATGTTGCCTTGAATAAATTCAAGACAAAAAAGGTAGAAACTTTATTTAATGTTCAATGATTATGCGAAATCTACTCGATAACACTTAGAAGATTATGAGCAATGGAACAGTAATATGATCAAACAACAATATCACCAAAACGCTTCAATGTTATTAATGCTAATAATACGAGTACTCTTTCTAGTACTAGGGTTACAACCTTGAAGCTATGTAATTCGTTCTATGTTTTATATATGAAACGTATAACCTAGGATCTCCTTTTATAGACCAAGGAGTCCTTTACAAGATAACTACGTATCTCCTAACTTGTTACAAAATATACGTATCTTTTAAATACATATGATATACTCTAAATATCTTCATACAAATCTCTTAACGCCGTCTCTATCTTCAGCAATCTTAACTTTATTGCTCTAGTAGTACTAACTTCAGTTAATACTTTTAGTGTAAATTGAAAATGTCATGGCAGTATTAAGTATGCAGACCTTTAATTCCCAACAATCCTCCTCTAAACTTGTGATTTACCTCCAAATTACAAGTTTCCAAATTAAGCCTTGTGAGAATTCTTCCAAACACTCATCTTCTAGGTCTGTTTGCTTGCATGAAGATCTTCTGTAGTAAGACTCTTTCCATTTCAGTTTCTTCTTCAACCTGAAGCTTATTACTCAGCATCAATAATTGAGTTTTACTATCCAAGGGATAATCCTTCACTACTAGCATGAAAATATCTCCTTCATACATTGTAGACACATGATGTACTCCACATGAGTCATACAATCTCAAGGTTAAAGTCTGTTGACCAGTCTAAAATTTCCATAAAGTATCAACATCATCTGGTTCAAAAAACCTTTTTAATTCAACCCACAACACCTCTTCCATATCATCAGTAGGACCTGCTGTAGTGAATTTCTCCTTAACTAAGCTCCATAGTTTCTCCAAGTCTTCTCTGTCAAAAACCTTAAGCATGTATGCAAAGAACTAATAAGCTTCTGTTTTGTTCCCAACTCTAATGATCCTCCAGTATTTTCTGCTATCTTCAGTGTACACCTCCCAATCAATAATAGGATATTTAGCTTTCAAGGCTTTTACATTCATACCAATTTCTGGAACCAAGATCATCATATTTTGTTGCTCTTCAGTTAACAGATCTTCTTCTCCTTCAGCTTCAGCTGTCTTTTGTCTCTTTGAACTCTTTGAAGATTCTGACTCTTCAATAACTCTTTTTGAACCTCCTTCTATCTGTTCAGTCTGTTGTCCAGACTCTTGTTCTCTAACAATTCTTCCACCTCTTACTACCACATCTTCAGAATCCATAGGAACAAATTTTTTAACCCTACTCTGCACCTTATCAAACTCTTCTTTAACATCTTCAAAAGTTAACTTCCTTATATTCTGAATCTAATATCCTCCCATGTTTCTTAAGTAATGACACATGATGGTCTTTTGTTTGTGGTTTTCTCATTCTTTCTACCAATCTCTTATGAGCAAAGAACCTTCTTCATTCTTCTACAATCTCCATAAGCAATTTAGATCTTTCTTCAATGGTGAGTTGTGCTTGTTCTTCTTAAAGTAGTCTTTGTGCCAAAAGCTCATCTGCAGCAACTCTGGCCTGAATATCTTCCTAGGCTTCCCATTGAGCTATATTAGCTTGTTCCTTTTTAGCAGACTTTTGCTCCTTAATCCTTTCTTTCTCTATAATAGCAGCTTCAGCCTTTCCCTTTCTATTCTAGCCTCCTCATTAAGTTTCTCTTGCATAATCTTAGCCAATTCTTCATCTGCCTGAATCTGCTCTTCTCTTGATAACTCCTTTTCAAGAATTTTCTTTCCTTTGTCTTTAGGATCAATGGTAGGACCAGCTGAATAATGAGCAGCACTTGTTTCTCTGATCACAACACCCTTTTCCTTAGGCTTTAAAGACTTTCTTGAGTAGAGGATAGGAACCTTTTCAATAGTAGGTCTAGCAGTCTTCAAGCTTTGCAAACCAAGAACAACATCAATAATATTGTCTTCTTCCTCAACTGGTTCTTCAGTTGATGTTGTTATAATAGTAGTAGATTCAGTTGTTGTTGTAATACCAGTAGGCTGAACTGGGATACTGGCAGTAATAACAACAACAGTACTAATCACAGCTTTAGCTGTACTAACTTCTAAACCACCAGTATTAACTTCTGTATCCGCATCAAAACCTCTTATTTCCAAATCAAAATCCATACCATCATCACCTCCATGCCTCCCCTCAAATCCTGTACTAGGATGTAATAAAGAAACACTTGGATCTTCATCAAGTTGAGCTATTTTCCTCTCCTGTTGGGAAGAATCCTTCGTGTCTTCATCATCTTCAAAAAGTACAACATGAGGTCTTCTTCTAGCTAGAGCAGACTTTGCTTTATGTTCCAATCTTTTCACCCTTAAAATCAGCTTTGTGTAATACAATTTCTTTGTCTGCTTTAGCTTCTACTCGAAGCTAGATACCTTGTTTGTCAATTGTGTACAAGTTGCCATCAAATCATTAATAAGTTTCATGCTGCCCTCACCACTTCCAAGTGTGTTACCTCGAGATAGGTGGATCACTAGGCATACTAAGCTCAGTCTCAACCCTAGGGTAATCACCTGAGCCCCTCCCCCCAATATTTTCTAGTTGGCTGGGGTGTCCATCACCTAAATCAAGCCTATGAGAACCTGACTCATTAGATGTTACCATATCTTGGGTCTTAGCAATGTTACTACTGGCCTCCCCTTCATCTAAGTAGGGATGGCAACTGGGCGGGTTTGGGGTGGGGTAGCTCCCCCATCCCCAAACCCGATTAAATAAGTTGGCTCCAAACCCGCCCCAAAACCCGTCGGGGATCTGATCAGGTAACCCATGGGTGAAGGGTTCTCCCCCAAACCCGCCCATAACCAACCGGGTTTTCGGGTTTCCTCATCGGATTCGGGTTTTTTTGCCATCCCTGTCTAACACCTTACACCACTTGAAATATGATCACATACAATACATTAATAATCAGATAAGAACCAACAATTTTTTAACACATAGTTTTTAAACAAAGTACCCTTACATAGTCTTAATTAAAAATCACAAACTGATAATCAAACATTCGACAACAAGGATCATTCAAAGTTCGACACAAAGATCATTAAACACAAAAGATTATTCAAAGTTCTTGATGCATAATCATTAAAGCGTTCTTTTCTTCATTATTTTTAACAGTTCACAAAAGACGGTCTTCAAGCAATACCGACTAGTAACTTAATTTGAATCCTTGTTGTTCCACTTCCCTTGGTACTTTCCTATTGATAAGATAAACATTATAAGATTAGCGAAGATTAATATATCAAAGTGTGTTGAGTTAGTAATGTTGATATAAAAATACTATTTTACCTCACGCATGATGATCATCTCAACAAGGTTGTCCTTGAAGTGTCCTCATTGAAAGTATAGTTAGAGAGGAATGACGACGGAGTGCCATCCGGCTTATTTGATCTTGCACCAAGATATGTTGACAAATATCTGAAACCGGTTTGAATAGACAACGTCTGTAATGATCAATTAAATGTTTTGTGCCATTTCTGTTACTCCCTGCTAACTTTTTGTGGCAATAGTTGCAATCTTCTTTTCGTTCACCGTTCACTTTTATCTTCTTAAAGTGGTTCCAGCACGGTGATGTTAATTTTCTTTCTCTACCAACCCGCTCAACCTCATTGGACGGACCATCAGCTTCAATTTGATTTTGTATAGCAGTTGCAGTCGGTGGTGGTACCCCGTTGTTTTCAACGCGAGTGTTTGCGTTCGAAGTTTCCTTTTGAGTTTCCATATCACCTAAAATACCTACACCATAGAGAGTATTCATTACAAATAATGATGCACACTTATAACCTATTGAAAAGCCATAGATTATAAAGCACATAATTTCAGCTTATACTATGATAATTCATCCAAAATTCGGCATATACTATGATACACTATTGAAAATCCTTAGATTATAAAGCACCTAATTTCAGCTTATACTATGATAAACAATTGAAAAGATTATAAAGCACCTAATTTCAGCTTATACTATGATAAACTATTGAAAAGCTACAAATTATAAATTCTCACAATGGAGCAACTTAGCATCTGACTTTGAATTCTCACAATGGTTTATATAAGAAATGTAAAAACTTAACACTGACATTTTACCTATATTATGTATAACTTTTGCATTGTCAATCATACCACACTAATTCGACAACAAATACATCTAGAAACCAGTATACTTAACATAAAAACCTTACACTCAAGATTAACCCAAGTTGAATTATCAATCATATCATACATCAATAATTTTAACATGTTAACAGCTAGCTTCTAATCTTTAATACTTGATGCATCGACAAAAAACACCAAATCAAACGAAAATACATCTATATAACTAGTGCATTATCAATCAAAATCAAAAATTTAATACACACTAAATTGACAATTCCTTGTACTTGACAAAAACCGCAGAATCGAACGCGAATACATCTCAACCGGTATATACCTTATATGAAATCCTAACAATAAAATTTTAACCCAAGTTTTGCACTATTAATCAGAAATATAATATAGTAATACTTAATAAAACGTATATATCGAATATCTCTAATCTGTAATCAATTAATCAATGTACTAAAAAAAGGCTAACTCAAATAGGAATTTAACAAAAAGCAATTTAATGTAGGGCAAATCGCATAAAAAGATACTCATCTTATGTCCAATTTCAATTAAAGATACTATTTTTTTTTTTCTCAATTTAAGGTACCCGACTTTTTTTTTTGGCCGATTTAGGTTTTTTTCTAACTTCCGTTATGTTTGGTCCTTGAGTTTGTATATGCATTTCATGTTTGGTCTATTTTCGTCCGTTTTCATACGCTTGCAAACGTTTTCGTTCGTTTTTATACATTTTCGTCCGTTTTTACACGTTTTCGTCCGTTTTTGTCTGTTTTTGCATGTTTTCGTCCGTTTTTACACGTTTTCATCCGTTTTTGTCTGTTTTTGCACGTTTTTGTCTGTTTTTTCACGTTTTCGTCTGTTTTTACACTTTTTCGTCCGTTTTTGCACGTTTTTCGAAATAAAATATTTAAAAAAATATTTTCGAATAATTTTTTTTTTTTTCAAAATTTTCAATATTTTCGAATAAAATATTTTTAAAAAAATTTGAAAATTTTTCGAAATAAAATTTTTCAAAATTTTTTCTAAACATTCTTTTCAAATTTTTTCAAAAAATATTTCAAAAGTTATTTTGAAAAAATTTGGAAAAAATATTTCAAAAGTTTTTGAAAAAATTTGGGAAAAAATGGACGAAGCGTGTAAAACGGACGAAAATGTGCAAAACGGATCAAACATGCAAAACAATTAACGGACCAAACATGAAATGCATATACAAACTCAAGGACCAAACATGTAATTTACTAACGAAATAGTTAACGGAAGTTAGAAAAAAACCTAAATCGGCCCAAAAAAAAGTCGGGTACCTTAAATTGAGAAAAAAAAAAAAAAAAAGAACAGTACCTTTAATTGTAATTGGACATAAAATGAGTATTTTTTTATGCGATTTGCCCTTTAATGTATAATATGTTAACGGATAGCAATTCAATTTAACAAATACTTACAACAACGTTTTATTAATAACCAATATCAATTTAACCAATAGCTATAGGATATGTTAAAACTTTCGACAATTTTGTAAACGTGTCTAACAAGATATACCCCCACAGTAAATTAACCAAAATTGGATTAAAAAAACAAGTCAGAATCTTTACATGTAACAGACACCACCGGTGAGTGGGATGAGGGATTGATGCTTGATGTGAGACATACAACAGATGCTTGATGGTATATAAATTGATTACTAGGGTGGTGGTGAAAATGATTATTGGGTGGTGATGGGAATCGAAGCGATGATAGAGTGAATTGTCAATTTTTGGAGCTCAATGTGAAACTGTGAAAGGCGGCTGTGTAATTCGTTGGGGGTAAAAAGCCATAAAATAACAACGTACTTTCTAAAATTTACCGACTTGAAGCACTTAATTTTTTATTAACATATACACCCACGAACTTTCAAATTTTGTTCCGACTTTACCCATATTGTAATAAAATAATATTATTTAACATAATATTATATTAATATAAATCGGTCATATGGGTGAAGTCGGAACAAAATTTGAAAGTACGTGGGTGTATATGTTAATAAAAAAGTATGTGTTTCAAGTCGGTACATTTTAGAAAGTACGTTGTTATTTTATGGCTTTTACCCATTTGTTGGGAGTATAACTTTATTAAATGTTAGATGTATATACTATATGTATGTGTATAATCGGGTGGGGCGGGTCGGGGGTGCTTGGCCCCGGTCATTGCCCCGAACCCGCATAAAATCCCCGTTAAGTAACCCGAAACCCACCCCAAGCCCGTTTATCCATCCCCTCCCCGCCTCAAAATCTTTGGGTTTCGGGTTTCCCCATCAGGTTCGGGTTTTTTTGCCATCCCTACATCTAAGCTAGAGGGAGTAGTAGCAGCCCTTAACATTCTATCCCCTTCATCACCTAGACAGGCACATCTGTAACTTGGGTCTGAGTAGGAGAACTGGGTTGAGCAACCACAGTTTCCTTTCTGATGCGCCTCCTATATGTTTGTAAAGTTGATTTAGGTTGTGAGGTGGATGGAACAATGTTGGGTGTGTGATGGGACTCAACTGGGATTGTTGATCCTTCACCCTGTGAAATCATAGTTGCAAACAAAGGTAATTCTACACCAGGATAACCCTTACGAACCCTTTTCATATTACTAAAAACTTTTGGGGTTAGGGTTAGAGCAGGATAAAGAATTTGGTGAGTCCTGAGTAGATTTTTATGTTTTATTTAAAAAAAAGTTGGACAAATCGTGGATACATCATAAATTTGCTTTTAGAATCCAGATTTTTCACCATACCATCAAAAATCATTTTTGAAAATTCATAAGTCATGTTTTCAGGTAAACAAATAAGAGCAGTTACAATATTGCTACTGAATTGCTCCCAAGCAGTTTTCATTTGACTTGAGCAATGTAAGACGCTATGAATGAGAAATTTACATTGAGTGGAAAAGTGACCTTTTTGAAAAGTTAAAGAACCATCAGACACATACCCCATCAAGGAGAGTTTTTCAAGAATTTCAGTTGTAGGCAAGGAACTGATACTGTCATCATCTGCTAGCTTGAGATGCCTTCTACTAGATGACTTAGTATCAGTTATGGTCTTGCGAGCAACTGTTGCAGTTAATTTAACTTCACCAGAATCAAGTGTTTGGGAAGTAGCAGTCTTCTAAAACTGATTGATTAGTGAAGCTTATATAGTTGGATTTAGAGTTAAAGCATACCTTATTGTACTATTATTTAAAAATCCACTATCTGATGAAAAGCTTCACTACCTGCAGGCTTTTCCAAGAAAGCCACTGATACAGGTTTTACTGACCAGTTCTTAAATTTATAGTGTCTCGTTATACCTATGGTCTACCCTAGTGCACTAACGGGCAGTGTACCCCGGTCGTGTGTAGTGTAGTAATCGGTAAAGCCGCGATCGTCCCAAGAGCTATGTGAGTTGGATTATTACTAAGTCTAAGTGTCACAAATTAATAATGGTTTCAATAGGGATTTAATAAATTAAACTACTAATGCATAATTAAGCAAATAAAAGCAAAAAAAGGATAAAGGGAAATCAATAGAGGAGAGTGGTGCTAACCTAGTTAATCCTCCTAGCTAGTTATGTCTACGTCTACTTACTTCCAATTACTTCAGGTGGGGTCAAAGTCGAGAGGACAACATTTTGTCAATTCGCCTAACCTATCGACAAAGATGCCACCACAGAGAAGTCGATGTCCCTCATAAGTCCTGTTGTTCCCGGTACCCTAAGCCAAGTCATTAAGTACCGCTACATCCTAGATTTATAATAGTGAATGCCCGTCGGTTAGGAACTTAGACACGCACCCCCTAATTCTTAAGTTCATCTAAACGATAGGTGATCAGTTGGTCAAATCGCACAAGTAGAAAGGGTCATCAGTTGGTCATATCTTACCCTTCCCGTCTTAGTCCGCTCACCTAGGGTCAGTTGGTCATATCTCCTAGGCAATTGGCCTCTATCGCCATTCAAAACTACCGAACCAAGGGTGGCTACCAATAAACTATGCATGCATACATTTAGAAATAATTGTACGGAAGTAAAGTAAACGCAAACAAAACAATTAAGGAATCATAACTAGGCCAGCACCAAAAGGTGCTTAGCCGCTCATATTAATCATGCAAACCAATTCAATATTCAAAGGTACGAAATACATGAATTGAAAGTAAAAGAAATATAAAACGCTAATGCTTATCGTAGGGGAGTGATTTCTCCTTGGAGACACTCAGTATGCTCCTCTAGACCTTCCTTGAGCTTTTTCCCACGCTCGAAAGTGTTGTGTGTGGAATGGAATGAATAGAAATGATGGAATTCGGGGGTATTTATAGGTTAAATCGGGTTACTGGCAGAACCAATATAGGAGTTACGCCGTAACCTTCTATTTCTTCGAATAATGCACTAGATATACTGGTTACGGCGTAACCTTATGAGTGGTTACGCCGTAGTCTTCAATAAACTTGGTTACGTCATAGTTGATGCAGTAGTTACGGCGTAAGTATCAGCGGCGTGGAACCTCATTTGACCTAATGTAGTTACGTCGTAATCTTTGGGAAGAGTTACGCCGTAAGCTTATGATAAGATGGTTTTCTGAGTCACGCAATAGTTACGGCGTAATGTGAGAGACGAGTTACACCGTAACTTCTTCAAAATAGCATACTGTGATAAATCTTTAGATATTTCTCAAGTTCCGCGTCTCTTTAGCTTCAATGCTAGTAATTTACCTGAAAGTGAAAAACAATGGTAAACAAGCGTAAATCCATATAAATGATATAAATTACAAGCATTATCGGGGGAAATTGACACTTAATATTCAGGACTATTTGATCTTATCAGCCACCATATTGTGCTTATCAACAAATTCCAAAACTGCCATTATGAATGAGAAAAGATTAAGTAGAGTGCCGGGATATGATCATTTATGAATGTGTGTGAGTTTGGGAAAGCTAATTGAGTTTATAAAGAGATTTACTTATGGTTTCGCTTGGGCCGACTCAATAAATTGTTTCTTGAATGTGAAGAAATCTTATAATTGAAAGAAATATTATACCTAACCCAAGTTAAAAACCCTATAAGCAAAGTTAGTAACTGATGTGTGGTTCGGGGTCGAAAGACTTCCTTTTCCAAGAGCAAGCTTTACAACCCACTAGGCAGTGTACCTAATCGTTGCAGTGTAGTATGGGTAATCCCAGGGGGTTGATCGTTCTCTAAGGGAATAGAGATGCTAGTCGAGATGTATGACGAAAAGACAAGGGTGAGGGTGTGTTGGGAATTATACGTTTGAGTTGATAAGACAAAAAGAATGAAACAAGAGGGACTTAATACGACAAGAAGGAAACCTACAAAAAGATGGAAGGACTTGCTTGCAAAAAAAGTTTTATTTATTAGTTCTTTGTAGTATTTTGTAAACCCTAATCCTCTAGTATATAAAGAGGACATAGGTGTAGGTCTTATACAAGTCTTCCAAGATGTAGTCGACTTAAAGGTGTATGTGTGTCCTAGGCGATAGTATTGTAAACACCTAGGTTATTAGTTTAGTTAGTAGTTTAGTTATCTAGACGTGTTCCTATAAATGTCTAGGGTTAGTTAGTGTTAGTTAACCTCGTTATTAATATAATTGGAGGTAATAGTGATGAAAACCTTGTTCAATAACAAAGAATTGATTAGTTTATTCCGCTGTGCATGTTGTTTGTCTTTGTTATTGTTATCCATTAGAGCTTATAAACGATCTTATCAATTGGTATCAGAGCGGGGAGCTCTGGATATAAGGATCTACAAGGTTTTTTGAAGAAAAGATACAAAATTCGAAGCTGTTAAAAAATGTCGTATCTTTCTGCAGGGCTGTTTTCAAACAACGATAACTTTTTCTTGAACAGTTGGATCGAGCTACAATTTTTTCTGGTGCATCTCCATATATCCGCCTAACGTTTCACTGAAGGGATTGTCAATTAGAGCTCTCAATCAAAAGTTATAAGTTGTCAAGTCTCTCCGCAAACCGAAATTTTTCGTAAGGTCATCGAATATGGTCACGACAAAGGTCTTGCTCCTTTTCAAAGTATTGCCGAGGTTTCAAAGCATCGCTCAAAGCTGCTCAGCACTGCTCGAGGTTTGAAAGTACTGCTACTTAGCTACTGTTGGTAATGCTCATCGTTAAAAGTACTACTCATCCTTGAAAGTACTGCTTATCCTTGAAAGTACTGCTCGTGGGGATTTTATTATTTACTTGGCGATCATGAGTACAAGTATCAATATGGGAGCTGGTTAGATTGACGATACACAACAGTAAGGTGTTTGAAATTTCATGGTATATGATATAAGTTATTTGTACTGCTAGCTTTATCCGAGAAGTATTTTTATACTGCTAGTTTGATCGATATAGGATAGAGCATACGTTTTGGTTCTCGTATGGTTTTCGACTTGAGGGGAAGTTGAGCATGACGATTGTTATGGATTTTTAGCGACACACACATGGGATTTAGTTCACACACACAAGGAGTTTAGTTATTTGTTCTTAAAAGGTTTTAAAAAGCTCGTATTTGGATTTTGTTGGGATATGAAAGTGCTGAAGATATCAAAGCATCAAGATATGAAAGTCTTAAGTCGCAGCACTTGGAAGAAGTCAAAGAGTCAAAGTCTTGCTAAAGACAGAGTCAAAGTCTTGCAAGATAAAGTCAAAGCACTTGCTAGAACAAAATAATCGTATATTCGTTTATGGAAAGTATTGTATTCCATGTTTAGATTACTTGTCGTACAAGGTTATCAATTGTAAACCGACTAGGATATCCTTGAGCCTATAAAAGGACTCCTAGATTGGCATTAGAGGTACGATTTCGAAAAAGAGTTTTAGAGTTTACGAATTAGTGTTTTAGAGAAAAGTTCGATTATCTTAGAGTTGTATTAGAGTATCGCATAATAAGCAGATTTAGAGTTTATAATAAAGTTATTCTTCTTAGCTTTGTTAAGTAAATTCCGCGTACTTGATAAAGATTGCTCAGTGTTTCTTTGTTAATAACTTAGGATTTATCCGAGGTTATTAAACCTTAACAAGCTAGTTAAGTTAGTTTGATTAAAGTATATCGATCCAACAAGTGGTATCAGAGCTTGTGTGGAAACTCTGATTAAGAAGAATGGCAGCTACTTCATCAAGTTCAACCCCTATCTCTGAGGTATGTTCTAAGTGTCATGATTTTTATCAAAAAGTACTTAATGCTTATGTGATTGAAAGAGATAACTGTGTAAGGGCTAGGTCTGAGGTAGCTGGTTATCAAATTACTTTAGAATCTATAGAAGCTAAAATCATAACACATGAAAATAATGAAATGGCTTGGGCTGAAAAGTATGAACAACAGGATTACCAGTTAAAACTTAGTGAATGGAAACTAAACTGTAAAATTGTTGAAATTGAGACATTAACTAAGGAAAGAGATGATTTGTTAGCTAAGTTTGCTGCTTGGGGAGAGTCTGGCTTGTCCCATGTTGCTTATGTTGAAAAACAGAGAAGGGCTTACATTAGAACATGCTTAGGATTTGGAATGGACTTTAGTAACATAGATGAAAACCAACCTAGTGATCAGGATGATGGTGTTTTTGAGGACATAACCACTAGTGATGATGAGCTCATTAACTATGTAGATTCATCTAGTAATGAGGGCTCGATGAAGTGAACCACCTCCGAATATAAGAAAGACAATGGTTATCATGTCGTTCCTCATCCCATTAGTCATCAACCCTCTAGGCCCGATGTTTCTCGTTATGGTGTAGACAGTCTAGAGTTTAGAAAGAAGCTTGTTGCTCAATCTAGGTCCGAAAACCCAAAGAAACTGTTGAAAATAATGTTCAAAATCAAGCAAAGACCTTTAAACCAAAGTATCGCTCAACAAGCGCATCTTCGCAAAACCTTTTCAAAACAAGATCTTGCTAAACCTTTTGGGATAATTTTGCTCAAAAGCAGATCTTATCACCATCAAGAAGGCAAAATAATTTTGGGCATAGACATAGAAGAAATCACTTTGGTCATATGGGTCAAAACCGTGTTTTGTGTGTTATAGTCCTACTCACTTAATCAAAGATTGTGACAAACACTCGTAATATCTAAGCAAGTTTTCAAGGAATAAGTCTACCAACCGAAACCTAGAGAGCATAAACAAGTTTGGAATAATTCAAATAGGATTAATCACGAAACTTCACACCGGATCATAGATACCCACATCGTAGAAGACCTTCAAGATCTCACAAGACTTTCCAAAGTATCGCCGTAAACAAGGTACCGATTACACTACTTGGAATAGGAATTCTAGGATATCTCACTATCAACCTTGAATTTATCACAATTCATATAGGGATCTAGATCACGGGAACCACATGTTAAAACCGAATGTGTAAAAGGGAAAGTCTGCGAGGACAAACAAGACGCTCAACAAAAAGTGAATCGATGTTTTGTGATACAAGAAAAGGAGAATGAACTTGCAAAAGAGAGTTTTGTTCAAAAACCACATGTGTTGAATAACAAGATAATGCTGGATCATGCTTTAGAGAACAGTGGAGATTATATACTCAAAGAATGTGAGTATGTCACCCCACAAGGGGAACACAAGTCAGTAATGGCTTGGGTTCCTCAAAGTAACTAACTTTTTCATTTTATTAGACAGGGCAACCAAGAAGAGGAGCTTAAAGATCATTTTATTGTTGATAGTGGTTGTTCTGTGAGCATGACATGAGACAAGAAGTTTCTGTCAGGTGTTTTGGAGTATATTAGTTAGTAAGCTACATTTGAGGGGAGGACTATAAGGTGGTCGTATAGTCCTGTGTATTGCTTGAGGGGAGAATGTTTGTTTATACTTAGTTTATATGAAGGCATTTCGCAGCAATCGCTTTTTCCGAAAGTACCGCTTGGAAAGTACCGCTGGGAAAGTACTCCTTATGTGGAAAGTCTTGTTTGTCGATTAAAATCACATCGTCCAACGGTAATATTGATGGATCAACAGCTTCTTTGGGACGGACTATCAAGATTACGAAGCCTCTATTCGCGAAGATTTATTATTTGGTGATGAAGATGGGGCTATTCGCTTTAACAAGCAACCGATTTGGGATACTTTTAGGAATCTTGGTTATGAAGGGTCTTTGATGAACAAACATTCAAGAAAGCATTATTCATCCTCAATGGAAGTTCTTGATTCATGTACCGCCCATTGCATAAGTTCTAAAAGTACTTCTTGGGAGCAGTTTGGGTCGAATATAACATCTGCAGTAGTTGGATTAGCTACTGATAGAGTGTTTAATTTTTCAAGGCTTATTTTGGATGGGATGCTATCACATATCTCCTCCGGGTCAAAATGGTTGATGTACCCAAGATTTGTACAGTTTTCTTAAACAAGTAATTGGTCGATGTTCCAAAACCAACCGCTTTGTTACTGTCATTGTGCAACAAGCCAAAATTTATACATTCATGGCTAGGCGAAGTGATTTGTTCGAGGTGGAGATATTCCATTAACTACTACAATGATGGAAGTTGTTCAAGTTGTGCGTGATGAAGTGGAGCGGATGAAGAAAGTGAAGGTACCGATTCAGATACAAGGTACCGCTTCACAGCATCTTGCCTCACAAGGTCTCAGATCCGCAGCACTGCTTCATGAAGGTACTTGCATCTTACTGTGGTACTGCTTCTACAAGCCCCGAGGTTCAAGCAGATTGAGAGAACACCTACCTCAACGCTCGCTCTTGTTTCAGAGGCACATTCACAACTTCATGGTGATGATAATACTATACCTCGTGAAGGTTTGACTTTGGATAATTATGCTTTGACAAGGGAGCTAGCTCGGTTGAACAAGACTGTTGAGCGTCAAGCTAAAGCACTTAGGAAGTTGAAGCGTAACTATTTCTGGATGAGGAATTTTATTAAACCCTATATTCAAGGATTCAACTTATGGGTTAAAGAGGAAAACAAACGTCGTAAAGCACTTCGTAAGGAATTGAGACGAAAGAAGGTTCCTAAATCATCTTCTGTCAACTTGGGGAGGAATTTAGAAAAGGAAAATTTGAAAGAAGATGTTACAAAGAAGAAAGAATCTGTAATCTTCAAGAAAAGATTATTTCGATTCGAGGAACAAGAAGAGGAAGTGCAAGTTCAAGGTACCGATGATCAAGGTCTTGAACATCAAAGTCTTGATTTTCATGATACATCTAGGCAAGAAGTAATAACACCAATAACTCCAAGGGTATTGAATTTTGAAGAAGAAGTCGGTCCTTCTACAACTGTTATAGAAGAAGAGGAAAGCTACATTCAAACCTATTCATTCTGCGAGTGATGATGAATTAATTGCTACAATATTAGATTTGTCACAACCAAGAGGAGGAGCTACTATTAGAGATGTACAAGAAGAAGAACAACCAAGAGCTTCTCAACCCGAAATTGATCCTAAAGACAAAGGGAAAGGCATTCGGTTGAAATTAAGAAAAGAAACTCACTTTGGCGTAACTTAGAGCATTTGAAGTTGCTAGGAATGAAGTGCACTAGAAAAGTTCAAGAAGAGATAGATGCTAAAGATAGAGAAGAACAAGAAGCTCGAATAGAGAAGCGACTCAAAAGGTTCAAGATGAATTGGATGTCAAATCACGAACGCTTACGCCTCCAACACCGTTAGATTTATGTCAAGAAGACCTAATTTAGCTAAAGAAAGGAATGCAATGATGGCATATTTAAAAAGCGAGAGGATATAAAGGTCTCTGAAGCTAAATTATGTTGATATGAAAAGACTCTATGATGTCAAACAAGCTTATAAGAAAAGTGTTGCGACATTAAAGACTTGAGAGAAGAAGCTCATTGGATGAAGTCGAAAGGAAGAAGAGCTTAAAGAGAAAAGAAAAAGCGATGTTACTGATGTTCGCCAAAGAAAGAAAAGGTTGAATTAAGATCCGAGACTAGTGATGAATTGAAGAATTATCTCGAGTGGTAGATTTTGATTATACAAAGGAAGATAATGACATGAAGATGAACAGATCAAAGATTAGTGTTTTCAAAGTTGAGAAATCTAAGAATGGAGATTACATGGTTTTTCATAAAGAAGATGAAAGCTTCAAAGTTTTCAAAAGGCTATGGGATTTGTTGCATATTATAGATAGAGTAGACCTATTCTACTTGTATCATGTTGTGAAAACTTATTTTGAAAATAATCCATTAGAAGGGATTGGTTTGGTTTACATGGTGATCTCATAACCATGTGGGAACTCGATGAAGAGAGCATCGATGATATCCGGAAGAATCAAGAAAACCGGGAAATAGTTTGCCGGAGATTTTTGAAGAATCTGGAGTTCATGTTTTGGAGCTAGAAAATGGAACAATGATACACATGTTTGCTTTGAAAGAAGATATCCTCTTACGATTGAGCTCATGAGAAAAATGCTAGAGCATGGATTGGAAGTAGAAGAGGATAATGAAACCGCTTGCATGGTTATCAATTTGTTTATCAACTGGACTACCATTGTTGAGAATGATCTATAACCGGTATGAATTTTATTTGAATAAATACTTTTTGATATATCAAGATTACTTTTATTCAAAGTATCGCGATCGACAAGATTTTCATCAAAGTCTTGTTCTTTAATTAAACCAGCTTAAATAAATTTTAGAAGAAACCTTTTGCTAAGTAATAAATATTTTGAAATAAAGGTTGAATAAATGGTTTTGTGATGATAACATCAATAGGTTATCAATCCACCATGGTTACAAAAGGATTGACTAATCCATGAGCAAACGGCTCGTAAAGATATATCAAATCCGCTTTTAGTTGACAACTTGCTAATAAGTTGGATGGTAATCAACTCACCATATCAATAATGTGAAGAGTTGGCTAGCCCACAAGAAAATGGCTTGTGGTAAAGGTCATGGAAAAACCATTATTGGTAATTAGTTCACCATTAGATAGAAGAACTAACTAGTCCGTAAGGTACGACTTTTGGTAAAGACAAAACAAATCTGTGATAGTGGTGGTTTGCTAAAAATCATATGGTTATCAATGTACCATGGTCTTACACACCAAAACATTTGGCTACTCCGTAGATAATGGCTTTGGTAAAGAGATCTAAATCCATTAAATTTTCAATGATTCACTTGGAAGTGATGAGAATAGTATGCAACTTAAACCGAATTCTTGTACAAATTGTCATATGTTGTCGTGTTCTTTGAAAAGATGGAGCTTCTTGAATGATGCCGTGAAAGAACAATTCTAAGAGATACTTTGACAAGAACAGATATTACAGAGATACAATCTAAAGACTAAGAAACAATCCGTTTTAAAGATGAAGTCATTAAAGATATATTCATAAAGGAACTTGAAGTCAAACAAGTAGAATTCAAGTTAGGGGAGGATTGTTGGGATATGAAAGTGTCAAGATATCAAAGCATCAAGATATGAAAGTACTTGTAAGTCGCAAAATCTTGGAAGAAGTCAAAGAGTCAAAGCATCGCTAAAGACAAAGTCAAAGTATCGCAAGATAAAGTCAAAGTCTTGCTAGAACAAAATAACTCATTATATTCGTTTATGGAAAGTATTGTATTCCATGTTTAGATTACTTGTCGTACAAGGTTATCAATTGTAAACCGACTAGGATATCCTTGAGCCTATAAAAGGACTCCTAGATTGGCATTAGAGGTGCGATTTCGAAAAAGAGTTTTAGAGTTTACGAATTAGTGTTTTAGAGAAAGTTCGATTATCTTAGAGTTGTATTAGAGTATCTGCATAATAAGCAGATTTAGAGTTTATAATAAAGTTATTCTTCTTAGCTTTGTTAAGTAAATTCCGCGTACTTGATAAAGATTGCTCAGTGTTTCTTTGTTAATAACTTAGGATTTATCCGAGGTTATTAAACCTTAACAAGCTAGTTAAGTTAGTTTGATTAAAGTATATCGATCCAACAGATTTATTGAATAATTGATTATGAAGAAGGTTGAATATCATTTATTTGATGTTGTAGTTGAGTTTCACAGGTTTGCGTTCTTATCATATCTCAAAGTGGGTGTTACACTTTGGAGATAACTTGTTCGTGCTTCAATGATTATGACACCGAATTGACGAATAGTAGATGAAGGTTTTCGTCAAGGGATTGTGGTCTCCCTATACATAGGTTGTATACGTTCGATGTCATCTATAGTGCAAGACATAATATACAAGTTTGGGTTATTTTACTTCTTCAACAAATTTGTTATACTTGGTTTTATTCACAAGTGATCATTACAAGGAGCTTACAGATTTGAAGAAACATTTGATGTTCATGCACCACTCAAGGGGAAGTGTTTGATTTTTACTACTGTTGATCATTATTACTACTGCGTTTTGGATTCATTTTTAGTAATCATTTTGGTGTTCTTCATGGAGGGCAATTCGAAACATTGGACAACTTAGATTGGAAATATGATATTGGTTCGTGGTGGTCAAGATCATTATTTGCTTACATTCCCTATTTGGATAATAACAAAAAGGGGAAGAGATGTTTGAGTGGCATGACATGGATTAAGGGGAAGACAAAGGAAGACATACTTGTTTCATTCATGGTGAGATCCCTGATCTCAATTTCTCTACTTCGACTAGGGAAGTTCGTTCAAGAATGGTTTTGTCATTATCAACTATGGGAAGATTGTTGGGAATTATACGTTTGAGTTGATAAGACAAAAAGAATGAACAAGAGGGACTTAATACGACAAGAAGGAAACCTACAAAAAGATGGAAGGACTTGCTTGCAAAAGAAGTTTTATTTATTAGTCCTTTGTAGTATTTTGTAAACCCTAATCCTCTAGTATATAAAGAGGACATAGGTGTAGGTTTTATACAAGTCTTCCAAGATGAAGTCGACTTAAAGGGGTGTGTGTGTCCTAGGCGTATAGTATTGTAAACGCCTAGGTTATTAGTTTAGTTAGTAGTTTAGTTATCTAGACGTGTTCCTATAAACGTCTAGGGTTAGTTAGTGTTAGTTAACCTCGTTATTAATATAATTGGAGGTAATAGTGATGAAAACCTTGTTCAATAACAAAGAATTGATTAGTTTATTCCGTTGTGCATGTTGTTTGTCTTTGTTATTGTTATCCATTAGAGCTTTTAAACGATCTTATCAGGGTGATTCTTTTTAGTCTTTTTACAATTATTTAGAAAGCAAATAAAATCTCGGGGTTTGAAGAGTGGGGGTTTGGTATTTTACCAATTAAACTAATTAACAAAATAAATTAAAACTAATTAATAATTAATAAAAGTAAAGCTATGGATTTTAGGACGGTGTTCTTATGATAATTAAAAGTGTGTTTACTTAGATTTACTTACTCCCCAGATATCTATTATTGTTCGGTTGAATTGTCACATCCTTGTTTAATTGATGCATTGTATTCCATGTTTTAATCATAGGGCGGTGTTAAATTCCCTACTTCTATGAGTGTAGAAGTCTCTTCTAGAACAACCCGGATCGCCAAGTACCGAGGTATCTCCCCTGAATATATAGTATCTACAAGCCGCAACTCGCGCAATAAATAAAATAGGAGCCAACTAGTGAACTATAGGGCTAATACTCGCTATTTAGGACGTTTAAGCTCGCAACAATTAAAGAAGAATCCAATTTTCATTAATCTAGCGTGACAAGCAATCAAACAAGAGACAACCTAATAATAATTAATAACCAGGTTTCATTGGATCTAAGCAAACACTAATTAATTTAGTTACACATGATAAAGAAGCAAGAACACAAGTAAACAATCAGACATAGATCAAACATGGTGATATAATGGATAAACAAACTTATCTTGAAGTTATTAAAAGGGTTTAGAACCTTAAGGTACTATCCATCGGACTAAAAATGAACTAGAGTTTGCTCTCCAAAATAACACACTAAATATAGAAAATTCGAGGTCTATATATCGATTTTACAATTGCGACGGAGTCGCCTTTTACTGGTGATGCTGTCTGATCACAACCATTAGGGTTTCGTCTTGGCCAAGTCATCACTGGGACGGCGTCGGGTAGAAGATAGTGACACCGTCTGGGTTGTAGCTGACGTCATCTTGAGCAAGAGTTGTTCGTTTGGTGTAGAAAGTAAGTGCGACGGGCATTTGGAAATACAAGTGACGCCGCCACTTGTTAGGATCAAAAAGTGACATGAGTCGTCGCTTGAGAAAGTTTGGACCATGTAGAAAGCGACGGCGTCGCCCTAGGAGTTGGGACTCCGTCCGGACCACTGTTTCAGCCTTCTTTTCTTGACTTCACCATTTTCTTCATATTTTCATCTCTTTTTGTCTAAAAATGCTTCATTCCAGCATTTTGCTTCCAAATGACCTAAAATGTGAAAAGGAACGATTTTAAGCAGTAACGGATATAAAATGTAATGATTTAGGGCTTAAATGACCCCCTGAAAATGTATGTTTTAAATCCTTATCAAATATCCCTACACTTGGGATTTGATTGTCCTCACGCAAATGTGCTTTTGGCTAATCAATTTATGAGATAGGGGTCATTTAACATTGGTTTAAAATAATCTACAACAAATACAAGTGCCACAATAGTTAAAACAAGCACGAAAATCATACACTAGCACCTCACAATTAGTTTTTGGATTCTCTCATCTCTCGGGTGTATATGAAATAAAGCATGAAAGGAAATATAAGATAAACAATCTCTACATGTCATAGCACATAGATTACCATAAGCTTGAGATTGGATCAAACCTCCGACACTTTGGTGTAAGCACCTAGGAATAACTATCAAAGAGGTCTTTAGAAAGGGTTATAATGTTAGGATTCGGGTAGGGAATAAAATGGATCTGTTGGATATAGGGAACTTTTAATGGTGGCAGGTCAAAAATCTAAGTTAGATACATGTAAAATGTGGCATTGCTAAGCCACGACTCGACTCACTAACACTAACTAATAACGTGGAACAAAATCAAAACATATACATAAAACATGAAGGATAGATGTAGGACGGTAGTCCGTATGTTTTTCTCTTTCTTTTTCTATTTTTTTTTCTTGATTTTTCTCTTTTTTTTTAGTTTTTCGATTTTTTTTCACACATTCTTACCCTACCATCCTCTAAGATAACATCAATGTAAAGTGATTTATAAGAGCATCCCTACACTTGAGTTTTTATTTCTCTAACACTATTGACCCGAATTGAAAAGATTAAAACACTTGGAGTAATTAATTACTTAGACAAAGGAAATTTGAATTTAACGTTCCTTCCCATTACTCCATAAAATACTACTTAACCCACGAGTCCTGATCGTCCTAAAACTGTGTACAAAAGATATGACTCGACTTAGCAAGCATGTAAGTAACTAGATAATTGAACTAAGGGTTAAACAATTGTTACAATAATGCACTAAAAATGAGTTCATACAAGATGGGCTAAGGCGATTTGGGTATAACATTTGTGGGTGGATTATAAACAAATCTCTTCATTGATATTCCGGAAACCGGAACATCATGAGAACCGCGAAAAGATAGGATCGGAGGGGTTAACTAGGGGTATCATGTACTAAAGATGAGTACATCGCAAGGGTGTGGGTAAAATTACTCAACCAATGTGGTTGATGTAATTGTAATTACAGGTTTCTAACAATGGTTATCCTAATACCTCTTATCATTTAGTTAATCCTAACTACACGAATGTAGTCTCACTAGTGATCTCGGAATGCATCATAAAAACAAGTTCTAGAATCTATTGTACTACCGGTACACTCATAAGCATTAAAGATGAATGCTTTATTCCTAAAGATCTATGGGCGAACCTCACATTTTTAGGGTGGAATTTGAGTGGTATACGGTTTTTGTGCTAGTCATATAACTCTTATCCATGAGATGCCTTATTAAGATTAAAGTTTTACTCGTAAGTGTCATAAAAAGTTTTAAATTTGGTGCTAAAATTACCCTAACAAATATTTCTCATAGTTTATTGCATAAATTACTAAGGACAAGGAAAAAATCAAGTGAGTGAATAGTTTCTATGTTCCCGTTTTATTCTTCCTCCCTATACTTAAACTTAACATTGTCCCCAATGTTCCCCGAAAGTATCAAAGTAATGATAGAGAAAGGTGAAATAAAAGAGAGAAACTAATACTCCCCTGATTAGCTTGGAAGGATAGATGTAGAATCGCAATTAACTCCTCCTCCAAGAAGAATGAGTACGTAATAAGTGTTGCTTACATCTTGCACTTCATCTTCTTGTCTAATATAACCTGCAAATTTTAAGAAAACGGAGATGAAACCTCGCGTAAAATCGATGGTAAAAACTATATAAAACTAAACTACACTAGAAAGCAAGTAAGATATAATGCTTGAAAAATAGATATTTGTAGATTCATGGAAAATTAAGAATTCTGGAAATTTCCAAAAATTACAGATTAGACAGAAAACGAAAATCTCGAAACTGTTTCTACATTGCCTGACACCTTCCGATGCCGTCGTAATCTTGATGAATGAGCAGTCGTTTTCTGGAAGAAATTCTAGAAAGAATTACTTTTTTTAAAGACCTAGAAAATTACTGCAAAACATCCATTGTGACTCGATACAAGCATTTGACTCTAACAACACACACACACACACACACACACACACACACACACATATATATATATATATATATATATATATATATATATATATATATATATATATATATATATATATATATATATATATATATATATATATATATATATATATATATATATATATATATATATATATATATATATATATTTTAATATTGTTAATCTCATGTTCATATTAGTTCTTACTTATCTTTTATAAAATATCTTTATATGTAATTAAGACGAAGTTAAAATTAAAATAAAGCATTTTCACAAAATAATGAAAGCATGATAATTAAACAATAATGAAAAAGACATATAAAACACCAATTCTAAAATAAAAATGAAAACAAACAAATCAAGTAAACAAAAGATGCTCGGTTTGCCTCCCGAGAAGCGCTTGTTTTTGTTCGAGTCACGAGCCTGACTATACTCTTATTTAACGCATAAAGGGGAGGTTTTCCCTAAACTTAAGTTTAAGTGCGGGTGATAGTAGCGATACATACCCTTAGGGTTGAAATTTTCCATGTGAGGAGAGGGTGATGGGTGATACTTATGCTCAAAGGGGTGTACTTCTTTCATTGTAACCTTACCTAATTCTACTGGTGTAACGAGTGAATCAAGTCTTTCTCCTAGAAAGAGATCATCTTCTATCAACTTCAAGAGATTCTTAGTTAAGGATCCATCTTGACCTAACAAACCCAGTTTAAACCCATAATATTTCTTGTTATCAACCATGAATGGACGATGTAAGTGTGTAAGGTCATGGGTTACTCCTATATTAGCGTCCACTCTACATGGCTTAGAGTCTACTACCTTTATCCTGCAACTACCTGGAATATTTGTTTTGATGGGTGGATTGAGGCCTAATTCAATTCCTAGATTAACATCTATGGATGGAAAGTTGGGTAATGGTTTTGGTTGAGGTTCCAGTTCATTAAAACTAGGAACTTCCTTAGAACTAAGAGAATGGTCATCACAACAAGCTTTAAAACCTACATCCTCTAGTTGTAGTTGGTCTAAAGGTTCTACCTTTATTGGGGTTTCTATAGTCTCTTCTACTTTCGGGTAAATTATAGGCGGTGTGTATCCCTCGCATGATGGTAGGGCTTGTGGGCTTGCAGTTTTCACCTCATTCTCCATTATATCCAGATCACCTATGTATTAATCTTGTTTTTTAGTATGATCTAACCCAAATACACTCCTAAGTATCTCAAAACCTTTTTTAGCCATTTCAAATTCTTGGTCTAATTCATAAGAATCGTTCTCAAAAACTTGATCAATATGTTCTATTTTCCTAAAGGATTCCTCATGCGTGTAATATGTTTTTGTGAAATCTATCCCATGCATGCAACTAGGCAGTTCAACTCTAACCATCTCACAATCTTTTTCGGATTTAAATTCCATGTTCTTAAAAACTAGGTCTTTTTGTTCATGGCGCCCAAGGTCAGATAAATCCGTTTCATCAACTTGTGATGTATACAAGCCCATAATTTTATTCAACTTATTGGTTATGCCTAGGAATATTTTCTCAAATCTTTTCCAAATGGTCTCACTAAAAGTAGTTGATCCTAACAATGATAGTTTAATAAATGGCACACATGCGCAAAATTCATCAAAACCTTCTAAATTTTCACCCATCTCCTCTTGGAAATCTCTAAGAACACACAAGAATTCATTTGAACAATAAGAATCAAATGTATTTGTGAAGTACAATTGTTCCTCCATTGTTAATTATTCAAATGCAACTTCATTCACCATGGTGACGAATGAAAAAGGGTTTTACGAACAAAGGGCACAAAGAAAAGAGATAGACTACAAGAAAGCTAACAAAAAGAAAAATAAAAAGCTCACTTGATAGGAATCAAGCGAGTGAACCTAATCGAGATAGAAACCGAACTAGCTATTCTATTCCCCGACAACGGCGCCAAAAACTTGATGCGTGGTTCAGAGTCGAAAGACTTCCTTTTCCAAGAGCAAGCCTTACAACCCACTAGGCAGTGTACCTAATCGTTGCAATGTAGTATGGGTAAGCCCAGGGGGTTGATCGTTCTTTAGAGGAATAGAGATGCTAGTCGAGATGTACGATGAAAAGGCTGTAGGAAGAGAGCACCTCATTAGGGATGCGAATGTTGGACCGAGATATTTTGCTCCAAGTGATCGGTGAAAAACAACGCGGTCATATTCCCGACATTGGTCGACAATTACCCGGCGGTGGTGTGAAGATGACCCTCAGCGCCTCAAAAGCTCGCGAGCAAGTCTCCATGCCCTTTTTTCAGAAAATAGTGAACAAACAACATGATGAGCTAAGCACGAGAGGAACTCAGGTTGATTTGATGATGGAGTTTTTGAGGAGTCAGCCAGGTTAGGTCGAGCGGCTAGAGAGGGACATGCCGGCGACATCGATAAGAAATGATGTTGCACAGGATGACGATGAATATGAAGGTAACGAGTAGTAGGTTATGGATTATATGGTTTTTATGTGATTTTTGGGGTATGGTTGTTTGCGGATATTTAGATGGATATTATATGTTTTTGTGGATTATGTGTTAGGATGACGGTTATGGATAGTTGTTAGTATGTTTATGGTATGTGGATAATTTTGGACGATTTGCGGATGGTTTAGTGGATTATATGTAAGTGATTACGGTTTTTGAAACGTTTGGCGAATATAGAAGTTATAATTTATGTTTTAGCGAAATGGAACCATTTATGGTCTTGTATCATATTTGTAGTTGTGAAAAGAGGTGTGAAAACAGGTTGTGATATTGTAGATTTTTTCTGGAAAAATTCTGAAAATTTTTTAAAAAAAATCTAAAAATTACCCATTTTGTAGCAATATGCTGCAAAATGTATTGCTGCAAAATGGGTTAGATACTTTTGGCAAAATGTTCAACGAGATTACTGTGGTTGACCCTTTTGGCAAGGACATGTCTCCGCCAAAATATCTAAACTAAATTTGGTCCAGAATTTTTGGTGAGGACATCCCCGCCCAAAGAGTGAACTGCAATAGTAGCTATGTCTTTTGGCGGGGACATGTCCCCGCCAAAAACGGCTAAGTTAATTAACATAATCACTAATTATGTGCCATTTTAGGTTAATTTAGTAGACTTTTTGCCGGGGACATGTCCTCGCCAAAAGTAGTGCCACGCTAGATAATCTTTGACCAGATCAAAGGCTGCGGAACCCACTTGTCCCCGCCAAAAGTCCAAATCTTCCCCGCCAAAAGATTCAGCGACTAGGTTGTAGCGGGGACCTTTTGGTTGGGACATGTCCTCGCCAAAAACATTCAGCGGGTACATGTCGTCCCCGCCGTTGTGGTGTTTGTTGTAGCGTAATATACTTACTATAAATATATTAATTACTCCCTCCGTCCTAATTTATTTGTCCAGTTTTGACTTTTAGAGTTAATTTATTTGTCCAGTTATTTAATATTTGATGCAAAATATATGAATGAGTTATATTTTAAATGCATTTTTCAATGGTGTAATTTTCATCAAGTATTATCTAATACAAATAAAAATATTTAAAGTCAAAGTTGACAAAAAAAAGTCAAAAAGTCATGGACAAATAAATTGGGACGGAGGGAGTACATTGTATAAGTATTCCCTCACATTCATTAATGTCGATATATCTCATACTAAAATTTGGATGGGTTTTATTCTTGTTTGCCGTTAATATAATATTTTTGCTTGTCAAAGTTAAAATGTTCACATGTTCTTCAAATTCAAAACTAAAATTGTATATTGTTTAATTGGGTAGGTCTTGGACCATGGCTAACTGGTCGGGTAGACTATTGTGAGTTGTCAAATTGTCATGGCGTTGGCTTGGACATGCCAATTAGTCACAACTTTGATGTTTAATTTAGCACTTAATTATCACCTATTGTATTTCTTTTACAAGCTTTAACCGTGCATACTTGATCCGAAGTGATCTTCAAATAATTCGAAAGAGAAAATAAAGGGATATAGGTCGGAAGTTTGAATAAGAAGTGATATCCCATCCGAATTCCGAACTTTGACCTACAAACTCAAGCTTATATTTTAAATTTCTTTATAAATAGGGATAAAAAGAAAAAACAGATGAAGTATGCCTCATTAGCAACGTAGCATTGTAAACAATGTGTTGTTTTTGAGAGAGATTGAATACAAAACAAGTTCCTCCAAAATCCTTTTCATTATTATCACAATATTCATTCTTTTGTCTAGTACTTATAACATATTTTCAAAGACTTTGTGATGAAAATCTTTGAACAGATCAATACTACAAAGTGCATGTATGATTGTAGTTTACCTGGAATGAAATATACTGTGAAAACGTAGGGGGGGGGGGTGAATACGTTTCCGTTTCAAACTTAAAACTTTTGTATCAAATATAGTATAAACCATGGCATTTGCAAATTTCGACGCGAGGATGCATTTAACGCATTACGGCATGTAAGGCCAACCCCTTAATATCACATAAGATTCCACAAGATTAATGGTTCATTATAAAGCAAGTTTCACCATTATTAGTCCGGTTGCTTTTTCTTGATCAAGCGTGTCATAATATGTAAAGTGTTAAATATAGTTTGTGACTATATAAAAGACCAAGTATGTATCACAAACATAGACATCAACCACAAAGAAAATAAACAATGTAATGCAAGAATAAGAGTAAGCGATAAGTAAAAGGATAGACAAACCAACACGAGGATTTATAGTGGTTCGCTACAAGGACACCTTCCTTGCCTACTCCACTCCCGAGTCACCTACTCGAGAGTTCGTAAACACTACACCAATCTCCTTATGGCGGAGAAGCTTTCACAACGTCGCCTACTCTTTTTCCGGTACTAGGCTAACCACCGGGTTCTTTCACACCAAGGTGAACCACACCTACACAACGTCGCCTACCCTTTATTAGGTACTAGGCTAAGTACCTAGTTCTTTCACACCAAGGTGAACCACACCTATCACAACGTCGCCTACCCTTTATTAGGTACTAGGCTAAGCACCTAGTTCAATTACTATGGAGGAACTACTACCCATCACAACACAACACCTAATTTCAAGGAGATTCACTCCTTGTTACAACACCATCAAGGATATCACCATCCTTGGAAACAAACTAATACTTATATGTATAACGATGCACCTCATCGATTATACGACCTTGGCATTCTTCCCTAATGCCACTTGATTTGATTCCTAGGCATCCTTCACTAATGCCTTTGACACAACGCTTGGCACCTTTCACTAATGCCTTCGTCTTAACACCTTTAGCATTCTTTACTAATGCTTTTGACACGGATCTTCGGCACTCTTCACTAATGCCTTTGACATATCTATGACACCCGTTATGTTTTGTGGCCCAACATAACAAACCTTGTGTTTTATGGCACAAACACATAAACCATCTGGTCTAGTCATAGATACAAGAATATGATACTAGACAATATCCAAGACAATGTGTCTAATGGATATGAATCATAAACTAAACATCAAGGACACAAAGCATGATGTAATTAGTCTTCTATGAATGAAGATGACAAGTTTCTCAAGCTTGTTGTATAAGATCTTCATGTGCTTGTATCTTGTGATGGGTGATCACTTCAGTAGATAAGGATGCAAGATCTCTAAGCTTGCTATGGATGATCACTTCGGGAGTATGCTTACAACAAATGAAAGTTAGAATCATTATGATCATATGAGATGAGGGTAGTTTACATGTTTCCTAATGATCTAACTATCCTAGAAATGGTGGAGAGAAACTATGTGTGAAGGTGTGTCAAACAATGAAGAAATGGCTCACTATTTATAGAAGAAAACTAGCCACTGTTCCCCAGATCCCACGGATCCCTCCCTTGAGGGATCCGTCCAGTGTATTATTGGGGATCCGTGGGACGCTCCTTTTTACCCATGGGTTTTGGGTCATGGGTCATGGGTTATGGGTTGGTCAATGGGTATTCATTTAGATTCAATGTATCTAATGAGTACATTGTATCTAGTCTTGTGGGTATGGGTTAATACCATGGGTTATGGATATGATCCATGGGTTTTGTGTGCCCACCAAGGGTACAATGTATCTAGACATTGGGTATGGGTCCTGGACTTTGGGTTTTACCCAACTATATTCAATGTATTTGGTCAATGGGTCAAAAACTTAAGTTTCTACCCATTTATATTATCCATTATAATACATACTAGTTATGTATATATTTACCCAATATGTAAACACTAGTTGTTATACATAAACTATTTAACTAAACATGTTTTAATAGTTTGTTGGGGGTTTGATCATAACGCAACATAATAAACATGTACGAACCTGTGTTGTAGCATACAAGGACTTAAGTAGTCGAGAGGTGTTGAGAGTATGTTGAGACAAAATATAATTACAAGTAACTTATATATTTTACGTTATGTATTACATGTTACATGTTTGTCATCAACAAAACAAATGAGAATGTATAGATTAAATATCGTAATATTTGCACTAACAATCTCCCCCTTTTTGATGATGACAAAATATATGTAAACGTAATATATAGGTAAAATGTCAAAGTTACTTGTGTCCGTACTTCCTATACATTACCTTCTCCGTTTACACTCTTCTCCCCCTTTTGTCGAAACAAAAAGGGTGTGTCCTTTAAACTTAATTTCTCCCAAGAATGGCGAGGTTGCATCATCCCTAGTGAAGTTAAAATGAAAACACCTTATTGCTCCAATTGGCACACCACGCCAATACCTTCAACACAAAACACTAATGACGAAGCTTAGCAACTCATGACCTTGAGCTTGCACGTCTTCAAAAGGTGGTGATCTCGCTTTTAAGAGGAACTTAGAGAATCACACAAAAGAAAATAGAAAGATCCTTTGAATTATAACCATTATTGCCAACGGCTCAATGGATCAAATTTTTGAGGCTTAACCTACATCAAGGTTAGTGTTAAGAAGAAAAGAAAAGGAAAAATATATGATGAGAAAGAAATCTCCTTTTGTTGAAACATAAAAGAATTTTGAAGAATGAATGTGCATGCTCCCCTTGACGGTTGCTCCCCTTGTTAAAGGCGTCAAGTATTTTAGGAAGGCTAAGACAAAATTATTGCAAAATTTGCAATGTTTTTGCTTTGACGAAAAACTCCCCTTTATTGAGAGCGTCAAGTTTTCCTAGTGTGTTTTGAAAATCTACAAAACAAAAAGTTAGTGCAAAATTATATTCGTCCTTGGACGAGTAAGTCATATGATGCACTTTATAAATGCTCGACGGAAGCTCCCCCTAGCTCGAGGGCGTCAAGAAGAACATAAAAAAATAGTGTAAAACTTCGTCTATAAATAGACGAGAATCCCATACACATCAAAGTGTATATATATGAACCTACAAAGAAAGGATTAGTGTCAAAAAGAGAATAATCGTACTACTTGCATCATCATGGTTGGTTTAGAGGTTGTAAGGTTTGTTCAAGGTAAGAGAAAAAATGTGCTTAGGGATGAGACGCATTTCATTACGAAATTCACTTGGCTATTGAAAACATAGATGTTTGTGAAGGATTGTTGAGCGACCATGAATTGTAGTGGTAATGAGACACTTGTAGGATGTGGTTGACACAAATAGAATGAGGTAGAACATGAGACATACTTCATCACGTAGTTTATGAACTAGACTTTGGACACGGTGATGATGATAGACATCATCATTATGACTTAGAGGTATGGAAGTTGTGGTAGACATGATGACTTTGTGAGTAGTGATAAAAGTGGAGTAAGATGGTTAGGATGATGCAAGATTCGGAAAAAACAATGTGCGAATGAGCACAACTTGACTTGATGATGAAATCAATCATTTTCATCCTACAAGAATCCAAAAGAGTTAGTACAAAAGGAAAACATTTATACAAATGGATAAATTGTTCACATAAAAGTATGAAACGAAAAGAAAGAACACGTAAAGAATCATATAAATGCAACTCATTTATAAACATATAATAAACTGATAATTCTAAGTGTTGAACAAGTTCTTGTGTGGAAAAAGGAAATTTGAAATGATTATCTAAAGAGATAATGTACCTACTGTTCCACGGTTCCTCCTGTTCCCTCACTAGAGGAATCCGGCTAGCTTAAGTCTAGGGATCCGGCTAACAGATGAGGTGAAAAAGAGGTGATTGGGTTCTAGCAAGGTCTAGCACCTACATTTCCTAAGTTACTCAGTCTATTAAGTGTCTTATATGAAGATGGACTTAAATGATCAAGAGAGAGTGATTGGTGGTAGCTAATGATTGCCTTTTATTGAAAATGGGGCTTTATGAGCACTAGTGGATGATCAAAGATGACACTAAGAAATTTAAGTGTCAAGTGGTGTTAAATGATCCTAGAGATCAGATGATGACTTAAGAGAGATTTGGAAAATTCCTTAAAAATCATAAGAAATTAAAAAAACTAGTTTTTGGCCTATTTTGAGGTAAGGATGACTAAAATCAATTTGCTAAAATTGAGAGAAATATCAAACTAGGTGTTTTGAGATGAGAGGAACAATGTGTAAACATTGGAGCGGAAATATGGTGAGTTTCGAAGTAATGATAAATCAAAAGTACTTTGAATATGATCATAAATCATTCATGAGTGAATGTGAGATCAACTAAGCCTAAGGAAAGTTTAAGTGATCCTAATGTAGCATGTTTAACTAGTCCAATAAGGTCTAGAATGTTGGATTGATGCAAGGAGGCTAAAGGAACTTACATCACCCGGATCCCACGGATCCTTCACTGAGGATCCGTCTAGTTACATCTAAGGGATCCGTCGTCGAGATGATTTTCTTAATGAAATAGTTGCGAATTTTGCTCGTGTTTGAATTATGAAACTAATGATTTCTACAGACAAGTATACATGTATGCACATTAATCAAAGCAAGTAGAGCATGTAGACATAACATATAGGCAATCAAATGAGATCAAGCTCACAAATGACACAAGGGTTTAGCAAACTTAACAAGCACTATTCAAGAAGCCCAAAACAGATTTACGGTCTAGATTAGTAAATCATTTACACTAAAAATGACATGCAAGGTATGTGTCTAGAAAGAAAAGAGCACATGATGGTGTTCAAGACAAAAGAGTTGTGAGGTGCTAGTTTAGGAAAATCTAGTCATTATGGATGGTTATTAGCATATAATGAGCTTCGTCCATGAAATCATGTAGCTCTTCTCAATCAAAGCAAGATAATCGCTTGATGAGGCAAGTAGTTGTGATTAACAAAAACAAAAATTAATTTTACAACTTGTTTGATTAGTAATCCTAAGACAATGCAAAGTATTTCCATTGTAAACTTACTTTAGGAAAATATAGGAGTATAAATTTCTCAAGTGAGAGAATGAATATGAGACTATTACTAGCGGTGCTCAACTACGGCTAAACACGACCATTTTTACGGGCGATTCCACATACCCAACTTCTCTCAAGGAAGCAATTCAACCGTTAGATCAAATTGAGTTTCTAGTGCAATAAGTTCTCCAGTATTCATTCTCAAGTTAGGAAAATTTATATTCCTACAATGGCCTATCGAAGAGTAACAATGATGATACTTTGCTTCGTTTATATTAATATTATACTTGAAACAACTAAGGTGACGAAGGTGTCAAAAAATTAAGAGTTGTCCATATGGTGAACAAGAAAAATGGTTGAATGAGCTAGTTCAACATATGTTGTTGGAAAGCTCGAGTTTGGACTTTCGGATATGAACAATTATAATTGCGTTGCAAAATAATTTACTTGAGTATATCGGATGAAATAATCAAGTTGTCAATCCTACTATGAAGCTTGGAGAGCGATCATGAAAAGGAAAACGGGAGAGTACATCATCAACACAAGTGTAGGTTATGATTCGATGTACATTCTTGTTGTTTTTAGAAAACGATACAAGAAAATATGAACTCAAGAAATCATATAGGCACATAAAACATTTATGTTGCACACATGACAAACTCAATCAAAAAGCCATTTTAGTGTGTTATATGTTTTAAACATTTTTCAACTTATAAAATTAACATTTTCGACACAACTAGATGTTATCCCAAACACTCCTTCAAGTAGCACATTGATTAGTAGAAAATTACTAAATCGACAAGCAAGAGAATGAATAGCAAGGTAAGGAAACCACATATGTTAATCAATCAACCAAGCACAAAAGCTATTTGAGATAAGCAAATAATCAAGTAATGCAAGGGAAACAATTTATCATTTAGCATAGCATACGAAAGTTCTTTTCATCACTTTGTGTTAAACATGTATACCAAGCTTGATTAGTTTCCTTTATAAATATGATCAAAAACTTAATTTCAAAAGAGGACACATTGTTATTCAAAGATGAAAACATCCGTCTCCAATTAGATCAAAAGTTTATGCAAAAGTTATGACTGAAAAATGACTTTCTATTATAAATCAATGATTCTGTAAATTTTTGTTTTGAATCAGTTTATGAAATCATTTTTAAATGAAAGTAGACTCAAATACCTTTAAAACGATATGTGGCACGACTTCTAACGACTTACGGTTAATTATTTATGAATTTTTGAAATTCAAACAAAAACTATCTTTTGTACCACGGATCCCTTGCTTGAGGGATCCGTCCAGTGTAACCTGAGGGATTCGCGGATCTGACACAGAATTACAAAAATGTACGTTTTGACCCGACGAAAAGGTTTAACCTTTGTAGACTTTTTAGTGAAGTTATATTAACAATTTTTACCTTTATTCAAGCTTGATTAACAATATATCTAACAACAAAACTTCAAAGAAAAAAAAATCAACAAAACACTTTTCATATTATGCTTGGCTTCACCAAATATTTGATACGAGGACCTTACTCGTTTTGAAAACCATTTGTTTTAAAAACTAGAGCCAACCCGCTCTGATACCAATTGTGAAAACGTAGAGGGGGTGAATACGTTTCCGTTTCAAACTTAAAACTTTAGTATCAAATATAGTATAAACCATTGCATTTGAAAATCCCGACGCGAGGATGCATTTAATGCATTACGGCATGTAAGGCCAACCCCTTAATATCACATAAGATTCCGCAAGATTAATGGTTTATTATAAATCAAGTTTCACCATTATTAGTCCGGTTGCTTTTTCTTGATCAAGCGTGTCATAATATGTAAAGTGTTAAATATAGTTTGTGACTATATAAAAGACCAAGTATGTATCACAAACATAGACATCAACCACATAGAAAATAAACAATGTAATGTAAGAATAAGAGTAAAGCGATAAGTAAAAGGATAGACAAACCAACACGAGTATTTATAGTGGTTCGGCTACAAGGACACCTTCCTTGACCTACTCCACTCCCCGAGTCACCTACTCGAGAGTTCATAAAAACTACACCAATCTCCTTATGGCGGAGAAGCCTTCACAACGTCGCCTACTCTTTTTCCGGTACTAGGCTAACCACCGGGTTCTTTCACACCAAGGTGAACCATACCTACACAACATCGCCTACCCTTTATTAGGTACTAGGCTAAGTACCTAGTTCTTTCACACCAAGGTGAACTACACCTATCACAACGTCGCCTACCCTTTATTAGGTACTAGGCTAAGCACCTAGTTCCATTACTATGGAGGAACTACTACCCATCAAAACACAACACCTAATTTCAAGGAGATCCACTCCTTGTTACAACACCATCAAGGATATCACCATCCTTGGATACAAACTAATACTTATATGTATAACGATGCACCTCAACGATTATACGACCTTGACATTCTTCCCTAATGCCACTTGATTTGATTCCTAGGCATCCTTCACTAATGCCTTTGACACAACGCTTGGCACCTTTCCCTAATGCCTTCATCTTGACACCTTTAGCATTCTTCACTAATGCTTTTGACACGGATCTTCGGCACTCTTCACTAATGCCTTTGACACATCTATGACACCCGTTATGTTTCGTGGCCCAACATAACAAACCTTGTGTTTTATGGCACAAACACATAAACCATCTGGTCTAGTCATAGATACAAGAATATGATACTAGACAATATCCAAGACAATGTGTCTAATGGATATGAATCATAAACTAAACATCAAGGACACAAAACATGATGTAATTAGTCTTCTATGAATGAAGATGACAAGTTTCTCAAGATTGTTGTATAAGATCTTCATGTGCTTGTACCTTGTGATGGGTGATTACTTCAATAGATAAGGATGCAAGATCTTTAAGCTTGCTATGGAGGATCACTTCGGGAGTATGCTTACAACAAATGAAAGTTAGAAGCATTATGATCATATGAGATGAGGGTGGTTTACATGTTTCCTAATGATCTAACTATCCTAGAAATGGTGGAGAGAAACTATGTGTGAAGGTGTGTCAAACAATGAAGAAATAGCTCACTATTTATAGAAGAAAACTAGCCACTATTCCCCAGATCCCACGGATCCCTCCCTTGAGGGATTCGTCCAGTGTATTACTGGGGATCCGTGGGACACTCCCTTTTACCCATGGGTTTTGGGTTATGGGTCATGGGTTATGGGTTGGTCCATGGGTATTCATTTAGATTCAATGTATCTAATGAGTACATTGTATCTAGTCTTGTGGCTATGGGTTAATACCATGGGTTATGGATATGATCCATGGGTTTTGAGTGCCCACCAAGGGTACAATGTATCTAGACATTGGGTATGGGTCATGGACGTTGGGTTTTACCCAACTACATTCAATCTATTTGGTCAATGGGTCAAAAACTTAAGTTTCTACCCATTTATATTATCCATTATAATATATACTAGTTATGTATATATTTACCCATTATGTAAACACTAGTTTTTATACATAAACTATTGGGTTATTATACAAAAAAGTCACTAAAGTTTACGGAAAATTTGTCCTAAATCACTAAAGTTTAAAAGTTGTCATTCAGGTTACTCAACGTTAAAAAGTAAACATGTCTATAGTTTTATCGATTTTTACGTTTATTTGTTTTATATGTTAAGTAACAATAATGTTATGTCTTTACAAGTTCAGTAACCTGGATGACAACTTTCATAAGTTCACTAACGTCGTTGACAACTTTCATAAGTTGAGTAACATGAATGACAACTTTTAAACTTTAGTGACTTAGGACAAATTTCCCACAAACTTTAGTGACTTTTTTGTATAATAACCCTAAACTATTTAACTAAACATGTTTTAATGGTTTGTTGGGGGTTTGATCATAACGCAACATAACAAACATGTACGAACCTGTGTTGTAGCATACAAGGACTTGAGTCGTCGAGAGGTGTTGAGAGTATGTTGAGACAAAATATAATTACAAGTAACTTATACATTTTACGTTATGTATTACAAGTTACATGTTTGTCATCAAAAAAACAAATGAGAATGTATAGATTAAATATCGTAATATTTGCACTAACATATATATTATCGGTTTCTTTGTTATTGACATTTTTTTAATTTCAATGTTCTTCAGAAATGTTGTTATTAAAATTTACCTTCAGATGAATGGGTGCAATAACAATTGACCACCATCACCATCGTTATCCTCCACCCCCACTGTCGTTATCCTCCACCACTGAAACCCTAACTCTGGCACCGTCGTCATCCTCTACCACCGAAACCCTAACTCTGGCACCGTCGTCACCACTTCTGTCTCTATCCGGTCGTCACTACTTTTGTCTCTATCGCCGATTGAAAACCTAACTCAGGTATATATATTCACGTACGTTTTGTATTTAGAAAGTGTTTTGATAGCAGAGACTTCTAAACAGTACGTATATGTCAAAATTTACATATCAAAATTTGATATTAAACCCGTAACTGTCTCTATCGTTGATTTGTAGGAATTAGCTAATCGATGTTTAGAAGGTGTGCTGAGTCGATTTGATGTTTAGGAACGAATGTTGTATGGTTTGTGAAAAAGTATTAGTATGTCGTGTGTCGATTTGTAGGAATTAGCTGATTGATGTTTAGAAGGTGTGCTGAGTCGATTTGATGTTTTGTAATGATATTACGGTATACATGTAGGAATGAATCACAGCTCGTAACTGGTTTGGCGAAGTTTTATTAGTCGGCATTTTGTTTTATTAGTCTGCATGTTAGGTAGTTTGTGATAGAGAAGGAAAGTAATAGTTTGGAACTGTTAGTGTTTAACTGCATTTAGATGTTGTGGTGGAGGAGTTTGCGAGTTTGTGTAAGGGTTATAGTTTCGCGGTTGTTAAGAGGTGTTTCGCGTTTGCCCCTGGTGATTCTCAGGTTGTTACTTTAATCGCGTTCGGTATATATTTTCGTTATATTATGATCTCGAGCAGTTTGTTTTAGTAGAATGTGATACTCAGGTTGTTGTTAGTTTAATTGTGTTCGGATTATAGGTTAGTTCAGTTGTGATATTTAGTATGTTTTTGTAGAATGTGATACTCAGGTTGTTGTTAGTTTATTCGTGTTCGGTTAATAGCTCAATTAAATTGTGATATCGAGTAGTTTTTTTTTTAGTACATTATGATCTCGAGTACTTTAATGTAGTAGAATTGTACTGATATGACTTAAATCACATTTGGTTTCTTTACTTTTGAGAATTACAAAGTTCATTAGCATTGTGATATTGAGTAATTTGTTTTAGTAGAATGTGAAAGCTAGGTTGCTTTAGTTAACAGATTAGGGATATCGTAACATATGAATCTTTCTATAGTTGAGAAAGTATGTGAGTTTTGTTTCGTAAAATCTGTATGGATGCTAGATATATTGGTTTAGACTTGTGCAGTATTAATTAGGATATATCTGAATATATGTGAATTAATAAAAAAAATTAAGTTTAGAAAGTAGGCTTGTAACTCCGGACTTCAGATCTATGATCTTGCTTTTATACACAAGATATATTTAAATAGCAGATCTTTCAAAAGATTTATCAGGGAACAAATTTCGTGAACTTGCTCAAAGTTGTCGCAGTAAGACAATTGTCCTTCTTAACTACCACGACTGAGGGGTAAAAGTCATGATTGTATTGTGTTATTGCATAGTCTATTTTAGTAGAATGTCAAGTTTATTCTCACACTGTATGCACCTGTTAGCTTATTATTTGAAAATTTTAGTAGTCATTTGTTATCGAGTGCTTAGGTTGATGCTTGTAAATTAACCTAAATGTAGTAGAGACTTAACTTTTTTGTCCTCAATAAGAATACCACTATTTGTGTTTATTTGATGATAATGTTGTATACATAAACACAAAGATTTTTCGAGTAGCTAATAGAGTTACATAGTTGTTTTTAGGCACATAAGAGTTGAATATTACTTCAATTTTTCTACTTTTGACATCATTATGGACAAATATTGGATGTATCTTGCACCAAGAGCTAGTTCACAATATGTAAATGGCGTGGAATATTTTCTTAACTTTGCTTTTGAGAAATCAAGTCAACATGGAGAGATATTGTGTCCATGCACGAATTGCCACAACAGATTTCACCTTAAAAGACAACAAGTGCATGATCACCTTATATGTGTTGGCTTCAAGAGAGGGTACTTGAATTGGACGGATCACGGGGAAAGTTACGAGGTATCATCTTCGAGTATGATGGAAAATGATGAAGAAGGAGACAACGAACACGAAATGAATGAGATATTGCATGACCTTTTCTTACGGTGTCAATGGAAGGAAGTATGGGTGAAAGAGAACCTCAACCTAAACCTAATTTGAACCGTGAAAAGCAAAATGATAAAATAAAGTTTGAAGATTTGGTCAAAGATGTTAATCAGAAGGTGTATCCTAATGCTAAGCATAACAAGTTGTCTGCCTTGGTTCGTTTATACCATATAAATCTCTTTGTGGTTGGAGCAACACATCATTTTCTTTGTTATTGGAGTTTCTTCAAGAAGAGTTGTTGCCTGATGGGAATATACTGCCTAAGAAACATCATGAGGCGAAAAACATCATGAAGAAGTTGGGGTTAGGGTATGAAAAAATACATGCATGTCCTAACGGATGCATGTTGTTCCGGAATGAACATGAGAACAAAGAAATATGCTCCGTTTGTAATGCTTCCAGATGGAGGCCCACCCAAGATAACTCTAGAGATGAGGCGGGTATACAAGATGAGGCAGGTCTAAAAAAGAAAAAGAAGAAAGCAATGAACGGTTTGTGTTGGTTTCCCCAAAAGCCACGGATATGCTGTTATAAAGGGTCATTTGCGTGAGTTGAAGTTACTATATATCGAATAACTTTATTTCGCGTAACAATGTCTTTACTTTCGTTTTGTGTGAATATCACACACAAGGACGGCCCCCTTATAGATTTAAACAAATTACCGGTTTAGTGCAGTGTGCTGATCCGCGTGATTGGATTTATGATTGGTATGGATGTTTGTTGTTTTATTTTTTTTTTTCATTTGATATTGTGCTTGTTAAATACTTGTTCAATCAATAGGCTAATGAATTTCTTGCCTTTCTTTGATTACTAGCTAGGGCAATATCTGAATTTGGCTCTTGCGGTACATGTCTTATTATGAATGTTTTCTATGTTCTTTTGTTGATGTTGTGAGGTTTATGCGAGGGGTTTACAGATTAGTCTTATTTGTGTAATGTTGAATTGCTGAGTTTTTCAGTAATCTTCTTGAAATAAACTTGAAAGTTTATGTATGGATAGGCTACCCTTTAGGTTGCTTTCTTTTCGACCCATTACCCAACCCGCACAACTACAATTGACAAACAACACAATGGTAATCTAATCACGGCGTAAGTGTGTTATTGAGGTTTCAAGATAACAATGTTGAGGTTTAAGCATTTAGCAGACTTAAAGTTACATTAGCCACTTTTGACTTTCAGGAGTCAATCTAGTATTTTCAAGACGGTTTTTTCAGTCATTATTCTCAGTACTAGTGACTTTATATTTCTTCCTATACTTATGTAGTTGTCGAGATTTTCTACAAAAGAGAAATGAACTTGGTTGATCTCGAGCATAATCATGCTCAGACGTGAAATGAAAACATCTTATTTGATACTCAAAAGTCAATCCTGAACTTTTGGTTTGGGTAGAGGCAAAATGAAGTCTTGAGACCATCCAACCATCACCATGAATCAAAACTGGAGACCTTACAGTTTAATATCACTATCAATCTTATGTTTCGCAATGTAATTAAATACTTGCTACCAGATTTTGTTGATTATTACTTTGTAAAACAAGAGAACTATGAGCACTCTGCATTCCCAATACTTTTACCACAAAATTATTCAAAATATAAGGGCCCAAAAGTTTTTTCTTAATATTGTCACATTTTGATGAAAGTTGTTTCCGCCAAAGTTGCAGACATGTGTATTCTGAAAGGTTGTCACATTTCTAATGAATTTTCCGTGTTCGTATTCTGAAATTCAGATATTGGCCTAGCTAGTAATCAAATTCAGATAAAGAATAGTTCACTTTGTGCTTATTGAAGATTAATAATGGATGCACAACAAGGTATATCCGATGTTAAATTTGGTTTGCTCAATTTGATATGACAGTAGAGTCTTAGAAGTTTTTATCAAGCATTTCTTATATACAATAATTGATTGGCATTATTTTCAAAAATAATGAGTGAAGTTATAGGTCCACCGGAACGGGTTCGTGGTCACACAAGAAAACAAGCTATATGGGATTTTGAACCTGATGAAAGGTTAACGGTTACTTTTGATGCTGGACAACCTGTTGGCAAAGAGGCAAAGGAGCTAACTAGCTTTCTTGGAACAGTTGCTAAAATGTCTCAACATATCGATATAAGTATCACAGATTGGATGAAAGTATCAAAAGAAAAGAAAGATGATTTATGGAGCATCGTGAAGGTAAATTTGATATAATATGTGTAGGAGAAATTTGAATTTGCTGGTAAATTTGAAATTTGATATAATATGCATCGTGAAGGTAAATTTCATGATTTATCCATCACTAATATGCCGGCTAAATATTGAATTGTTGGAGAAATTTGAATTTGCTCCCATTGAAACAGAAGAAATCAAATTGTGGATCATGTCGGACGTAGGACGAAAATGGAAGACGAGGAAATATGAGCTAAAGAAATGTTCATTTGATTCAAGCTTAACTGATGAAATTGTAGGTACTCAAACTTATTCAAGAGTGGAGAAACACGACTTCAAGAAGCTAGTGACTCGATGGTTTTGTGAAGATGCTCAGGTAATCGAATTCTTTCAGTTTGATTATTGGTACCACACGTAAAAAGTATCTGAAAGTTTCCAAATTTCCATTATTTGTATCTGTATACCATTGAAATCACTTCATACCGATATCACCTTGCTAATAGGCTTGTCTCAAACTACATCTGTTTTGTCCCAAAGAGTTGTACTTTTATTAGTTCACTCATGCTTAGCAAGGACCATCCATGCATAACTACTTACAGAACCACCAAGTTGGCTAACGTGGCTCTCTTTTTCTTGATCTTAAACCCCAACTTGAATCATTTTTTAAACTTTTGTCTGTGCTCTATTTATATCTTCTAATGTATACGATAGCTAAAGCCCATGTTGTCATTATCCTTAGACTCTCATTTGTCCACCTAGCCATTTCATTGAATGCAATATCCACTCTCTTAATGAGAAGTTCAATTCAAAGTATATTTTATAATATGGATTACTAAATTAGGGGTGTTCATCTTGCTGGAATTAGCACAGTTCTACCATCCATTTTCACTGCTACTATTTAAATAAGCTACAGATTATCTTGTATAAAATGTACAGATGACATGCTTTAGATTCATTAATGTAATCTAGCGTGGATGTATAGTGCCTGGTTGTATGACCACATAATCTTCTTCGTTTGGGTCTTATAAATTATGTCATTACGTAATTTAAGCTGGTTAAGTTATTTGCAATGTGCATAGTTTCTTTGTGTCACGTAATTTAAATGTTTGTACAAGTATGCTGAGTGTGTTATAATTCATATAAGTATTCTGTTGTGTAATAAAACTTAATTGGCAGGCTGTTAGTGAGAAGAAGAAAGAGATCCGTTCCAAGTCAATTGAGCCTCACGTGTTGGGGACCAAATCTTTCGCTAGGCTAGCTCATGAAGAGGTGATGCTATTTTTTTTGTTTTTAATATTATATATAATAATTGCATTGAATTTGTTAAATGACGAATCGTACGCATGATATTGCAGAAAAAGAAGACAGACGTTCAACCAACACATGGAAATCTATACATCATTAGTCGCACGAAAAAAAAATGGAAGCAATGTCAATGAAATTTCTGCAAAAGTTATTGTATGTATATATGTATTTTTCTTTCTACATATTTGTATTAGTTTTTTAACTAGAAAACCACATTTAGAATAAAATACATTCGGCAATGATACCAGTACAAGCACAAGTAATACAAACACCGGGATTGGGATTGTTGATTGGAGCAACGATGACTTTGCTAAAGTCAAAGGAAAAGAAAAAGGAGATTATACACGATGCGTAGGGCCAAATATCATATTGCCTAGGTCCAAAATATCTCGTGTTTCTCAAGTGCCAATGTTAAAGGCTCAAATCAACGAACTTGAAGTCGAAATGAAGGATATGAAAGAAAGGCACCACATTGAAATGAAAGAAATGAAGGAAAACCAAGCCACTATTTTACAATTTATGGCAGAGTACAAAAATCATAATTCAGATAAGAATTTTTCAAATGTGTTGAACACTACAAACACAGAGGTAATCATAAAGGAATTCGATATATTTATTAATGTCTGAACATATAATTTCATGTTTCCATGATAAATAATTGCATGTTGCTAATGATTCTAGTAGTGTTCATAATCATGGTCCTTATGGAAACTCAACATCAACTCGTGCAAGTCAAAATAAAAAATCCGGTACTTACTTTTTAACTCATTAGTTATCATATTGTTTGCATTATTGACATAGTATGCGCTATTGACATAAAAATAATTGCACTTTCTTACTCAACAGCTAAAGTTGTTACATCTCCCGGGGCTTCTAATAAGATTACTCATCTTAGCTCAGCTGAAATCGAGCTTCGAACAAAGTTTTTGGAGGAGGACACGCAAGTTTCTAATTTCAAAACAAATCATCTATTTTCACAAGTTTAGGGTTAATATAGATCATTTTTTGTAGTTAGTTGATGAAACTTCATCAACAGTTTGTTATGAACGGTCTAATGTCGGAGAATGAGTTTTGGTGTATTAGGAAGGTAAAACAGCGAGTGGGCTATTGTCGCCAGCTATGTTTATAGTTAGTTTAAATGGGTCAGTTTAGCGTAAACAATCAGTACGGGTCAGTTTCTAAACAGTTACAGGTTTAATAGTGGTATATACATATCAAATTCGAGGGGAAAAGTTACAAAGTACCCTATCTAAGGATTCAGATATATATTCATAAAGGCCGGTATGATTAACTACATGACCTTAACCTATGTAATCTGAAATTTAATATATTATAACTTGACTCGTGTAGTCATATGCATGTCACTACGGTCTACGGGTTTATGTTTGTTTATATGTATTATGTGCGTATGTATGCATGTATATCCTTTTAAATATGCATTCATAATCTTGTCCTAACTTTATGCAAGCACTAAAAAGTATAAATATAAGAAAGTCCACATCATTCATTGTAACTCCACACTTTCCTGAATATTTACAAGCTCTAGAACTATGCACAAAATATATACTGGACCAAATCTATCATGGTCATGGTTTAACTTTTTGGGTCATCTTCTGTGACCTCAAAAGTTAACAACTAGTAAAATTGAAACTCCACAACTACTTGTTTGAAACCGACACCTAATCCTCAACATTGCTAAAATGAATGCATCTGCCATGTGCTGCTTCTGCATCCTCAGAATCCTTCTGCATTTTTGTCAAGTTCATGGGGATAAAAAGACATCAAGTAAAAACAGTTACTGTAATTAGCATTTTATAAGGATATTAGGTAATGTCGTGACTAAATGTCAGACTGAGTGAGTTATTTGAGGCTTACCTTTCTTCTTTTGTCTTCTCTTCCTCTATTTGTTGGATGTTTTCTTTATGTGCTTGATTGAACATTATTACAAATTTCATCAAATATGTGGCAACTTGAAAACAACCTGATAAAAATGGAAAGGAAGTCTAAAAACCATAAATTCATGAACCGTAATACAAAATGTGAAAACAATCATGTTGCATTTTGCAGCTAGTGCTACCAGCAATAGGATTTTTATGTGTACAGAATTCTATTTTTAATTTTGCCTTTAACCAGGTTTAAGTTTGTAACTAGTTATATTTAACTTTGCAGCAAGTTACCACTAGTTATATGAAACTTGCTCTCGAGCCTTGATTTTGGTCATAAATATCTCGCTGGTGACTTTTTAAGCGCACTCTGAGTTTTACTGTTTTTGTGATTGTGTGATTGGTGCAGACATTGAAGGGACTCAAGAGAGAGGATGTTCAGCTACTTAGAAAATTTGGAATTCAGTTTAAGGGGGGCTTTGAAAATGCCGAACCCGCTGGGAATACAAACTCCTGTCAAAGACGATGACTAGAGGTGACTATTTCAGTCCACGTTTCTTCTTGTTCTTCCACGTTTCTTCTTCCTCTTCTTCTACTTTGATTTGATTCAATTTTCCAGACAAACAAACAAACCCATTCTAGAGAGAGAGAGAAAAACAAAACAATTTATTAGTGGGTCGGGTCAACATCACCGGTTCTTGCCTAGTTGTGGTTTTGAATGGTGTTTGCTGTAAATTAAATTAAAATGGCTAGACGCCATGGATGGGAACTTCGTGCTCATACCTTCGAGGCCTCTTTCATCAAATAAAGTATAAGTTTAAAACCACATCCAAACATCCTGTTAGTATGGGTCAGTTTATAAACCATTACAGTTTTATACTAAAAGTGACCCATATCATGCTATTAGGTCTATGGGTCAGTTTAGGTTTAGGTTGCATTCAGTTTAAATGGGTCAGTTTGAATGGGTTAGTTTAGCATAAACAATTAGTATGGGTCAGTTTATAAACAATTACAGGTTTATACTAAAAGTGACCCATATCAAGTCCAAGATAAGAACTTTACCCAAAAAAGATAAACATAAGATTCTAGAACGTTATCTTTAAAGTCATAATATCCATGCATAAACCTGTAATCTTTCTTTATGTCCTATTTGTTTGTCTTAATCGATATTAAGTTGCTTAATACTTTCGTTTTTACTTTCTGATGTAACCGTTTGAGGAGTAAGACGAGGACAATTGCCAGATGAGTCATGTCACGCGCAAATATGAAGATATTCATTTCCTGTAAATTGTAATCAGGCAACATATTTGTTTGTTCAAACATATGAGATTGTTCTATGTGTTGATATTGTAGTATTTCTATTTTAAATCCGATTACGATTTAAGAAGTTTAGAAGTGTTATCGTATGTTTTTATCTATTGTAAACGATCTATATGCTGAGGAATGAGATTATTGTAAACTTGGTACCTATTTTGTTCCCCAGAAATCTGATCGTGTTTAGAACCTTGAAAACCAATTCTGGAAATTATTACTGGAAAATAATTCTATAATTTTTTTTTTAAAACCACTGATCTATATGATTTAGAAAACCATTGATCTATATGCTGGGGATACAAAAAGTGTATCATTATGAATAGCTTTACTCACTGATCATTTTAGTCACTAAAAGTGAACCTTTGCTCACTGTTAGCTGTTAAAAGAAGTGGCTAAAACATTTTAAATAGGCTTTAGTGTAAAAGAAATTGGCACCCTTTGCCTACTAAAACAGAATAGTCACCAAAATTTGACCCTTTTGCTTACTAATTATAGTGTAAGGATAGACTTTTAGTGATGGCTTAAGACTGTTTTCTTTTTAGTGGGAGTTGACAAAATAGCTTTTAGTAACTCTTTTCTTATTTTTTGCTCACACTTGCTTTAGTGAGCAAATGTCCCAAATTTTGTAGTGTTTAAATAAGATACATTTTCAAGTGTATAAGATTTATAATATACGAGAAGAGCCAAGTCTAGAATTATGTTACAAGCAAAGTGAAAAATTAAAGTTCAACTCTTAAATGCACTTACTGCGACCAAGGTGAAAAATAAGTTTGTTTAAGTGTTGTTCGCCATTCAAATCATGTAATTATATACCAATTTCAAGTTTAAGTTAAAGGATTGTAGCTTTTGTATTTCAGATCGAGTGTTCATTTGTCGTATTTAAGTTAAGACAACTTAAATATCTTTTTTCATGTACGTTTGTATTTGAAGTTTTCTTTCCTCGTGAATTTAATAAAATTTTGACTCTAGTACAGTAAAGAAGAAGAAGAAGAATTATGGCAGAGAAGAAAATTTGTGTTTATTGGAAGAACATGATATGTAGCAAAACTAAAGATAATTGAGGAAAAAAAGTTAGCAAATCATAGAGGAAGCATGGCGAAATAGTAGTAAAAGGCCTATGGTCTCATAGTAGCGAATGATAGTTTGATAGAAACAACGTTACCAGTTATGGGTGAAATAGTAAAACGGAGAGCGGCCGATGGTCAAAAACGGGTCAGCAAAAGCATGCATAGTAATACAAGCATGGTAAAAAGTAAAAACTTAATATGGGAGACTTGCTTATGTCTAAAAAAAAATAATAAATAAAAAATAAATAAATAAAAAATCCTTAGATGCACAAATGATTTTTTTCAGAAGAAATATTTGTATGTAAGATGCTAACCTAAATATACCATAACACATAAAATTAAAAATATCGTATAACTCAATTAATTGGTACAAGAAGTGATCAACACTATTTGTGTAACTCTTTCTAGTATATAGAGTAAATTACACCGTTCGTCCTTGTGGTTTGCGTTGACCGCAGGAGTTCGTTCTTTGACCAAAAAAATGCGTCGTTCGTCCTTAAGTGGCAAACGTTATGCGCCGTTCGTCCCTCCATCCAACTGGCCCCACCAATTCCCACTAACGTCAGTTAACTCACTTAACCCATGAGGGCATATCCGTCATTTTCCAAGTACATTGCATTTATTAAAAATTCATTTTTCACATTTAAACAAAACACACAAAAATAAAATCTCCCCTGCCTTCTCATCCACCTCGCTGGCGACACCCTTTTTCCGGCCACCACCGTCGCCCGAATCAAATGATCGATCTATCCTCGTCATTCCTAGAGTTTCTAAGCGTTTGACGCACCTCGTATCATCACCCACGCGCCACCGCCGACCACCGCCATATTACCCCGCCCCTATTGGATGATAGATCGGAGCCTTGTGGTTCTTTCTACGCACCACACGCGCGGTGAGGGCCCCTCACGCGTTTCAGATCTGGGCTAAATGGTTTCAGGTTGTGTTGTTATTTCAAGGGTTTTGTTATTTGTTCTTGGTTCGAGCATCACCATAGCAACGCCACCGCCACCGCAGCTGTCACCACCATCGCTGCTCCTCATCTCTTAATCTCTCTAGTTCGTGGTAAGTCGGGACATGTATCCATCGTGTTACTTTCTTGATAACTGAATATAGTCATTTGGTTTTCATTGGTTTCGTGGAATAAAAATTGTAACAAAAAAGTTTTATTTTACAATTAATTGGGTAGTGTAATAATTTTGTAAACATATTCGTGTGGTGATCTTATCTTTAACGAGGTGCTTTGTTGTGATTGTTTGGTTGGGTTGTTGTTGTGTTTATATTTATTAAAGATGATGATGTTTTTTTGTGTATGTGGTGTGTTTTTGATTTTTTAGTTTGAAGAAGATAGGGAATCTGGTAAAAAGTTAGGAGATATTTTGTTTATTTATTTATTTATTAGTGATTAAAAAAATATAGGTGTAGTTAGAAAGTAAAAAAACTTAATCTTGTGAAGTATCAATTCAATATTACTGGGTTAAGATTCACACTTAAATTGGGGAAGAAGAAGATGAAAACTTGGGTTAGTGTATGCAAAAGTTTTACACTTTGGGAATTAATCACAACTGATGGGGTAGATGGGGGTAATAAATGCTAGTTGCTAGGGAAATGACGGATATACCCCTATAAAACCTTAGTTAACGGACGTTAGTGGGAGTTAGTGGGGCCATTTGGATGGAGGGACGAACGTCGCATAACGTTTGCCACTTAAGGACGAACGGCGCATTTTTTTTTGTCAAAGGACGAACTCTTGCGGTCAACGCAAACCACAAGGACGAACGGTGTAATTTACTCTAGTATATATAACACTTTAACAATGTTTACCAGTAATAATGTAGAGGTAAAACGAAAGGTACAAATTTGACCGTTTAGTCTTTAACAGATTGGCGATCTTCATGAATCTCACGATATAAAATATATACAAATCTTTTATATAATAAAGCAATTACATCATTTTAGAGTAATTTTGTCAACTCATTTTTATTGAAAAAACAATTGGGTCAATAGGAGAGCTCGATTTTGCCACGTAATCAAAATCGTGTGTTGTGATTGGTTAATAAAAGTCAAAATTAAATTGATTTTTGTCAAAATTTAATAAATTTGATGGAGAAATTTGGTTGATAAAAAAAACACATAAAAATATACGTGTCAAATTTGTGAAAACAAAAACTTAAAAAAAGATGAGATAATTAATAAAACTTTAGTGGTTGAATTTTTAAAAATTATATAAAGTTAAGTGTAATATTATAAGTCTCCATGTTTTTTAATAACTTTGGATTATAAACAAATACCCTCTTATACTTTATACCCTTTATACCTTATATCTTAAAAAATGCAATGTATATGCTGCTTTAAAATAACAACATATAAATTTTCATAAGATTATAAGTATCAATTTTGTTACTATATATACGTTCAATAAGGAATCATTTATTTCATTTTTAAAAGTTTAACTTATATGGACACGAGTTTACATTTTAAATACTGATAAATTACTGAAAACGAGAATATAATTATCAAAGTGTAAGCACGGGTTACTTTAATATAAAAATAAATATACGTGATTGTACTTACAATAATGACTCATGTAATTCTTATTTATTTATATAAGGATATCTAGAAAAACATTTTTAAAAAACTTTAAAGAGTATACTTTAACTTTATCAACGCTCATTATGTGCTATTAAACTTGCATCATGTGTACAACATAATATCAGGAGTGAAATTTAAATAACAACATCATCGTCTTTGTCAGCTAAATAAAATTAAATCTTGAGTTACCTAACAGAAATTTTTACAAATATTTGATCAAATTCTAATGGATATTAATGCATAATGAAAAACTCGTGCATAAGTATTAGTTGTACTTATATCACAATCTTTATGGGCAAATTCTTATATGTGTATATACTGAACTAAAATGTTAAAATAAATTTGATTTATGTGTAAACTTCGTGCGTGCACGAAACTTATAACTATATAATTATATGCAATTACTTTTAAAGACACAATATTCAGTATTAATACAGAATATTTTTTTTTTAAAACCCCGTGCGTGCATGAGTATTATAACTAGTATATTAGAAACAATTTACATGTAAAGATCATCATTGTTTCTTTTCTTATATTTCTTGTATCTATCCATCTACTCTTTCAAAACAAGCTTGAACCCTCAGCCAACTTGTAACCTCCTAAAACTTGATATGAGATGTTTTCTAACACGTGACGCAACTATATTCTCATGAACTTCGTAATTTTGAAAATCAGATGAATAATATGTTCACGCATGTTTCAATAAGCTAACTTTTCATTTAATTTGTTATCAGTAAAAGTTTTGTAAATATATTTTATAGTGTTAATGGCTCAATGCTAGCAAAAGTGTATTACCCAACAATATGTTCTTCTTCATAATAAGAACAGCGCGTATATGAATCAACTTGGACCGTGCTAACTACTATCTACTATCTAGTAGTGATACAATGAGCTAAGTCGAGCTTTTAACATGTTACTCAAGTTTAAACGAATAATCTCATACATTTTTTGCCTAAGCTTACTTTGTGGGCTTAAACATAATCTTTAATGGCAGCTTCTGACAAATAATCTCATACACTTTTGGTAAATGCATGGATTATTAGTTTATGCTACTAATAGCCCCAAAAAAAAATAAATAAAATAAAATAAAAAATCTCCACAATAAGCAACATTTTAAAAGGAGATAATTCTCATAAAGAAACAAAAAGTAATGAGGAGCTCACCATCTAGTACAAACTTCACACCTCTTCCCAAAATGGTCATATACGATTGTGCTACTTCTAATGCGCTACTTCATTATTTTTTTGACACGTGTACAGTGGTAGGTGGATCTATTCCCATATATTCTTTTTTTTTATCTTATTATTAAATGTGTTAAAAAATCATAATACCCTTATTATTTATATAAATTAACCTCTCTCTCACTTATTTTTCACCACTCTTCTCTCTCTCTTTTCTCCGGTCACGACCACCTCGCCATCACAACCACATATCAACACCACCATCAACACCACCACCATAGATCAACACCATCATCACCACACGAAACAAACACCTTTTAGTCCTTTTACAGCTCAACCCGAACAACTACAAATCGATGCTGATCTGGCGAAGATTAAAGGTTTTAACACCTTTAATTAACCATTTGATCTGGCAGGTATCAACATCAAATCAAATAAAAACCACCATCAAATTTCACCTTTATCTTCATCGTATCACCACCACCAGATTCGACCACCGAACCTACACCACCACCAATGGATTTGCGGTGGTTCTATCACCGTTTTTGGAGACGCCAGGTCAACAATTAGCAGTAGATTAATGGTGTGTAAGTTTATGGCAAATCTAAGTGGTGCCGCCACTAAATCTTCACCTGCCACTGTTCATTTTATGATTTATTAAAGGTGTTAAAACCTTTAATTTTATTCGTCCTCTAATTTTAATGGTGTGTAAGTTTATGGCTAATCTAAGTGGTGCCACCACTAAATCTTTACATGCCACTGTTCATTTTATGATCCTTAAACGTGAAACCAAAACAAATAAAATTAAAGGTGTTGATCTGGATGGTGATTTTTATTTGATCTGGGTTAGGATAGTATTGGATTTGATGTTGGCGAGGTTTTTATTTGATAATGGTGATGCTGGTGTTGATCTGGGTGGTGATGGTGGTGTTGATTTATGGTGGTGATGGTGAGGTTAGAAGAGTTATTTTATATAAAAGATAAGGTGATGTGCAGGTTCGGGGTTGGAGGACTTCCTTTTCTACGAGCAAGCTTTACAACCCACTAGGCAGTGTACTTAATCGTTGCAGTGTAGTATGGGTAAGCCCAGGGAGTTGATCGTTCTCTAGGGGAATAGAGATGCCAGTAGAGATGTATGACGAGAAGGTGAGGTTGAGGGTGATTCTTTTTAGCTTTTCATACTTTTTTAGGAAAACAAGTAAAATCTCGGGGTTTAGGAGTGGGGGTGGTAATTCTACCAATTTTAAGTACTAATAGTATAAACTAAAAACTAATTATACTAATGAAAAGGAAAATAGCTATGGATTGATTTATTGTGTTTCTTATGATAATTAAAAGCGTGTTTACTTAGATTTTCTTACTCTCTAGTTATCTTTTATTGATTGTTGAATTGTCAGATCCTCATTTTAATTGGTGCGTTGTATTCCATGTTAGTCATAGGGGGTGCCTAATTCCTTAATTCTATGAATTGTAACTAATCTCTAACGATGGCTCAAGTGCACTCTTAAGCTTTTTACTATTTAGGACGTTCAAGCTCGCAACAATTAAATAAGAAGCCAGTTTTCCTTACTCTAGCGTCTACTAATTAAAATAAGAAACAACCTAACAATAATCAACAACTAGGTTTCATAGATCTAAGCAAACACAAGAATAATTTAACTATGCATGATAGATAAGCATGAACACAACAAACAATTGAACATGTGATAAATATGGTGATATATTGGATTAACAAACCTATCTTTGAGTGTAAAGAAGGGTTGGCAACCTTAAAATACTGCCCAAGTCGGACTATGAATGAACTAGGATTTGCTCTCCAAAATATTACACATAAAATACAGAAAATTCAAAATCTATATATAAATGTACACTTGCGACGGCGTTGCCTTTTGATGGTGACGTTGTCTGGTCGCCGTCATTAGGGTTTCGTTTTGGACAAGTCATCATTGGGACGACGTTAATTGAGGAAGTGTGACACCGTTGGGCTTCATAAAGGACGTCGTCTTGGAATGAGTCTTTGTCGTCTGGTGTAAAATAAAGGGCGACGCCCTCCTGCAATAAGACATGACGCCGTCATATTGTAAAACTAAAATATGACCTGAGCCGTCACTTGAGACTTTTTAGAAATCCTTGTGAGCGACGGCGTCGCCCTATGGGTTGGGACGCTGTCAGGTGTAGAATTAAGCCTTGAAATCTTGACTTTGTCATTTTCTTCATGTTTTCTCTCTTTTCGTCCAAAAGTGTTTGATTCCAACAATTTGCTTCCAAAAGACCTAAAATGTGAAAAGGAACGATTTTAAGCAGTAACAGATATAAAATGTATCGATTTAGGGCTTAAATGACCCTCTAAAAATTTATGTTTTAAATCCTTACCAAATATCCCTACACTTGAAATTTGCTTGTCCTCAAGTAAATATGCTTTTGGCCAATAAATTTATAAGTTATGGGTCATTTAGCATTGGTTTAAAATAGTTTACAACAAGTACAAGCGTCACAATCGTCAAAACAAGCACGGAAATTATGCACTAGCACCTCACAATTGGTGTTTGGATTCTCTCATCTCTCGGGTTTATATGATATATAATATGTAAGGAAATGGATGATAAACACTCACTACCTGACATAGTACATAGATTACCATATGCTTGAGAATAGATCAAACCTCCACCGCTTTGGTTAAAGAACCTAGAAATAACTATCTAAGAGGTCTTTACAAAGGTTTATAATGTTAGGCTTTGTGTAGGGAAATAAAAGGTTTTATTGGATAGGGGGATATTTAGTGGTGGCAAGTTAAAAATCTTATGTTACAAGCATGTAAAACGCGGCGTTGCTAAGTCAAGACTCGACTCACTAATACTAAATAATAACTTGAAACAAAATCAAAAGACATAAACTTAAAAACATATACATAAAGATAGATGTAGGATGGTAGCCCGTATTTTTTTCATACCTTTTTACTCTAGCATCCTCTAAGATAAAATCAACATAAAAGGATTTATAAGAGCATCCCTACACTTGATTTTTTTATCCCACTAACACTAATTGACCCGAATTGAAAAGGTAAAAACACTTGGAGTACTTAATTACGTAGACAAAAGGGAAATTGAATTTATCGTTCCTTCCCATTACTCCATAAAATACTACTTTAACCCATGAGTCCCAATCGTCCCAAAACTGTATGCAAAGGATATGACACGACTTAGCAACCATGCAAGTAACTAGATAATTGAACTAAGGGTTTAAAAAAATATTACAATAATGCACAAAAGATGAGTGCATACAAGTTGGGCTAAGGCGATTTGGGTGTAACATTTGGAGGTGGATTGTAAATAATACTCTTCATTTATTCCGGAAACCAGAACATCACGAGAACCGCGAAAAGATAGGCTCAGAGGCGTTAACTAGGGGTATCGTGTTCTAAAGATGAGTACATCGCAAGGGTGTGGGAAAAAAAATACTCAACCGACGTGGATGACGTAATTAAATTACAGGTTTAAAACAAGGGTTATCCTAATACCTTTTATCATTTAGTTAATCCTAGCTACACGAATGTAGTCTCACAAGCGATCTCGAAATGCATTACAAAACAAGTTCTAGAATCTATTATACTACCAGTACGCTCACTAAGCATTAAAGATGAATGCTTTTATTCCTAAAGATCTAGGGGTGAACCTCACATTTTTTGAGGTGGAATTTGAGTGGTGTACGATTTTTGTGCTAGTCATATAATGCTTATCCATGAGACGCTTTACTAAGATTAAAGTTTTACTCATAAATGCCATAAAAAATTTTAAATTTGGTGCTAAAATTACCCTAACAAATATTTCTCATAGTTTATTACACAATTTACTAAGGACAAGACAAAAATCAAGTGAGTGAATAGTTTCTAAGTTCCCATTGTATACTTCCTCCCTACACTTAAACTGAACATTGTCCCCAATGTTCCCTGAAAGTATCAAAGTTATGATAAAGGAATGTAAATAAAAGAGGAAGAAACTAATACTCCCTTGATTAGCTCGGTAGGATATGCGTAAACTTGCGATTAAATCCTTCTCCATGAGGAATAAGCAAGTAATAAGTGTTGCTTCCATCATGTACTCCATCTTCTTGTCTAATATAACCTGCACACTTATAAGAAAACAAAACGAAACCCCGCGTAAAATCGGCGATATAAACTATATAAGAAACAAAACTCTACTAGAAAGCAAGATGTAATGCTTGTGGAATTGATGTTTTCATATTTTTTAGAAAATTAAGAATTGGAAGTTTCCAAAAATTACAATTTAGATAGAAAATGAAACTTTGAATCTGTTTATACATTGCCTGACGCCGTCGGGCTTTAGTCCCGACGCCGTCAGGTTGTCCTAACAGAAAGAGTCTGATGCGTTTTCCGGAAAATTCTGGAAAACTTACTTCTTTAAAGACCTGGAAAAATTCTTGCAAAACATCCATTATGACTTGATACAAGCATTTGACTCTAACAAACACACAAATATATATACAATTCTAATTATTGTTAATCTCATGTCATACAAGTTCTAAAAACATATGTGATCTTCCCTACACTTATCTTTTTGTAAAATACCTTTATATGCAATTAAGACGAAGTTAAAACAAAATAAAGCATTTTCACAAAATAAACATGAGAATTAAACAATAACAAAAAAGATATATGATAACATCAAATTAGCCTTATATTTTATATATCAAATTCCCGTGTTTATGGCCTCATTTGTATTAATATGTTACTTAATTCGTTCATATTTGCATTTCAGGATAAATGAGGCGTTGGAGCGGAAAAGATGTAAGAAAAGGCCAAGAAATATATTCTGAAGACAAGTTACGGCGTAAGTGGTACTTTTGACAACGCCGTAACTCACACTATGAGGCCTGAGAATTCTGTGTGAAGATTATGTCGTAACTCGTTAATAATGTACGGCGTAAATATGATGCCTTGAAGGATACAGCGTAACCAACTCTTATGGTTACGTCGTAATTATTTTTGTGAAGGTTACGGCGTAACACGGTAAATTAGTTACGCCGTAGAGATAATTTTGGAGTGGATAAGTATGAGCTGACGAAGGATTACGGCGTAACTCGGACATTTAGTTACGCCGTGCGCGAAGTTTTCTTGTCCACGGGTTGAAGTCGTCAATATTAAAAGATAATTCTTACACATTTATGTGTAAATAAATTGAAAATGAAGACAAAAGCTCCAAGTGAAAAGTTACACAAAGATCAAGGACCGAAGTTGGAAATTCCCCAAAGTTTACTATTATAAATATGCCATGTATCAATTGCCAAAATCATCAATTAGGGTGCATCCATTTTCTGCTGTACGAAGGAGGCAAAAAAGAGGCAGAATACGAAGGCAATTAAAGGGGCAAATCCCTTCGGGGTTTTGCCCCGGTACTCAACTAGGGGATAGATAGCTTCAATCTTGGCACGATATGTAATTATTTTCTGACTCATAATATTATTTTGGTTTCATTATTCTATAATAATTTTGATTATAATTTAATTGTTGGCGCATCTTTATTTATTGTGTTCTAATTAATTGTCTTTTAATTTATTATTGGCCAATTAATTATTTGATGTTATGTTTTTGTTTATTTATTGTTTTATATGAAGTTTTATTTGTCATCCCACTAGGGTATTTTGGTGATGTGGAAACTAGGTGCTAGCATAGTTTTGATTATTTTTATTATTAATTGTTTCTAGTGTATACATGCATAGTTTGTTGGTAGCCACCCTAGCATTGGTAGTTTTGAATGGCGGTCGTATCTAGTTGCTTAGGAGAATTGACCAACTGATCCTAAGTAGTTAGGTAGAGTTGGGGAGGGTAAGAATTGACCAACTGACGACCCTTCCTCGCTTGTGTGAACTGACCAAATGATCACCTTCCGTTTGGATGAACTTAAGAAGTTAGGGATGAGTGTCTAAGATGCTAGCGCTCGGGCACTCATTGTTACGAATCTTGCACGTAGAGGTACCTAATGACTTGGCATAGGGGATTAAAAACAACTGGACTTTCAAGGGTAGCAGCTTGATCTCCGATGGATGCATCTCGAAGCATGATAAATAAAAGCTCAGCAAGTATATTTCCAGTACACTCAATCGATGCGATATGATATACGCCCGACGTTTGCCTATCCGATCAAACTCGAACGGGGTGTCATCCCCAATAGATCTATTCATAACAATCGCGCCTCCCCAAAGGGAACTAACGGTAGCATAGTTGGGATTCAAGGTTGTTTCACGTAATAGTGTTTTCGCCAGGTCCGAAAAGAGTTTTGCATGTTTCTCACCCCATAGTTTTATAAAGCAAGTAAATAAGAGTAAAAGTGGGGCTATAAACTCACCTTAGCAGTTCGGTGAATAAAGCAAAAAGAGAACAAGTGACAAGTGGCTCCAACACGCAACCTAAATTAGTATGGCGATTCTTAGTTTACAGTTTTATGTACTCACGACTCAAAGTGTTTAAATAAATTTAAGTGTTTACAAGTGGTTTTGTTTAATGTTGCTTGTGTGGAAGAGTTTACGTTAAAATCGTTTCAAAATGTTTTGTAAGTACCGGCTCTTGGAATAGATGGAGGAATGATATATACGAAACTTTCGTATAAGAGTTGACTCAAATATTGGCTCAAGTGTTATCAAAGAATAAATAAATACAAGTCGAATTGTATTCGTTTGGTTTCGAAAGTATAAGTTTATTGAAGTCGTGGTTAAATAATATATTTGGAAAAATATAGTATTTAAAGTTTACGCCGATGAGGTTGCCAGATAAAGATATGTGTTAAATATATTTACTTAAACGAAAAAGTGGTAAAATGTATAAGTTTATCGAACTTATAAAAGTTTTGGATAAAAATGTCAAAGTATTCAACTAAAAGGCGTTAAAGTTGTAAAGGCCTAATACAAGTCTCAAAACTTAAAAGAAAATTATATGAAATGAATTAAGGTTGGGGGGTTGAAAGTGTAAAAGATTTATATAAGTTATAAACTTATAAAAGCTTTTAAGAAAATGATGAGTGTTTAAAAAATGGAGGGTCAAATTTTTCATAAGGGCGAAACTTGCAAAAATCACAATAAAGTGTAAAAAAAAATGCCATGGACCAGTTTGAAACCAACCATCTGAGCTAAGTGCTCTTATTGGTTAAACATTGCAACAGTTCGTACATAACACGTTTTAGACTGTTTGAAAATGGGCTTATGTGTAAAAAATAAAATCCTAAAAGTGACACAAGAGGGATTCGAACTCTAGATCTTTCGCTTGACAGCCCATGCAAGTAACCAACAGATGACTAGGTCCATTCATGTTGTAACATGCACGCGAGTGGTTTATATTGTTTCATTTGCTGGGCTCGTTTTTGTGTTAAACAAACTCAGCGAGAAGGTGCATGGAATTCTCACAACATGGACATATACTCTACGAGTTTCTCCCATAGTCACTAGTTTCATTTGGTATATTAGTGACCTTATAAGCTTGGCTTATTACTAATAAACTCGACTAAGCTTTTGGGCTCGATAGTGTTCAGTGTTGGTTTGGTTTTGACACAAGGCTCAAAATAATCATGTATGTGAATGTGGGTCGAAGTAGGAACCAAAAGAATACAAGAGTATTACGCGAGTTTTAAATGTGTCACACAAGATTTCAAACAACAAAAACCAACTTGTAAACATGGAAGTATCTTTATGTGTACGTGGGATATAAAAGTTAAAACGAGGAAGTGAGTCGAAAGTGAGTAATAAGGAACTTACGGCACCCAAAGGGTTGTGACGAGATTCGAAAGAAGTGAATGTGCTCAAACAACTCTCTCGACCCTTATGACCAAGCCTTGAATTTTCTCTTCTTGCTCGATTTACCACAGTGGACGACTTATATATTGAGAGGGTGAGTCTTTGAGTGAACTTTGGATGTGAGAGTAGTGAGTTTGTGAGTGCTTGTCAAGAGCTTAGAGGGTGGGTTATATAAGGGAGAACCAAGCATGGTTCTTAGGTTATTTTAAGCATGATACTACATGTTCCCAAGAAAGAAGAGATAAAATGTGTTTGTTTGTGAGCATGCTCGACGGGTAGCAAGAATGAAGGGCACGTTTTGTGTTTTCATATCCCAAGAAACATGGAAAAGCAAGTCAATATAGTTTAGGCTATTATTAAAAATAGGTTTAGGTGGCTAGGATAGTTCTTGTCTCCCCTTTTTGCTATCACATGCACGTACACTAGATATATTAAGGTTAAAGGTTTGATTTCTTTTGCTTTTGCTATCAATGTTTTAAAAACCGAATTTTTAATTGACCCGGTCGAGTCACCGGACATCGGTTCGACCGGTTGAACCGGTTCGACCGCCGGGTCAACTCGGTTTTTCTTTTATTATTATTTTATATATTTTGACCGGGTCAACCGGTTTGATCACCAGGTCAACCGGTTCGACCGTCGGGTCTACCCGAGTCAACCCCGTTTTTTTAAATTTGAAAAAACCAAACCCGTAGGGTTTCAAGACCGGTTGACCGGGTCACTCAAAACCCGACGGTCTAACCGTTAACCCGTTTTAGAAACCCGGATTTTTGACCGTTTTATGGCGAGATCGGTCCGACCATTGAACCGTACGAAATCGATCTTGGTTTAAAACATTGGTTTCAATGACTGCAACAAGGAAGAAAAAAAATAAAAAAATAAACAAGACTTGTCTTTATACACGCATGCATATATGGGACCATGGATTTGATTTTGTTGCTTTTGGTGTCTCGTACAATCACAGAAACAAAAGAATTTTATACTCAAAATATTATTTGCATGGTCTTTGTTTTCAAAAGGGGAGTCAAGAGTTTTCTTTTTAGAGTATTAGTTTAAGGGGCAATTATGCGACTGCATTTTTCGTTCGGGGTGGCAACACTTTCTAGGTACGAAGTTGCGGTATTCTTTAAATAGACTTTAAGACTTGCGATTTTTTTCTTCCAATCAAGAAGCGCTAAGTGTCCATCCACTTTTCAGAACCCAATAATTGGATTTTACTTTTTGTACCTATATTTTTTAAGCGACCTAGACCCAGCGAAATTTTAAGATTCGAGCGAAATTCTCTTTTGTCATTTTTAAGAAAAAGGTCTTTTTTACATAACTTTTAAATACTTTTTAGATTACTTTTATACTTTTTTTACTTAAGCAAATTCCTTAAAATAATTAAGCGCTTTTTCATTTGACTATATCATTTTTACCTTTATTCGATGATTAGAATAACACATACATTACAAAATAATCCCACAAACCAAGATTCATCTTCACGAATGTAACGTTGAACCCTGCAAAAAAATGTTTCGTATTCGGGTATGTATTTGTATTTTTACATTAAAATTGGTTTTTACTTATATTGATATATATTAATTGTTCGTATATTTGTTTTTTATATATTTTATTTAAAATTAATCATGTTTAATCGTAGTTTTGTAACCACGAAATTGTTTATTTAACTTATCTAAGGTTTTTAATTGAGTTGGGGTTTTTAATTTAGCTGGTGTTTGGAGATGTGCTCTGTTTTTGGCTCCCCAAAAATATTATCATTTTTTATATAGTTCTATTGTAGTACCTTTGCAATAAGTGCACTGAGGAATGAAGTTATATATGGTATTTATTACAAAATTGTACAATCTACACTTAACTAAATTGTACAATATGCATTCATTGTAAATAGTGTGCATGTTTGGATGATTAGCAATGTCTGCCACAATATGTTTCAATGCATCAGAATCAGTAGATTTAGTGTCTGGCACAATATGATTCAATGCAGCTTTGTTACTAACTTTATATGTAATTAAGTACAATATGTTTTTGAGTAATTTTTTTTGTTGTTGTAGGAATATGAGGCGAAAATCATCATCAGAAGTAAACCAAACTACGTTTCTTTAATAAAATCCAAGTTGGATAAAAAACGAAGGAAGTTGTTTCGGAGAACTTGTTTCAGCAAATGGTTGGACCTTTCTTATTTTGACCACGAACCACATATGATAGATTATATTTCACAAAAACAATTGTAACACCCCCAATTTCGTGATACGCAGCGGAATTCAAGTTGGGTGTTACTTCATGGCTCAACAGTTCTAATAATAGAAAACGAACTCTAATTGTGCCATCTTAAAAGAATTATCATTCGATTTATATAAATATCAGAGTTTACAAAATGAGGTCCCAGTGCTTTTACAGTCTATTAAATAAGTTTTTGAATGATAATATAGCCTTCTTGAGTATTCATGCCCTTTCGTGCCATCCTCGTAAATTATGTACCTGAGATAAACATGCTAAAAATGTCAACACAAAGGTTGAGTGAATCCATAGTGTTTGTATAATAATGAGTTGAACACAAGTTGAAAAAGTAGTAAAATTCGTAATATCGTAGCACAGCATATTGCCTTAAGTCTCATGAACGCAATCCTTAACCGGTGTAGTGTAATTGTCATAATGACATGGTTACAAGCATCATAATGATGATGGGAGCAACCGTGCCCTCGTGTTAGGAGTTTTCCAATTCTCCTGTATGTCCTCAAATAAAGTGCATTTGGTTACCTAACCGGTGATGCAGGTTTTACTGACCAGGTTTTAATATTTATAATTACTCGTTATACCTATGGTCTACCCTAATGCACTAACGGGCAGTGTACCCGGTCGTGTGTAGTGTAGTATTCGGTAAAACCGAGGTCGTCCCAAGAGCTATGTGTGCGGATTTAAACTAAGTCTAGGTGTCACAGATTTTAATATGATTTTGATATAATTAACTACTAAAGCAATTAAAGGCGAAGGTTGTGATCAATAGAGGAGAGGGGTGCTAACCTAGTTACTCATCCTAATTAGTAGTGTTTACATCTAATTACTTCCAATTACTTCAGGTGGGGTCAAAGTCACTAGGACAACATTTGGTCGGGTTCGTCCTAACCTATCAAAAAGGGTCCCATCAAGAAATCGGTGACCCGTCATAAGTCCAGCTTGTTCTTAGTCCCTAAGCCAAGTCATTAAGTATCGCTACATGCTAGATTCATAACAGTGAGTGCCCGGGCGCTAGCATCTTAAACACTCACCCCCTCCTTCTTAAGTTCATCCAAACGGTAGGTGATCAGTTGGTCAAATCGCACAAGCAGAAAGGGTCGTCAGTTGGTCATATCTTACCCTTCCCACTCAGTATACCTACGTAGGGTCAGTTGGTCATATCTCCTAAGTAACTACCCACTACCGCCATTCAAAACTACCTAAACAAGGGTAGCTACCAACAAACTATGCATGCATACACTTAGAAATAATTATACGGAAGCAATGTAAACGCAAACAAAATAATTAAGGAATCATAACTAGGCCAACACCAGAGGTGCTTAGCCGCTCATATTAACTAAAACAATCGATTCAATGTTTAACATTATGAAATACATGAATTGAAAGTAAAGAAAAGATAAAAAGCTAATGCTTATCGTAAGGGAGTGATTTCTCTCTTAAAGATAGCTCCGTATGCTCCTCTAGATCTGCCTTCGACTTTTTCTCACGTTCACTTGGTGTTGTGTGTGAAATGGGGTGCTTTGAAATGCTGGAAATCGTGGGGTATTTATATAGGCCAGATCTGATTACGGCGTGAGTTACGCCGTAACATCCAATTCTTCGTATTTTGCACTAAAAATGCTGGTTACGGCGTAACTATGGAAGGAGTTACGCCGTATCTTCAATAAATCTTGGTTACGCCGTAATTGATGCAATAGTTATGGCGTAGCTTGCAGCTGCGCGGAACCTCATTTGACCTAGTTGGTTACGTGATAATCTTTGGGAGAGTTATGCCGTAATCTTCTGTTGAGTTGGTTTTCTGAGCCACGCTTTAGTTACGGCGTAATGTGAAAGAGGAGTTACGCCGTAACTTCTTCAAAGTGAGCATACTATGATAAATCTTCAATAAACTCTCCAAATCCGCGTCTCTTTAGCTCCAATGCTCGTATTTTACCTGAAAGTGAAATATAGAGGAAAAACAAGCATAAACCCATATAAACGATATAAAATACGGGCATTATCGGAGGAAATTGACACTTAATATTCAGGACTATTTAATGTTATCCAATATCCCCCTACTTGAACTTTATTTGCCCTCAAGTAGACCTTATTAGATAGATTTCTAAAAAGATATCTCCCATTACCTGGAAAATATAAGTTTACAAATCCCTTATGCCAGAATCAAACAAAGCCGAACACCTCACGAAATAGGAATAAAACACTCAAATCTCTCAACTATTCTAAGTGTCAATTTCGGGGTGATCACTCATTGCACAGTCATATCATGTATTCTATCATAAGTTTGGCGGTTACACAAATCTCCACCACTAGAGTTAAGGACAAAACAATTCTCGAAGGCAATATGGGTAGACACGACAAAGGTTTAAGGGTGATTTTTCATTACTAACATGCCACAGCGAAGTGGACAAAATCAATGATACATGACCAAATCCATGGCCAAGACACCAAAGATTGCTCGCTGCATCACCTAGACACGCTTCATGACTAAAGGGTAGGATAAGACTTGGGATAAAATTGGTGTAAAATAAAATCAAGCAAATAGTCTAAATCTACAACTAGGTCATCACCACTTACCGTTCGCCCAAAGTTCAAGTTTCGAAGTCAAGAAACCGGATCATGATATTACCAAGTAGATGTGCCATTACAGGACGTCATGATGGGCACACTTACAACTTCAATCTTCAAATGTGACTGAGGTGGCCTCCTCGATACTAAATCTATATTAAGCTCATAACAATAGTGCTTATAACATCGCACTTTACAATAACTATTTTTTTTCGAATCACTTCATCATCATTTTTTTGAACATAACATAATAACATAGCATCCCCCCACTTGAGATGAGAATTTGGGGGGTCTTCAATGATCTTTAAGGATATGTCGTCAACGAGAGCGTGATTCCTGAACCTTTCCACTTGAACCTTGAACTTAGGCAAATAATGACTTCCCAATTACAAATAAAGACTACAGGGTAGGCTTAAGGTGTAATGGTGTATCGAAACAATATGTTAGGTGAACAAAATGAAAGGAATGGCTCAGAAGGGTGTATCTAGGGGTATCTTGCACTAAAGGTGAGTGCAACAAAGGGTTTAACATGGGGGTCGAGAAGTCGAGGTAACTAATCGATAGACACACAATGGTAGGCTATTCGGATGATAATCCTATAATACTGCCTTCTTAAACTGAAAAGTCCAAATACATCGAGCTAACTCAACATACCTCGTTTATGGTCTCGAAATGATGCAATGGCCAAGTTCTAAAGTTTACAAGCTACCGGCACACTCATAATTTGGTGGATTTTGGGTAAAATTTTGGAAACGGATAAGGCTAATCTCACCATATAATATCAAGGGTTATAATGTGCTTGGCTAAGGTCTAATCTAGTTAGGTTAAGAAAAACATGTCAACATTTTAAAAATGGCACAATTTTTCAAAATAAACTAGAAAAACGAGGGAAAAATAAAGTTCAAGAGATAATTCTACTCCCGTCCCCCCACTTGAATTGTACAAAGTCCTTTTTTTACTAAGCGTTAAATAAAGGTGAAGAGAAAAGTAGAATTAGAGCGAGAACTTTCCTGAAATTTGCTCCAAAAAGAAAGAAGGCCCACGAAAAGAGTCGTGCCTTCGCATAAGCATCCATGAGCAAACTTCAATCCCTGAAATCACACTACCGACAAACATAATTCTAAAAGGAAAAAGAAAAATGAAAAAGAAATCTAACTCACTTTCGTAGGAATCACGGTTGCATTTAGCGTATGCAACAAGCCCTTTAAACCACTTGGTGTCCCAAGTAGACGAGTGTAGTCTCGTGAGGGCTTACAGAGAACATACCCACAAAGTTCATTTGAAAACTAATACAAGGTTATTGTGTTTAAAATGAAAGAAGTGTTACAGAGGCAGGTTACGTCGTAACTCCCATAAGGAGTTACGCCGCAATTAAGCAAAACCTGACATATGCTACAGGGGTGTGGCTACGGCGTAACCATTGCCTGGGGTTACGCCGTAATTGGTAATGCTTCTGAGAAGTTCTGTTGCACAAAGTCGTGTTACGGCATAACCAAGATAGTAAGTTACGCCGTAACTCTGGTCGGATCAACATGATGCAGCAACAATTTTTCTTTGTTTCCCTGCAAAAATGGTTAAAAACACAAAACCCAACGGAAAGGAAATAAATCAAATGAAAGGGATAATTCGGGTTGTCTCCCGAAAGAGCACTTTTCTTTATTTACGAGTCTTTAAGTTAGACTCAGATCCTCAGGGCTAGAAGTGCTTGTTGGTCATTTCATGGATATGGCAATCTGCATGTTGAATCCAACTGATCAGATTTTCATCCCGTTTGTAGTCCGTCCCTAGCTTTAAACCACCCAAGTAGAAATTCTTGATCTTTTGGTAAGGGTGGTCAATACCTTTGGCCTTATCTTCGTCACTAATGTCGAGTAGTGGCTGAGCATGGCTTAACTGCCTCTTTGTCTATTTTTTAAAATTATTAACAGTCCGTGGCATTTTAAAAACCGTTTTATCTTCGCCAATCTTTAACCATAAAAGCCATTCTTTCTCATCTTTATCTATCCTAGATAGTTCTTGAAAGGGTTTCCCAAAAATTACCCCGGTTAGCCCATCTTCTACGAACTCGCTAACGTCATCCAAAACCACAAAATCGACCAAAAATGAGTGAGTCCCAACAAAGACACGGATGTTTGTTGCAATCCCTAGGAAATTGTTTCCTTTATATTTAAGTTCTTTTTTCATAACCTGGTTGTAGCATTCCTTAGAAATGATGTTAACTGGGGAAGTCGATGAATGGATGGAAATCAATGAACCCAATTTTGCATGAAAATTTCAGATAATAGGGGTTCCTATGATGGATTCGAGCTCCCATCTCATAAAAATTGGGTTGGTCAGATTGTGAAAAAGTCTTTTCAGAGTTGTTGTTCCAATGGACCATTTCGATGTCGCTAGAGAAATCATCGGCACTAACTCCTAAGTCTTCTTCTTCAAAATTTACGAACACATCAAAATCTTTCCCTGAAGCTAACTCGCCAAGATTTGCAGGAGTTTTCGGGGAATCACTAAGAAAATCTTCCAATGCATCGCCAAAATCACCAATGAGGTCAATTGCACAAACTTTTCGAGGGGTGGATAGAAGTTCATTAGGTCTAAATGTGTCAACTTCCCCGTTAGCTTCGAGAGTTAATTTTCGGGCGAAGACATCCACTTTTGCATGGGCAGTAGCAAGCATTGGTCTTCCTAAAATAATAGGTATTCTGTTGTCTTCGGGAATATCCAAAATCACGAAATCAACTGGGAAGAAAATTTTCTTTATTTTTACCAATACATTCTCAACGATTCCCAAGGGTGATTGCATGGACCGATCGGCCATTTTAATCTTCATTTTGGCTGGCTTAAGGTCTCCGATACCCATACGTAAGAACATTGAATGAGGCATTATGCTTATGCTCGCTCCTAGATCAGGTAGGGCGTTACACATATTGAGACTTCCGATCAAGCAAGGGAGAGTGAAACAACCGGGATCTTTTTCCATTTGCGGCAGTTCATTCCTTAAAAATGTTGAACATCTCTCATTAAGTTGAACCATCTCATCATAATCATCACTTAATTCCTGCAAAATATTGTTAAGATCAATCTTAATGGAATTAACAAGAGGAACGTTTACCGGGAGAGTTCCAACGTCATGAAGCAAGAGTTTCTCCTTGCTGATTCTTCGTTTAACCTTCTCTGGAAAGGTAGCGGGCTCTTCAAAGATTGTTTCAGCTATGTTTACAACTTCTTCTTCTCGAGCAGCGAGGGAATCCGTGATGGCTTTCGAACATGAGCTCACACTCTTCTCCAAACCCTTTATTCGGTCTTCATGAATCTTAAGAGAAGAAATTGTGTTTTCCACGAATGTTTTCATCATTTTTTCAATTCTCTCATCACGTTCCCTAGATTCCTTGATATGGTCAAGGATCCTTTTTTCTAAGTTGTTCCCGGTCTTGGTCCCAAATACACTCTTAACCTTCTCTACCCTACAGGCTTCAACTTCATTGGCCCTTTCCACCTTCGCCGAAAATTTCACCATAATTATATTCTTGCTTCACAAATGTTTTCATCACCTTATGATCAAAATTATCCCTTGGTCCATACCCTGTCTGCATATGCCATTTATAGCAATGTTCAGAAATCCGTTGGATACACTCCAATGCTTTTCAGGGGTCATGCTAGGAATAGGTCTAGGAGATTCGAGTAATTCACGTGTCAGTGCATTAATTCCCCTGTAAAAGACATAGACGATTTGATGTTTGTTCAAGTCATGAGTGGGACATCGGTAAAGTAGCTAATTGAATCTTTCCCATGCTTGATAAAGCGTTTCTTCACCTTCTTGAACGAATTGATGGATCTTACTGAGAAGTTTAGCCATCTTTGAAGGAGGGAAAAATTGTTGAACGAATTCTATTCTTAATTTATCCCATGTTTCTTTGCATTCGTTAGGGAGTTTATTGTACCATCTTTTCGCAGTCCTTGTAAGAGTCATAGGAAAATTTTGTCAGAATCGAATAGTTGGGGATACTTGGACGCCGAAAAGAGATGATAGGTAGAGTACTTCTTCAACATGATTCTGAACATCCTCATTTTCATCTCCCGAGAACTTAAGCTCGTAATTCCGAATAAATTGGTCCGAATGGAGAATTTTTCCACACTAGAGTCTTGCGTGAAGGCTCGCTTACGCTCACATTTGGCCGCTCCAAATCGCCCATGGTTATTTCTTCGATATTGTTTTCATCAATGACTTTCGGTTCGCATCGATTGGTCGATTCATAAAACGAAAAATGTTATGAATAGGAACCGGAGAGTAGACATTTTTTCGTCCAAATTGTTTTTCCGGATCATCGAACGGGTGGCCAAAATGGCCTTGAGCTTCTAGTCTTGAATCCTAACATTATGAGAAGAAAGATGCTTAAAATAGACTTAATAAAACCCTAAAATAATCACCCCAAGCGTGGCGCCAAAAACTTGATGCATGTTTTACTGACCAGGTTTTAATATTTATAATTACTCGTTATACCTATGGTCTACCCTAATGCAATAATGGGCAGTATACCCGGTCGTGTGTAGTGTAGTATTCGGTAAAACCGAGGTCGTCCCAAGAGCTATGTGTGCGGATTTAAACTAAGTCTAGGTGTCACATATTTTAATATGATTTTAATATAATTAACTACTAAAGCAATTAAAGGCGAAGGTTGTGATCAATAGAGGAGAGGGGTGCTAACCTAGTTACTCATCCTAATTAGTAGTGTTTACGTCTAATTACTTCCAATTACTTCAAAGGGGTCAAAGTCGCTAGGACAACATTTGGTCGGGCTCGTCTCTAACCTATCAAAGAAAGGGTCCCATCGAGAAATCAGTGACCCGTCATAAGTCCAGTTGTTCTTAGTTCCCTAAGCCAAGTCATTAAGTACCGTTACATGCTAGATTCATAACAGTGAGTGCCTGGGCGCTAGCATCTTAAACACTCACCCCCTACTTCTTAAGTTCATCCAAACGGTAGGTGATCAGTTGGTCAAATCGCACAAGGAGAAAGGGTCGTCAGTTGGTCATATCTTACCCATCCCACTCAGTCTACCTACTTAGGGTCAGTTGGTCATATCTCCTAAGTAACTAGCCACTATGGGTAGACACGACAAAGGTTGGTGGTTACACAAATCTCTCAGCTATTCTAAGTGTCAATTTCGTGGTGATCACTCATTGCACAGTCATAGCATGTTTTAATACAAACAAGCCGTAAAAACGTTTATTTATATTTTACGATCTTCTAATGTTTTGTCGATAACAAACGTAAAATCATATTAACGAAACAAATAAATACGTAAATGGTTTGAACTAATAGTTTCTAACATATTCACATTTTCACATAAAATACTAAAACAAGTATAAGTTATTTTATGATTTAAGTAATACATATGTACAACAACTAGTGTTTACATATTTGGATAAAATATACACATAACTAGTATGTAGTATATTGGGTAATATAAATGGGTAGAAACTTAAGTATCACAACCCATTGGGCAAATACATTGAATGTAGTTGGGTACAACCCAAAGCCCATAACCCATGGATATTGACCCATAACCCATTGCATGACATCATGCTTATATCATACATGGATAATATCCATAACCCATGGATCAACCCATACCTAAGTGACTAAGTGCATTGCATTCAAAGATACATTGTATCTAGCCAAAGATCCATGGTTCAACCCATGACCCATAACCAAAATACCCATGGGCAAAGAGGAGCGTTCCACGGATCCCTAGCTTTGTGCTAGCCGGATCCCTTGTGGTAGGGATCCGTGGGATCCGGGGAACAGTAGGATTTCTCCTCTATAAATAGTGAGCCATTTCTTCATTATTTCTAACCCCTTTCTAACACACTTTCTCCCTGAGTTAAAAACTCACTAACCTCAGATCCAAGAGATCTATATTTGTAGTTTTGTTTTTGTGTGATCTTCTAGGTTTATCTTAAAGGCAAGATCACCACCTTTGAAGTCGAGCAAGCTCAATTCCATGAGTTGCCATGCTTCCTCATCATCAAGGCTAGTGAAGTCATCTTGTTGATGATTCCTTTCTTTCTTCAAAGATGTGTAGTGTTGAAGACATTAGTGAAAGATGTCTCAAGTGTCAAGACGAAGATATTAGTAAAGGGTATCTATCGTCTATAGCATAAGCACTTGTGGTAGGTGTTTAGAAGTCAAGACAAGAAGCACTAGTGAAAGGTGCTTAGAAGTCAAGACTAGAAGCATTAGTGAAAGGTGCTTAGAAGTGAAGATACAAGACATTAGTGAAAGGTGTCTTGTAGATCTAGTCAAAGGCATTAGTGAAAGGTGCCTTAGATGTACATTTGATATGGTGTGTTTTGATGTACTAGATAGACTAGCATTAGATCCAAGGATATTGATGTCCTTGATGATGTTGTAAAGGAGTAGATCTCCTTTGGGATTAGTCGTTGGTGTAGTGTGGTAGTAGTTCCTCCATTGCAATGGAACTAGGTGCTTAGCCTAGTACCTAATAAAGGTAGGCGACGTTGTGAAGGTGTAGTTCACCTTGGAGTGAAAGAACTAGGTACTTAGCCTAGTACCTTATAAAGGGTAGGCGACGTTGTGTAGGTGTGGTTCACCTTGGAGTGAAAGAACCCGTGGTTAGCCTAGCACCGAAAAAGGGTAGGCGACGTTGTGAAGGCTTCTCCGCCATAAGGAGATTGGTGTAGTGATTACGAACTCGAGTAGGTGACTCGGGAGTGGAGTAGGCAAGGAAGGTGTCCTTGTAGCCGAACCACTATAAATACTCGTGTTGTGGTTTTATGCTTCTTACTCTTATCTTTTCATTACTTACCTTTATATGCTTGTTTATCAACATCCAACACACACATCCAAAAAGATTGACATAAGTCGATCTAAATAGTTTAAACAGAAGTTTTAATTGGAAAAACTATTCAACCCCCCCTTCTAGTTTTCCACAATTGGCATCAGAGCTTCGTTACCAAGTTTCTTGAAGTATATTGTACTTTAAAAACTTGATACGATCCATGGTTAATTGAAAACTACAAAGAAGGTTTTTCATAAAAGCAAACACCATGTCTTTCAAAACTACATGTTTGGATGTTGAGTTGATAACAACATTTTTTTTATTTACTTTTTCATTTAATTGCACTAATCTTCTTTGTCATATTGATTAGTCAAAGATCATACTCACCAAGCTTTAGGAGTCGCTTCTTAACAAGAATACCTTCCTTAAGAAGGTATCTTATACTCAAAGGAGCGGGAATTATCTAAGTGACATTTACTGTGTCATTTGTAAAGACATTCCTAAGTGCGCTAGAGGTTCAACTATGACGCATGAATATGAGTTTGATTTTTCACTCACTAGCGTCTACACTCCGAACATCTCTCTTGAACCCAACACACCTGGCAATCATGTCCGTGGGTTCAATAATCTCGAAAACCGTCACTTCCACGAAGGACGTATTGTAGACACCTCTCTACAATTCGAAGAAGGTATCAATACCTCCTTCCGAGCCATAGGACTAGAATGTCTTCTTGAAATCAACGAGAAGATATGTCCAAGGTTCATAATGGAATTCTTCCGTCAAGTCGAACTCGTTCGTAACGAGGATCGCTCTCTATCTCTTTGGTTTTATATCAAAAACCAAAAGTTCACTCTAACCCTTGGGAATTTTGCTCACATCCTCTGGATTCCAAATCATGGACAATGTGCCTTCACCAAAGATTGGTCTCTTGATTCTCTCTTCAACTTTCGTGAAGAAAATAGTCCATATTGTTCACACATACCCTTTCCGGAAGATTTAAATCGCATAATATGCAAACCTCGACCATATTACTCTGATCCAAACATTATCTTTACAAGGGATATCCGAGAAGTGTACAAGCCTCTTGCACTCATCCTACGTGAAAATGTTTGGAGTCTCAGGGGAAATCGAGAAATTCTTCCCGCTTGTTGTGCTCATATGTCGTACTGTTTGCTAACATAACAACCATACAATCTCGCCTACTTCTTCACAAGGCGAATTGCAAATCTTCAAGGCTCCAAGAATAAACTCATCCCTTATGGAATGTTCTTGACACGCCTCTATCATAATGTTATGCACTTCCATCCTCAATTTCAAAGTCCGTTGTACGTACTTGTGAACAAGATGATGGAACCGCTAAACATATCTCTCATGAAGACTTTCTTCATTCTTGACTCCACCAACACTCATCAATCACATAATGATCCTCCTAGCGAAAACACTCAAGGAACCTAGAAGTATTCCAAAATAGGATCAATTCTCTTATATTTGTGCTTTATCAATGTAATCCAATTTCTTTCATGAAATAAAACATCTTACATTTGATATCTTAGTATTAGAACTCCTTTTAGACTATCCTTGAGATATAATGCATTGTCAAGATCATTGCATACCTTTAGTAAAGGTCCTCTTGAGCGATAGGCGGATCCCAAAGATTGTGCTAGACGGATCCCTACACTTAGGGAGCCGTGGGATCCGGCAAACAGAAAATGCAATTGCAAGCATTATATTTCAAACATATCCTTAGAACACCTCACACTAAGCTAAACATAGTGTCTTAAGGCAAATTAAGTCCTTATCAAGATAGGTTGATCTTTCCTACTCATACATAACTCACCTAGATCACACTCTAAGACGCTTGTAGATCTACCGTTTCGTTTTTTTTCCCCATTACTCTTCAGCTCTTAAAATCATACTTCATTTTATACTTGATCCCTCACATCTAGTCTTAGAAATCTTTCGATTAGGGCAAAGTTGATCATAAATCATCCTCACCTCAAAATTGATCAAAGTTGATCAAAATCTAGTTTTCCCATCTCAAAGCTTCTAGGATATTTTCCAAAACACTATCCTAAGTCACAACCTGATCTCTAGGATCATCTTGCTTCAATTGACACTCTCATATTCAGTGTCATCTTTGCTCATCCATTGGTACTTATGAAAGTTCCAAAATCCTTCCATAAAAGACAATCATTAGCTACATCACTCATTACTTTCAAGTACTTAAGCACCCCTTCATTTAAGACACTTAGGAGGACTGAAACACTCAAGATGATATAGATCTTAGATCTTAGAAACATCATTTCCACTCTTTCATAACTGCTGAGAGCCGGATCCCTAGGATTAGCCTAGACGGATCCCCCTGAGGAGGAAACCATGGGATCCGGGTGACAGTTTATGTCAAAGCTTTCTAAATCAATCATTTCAACTCATCTTTCCAACTCAAACACTCCATCTCATCTTAAATGAGTTCCTAGATCAGTACAAACTCTGAAGTTGACTCTTGTGCATGTTAATCATCACATTCTAATGAATCTTAGTGGCTTAAGGATTAAATTCACTTGCCAAATCTCTTGGCTTATAAACCACTTTGTTAGGACCTCCATAGTCATCACTCTCATACTAACTTTCAGCTCAACCTCTTGAAATCATCTCATCATGAAGAAAACCCCAAGTAGTAACTTATCCACCAAAGAACCACCCATGAAAAAGGCTCGTGTTATACACGAAATCTCTTCAACCGAATCATCTCCGGTCAAGCCAACAAATGATAGGATCCTTCCTCATCCAATCAAACCAATTCTTAAAAGGATAGTACCCACAAAACTACCAATGCCAAACACCACCATACCTCCTAGGCCAAACAATATTATCTCCACTAAACCATCACCATTGGTTCCTAGAGCTATTTCATTTACATCCCTACTATCATCACCACACCTCTACAATTTAGAGGACTTGCCTCCTAGGCCGTCTCATCCACTTCCGCCAACAACATTCTCCTCATTAGGAGGAATAATGGTTCAAAATCAAGGTGTTGAGTCAACACTTGCTCTGGCTTCCTTTTCGCCGTTTCCATCGTATAATCCCATTTGGATTATGAGAAATCATCAAAGTCAACCACCCGATCATATGGAAGTTGACACTTCTCTACCACCACCATCATTCTTGGTTGAGTCATTCTCAAATGTACCTCCACCAATCCCTCCATCGTTTGAAGCTCCACAAGCCGCTTCACTTGATCATTCGCATCAAGCCATTTCATTTCTTCCACCACCACTACCTAGCCATGACAAAGATTGCTATCATTGTCAACATGTTGAAAGTTTGATACATGAAGTACGAGAAGATCAACGTTTCATGTTCTATCATCTCCTCGAATGTTTCGACCAGATTAAACCTAAACAAAACTTGAGCTAGAAGATTTTAGTGGTGTCCTAGCATCAAGCGTTAGTTGGTCTAGAAATTCCTAGTCATGTATTGTCTATTTTCTTATTTTTAGAGTCATGTATATCATAACTCTTATTTTATTAAATGATATTACATGCTACTTGCTATATTTATGAGTATATGAGTATATTATATAATCCATATCTCACTTTGGTATAAACATTTCTTGTTATACCACCATTTGCTGATTTTATTCATCAGCCAGACGGATCCCTTTAGTTTGCCTAGACGGATCCCTACTAGGTGGGAACCGTGAGACAGGAAACTATTTTCCTACTAACTTGGACCACATTTGCCAGAAATTGTGAATTATACTTGTTTTTCTAACCCTTGTTTTGCAGTTATTCAATTAACACATGAAGAATTTGACACCCTAAAGCTAAGGGGAGCTCGGTGTCAAAACAATACGTTGCAAAATTACTTGCAACCTTATATTTATATTTCATGACTTCCCGTTTCAAAATTGCAATCATCTAGGGGGAGCACACCCGTCACACAGACGTAATCTTTTGCAAAAGTTAGTTGCAAATGAACTAGATTAGAATTAGTTTCTTGACGCCTTACTTAGGGATGGACTCGTCGGGGGAGTAACGACGAGATCCTTTCCTGCTACTTGCTCTCTATTTCTTTTACTTTTACTTCTTTCACATGTTTTCTTAAAACGATGTGTTGCTTTCTTCAAACACTTTTGTTTCGACAAAAGGGGAGAAGAAAGTAAAACTACAATTCAAACTTTTACAATTTTAGCTTTTCCTTAAAATAATTTTATGTTTTGTCATCAACAAAAAGGGGGAGATTGTTAATACAAATAAGCCGTAAAAACGTTCATTTATATTTTATGATCTTCTAATGTTTTGTCGATAACAAACGTAAAATCATATTAACGAAACAAATAAAATACGTAAATGGTTTGAACTAATAGTTTCTAACATATTCACATTTTCACATAAAACACTAAAACAAGTATAAGTGATTTTATGATTTAAGTAATACATATGTACAATAACTAGTGTTTACATATTTGGATAAAATATACACATAACTAGTATGTAGTATATGGGGTAATATAAATGGGTAGAAACTTAAGTATCACAACCCATTGGGCAAATACATTGAATGTAGTTGGGTACAACCCAAAGCCCATAACCCATGGATCTTGACCCATAACCCATTGCATGACATCATGCTTATATCATACATGGATAATATCTATAACCCATGGATCAACCCATAACCAAGTGACTAAGTGCATTGCACTCAAAGATACATTGTATCTAGCCAAAGATCCATGGTTCAACCCATGACCCATGACCCATAACCAAAATACCCATGGGCAAAGAAGAGCGTTCCACGGATCCCTAGCTTTGTGCTAGCCGGATCCCTTGTGGTAAGGATCCGTGGGATCCGGGGAACAGTAGGATTTTTCCTCTATAAATAGTGAGCCATTTCTTCATTATTTCTAACCCCTTTCTAACACACTTTCTCCCTAAGTTAAAAACTCACTAACCTCAGATCCAAGAGATCTATATTTGTAGTTTTGTTTTTGTGTGATCTTCTAGGTTCCTCTTAAAGGCAAGATCACCACCTTTGAAGTCGAGCAAGCTCAAGTCCATGAGTTGGCATGCTTCCTCATCATCAAGGCTACTGAAGTCTTCTTGTTGATGATTCCTTTCTTTCTTCAAAGAAGTGTAGTATTAAAGACATTAGTGAAAGATATCTCAAGTGTCAAGACGAAGATATTAGTGAAGGGTATCTATCGTCTATAGCATAAGCACTTGTGGTAGGTGCTTAGAAGTCAAGACAAGAAACATTAGTGAAAGGTGATTAGAAGTCAAGACTAGAAGCATTAGTGAAAGGTGCTTAGAAGTGAAGATACAAGACATTAGTGAAAGGTGTCTTGTAGATCTAGTCAAAGGCATTAGTGAAAGATGCCTTAGATGTACATTTGATATGGTGTGTTTCGATGTACTAGATAGACTACCATTATATCCAAGGATATTGATGTCCTTGATGATGTTGTAAAGGAGTAGATCTCCTTTGGGATTAGTCGTTGGTGTAGTGTGGTAGTAGTTCCTCCATTGCAATGGAACTAGGTGCTTAGCCTAGTACCTAATAAAGGGTAGGCGACGTTGTGAAGGTGTAGTTCACCTTGGAGTGAAAGAACTAGGTACTTAGCCTAGTACCTTATAAAGGGTAGGCGACGTTGTGTAGGTGTGGCTCACCTTGGAGTGAAAGAACCCGGTAGTTAGCCTAGCACCGAAAAAAGGGTAGGCGACGTTGTGAAGGCTTCTCCGCCATAAGGAGATTGGTGTAGTGATTACGAACTCTCGAGTAGGTGACTCGGGGAGTGGAGTAGGGCAAGGAAGGTGTCCTTGTAGCCGAACCACTATAAATACTCGTGTTGTGGTTTTGTGCTTCTTACTATTATCTTTTCATTACTTACCTTTATATGCTTGTTTATCAACATCCAACACACACATCCAAATAGATTGACATAAGTCGATCTAAATAGTTTAAACGAAAGTTTTAATTGGCAAAACTATTCAACCCCCCCCCCTTCTAGTTTTCCACAGCATGTATTCTATCATAAGTTTGGCGGTTACACAAATCTTCACCACTAGAGTTAAGGACAAAACAATTCTCGAAGGCAATATGGGTAGACACGACAAAGTTTTAAGGGTGATTTGTCATTACTAACATGCTACGGCGAAGTGGACAAAATCAATTATACATGACCAAATCCATGGCCAAGACACCAAAGATTGCTCTGTATCACCTAGACACGCTTCATGACTAAAGGGTAGGATAAGGCATGGGATAAAATTGGTGTAAAATAAAATCATGCAAATAGTCTAAATCTACAACTAGGTCATCACCACTTACCGTTTCTTCTAAAGTTCAAGTTTCGAAGTCAAGAAACCGGATCATGATATTACCAGGTAGATGTGCCATTACAGGACGTCATGATGGGCACACTTCCAACTTCATTCTTCAAATGTGACTGAGGTGGCCTCCTCGATACTAAATATATATTAAGCTCATAACAATAGTGCTTATAACATCGCACTTTACAATAACTATTTTTTTTCCGAATCACTTCATCATCATTTTATTTTATTTTATTTTTCATTTTTTTAGCCGATTGAAGATGCTAACCTTAGTATTTATAAGTTCGATTTGTTCAGATGTGTTTGTGAAAATATTTCGGGTGTTGAGTTTTATCAAAACCGAGCCAAAACGAGTTAAAAACATATTCTCGAGAAAACATGAAAATGTTACACTTTATACCCTTATAGTTTCAAGTATTGACAATTTATACCCTAAAAATTTCTTAAAATAACAATTTATACCCTTGAACTTTCATAAAATGACAATTTATACCCTCGAAGTTTCATAAAATGACAACTTTTACCCCTCAACTTTGGTGAAATGACAGTTTCTACCCTTTAGTTTTGAAAATGACAATTTATTCCCCTATGTCTCATGTTGATTACAATTTAGTCCATGTTATAAAAGAAATATAGAGTTTTGACATTAATTACCCTTAAGCGCTATTCGACTTTATATACATAGTCCTTTATTCATTTTTGTTGCGTTTTCGATTTAGAAAAAGGCATGGCTGGTCACGACTTACTAAAATAAGTTATTATAAGTTTGAAAATAAGTTGAAAACAACTTATTAGCTTATATTTTGGCTTATGGCTTTTAAAAGAATTAAAAAGGTATGTTTGGTTTTTGTTACGAAAGGCCTAAAAGAAAAATTAATAAAGACGAGGCCTTGCTAGATTTTGACGACGTTCTTCATCCTTTCAAATATTTGCTAGGTGGTCTTTCTAATGGTTCTAATTCTAAGTTCTAAGCTTTTATGGTTTGGTCGCAATAATTTTTCAAAGTTGGGTCGTTTTTCAACAAGGAGGGTGTTTGTTTTTAAACTCGACAAGCCCAAAAGAGGCTAAAATAAAAACGAGACAATGAGAGATTTTTACAACGTTCTTGGTGTTTTAGAATCTTAGTTGTACCCACTTTAAAATGGCATAAGCCGTTTATTTTATGGATTCTCGGTTCAGGATAAAATAATTATTAAAAAGGGTGTTTGGAGCGTTTTTGACAAGGGGTGTTTGGGTTTTATATGACATCTGTTACGGTTTTGGCTAAATATAGACTTCGTTTTACACTTTTCGGACCCGTGCCCTTCAGTTTTTGAAGAAAACGTCGTTCTGGACAACTTTCGTGTTTTAACTTTTTGATGAAACGGACCAGAAATACCTCGAATTACGTGCCCGGCCCTTCTGTCCATAGAAGGTTTTTAACAGATTTTCAGTAACTTCGTTAGACCGTATCTTTTGACTCGTGTTCTCGTTTTAGGTGATTCAAATTACTACGTTTTCCTTATAAAATTATTTTTAACAGTATGTACTTGATAAGAGGAGTATTAAAGAAATTGAAATGAGTTTAAAAGACTTACAACTCTATAGTACTTGATTTGGTAGCAAACTGCTCAATTGGACTTCTAAATGGAAACGAGGCTTCAAAGCTTTGCACCTAAGCTTCTCTCCTTCTTCTTAGACCTTGTACCTCATAATGTGGGAGTGTGAATGTGTGTTGTAGGCTAGCAAGTGAGGGATGAGAAGAATGGGAGTGATATGAGGCGTATTTATAGGCACTAGTTTGGTAAGGTTTATGGTTTTTAAAAAAGACATGTAATTGGTCTTGTGACCTCAAATAAGGTTGGTAAATGTCATGGCTATGAATGAAACAAAGTAATGTATTTTATGACCTTAAATTAGTTAGGTAAATTTTATAGCTTTAGAATGAAACAAGTAAAGGGTTTTATGACCATAAATAAATTTGGTAAGAGTTATGGTATTGGAAGAAAACAAGTGATGAGTTTTATAACCTTAAATAAGTTTGGTAAATGTTGTGGTATAAGAATGAACTAAGTAATATGCTTTGTAACCTTAAACTTAGTTGGTAAATGGTGTGCTATAAGAATGAACCAAGTAGCCTAACATGTGTTTAAATCTTGTTTTGCAAAGTGTTAGGCTCTAGTTAAGCCAAGTAGACTTGTATTTAAATTAGTAAACATATTGATGTGGCTAAGTGATTGGATCCTGAACAGTCAAGTTTAATCACACAAGCTAACCACTTGTGAATGGTCAACCGTAATAAACTTAAAACAACTCAGAAAGCAATACAATTAAGATCAGAGGAATATAGTGGATTCCTGGGTCGTTAAGTCCCACGGAGGATGAATGGTGTTTAACATAGAGCGGATGTCGAATAATCACTAAGGATAGTGATCGAAGGATTTTGATGGATTATTACACTCCGATTGATTGAAATGATATTTTGATACGAATTGATAAGCACAACAATCGATTAAAGAAACGTAAATCGTGACGCTTAATAAACTACGAACGATAAAATAAAACGTGAATTTTAAGAAATAAAAGGCCTAAAAATATGAAAATGATATTTTACAATCCTAATAATAAAAGAAAATTATTAGAAAAGAAAATTATTTCTAAAACTATTTATCTAATTATTATTAATTAAAACTATTTATTAAGTATTTAAAATGCACTAAAATATAAGAAAATACCAAATTAACTTAGAAAAATGAAATTATAATTTATAAAAATCTAAAATATGATAAAACTTATTTTAAAACTGAAAATATATTTTTTAGACTTTATACGTATTTATTATGAATTTAATACTATTTAAAACTAATTAAAATGCTAGAAAATACTATTTAAACTAAGAAAATTATGGAAAAATATTTTTTTAGCTTTTTATATTTATCTTAATCTAGGAAAATTGAAAACATACTTTTTTAAACTTTTTCTGATTTATTTGAATTAAATGCTAATTAAAAATGCTAGAAAATGACATAAAATGCGTAAAAATAGCAAATGAACAAAGGAAAAATATGAAAACTTCCGATAAGTCTAAAATAATACTGAGAATCAAGGAAAATGACAGAAACTACTTTGAAGATCGGGAACTATGATTTGGGCACACAACTAATATGAATAAAGACTGAAATTAAGCTAAAAGCCTCAATAAGCTACCACTACTGAACCAAAGGTTGAATAAGCTATAAACAAGTTATGGGAACTTAGAATAAGCAACAAAAACAAGAAAAACACACTGAATAAGCAGAAATAAGGAATAAGCAAAACGGGAGTTTTGTGAAAAAGGGCTTAAAAGAAGCTAATGAATAAGCACTGAATAAGCTAATTAAAAGTGAACTAGTATTTTTCTAATTTAGTTAAGCAGCTAAATTTTAATATCCCAAAAGGGTATCAGCTAAATCTTAGTAATAAACACACACTAAAATTCTAAAGTTTATTCAAAAACTGTATTTAGGAAATTTTGACTTTTTATAGAAATGAGCTAAGTTGACTAATATGAATTTCTAATGATCTTAGATGATCTAATTTGGTGTATTAGGTTAATATGGGACTGAATTAGGTTAGATAAACAACTTGTAAACTAGTATGCATGATTTTACAATCTAAATTTTCAACAGCTTAAAAGCTAATATTGAGATTAACAATGATTTTGACTTTTTATCAAACGAGGCTTGGTTTTATGATCGCACCGAGTTGTTATGACCTATTGGGACTTAGAACAACAATAAATAACAACACCACGGGTCTCTATCCTAATTAACTCATCAAATCCAAACAGTCCTTTAAGAGGTCATTTTAAAGCCTTTAACACTCAAACAAGTTTTAAACCAAGATAGCTATTAATTAACTCATATTAACTTTAATAAGACAAGATTAGACTAGAATTAACATACCTTAAACACATAAATTATGAATTGCAAATTTTTAGAAAATAGCTTACAAACAGAGTTCATGCACAGATGAGAGAACCAAGGTCCGAGATCACACCTATAGCTTCCCAAGAAGCTCTATACCAATAAGCAATCCAAAGACCAGCTCTGCACCAGTTTCTTGATCATTTCTTATAGATTTTTGTATTTTTAACTAATTTATTGGTATTTTTGGTAATTTTGGAATTGTTAAGTAAAACTGGTTCCTTAAGTGTTCTAAGAGCTTATAAGCTTTTTCAAGAGCTTATAAGAGCTTAAGAAGCAATAACAACAACTTAATAACAACAATAGAGTATTTTGAGAATTTGAACTAGGAAATAAGCATAAACTGAATTTATGAAAACAAACTAAAATTTAAACTGAAATTAAGTTCTTAATACACTGGGATATTATTACAAGACACTTGAAAACTTTAAATTGTACTGGAAAACTTAAATTAATAAAAACGACATAAGCAAAATAAATTACACTACTTGATGATTCTTCTCTGCTTCTATTTCTTATTTATTGAATTCATTTTGTTCCTTGTCGACATCTGATTAATTCCCACCTCATTCCAACCCTTGGATCATTGAAATTCATCATAACCGTGCACTTGGCACTTTTGGCGGGAAAAGGTAATTTGAGTGGGTATTTGCAATTAATGTAAATTGGTTGGATGTGGAGGTGGAGGGGGACAAGGTGTGAAGTGGGTAAGGAGCTGGAAAGGTGGTGGTGAGGTCTTTGTAATGATGGCGAGGAATGGTGGTAACAGTGTCGGGGGAAGGAAGGTGAAAAAGGATACGGTTTTAATTTAAACCGTGGGTTTTGACCGGGCTTGGGTATTGGGTTGGTGGGTTGTGTTTTGGATTGGGTTTATATTAACAAAAGTAGAGGTAATTTTGGATAAGGACTTATATTGGATCCATTTAGCATTTAGGGACCAAAAGTGTACAATCTAAAAATCCAGGGACCAATAATGTGATTTCTGAAATTGTAATCCGAAGATCAATCTTTCCATTCTTCAAATAACCAAGGACCATAAAAGATAATTTTCCATTTGAAAGTATCCGAGGACTATTTGTGTTATTTTTGAATCTTGAGGGACCAATATTGTAATTTCTCCAAAGTTTACCATAAGGACCAATTTTGCCATTTATTAATAGTACAAGGTTAATATTTGATAATTTTACTTTTAAATTAACCAAGGACCATTATTGACATTTTTCAAACTTGAGGGACCTTTTCGCCATTTGACCAAAGATTCATTCAAGGACCATTTTGTCAATTTAGAATATTTCAGGACCTTGAATGATAAAACTTTACATTTTGGATTTCGTGGACTAGATTTGACAACTTTTGAAACTTGGGGACTAAAGCGCCAATTATGCAAACTTGATACGCTTTTCATCCGATTTTGGTATTTTTCATTAAAACACATAAAACACTTATTTGTGATATTTTCATCATTTTGATGCATTTCGAGTGTTTTCGATGTTTTACAGCTTTAAAGGTATAAAATGATGAGTATTTGCACACTCATCAATCCCCATACTAAGATATTGCCGGTCCCTAGCAATCTTTTGAGAAAAATTAATGGATTTCATCTCTTTACCAAAAGCCATTACTCGAGTAGCCAATTGTTTCAGTTCAAGTAAGAACCTTGGTACAATGATAACCAAATGATTTTGAGCAAATCACCACTTTCAACGGTTTTGATTTGTCTTTACCGTAAGTCGCTTGCTCTGGACTAGCCAACTCTTAGATAAATTATCAATATTATCTTTGGTGAGTCAATTACCAATTATGGTTTTCCAATCGCCTTTACCACAAGCCATAAACTTGCGGGCTAGCCAACTTTTCACTAATTAAAGATATGGTGAATGACACCATACAATTTTGGGCAAATTGCAAGCCGTCAACGGATTTGAGATATCTTTACTAAGAGCCGCTTGCTCTGGATTAGCCATCCTTATGTGGGTTAGACATGGCGGATGATTACCATTTGTCGTGTTTAGTACATAGTACTTCCACTAAAAATTTTAAAATTTGGCCATTTTGGGGAAAAAGGGACTAAAAGGGTACATTTATGATCAAATTCGCGAAATTCCCCCCACACTTAGAAATGAATATTGTCCTCAATATTCAAAGTCCCGGCTATTATGCCGAATCCTTGAACATAAAAAGATAACATTACTAGCTAAGTGTAGAAACACAACAATTATTCTCTTTTTAATATTTACAATTTTCATTATTTTTAGATCTATATACAACATGTGGGGCATCTCCCCACACTGGTGGTACACACGGTGAAAACCCATGTTTAACTACTGTTTTTGATTACCGAGTCGCTAGCTTGACTCGACCCCGAATTAATTTGTTCATGGGGAAGTAAGTGGAAAAGACAATCTCCATCGGACTTTCATTCAAGATGTTTGTATAAACATTGAAGTACGTGAAAGTTCCACACCGATGAGATATAGATAGAACCGGCTCAAAAATGATAAATGAAAATGTCGGGATCAAAATTAGTGTCTTCATTCCCGAAGGAGAAAAGGGAACGAGAAGTCACACCATATGTGAAGAAAAGAAAGAAAATCATGATAAAAGTCATGACTAACTCATAATTATCGTAAGGGAATTCATGATTTCGGATCATGAATCTCATCATTTAAGCTCATTTGATCAAGACATATTCGGGTGGGAGGGATGGGATTTTGATATCAAGCAAGTTCTCATGGTCGAGAACATTTCCTCCGAACACAAAGATCATTTATGTCTAGATCAGTGGAAGTTATCATACTCGTAGAGATATGATATGAGTGAGTTGAAAGGAGAACCTCGTAAAGAGAATCATTCATATGAAGTGAATTTGTGAACTCTTGTTCCATTGTGGGCTCATCACTATCCTCGCCAAAGATTGGATTGTTAGAAATCCAAGTGAATTCGATTCAATTCAAATAGAGGATTGGTGAAAGTAGCTTTGAATGCTTCGGGAACAAGGTGATTAACATTCTCTATTGACCGTTAGGGTGAGAAGTGAGTGAGCGATCATTATAAAGGAGACTTTCAATTTCTCCTAGGTTGGCTTTGAAATCAAAGAGATCATCATCACTTTCCGATGAAAGTGGAATGATGTGAGTGAGTTCATCGGTGAACTCCTCAAGAAGAGGATCAACATCAAAATGTGAAAGTGATGCCTCAACATTCTCAATGTCTCCATAATATTTACAATCATCGCTAAAATCGGAGAAAGTCTCAAAATGATCTTTTGAACACTCAAGAGGGGAAGTGATATCACACATATGGTCAAAAGTTCCCGTGACTCTCGGGATTGGGACAAGGTCCTCAACACTAGACTTTATGAATTCGTCCGATTCCTTTTCGTGAATAGTGTCAAGATGCTCGTCCCCCATGTTCGAGAGAGTGAGTGGGAGCTTGGTGTGATGGCGCTTGCTTGAGAATGAATCTCAACTGCTTGGGATATCAACCGATGAACTTGATGAATCTTTATAAAATTGTAGGATACCAAGTGCATCCTCATCATCACCGCCATCGTGAATAAAAGCGAAATTGAGAGCTAGATCTGTCGCTTTTCTTTTGCAATTGATTCCCTAATAGATTTTTCAAAGGCAATTGGGAATTTATTTTAGCACCGCTCTTCGCCTAGCAATTCTTCCATGGATTTCTCATGTGAATTTTGAATGACGGGACATTGTGGGAGTGGAGATTTGTCAAACCGAAGGTTGACATTGATAATCATCATGAGGACCCCACAATATACACAAGAAAAACTGGGAACATTATGAAATGTTGTTTACTCAACTCCTTAGTTCTTTTCACGCACTCCGTAAGCTCTAAATAAGTGTCTTGTTGGGTTTGCGAGGAGTTTGAGTCATTTGGCACCGTGGAGGTTGGTCGTGATATGGATAGTCGTAATTGTTACAAGGAAATGGATTCCCTGCTTGACAATCGAGTGAAATGGGGACCTCCACAACATTCACAACAAGAAACTGCTGAGTCCGGATTGGTGAATTATATAGATATTGGTCATAACCAAAGTTCGAGCATCACCGGAGAACTGCTCATAGACAAACGTGTTTCGGATTGACACTCAAATCCTTGGTGAGGACCTCCACAAAATTCACAATGCTTATGTTGATTATATGAAAATAAGTCGGGATGTGGTGGGTAGTTGGAAAAATTTGAGGGTCGTTAAATGAGTTCGGATTAGGATCATAATCAAATGAATTCCTCGAACCACAAAACAAACAACTCCGTTATGAATATCATTACCACATCATACACACGTACACAAATGGCTGTGGTGAACCAAAAGAGGCTCACCACAATCGACACAAGGAATAAACGATTCTATTTGAGAGTTATGAGAAGGAATCGGTTTATTCAAAGAATCAACAAAACCAACATGGTGATCCGAATGACTATTAAGATTCAAGAACATTTTGAAAAATCCGGAGGTGGGACAAGTGGTGTGCTCGAGAGCTAGCAATTTCCACCACTCCGTTATGGTCTCCGGTTCGGTTCTTGAGAAACGTGAAGATTAGGCAAGTCATTCTTGCTAGTCACCGTCTAAATTCGCATGTTTGCTTTTAACCGTAAATTGTGAAATTTTAGGATCAATTTTAGACGGCTTAGGAGCAATTGAGGGTTAGATCTTTGGATAACCGTAGGTTGGACGATTTAGCACCTCCATTATCGTAGGAAGTCCTCGGTCCTTTGTCACCCCGGTTTCTCGCTCCATTTCCTACGCAGTAATTAATGGATCATTACGAACAACACGAATTCTTGACATTTGTGATAAAGTATGAAGTTTTCAACTTCGCTCCGAATCGTCGAGTCGAGAGATTCCATGAGAATAGAAGAAGTTAGAATCAAATGGATGAGGGTAAAGGAATAAAGAATCAAAAGGGTAAGAGGGTAAAGATGAATATTTTGGATTTTTGGATAAACATTTTGTAAAACAAAGAATGAAAATATTTTTGGTGTTGTTAACACTTTAGGAAAAGTGTTAATGAACTTTTGATTTTGATTAACTTTACAAAAAACGCTTACAAAAGGTGGTATATGTGCAAGTACGGGTCTCAAAAGGTTTAGAACACGCTAAAGCCTCCCGGCAATGCAAGAAAATTTTGATCGCTTATAAATAGTCAAGTTTAATCACACAAGCTAGCCACTTGTGAATGGTCAACCGTAATAAACTTAAAACAATTTCGGAAAGCAATACAATTAAGATCGAGGAATATAGTGGATTCTGGTCGTTAAGTCCCACGGAGGATGAATGGTGTTTAACACAGACAGATGTCGAATAATCACTAAGGATAGTGATCGGTAAGGATTTTGATGGATTATTACACTACTGATTGATTGAAATGATATTTTGATACAGAATTGATAAGCACAACAATCGATTAAAGAAACGTAAATACGTGACGCTTAATAAACTACGAACGATAAAATAAAACGTGAGTTTCAAGAAATAAAAGGCCTAAAAATATGAAAATGATATTTTTACAATCCTAATAATAAAAGAAAATTATTTTTAAAACTATTTATCTAATTATTATTAATTAAAAACTATTTATTAAGTATTTAAAATGCACTAAAATATAAGAAAATACAAAATTAACTTAGAAAAATGAAATTATAATTTAGAAAATCTAAAATATGATAAAAATTATTTTAAAACTGAAAATATATTTTTAGACTTTATATGTATTTATTATGAATTTAATACTATTTAAAACTAATTAAAATGCTAGAAAATACTATTTAAACTAAGAAAATTATGGAAAAATATTTTTTAGCTTTTATATTTATCTTAATCTAGGAAAATTGAAAACATATTTTTTAAACTTTTTCGATTTATTTGGATTAAATGCTAATTAAAATGCAAGAAAATGACATAAAATGCAGAAAAATAGCAAAGGAACAGTGAAAATTATGAAAACTTCCAGATAAGTCTAAAATAATACTAAGAATCAAGGAAAAATGACAGAAACTACTTTGAAGATCAGGAACTATGATTTGGGCACAACTAATATGAATAAGCACTTGAAATTAAGCTAAAAGCCTCAATAAGCTACCACTACTGAACCAAAGGTTGAATAAGCTATAAACAAGTTATAGGAACTTAGAATAAGCAACAACAACAAGAAAAACACACTGAATAAGCAGAAATAAGGAATAAGCAAAACGGGAGTTTTGTGAAAAAAGGCTTAAAAAAGCTAATGAATAAGCACTGAATAAGCTAATTAAAAGTGAACTAGTATTTTTCTAATTTAGTTAAGCAGGTAAATTTTAATATCCCAAAAGGGTATAAGCTAAATCTTAGTAATAAACACACACTAAAATTCTAAAGTTTATTCAAAACCAGATTTAGGAAATTTTGACTTTTATAGAAATGAGCTAAGTTGACTAATATGAATTTCTAATGATCTTAGATGATCTAATTTGGTGTATTAGGTTAATATGGGACTGAATTAGGTTAGATAAACAACTTGTAAACTAGTATGCATGATTTTACAATCTAAATTTTCAACAGTTAAAAGCTAATATTGAGATTAACAATGATTTTGACTTTTTATCAAATGAGGCTTGGTTTTTATGACTGCACTGAGTTGTTATGACCTATTGGGACTTAGAACAACAATAAATAACAACACCACTGGTCTCTATCCTAATTAACTCATCAAATCCAAACAGTCCTTTAAGAGGCTGTTTTAAAGCCTTTAACACTCAAACAAGTTTTTAAACCAAGATAGCTATTAATTAACTCATATTAACTTTAATAAGACAGTATTAGACTAGAATTAACATACCTTAAACACATAAATTATGAATTGCAAATTTTTAGAAAATAGCTTACAAACGAGTTCATGCACAAGACAGAGAACCAAGGTCCGAGATCACACCTATAGCTTCCCAAGAAGCTCTATACCAATAAGCAATCCAAAGACCACTTGCACCGCTTCTTGATCATTTCTTATAGATTTTGTATTTTTAACTAATTTATTGGTATTTTTGGTAATTTTGGAATTGTTAAGTAAAACTGGTTCCTTAAGTGTTCTAAGAGCTTATAAGCTTTGTCAAGAGCTTATAAGAGCTTAAAATAAATAACAACAACTTAATAACAACAATAGAGTATTTTGAGAATTTGAACTAGGAAATAAGCATAAACTGAATTTATGAAAACAAACTAAAATTTAAACTGAAATTAAGTTCTTAATACACTAGGATATTATTACAAGACACTTGAAAACTTTAAATTGTAATCGAAAACTTAAATTAATAAAACGACATAAGCAAAATAAATTACACTACTTGATGATTCTTCTCTTTCTATTTCTTATTTATTGAATTCATTTTGTTCCTTGTCGACATCTGATTAATTCCCACCTCATTCCAACCCTTGGATCATTGAAATTCATCATAACCGTGCACTTGGCACTTTTGGCGGGAAAAGGTAATTTGAGTGGGTATTTGCAATTAATGTAAATTGGTTGGATGTGGAGGTGGAGGGGGACAAGGTGTGAAGTGGGTAAGGAGCTGGAAAGGTGGTGGTGAGGTGCTGGTAACAGATGGCGAGGAATGGCTGGTAACAGGTGTTGGGGGGAAGGGAAGGTGAACAGTGATACGGTTTTTAATTTAAACCGTGGGTTTTGGACTGGGCTTGGGTATTGGGTTGGCTGGGTTGTGTTTTTGGATTGGGTTTATATTAACAAAAGTAGTGGTAATTTTGGATAAGGACTTATATTGGATCCATTTAGCATTTAGGGACCAAAAGTGTACAATCTGAAAATCCAGGGACCAATAATGTGATTTCTGAAATTGTAATCCGAAGATCAATCTTGCAATTCTTCAAATAACCAAGGACCATAAAAGATAATTTTCCATTTGAAAGTATCCGAGGACTATTTGTGTTATTTTTGAATCTTGAGGGACCAATATTGTAATTTCTCCAAAGTTCACCATAAGGACCAATTTTGCCATTTATTAATAGTACAAGGTTAATATTTGATAATTTTTACTTTTTAAATTAACCAAGGACCATTATTGACATTTTTCAAACTTGAGGACCTTTTCGCCATTTGACCAAAGATTCATTCAAGGACCATTTTGTCAATTTAGAATATTTCAGGGACCTTGAATGATAAAACTTTACATTTTTGGATTTCGTGGACTAGATTTGATGACTTTTGAAACTGGGGACTAAACGCCAATTATGCAAACTTGATACGTTTTCATCCGATTTTGGTATTTTTGCATTAAAAACACATAAAACACTTATTTGTGATATTTTCATCATTTTGATGCATTTCTGAGTGTTTTTCAGATGTTTTTATAGTTTAAAAGGTACAAAAATGATGAGTATTTGCACACTCATCACTAAGTTGTGTTCATATATAGCTTTGCTAATATTCTAGTTAGGTTGGAACTAGCTAGGAACTAGTTTGGTTAGGGTTTGGTTCATTTCGAACCATATAGGATCAAAGGGTGGCGTTTGGGCTTAAGGTACTTGTACCTAGGGCTAGTTGATGTTGTACTTGAAGTCTAAGTATTGTAGAAACTTAGTTGAGGTCTATAGTTAGGTTTAGTGACTTTTAGTTAGGTTTAGTGACTTTTAGTTAAGTTTAGTAAGGTTTAGAAAATATAAAAGTATAGTTCTTAATTCCATGCATTAAGCACTTGTACCAGAAGCATTAAGGACTTGTACCTTAGACTTGTAAATTACAAGAAAGTCAATTTTTAAGGGCTTGTGCATTATAGGTTTGTATCATGTGCTTTAAGATAGGTACATTAAGGTTTATAATATGATTTGTATAAGTATTAAGCTTTTATGCATTAAAGACTTGTACATGGGCTTGAAAGACTTGTATATTAGCATTTTGAAAATATATCATGCATATAAAATCATAGAGTTGTTTATTAGGGCTCGTAACGGGAATTAAAGTATAGTTAGGTTCCGTGCTTTAATGACTTGTACTCTAGGTATAAAATGTTTTACTTTAGTATTTATGATTTGATTGTGTAAAATCATTGTTTATAATAAGTTAGGGTTTCGTGAAAATTCTAATCAATAACAAACGTTCAGTTTGTACGTTTAAAAATCGTATGTTAACGAATAGCGTAAAGTCGTAAATACAAGTTGAAAACTTTTATATTTTAATACATAAGGATGTTTGATAATGTGAGTTATGTCACATTAGCTAGATGTTGTGACCAAATAAATTGATAACGTTTGAAAAAAGAAATTGTACGTAGAAAAGGATAAGTATCATTTCGTTAGGATATTATATTAATTTAATACGAGGCGAAATTTACCGGTGGTTACAACAATGTTCTCCGAATGACAAGCATTATGATATGCCGATTGTATATTATATTGAAGACCGTCCCCTACATTTCGGTCGTCCAGAATTTTCGCTTATCACTGGTTTTTATTTTGGAAATGTAAGTTTTGAAAAATATAGGTCTGGACACCTCAATTTTAGGTCAAGGGTTTTCCCAAAACATTTAGGTTCAAAAATTACAAACTTAGATATTCTTGGTCTAATTGAGGATGAAGAGGCATTTGGTATCATATGCGACGAATATGAAGTACGTCTTTGTCTATTGTTAGCTTTGGAGGTTATCTTCATGGGCAGATTATTGGTTCAGTAAGTTGATGATACTCTTATGCGATTAGTTGAAAACCTAGATGATTGGGATGCCTTTCCATGAGGGGGGGGAGCATATTTGGAGGCATTTGTATGATGAAATTTTGGATGTGGCGGAAAAACACAAGTGGGATTTCCTTCAAGGTATTAACAAAGACTACAAGTTTGTTCCAACCTATACGCTGTCGGGATTCGTTGGGATTCGTTTGGGCTTTCAAGGTTAATATTTTATGTATCAATATACACTGAAGTCATTTTATGTATCAATATTTTATGTTATGTTTTTTTATTGAACTTGCAACATCCGTAAACATTGTATAGATATGGATACTGGAGTCATTTGAAAGAAGCATTCTATGGTGGAATAAAGTGCCTGATATTATGCCAAGAGGAGTAGCGTGGTCAAAGAATACACCCTTCAAAAGATCTGATTATAAGTTTCTTTTTGGAAAGGTAAAAGTCTTCATCAAATTTGTCTTATTAATGCAATCTTTTATTCTAAATTAAATTTTCAATAATCATTATTTATTGTTAATATTATTATTTCATTTTTAAGGAATCCAATCCTGTTAAAGAACTTAGACCGACAATAGCTGAGAGGAGATATGATTGGTATATAAAGTTTATGGCGTTTTTCCATGATTACAAACCTAGAACTCCACCAGTGAAAACCACACATCTTTACGACGAGTGGTTGAAGAAGATGGCCGCAGCATAATACCGGATGGTGTTATTACAGAGTTAAATAAGCATTTGTTCAAACTCGAGGCAATAATTCATGTTATTTATACTTTATATTCTCCTCATAGACCCATCAATAATCACACGACTACTGATAATAATATATGTCCTTAATATTTTTTATTCTTTTCAGGTTCTTGCTCGAGAAAGAAATGGGGTAATATATCCTTTTTTTCGTATATATACTTTGACATCCTTTTTGATTCATTTATTTTTCGTATATATACTTTTTATAAATACTTTTGTTCATTCTTAGGAGAAATTGGAGTTAACTAATGATCTTCGGCATCTAAGTGCACAGGTTTGTGATGAGCTTAATCATGATTTTCTTGACTTGTTTGAGTCAAGTCAGTCAAGTATTGATACTAGTGCATCAGCGCGGCTAGATGATTTTTCTGATGACGATGTTGCAAAGGTAATTTAGAAAATCAATAGACATGAGTAAAACCCTTTCCGTACCATAACATCTTATAACGATAGTAACTATATAAACTTTGACAGGAATTTATTATCCAAGAAGAATTAAGGTTGTGATATGAAGAATTAGAAAAGGGCCCAGTTAAAAGATCAGAAGTTGATGCAAGAAGAGAAGAGGTTAAGGATGGAAGAGGATAAGTTGATAATGATGGAAGAGAAAAAGAGGTTGCAGTCTGAAAATCAACGAAAGAAAAGGGGAGAAGCAATCATGAACTCAGATCATATGAAAGCTAGTAGAGCGCGCTTTGCAGTTACAAAAAGGAGTGAACAAGGTTCGGGTGAAGCTAATTCGTATTATTGGACTAAGGCATATGCTGAAAAGAAAAGACGATGCTTTAGCTTACCTCATCTAGATATGACTCAAAAACTTAAAAATGTCAAGCCTTGGGTTGAGGTATGAAAACTACTTCTTGACAACGTTTAAAATATATCTTGTTATTGACATTTGATTATAAGTGTAATCGTTTCATATACTAGGATCTTGCACGCTCCAACGGCGCTGTCAACAGAGTTCATTTTACAAATGAATTTGACGAATTTCTTGGACAAATTGGACCGCTTAACTGCAAGTTTCCTTGGTGTGACGATGTGTGTGCGGATAGAAGGTTTTGGGAAAGTTTAGTTTGCTTAGACCTGCCTAGGAAAGGTTGGCTAATGGATGAGGCAAGTACTCATACAACTGTACTTATTGAATTGATTTCTTATAACGTTCATCACACTCATTTATATTTCAAAATTTACAGCACATAGAGTTGTGGGTTAATTACCTGTGGCATGTTAGACCCGATACGGCTGATTGGGCGATAATTAGTAGCTACTTTGTTCAGCTTCTGTTACAAAATCGTTGCCGTTGTGGTATGCTAATGGTGAAAGATACTCTATTCCATGGTCTGATGTTAACCATGTAAGTGATGATATATATTTTTTCTTCTAGTCCAGTCTCATTAATATAATTAACCCGTTTAGCTTTTGTCATATATTAATGCTATGTTTGTGACCCAAACGTTGTTGCTTTTGGCCAGCCTGAAGTGCCACATTAGATCAACCCAAAGATTCAGATGCTGCAAGTTTTTTTATAAAATACATACTGTTAAGCTTATTCAAATAAAAAATATTTTTTTATGAAAATTAATATAATGTATAATAGTTTAACTAACTGTTAAGTACCTCATCTCCAAGCCATCCTTTTTTATTACCCCTTCCATACCCCAACAAAGCTAACCAAAATTTTTTATGAACAACGATTTCGCGTTTACCCCAAGGAAATTTATGCGATGACTTAAAACATTTTTTTATAAATATATCCATACACGCTGGTTTAGTAATCTTGTTGATATCACAACCTTCAGGATGTGACAGATCCTAAAAAAATTTAAAAACCAGATTAATGGATATTACAGAATGTCTTTATGCTGTCTGTATGTAAAAATAGTTCCGGTATACTTCTACCCATGTTTCCAACTGATTCTCTTTACCACATGGGGAAATAATCCCTTTTTTCAGTCTTTTGGAACGCCTTTTCGGCAATTGTGGATTCGTGGGCGGGAGGTTCACATATGGGTCCTGCAAACACTTGCCTACCTGCTTTGACCTTTTTGAGTCAACATCTTCTTTCAAAACAGGAGTACCCTCTTGGGTAACTTTAGCCTTACTACTTTCTTTTTTGCTAGGCCATCATAAGGTGACTGTAGAGCCTTACTTGCATTTCTCTTCCTTTTAGCACGAATGAAAACATCCGGTATGCAAAGTTCAGCATTGAAATAACATCGATTTTTAAACTTTAATAGTAAGTTTAAAAAATAATGTAGTTGTACCTCAGAAGCTGTAGTCAAAGGCTTATTAGCTCGTCCTTCAGTTTGTGAAACAACATGTGTGTTTTTCTCAAAATTATGAAACATGGCCTTTCTTGCTTTCTCAGCATCACGATCAATTTTGTCAAATACCGCCTTGCTTGCGGTCTCATTTGCCACCACTAACACACTCCCGCTTACTTTCTCGTTAACGTGGCCATCACCATTGTTAGCTTCATTATCCATAACCGACTCCCCTAATTTCTCATTAACATTCCCATCATCATCCTTTTTCTCTTCAACAGGATTCGTATGATCATCACCCATCTCTGCCATTTGCAACACACCTTCACTTACTTTCTGACCATCATGAGAATCTATCTCAGTAGCATTGCAATCAACAATGTTATTTTGATTATCTTGAACCGCATCTCCAGATTTCTCATCAACATGTAACACTCCTTCACTTACTTTCTCACCATCATGAGAATCTATCTCAGCAGCATTGCAATCAACAATGTTATTTTTATTACCTTGAACCGCATCTCCAGATTTCTCATCATCATTTAACACTCCTTCACTTACTTTCTCACCATCATGAGAATCTATCTGAGTAACATTGCAATCAAGAATTTTATGTTGATTACCTTGAACCGCCCCTCCAGATTTCTCATCAACATTAAACACACCTTCACTTACTTTCTCACCATCATGTATCTGAGTAACATTGCAATCAACATTGTTATTTTGATTACCTTGAACCGCCCCTCTAGATTTCTCATCAACATTTAAAACTACCTCACTTGTTGTTTCGCCATCGCTTTTCTTGTTTTCAACAGCCTTTTGTTCATCTTCCTTCGGCTCTTGCATATGTAATCCAGGCTCGTTGAATTTCACAGCACCACGATCATCAAACTTGTCCTCTTCAACTGGTAACATCAATTCTTGTAATTCATTCACATCAAATGATTTACCTTGTACGTAAACAGCGTAATCATCATCAAAGTTATTGCCCTGTAATTATACAAGAAAAACCAAACTATAATATATGACCAAAATGTAGCAAACATCTGTAGATAGTGCAGGTGAAATTATTATATACATACGTCAATAGCCGATTGAGAAAATTGCTGATTCAAATTAGGTAAATTCATATGACTGGGATCATCATCTGGCATGTGATCAACTACCGGGAATGGTTCAACTGGAAGACATGAACCCTCAAGCTGCGACATGGAGGATGGATAAGCGGTAGGGTCTAGATAATTAAGCCTAACTTATTCGCTATCAGCAATAACACATGTTGATTTCTCGCATGATTCATCAGGTTCTGGGCTTAAGGTGTCTAGTTAAAAAAGCAGATTTAGGTATGTAACGAAATAACGATAAACAAAAGTAATATTACGGAGAACATAACCTTTTTATCATCAGCCGCATCAACATCATCAGCATGAACATCAAACAAAATAGGGCTATCATTCCGAGTTTCATTATGAATTGGACTTGAAGTCTGAATTTCCATGGCATTTTTGGCAAAACAATCTTCATCAGATTTTTCGCGCATATGAGTTGAAGTCTGAAATTTAAAATATACAATCAAGTATAGTACTAAAGAAAGGAGACCTAAATGATTAACAAATATTAAAGGACATTACTATGCCATCTTTGGAAGCTAAAGATTAATCAACACATTGCCTTATTTGCGATGGTTCATGAATAACCAGTGAAGTATGTACATAAATATATATAATCCATTAGTTGGTGAAAAAGATATTGCTATCTCTCTCTAATGATGTTGATTAAAAATGAATGTAAAGAGCATCTTCACCTTTGGACGTTGTATCTTTAGAGCTTCCTCAACAACGGCAATTCTATTTTTAATATCATTAAGGACCTCCACATTGGCTCCGGGATTATCGATCATAAATACTATTGCCTTCAATGCCGCAAACTCGGCATGTATGTCAGTGTGATTGGAACTTTGATCTTTAGCAGTTACCGGCACCTCTTTATCAGCTAACGCCACCTCTTTATCAGATAACGCCACCTCTTTATCAGCTACCGCCACCTCTTTATCAACTGCAACTTCATGTACCTACGAAGCAAGATCGAAACAGAATGTGCAATTTACGTTGTAGTTGATACGGATGAAAATGAAATGATACAAAATTTGCAATTTACCTCATTAGTGGCATCATCCGCAGGTAATTGTCTTTCTACACGATCCAACTCTCTAAAATAAGTATTACTAGGTGTAAACCATGGCTGTAACCTTTCTGCATTAGTTGGAAAAAGATCCAATACTGGATTCAAACCCTAGTAAACAAATAATTATAAAGTCAAAAACAAATATAAAGAAATCGTTTACTTATTTGACAAATACAAACAAATGGAAATGCTTACCGGACCAAAAAGTCTACTATAATCACGTTTGGCGAATGTTTTACCCTTTGACCAAGAAAGACAACGTGGTATCTTTGTGGGGTCTTTGGTCCACCATGAACTGCTATTTGGATAACTCTCAAGAATCCATAGCTAAGATGAACGAAAACAATCAAACTAATGTACAATGAAAAGCAGTATAACAAATTTTTATCCAAAAATAGTTAACAAAAACTGACATGGTCATAAAATGTCTACAAATCTAACCTTAAAAGCCAAGAGAAAGCCACAAATATTATATGTTGCAGCTTTAGAAAGGTTTTCTTCCGATTTCTCATTGTAGTAAGCTTGGTAATGCCGGGGTACCACGTTAGCTAAATTGACGTAAAAACGTCTCCACAAGAACTCTCCCCATAGATAGGCATTCCATGCCCCAAAATCCTCAACTAATTCCAACAAATGATTGGGAACGATGTACCAAGGTCCACGACCTCAGCGACTATCAACAGACATACTCTTACCGCATCCTCATTTGATAACTTTGAAAATAGTGTCTCGTTCTCAAACAACTGTAAAAGCTCACTCCCTTTTACAGTAACCTTTATTTGAAACTGTTTTTTAGGAAAGAGACGCAAACCAAAAGGACTGCGCTCAATTTCTACAGTGGCAGGCAAAGGACCGAAACGAAATCCGGTCATCAATGAAAACTCTCCACGACCGAATTGCAATAAATTATTCCCAATTATGTACAAAATGGGGGGACAAGAATCAATCAGTTGAGGGATATATACCTGGTGTTGTACAAAATTCACCAAATGATTGTCATTGCCTTGTTTAGGAATATCTAACCATGGCCAAAAAACAGTTACTCTAAAAAACCTCATTCGATCTGGATATCTTAACAACTTAGACTTAATCTTTGAAAGCAACTTAACCTGGGAACGAACCGTTACCTTGGCATCAAAGAATCCGAATAAGTTTGCCATTTAGGACTTTAATTGACTAATTAATTAGGGTTTGAGTTAGGGTTCGAGCATATTAAAGGTTTAGGATTTGATTTCACTCTTTGATTTGGGTTTAATTTTTAAGTAGGTGTGTTTTGGGGTAGTAGAGTGCTGATGTGTATGTGTGTAAATATTTTAAAAAAGTATAAAATTATAATTTTGAAAAGTTATGTAAAAAGGTACAAAAAGGTACAAAAGTATAAAGTAAAAAAAGTCGCTACATTATTTCACTTAAGTTGCTCAGCATTGGGAATGCGCTAAAAGTATAAAATAATATTTTAGGAAGTAAAAAGAATTTCGCTAGAATCTTAAAAAGTCGCTAGGTCTAGGTCTTTTTAAAAGTATAGCTGGTAAAAGTCAGAAAACAATCATTGGGTTCACATAGGTCGAGGGACACTTGGCACTCTAAGATTAAAAGTAGAAAAGTCGCAAGTCTCAAAGTCTATTTGAGAAATACCGCAACTTTGTGCCTAGAAAGTGTTGCCACCCCGAGCGAAAAATGCAAATGCATAATTGCCCCTTAGTTTAATACTTAGGGTAGCTTAAATGTTGGGTTTATGTTTGTGTTTTTGGTTTGAGTTCACACGCAAGGGTGAAAAGGAGGGCATGTGCCTATATGTGTCGCGTGGGGTGGCATGAAACACAAAAGGAAGAAAAAAATAATACTACAAGTTACCTCCATTATGATATAACAACATAATTTATGTGTTTCCTTGTTTTGGTTCGCAGCTACAACAATCCCAAGGGAAAGGAAGTGGGTTAATGTGTGACTCTAAGCCCAAGGCATTCGGCCCAACAAAAAATACATTAGAAAATATATTAAGTGTATTTTAAATAAATGGTCATAAATAGTAAATGTAAATTTTTTATTAATGAGGTAAATGAATTTGCTAAGTCGAAATGTTTCGGGGTTTGACTTGTCGATTCGAGAATCGTTTACGTGTTGTTTTCTTGAATCGTAATTCAAACGAAAAAAAATATAGCATAAATGAGGATAGGGGTGAGTATGGTTCGGTTTGGCTCGGTTTTTGTATAAAACCGAAACCGAACAGAAAAATTTCGGTTTTTTATTTTTAGAAACCATTCGGTTTCGGTTTTGTGTCGGTTTGGTTTTTCCGTTGTCGGTTTTTTTCGGTTTTTTCGGTTTCTATATGATTTATCGAACTTTGCTTTTTCAAAGTAGATTTGACATATATCATCAAATAGAACCATATCTTAAACCGGTACCGGCCGATACAACAGTACTAAAACGGGTAAAGAACCGTCTTAAATCTAGTGCCAACATTCTCAAAGTTGCCTCCAAGTTCCAAGGGTGTGTAAACGATTGAAGGGTGCACTGAAACAATTGAAGGGTGTGTAAACGAAAAAAGAATGATGTTGGAACAAGATCTTCAATCTTTTGATGTAATTGCACCATCTTTAACAGGAACAACCATTAACATTCAAACTTAATGTGTTCTTGTGACATTTGTGTACCAATTTTTTTTTACCTTAAAGCACATTTGTGTTATGTATATTGTTATGAAATAAAATATTATCAGAGTTATCACACATTTGGAATGCATCATTCACAACGGTAATTTAAAAAGAAGATATCAAGATAAAGTACTTATATTATTTATGAACAACAAGGCAAGATATATTATTTTGACTTTAAATGTCGGTTCGGTTTCTATTGGTCGGTTTTTAAAGCTAAAACCAAACCGAACCAAAAACTTCAGTTTTTTCAAAATATAAAAACCGAACCGTCGGTTTTTCAATCGGTTTCGGTTTTTTTGGTTTTGGTTCTTCAGTTTTTTCGGTTTAGGTTTGGTTTTTCGGTTTCTTGCACACCCCTAAATGAGGAGATGATCTGGGTTTACATTAGTCAAAGACATGAAAATTTTCTAGGGTCTTACAAACAAATCCGAAAGAGTGACACGATGAGTGGTGTCCTTGTGCCCTGCTATGGTGTAACCAATGCAGCGGTGCGCGAGCCTAATCCTAGGGTCCCGGATCTGTGAAGCAAGCGTGCTTCCAGTGACATACTCATGATCAGCTATAGAGTTCCAAAACTGAATGCCCCATACATCATCCCTAATGGTCAACCCCAAACTCATATTATTCCTAAAGATGTCACTCTCAGCATCCCGCTGAGAATATAGCCCCACTCTCCAACCAAACTCTAACACTGAACATTCCTGCCAAACTCCTCCCAATCTGAACCGAATACCTCGGGCTGTCACATCTCGATCTCCTACATGTCCTAATGCACATGGAGTAGGAGGCGTGAAACTCACGCACAAGTTCGCTATACACTGGCTCTCGAATCCTAAACAACCTTTCCCACTGAGTATCTGTGAACACATCCTTCCTAATGCTCTCTCGAAATCCCCTCTCAAGTCCATTAATACGAAGAAAAGCCCAATCCAGAACCGCACCCGAATCAATGGTTTGTTGGAGTAGCACATTGTACCGGGTTTGGGCTACATCCGTTTCAAAGAAACCCCAACTTTGTATGGTCTCCGTGAAATTTTCTTGCGACCCAGAGGACTACCCCCGGTTGCGCCTAGACTTTTTGCTCACTTTCTGAAATAAAGAATCAAACAATGGGAACCAATGAGTAGTAAATAAGCAAGAAAATCGCATACGCCGATAGGCTGAAGCCGTCACGGTCAAAACTTTTCAAATCCGAGATTTGCGATGGAAAAATCAAGGTTTTAAACCATATATCCTTAACCCAAACACCCATGCTGCAGCAAAAGAGTGGAATGCCATGGTGGTTTAGTCACCAATCTTTTCAAAATTCCTCACAAGATCAACCCCAAATGCTAACACTATCAATCGCCTAATCTTTTGTTTAATTAACAAGATTTATGGGCTAATTAAGCATTAAGTATACTAATTAGAAGGGTTTCGGATGAAAGGGGAAACCACAATTGAAAAAGGAATAGAGCAATTGAATAGACAAAGATTAACAATTATTACTTACCAAGTGGAGATTGATAACACAAATTGGAGAAATTGGCCTTGAGAGGTCGAGTTTTGTGTAGGTGGGGCGGATAGAATATGTAGGGTAAAGAATGAAAGTAATGGGTGGGTTTTTTTAAGTATCTGATCGGGCTTAGTGACGGCGTCTTTTCTTAGGTCGCGACGGCGTCACAGCCAATTGTTTTTTTTCAAAAAAATGTTTTGCAAATCCACCCGGGTCAAAAACTTTGTTACTATTTTTGACAAATATATGGGTTTTTATTTTAAAATTTATTTTGTCAATACGCTTGTAATCTCCACAATGGTGAGTAATAAATGAGTCAAATTGTCTTTCGAAGAGAACCTTAGGAAAATTTGGAAGTTGGGTGCGAGCATGTCGCGAACCCGGTTTGAACCCAAAGAAACGTTTCCTTATGTTATGGAAGTTGGGAAGTGTAACTTGCACTCTTCCAATGAACATGTCTCTAGGAAATATATATTTTACGCAAGGAGTGTTAAGGCTAGAGCGTTTGATATATTGTGAATTTACGAGGGGGATTGTCTCTTCGTTTGGGTTTGGATGGGGTTCAATAACTGCATTTACGAGCTCCAATATCGCAAACACCTTTTCAGTATTTCTAGGTATACTATCCTTTGCGATTTCTTCATGGAGTTTCATCATGAAATTGTCAGCTAGTTCCAGAAAAGTGTCGCGGGTTTTTCTCATGTGAGCTTTGAGAAGTTGTATTTGTTTCTCTTGGTTGTTAACGAATGTCACCATTACATCCTCAAATTCATCTTGTCGCAATTTTTCTGGAAGTACAAACCCTTTGACTAAGTCCACATGTTCATGAAATTTTTCCTTAAAATCATGTGTGGACATCTCCATCCTCATCAACTCATTCACTTGTTCCTTCATTCTTTTGAATAATTTTCCTTGGGCATCCAAACTCCTTGCTTCAGGGAGTACCAGATCCTCCCATTCTTCTTCTTTGTATTGTTTCATCGATGACCTCCCAACATGTTTCAATATCGAGGTTACTTAATCTTCCACCGATGGCATATTCATTAGTATGTCGAGTGGAGGGAGTGACATGATCATAAAAGATTTGGACCTGGAGCCAAAGATTAATGCCTTGGTAAGGGACTTTGTGGAGTAAGTCCTTGAATCGAGTCCACGCCTCATAAAGAGTTTCGCCTTGACGTTGTTGGAACATCAAGGTGTCATTCCTAAGCTTAGTGGTTCCCCCCGATGGGAAAAATTGGGCGAGGAAACAGGTGGTTAGATCATCCCAACTTGAGATGGATCCTTCGGGAAGTCGCTCAAGCCAATTACTAGCTTGGTCCCGTAGAGAGAATTGGAAGAGACGCAATCGCGTGGTCTCCAGAGTGGTAGCATCAAGGTCAATGGAGTCAACGATTTTATGAAAATCCTTTAGATGCTGATTAGGATCTTCGGAACGAAGTTCATGAAATGCACATCCGTTTTGCAACAACTGGATGGTGTCGGATCGCAGGGCCGTAGTTTGAGCTAAACGGGGAAGCTCAGTGGTGTTCCTATAGCCTTGATAGATCAGGCTAGAGTATTCACCAAGATTACAGCCTCTTGGCGGGTCTGGTGGTGGTTGATTGGGTGGTGGTAGTGGTTGATGTGGTGGATCGTTGTTGGGTGGATTATCACCTTCCATGATGAAAAGTGACAAGGCTACAAACAAAAACACAAAGAATGGGGATAGACTACAAAAAAGATAAGAAAAAACTCACTTTATAGGAATCAAGCGAGTAAACCTAATCGAGATAGAAACCTAACTAGCTATTCGATTCCCCGGCAGCGGCGCCAAAAACTTGATGTGCAGGTTCGGGGTCGAAAGACTGCCTTTTCTATTAGCAAGCTTTACATCCCACTAGGCAGTGTATCTAATCATTGTAGTGTAGTATGGGTAAGCCCAGGGGGTTGATCGTTCTCTAGAGGAATAGAGATGCTAGTAGAGATGTATGACGAAAAGGTGAGGTTGAGGGTGATTCTTTTTAGCTTTTTATATTTTTTTAGGAAAACAAGTAATATCTCGGTGTTTAGGAGTGGAGGTGGTAATTCTACAAATTTTAACTACTAATAATTTAAACTAAAAACTGATTATACTAATGAAAAGGAAAATAGCTATGGATTGATTGATTGTGTTTCTTATGATAATTAAAAGCGTGTTTACTTAGATTTTCTTACTCCCTAGTTATCTCTTATTGATCGGTTGAATTGTCAGATCCTCATTCTAGTTGGTGCATTGTATTCCGTGTTAGTCATAGGGGGTGCCTAATTCCCTAGTATCATGAATTGTAACTCTCTTCTAGAATTCTGTGATCGCCAAGCATCATAATATCTCCTCCGGATACTCTATTATCCTAAAGCTGCAACTCACGCAATAAACACAACGATGGCTCAAGTGCACTCTCAAGCATTTTACTATTTAAGACGTTCAAGCTCGCAACAATTAAAGAAAAAGCCATTTTTCTTACTCTAGCGTCTACCAATTAAAACAAGAGACAACCTAACAATAATCAACAACTAGGTTTTATAGATCTAAGCAAACACAAGAATTATTTAGCTACGCATGATAGATAAGCATGAACACAAGCAAACAATTGAACATAGAATAAACATGGTGATAGATTGGATTAACAAACTTATCTTTGAGTGTAAAGAAGGGTTTGGAACTCTAAAATACTGCCCAAGTCGGACTATGAACGAACTAGGGTTTGATCTCCAAAAAATTACTCATAAAATACAGAAAATTCGAAGTCTATATGTAGATATACACTTGCGACGACGTCGCCTTTTGACGGTGACGCCGTCTGGTCGCCGTCATTAGGGTTTCGTTTTGGACAAGTCATCATTTGGACGACGTCAATTGAGGAAGTGTGATGCCGTCGAGCTTCATAAAGGACGTCGTCTTGGAATGAGTCTTGGTCGTCTGGTATAAAATAGAGGGCGACGCCCTCCTGGAATAAGGTGTGACGCTGTCATGTTGTAAAACCAAAATATGACCCGAGCCGTCACTTGAGTCTTTTTAGAAATCCTTGTGATCGACGGCGTCGCCCTATGGGTTGGGATGCCGCCAGGTGTAGAAAGCCTTGAAATCTTGACTTTGGCGTTTTCTTCATGTTTTCGCTCATTTTCGTCCAAAAGTGATTGATTCCAGCAATTTGCTTCCAAAAGACATAAAATATGGAAATGAACGATTTTAAGCAGTAACAGATATAAAACGTATCGATTTAAGGCTTAAATAATCCCCTAAAACGTATTTTTTAAATCCTTATCATAAGGGTATTATGGTATTTTAACACATTTAATAATAAAACAAAAAGAAAAAATATATGAGAATACACCCACCTATTATTGTACATGTGTCGCACATTTAATGAAGTAGCACAGTAACACGGTTGCACGGTCACACATGACCATTTAAAAAAAAAATGTGAAGTTTGTACTAAATGATGAACTTTTCTTTATTTTTTTTTTCTTTTTTCAGAATTATCTCTTTTAAAAGACCTTATCAAAAAAAAGTCCATAAGGCTAATCTATATTTAATAATACTACGTAATATTATTTCTCACGTGGAGTACTTGTAAAAAGTCAACCATGTGTTGGAGTATAAATTAAAAACCGCGATCCATATTCAGTACCCTCAACCCTCCCGGAAAACTCTCTTCTTACCGGCTCAGAATGAATCACACCCCTGAAAAGGAAATAATTTCGTCCACAAATGGCAAGAGAAAGTGGCCGGGAGATGATTCTCCAACTGAAAAGAAAAAGTTGTCGGGAAAGCATTCTCGAACTGTCAAGAAAGAGTTGACCTATTCTGATGGACCAAAGCAAACTGCACATGACAAAAAATTGGGCATTCCAGGAATTAAAAAGCCAGTGGATCCGGAAATTCTATCTCCACCGGTTGAAGCTTCAGTCTCAGACAACAACATACCCAATGACACCAGTGAGATACGACGGGACGTTGCTAATACACGAACACATATTCCGGTAGTAACTGGCAAAGGATTGAATATTCCGAAAATTAAAAAGCAAAAGGCCTGAATACCAGCTGAATCTGCTGAAGCTTCAGTCTCGGACTCTGTCGAAATTATGTGGAGAAAAATGTATTGTATGTTTTAGTATGGATTTGTGTTGTATTATTTTACCTTCACACTCTGTGTTTACTTTCATATACGATTTGTGCATCTTCAATAAATGTTGTAACTTGTTTATGTTTCAGTTTGGTGGATAATAATAAAGTTTTCTAAACTTTCTGTTTTGTTTTGTTTTTTTCTTTTCTTTCATAAATAGTGTTTTATTTTGCATTTGTACAACTGTACAAGAACTAGTTAAAAACCCATTTAATACACCCTATAATCATGGTCAAACTAAAGGGTAACGTAGCAACCCTGAATTTTCATAAGGCAAAATGACTATTTTGTCTTTTGATTTTTTTAAAAGTTGACCTTCACTTTGACTTTTGACTATTTTACTTTTACTCTAACGTAAAAGCAATTTCTGTAACCGGTAGTTACTGGTAATTTTTCAAGTTAAATAATTCACTCTGTTTCGAATTATCACTCTCTGAACGTTTTTGTTCACCATGTCTATTTAACGAGAAGTTATCTGACAATACGTGAAAACTGCACACAACGCGTACCGATACAACGGTAAACACAATAAACAATTTAATTTAAATTACTTTTATAAATAATTTCATAAGTTTAATCATGTGAATTTTCCTCGCGACCAACACAAGACTAGGATGAGCTCATGTGTTCAAAATACTCAAATATAACCAATACTCATATTTTATATGAACTATTGCCACTTTATCATTTTGATAAAGATTTAAAAGGTACACTTTTGAGGGGTCATTTAAGCCCTTAATCTACCACTTTTATATCCGTTACTGCGTAATTTCGTTCCTTTTCACTTTTTAGGTCTCTTGAAGGCAAATTGCTGGAATGACTTATTCGGACGAAAAGGCGCGAATATATGAAGAAAATGGCCAAAGTCAATAATCAAGACACTCAAGTCATGGAATTGAAGGTGACGGCACACAAATAAATGGCGACGCCGTCGCAACATGCTTTATGAAGACTCAGTAGCCAAATTGCTATTTTGCACTTGACGGCATCAGGTTTTAAAGAGTAGGGCGTCACAACTCAGACGGCCTAGATTCAAATCCCGACGACGTCAGAAGATGAAGCCGACGACGTCACAACCATAAGGTGACGCCGTCACAAAGTTGACGTGGCCAAGACGAAAACCTAATGGCGGCGATCTGATGGCGTCACAAATAAATAGTGACGCCGTCGCATATTGTAACTCTATATATATAATTCGAATTTTCATATTTTTAGGGAGGTAGTTTTGTGGAGTAAAACCTAAACCGAACTTTGGTCATCTTAGGCGTGATCTTAGGGTTCCATACCCTATTTTACAACAAGATAAGTGATTTACTTCATTAATTCAATTATTTCTTCAATTTTTTGTGTGTATGCTTGCATGTTTTCCATGTCCGGCTAATTTACTTATGTGTTTGCTTAGATCTATGAAACCTAGGTATTGAATATTGATTAGTTGTCTCTTATCTTAATTGTGATTGACCTAGTATTGCGATAGGTCATTCGTTGTGTTTTTAATGCTTGAGTAATCTTTGTGAACATTAGTTTATAATCACCTAGAGTTATTGTAGGCTAAACATCCAAAGATAACCTTAGAGTTAGTTTATGAATCCTAGAGATTTCGTAGGCAATAACCTTAAGGTAGTCTCAAAGAGTTAGGGAAAAACGCATACCCTACGACCTTAGAAGACACAACGCGTTAAGAATAAGGACGTGACAATTCAACCATCAATAGGAGATAACTAGGGAGTAGTAGCATCTAGGTAAACACATCTTTAAATCATCATACGAGCACACAACAATAGACATAGACTACCCTCACCTTAGCTTAGTTAATTAGATAATTAGATAAATAGAGTAATCGGTAGAAATACCAACCCCCCAAATCCAATACCCCGAGATTCGTACCTTTCCATTTTTTTAAAAAATATAAAAAAGATAAAAAAAAATAATCTTTCTCAACCCCAACCTTAGTGTAGTAATTTCTCACTAGCATTCCTATAACCTTAGAGAACGATATCAATTCCCGAGGCTTACCCTAATACTACACTACAACGATTAGGTTTACTGCCTAGGGTGTTGAAATACTTGCTCAACGAAAAGGAAGTTCCTTTGACCCCGAACGCGCATTGTACGCGTATCATGTTTTTGGCGCCGCTGCCGGGGAATAGAATATCTAGTTAGATTTCCACCTCGTTTAGGTTCCCTTGCTTGATTCCGATCAAGTAAGTTTTTTTCTTAATTTTTAGCTTCCTCGTAGTCTATCCCCCTTCTTCGTGACCTTTGTTAGTAATCCTATCACTTTTCATCATGGAAGGTGATAACCCACCAAACAATAACCTACCACTTGATCCAACTTTTGCCAACCAACTCCGAGCTTGTATTGTTAGTGAAATTGGAGAACTTAAGAAACTGAATAGGATAATTGAGATTACACTTGAGGAAGCCCTTAGGGAATCCACTAGCACTTTAGATAGTAATTCAACCTCAAGTAATTCAGATGATGAGTTAGAAGAAGGAGATTATAATGTATTAGAAGTTATGGAAGGATGTAAGGAGGAGAAAGAACTTAGGGAGTATTTCGATTCATACCCTAATGGGAAGGAAACCGCCTATCACTATAACGTAGTTAACTTCCCGCATCCACCTTTCGAGCCTTGCATTAGAAGCGGTGACCCTAAAAATATTAAGATACCATGCATGATTGGATACTTATATAGGGATCACACTTACATTGACTATAAGACACCCATGAACATAATGTCTAGGCTCTACTACAATTGGATCATGAGCGAAAAGTTAGGACCTATGAGGGACCCCTTTCACCCTAGGAAAGTGAGTAACTATGTTGGGAGGGCGAAAGGATTGCATGTCTTCGTAGGTAACTTCACATATAGGTGTGATTTCATGATCTTGGAGAATGTTAAGGGCATCATTGATGGGTTTTTAGGAGATGTGACACTTGGGAGACCATTTATTGAGGAATCTAAGATGGTTTATCATCAAGAGGAAGGAATAGCCAAGTTCTCAAACGGGACCGAATGTGTTAAGTATATAATGCCCTACAAAAATAAGAACTTTAAGGGTATTGACGATCTAGATGTAGACAACATTCCGGTCTTTGAAGTAGATTGGGAGAACAAGGTTTACTACACCGCTTGCCTAGAATTAGGCCCTGAGTATATTCGTGATGAGAGAAGAGTGAAGGAAATCGAATGGACCTCTAAGATTAGGGGAACGTAGGGGAACGAATTCGAGTCTAGCTACAAGACTCATAAATAAAGAAAAGCGCTTCGTGGGAGGCAACTCATGCTTAATTGTTTGCTTGTTTATGTGTCGTATATCTTTTATTGATTGTTTATTCTCATGTTTGAATTTGTAAAAATGCTTTATTTTGTCTTTAACCTCGTCTTAATTACATATAAAGGTATTTTACAAAAGGGATAAGTGTAGGGAGGATTACACACGTTTTTAAAAAGGAACGTGAACATGAGAATTACGATTATTAATAAGATATACATGTGTGTTTGTTAGAGTCAAATGCTCTTATCGAGTCATAATGGATGTTTTGCGTGAAATTTTTCCGATTCTAAAGATATAAATTTTCCGAATTTTTCCGAAAATCGCAGACACGTTTTCGTCAGGATCGCAACCTGACGGCGCCAGGAGGAGTAGAAATAGCTTCTAACTTTTTTTCTCGTTTTCTGTGCTACTTATAAATTTTTGAAATTTCTCAGGTCTTAATTTTCCAGAAAATCTGTAAACATCCATACCACAAGCATTATAACCTAGTTTAGTAGAGTCATATATAGTGTTACCGCCAATTTTACGCGAATGTTTCGTTTGTTTTCTTCTAGTGTGCAGGTTTTATTTATCGAGAAGAAGATACATAAGATTGGATGGAGCTTTTCACGCATACATTCTTCTTGAAGAAGGATTTAACCATTACTTCACACGGATCCTACCGAGCTAATCAGGGGAGTATTAGTTTCTTTCGTTTTTAATTACCTTCCATTATCATAACTTTGATAATTTCGGGGAACATTGGGGACAATGTTCAGTTTAAGTGTAGGGAGGGAAAATAAAACGGGAACTTTGAAACTATGCTTATCCTTGACTATTTGCCTTGTCCAATTTCATTTGTGTAATAAACCATGAGAAATATCGGTTAGGGTAATTATGGCACCAAATTTAAAATATTTCATGACATGTAGGAGTGGGCCATTAGTCTTAATAAAGCGTCTCATGGATAGGAAGTTATATGAATAGCACAAAACCCTTTACCACTTAAATTCTACCCAAAATGTGAGGATCGCCCTTAGATTTGTAGGAATTAAAGCATTCCACTTTAATGCTTCGAGAGTGTACCGGTAGTATAATAGATTTTAGAACTTGTTTTGTGATGCATTCCGAGATCGCTAGTGAGACTACACTTGTGTAGTTAGGAATAACTAAATGATAAGAGGCATTAGGATAACCCTTGTTTGATACCCGTATATAATTACTTCTTCCACATCGATTGAGTAATTCCCTCACACCCTTACGTTGTACTCATCTTTAGTACACGATACCCCTAGTTAACCCCTCAGAGCCTATCCTTTTTGCGGTTCTCGTGATGTTTCGATTTTCCGGAATATCAATGAAGAGCATTGTTTACAATCCACCCCCAAATGTACACCCAAATCGCCTTAGCCTACCTTGTACGCACTCACTTTTAGTGCATTATTGTTATCATACTAAAACCTTAGTTCAATTATCTAGTTACTTGCATAAGTTTCTAAGTCGAGTCATATCCTTTGTACACAGTTTTGGGACGATTGGGACTCATGGGAAAAGTTAAATGTTATGAAGTGACGGGAAGGAACGTTAAATTCAAATTCACTTTACTTAAGTAATAATGTACTCCAATTGTTTTGATCTTTTCAATTCGGGTCAAATTAGTGTTAGAGTAATAAAAACTCAAGTGTAGGGATGTGCCTATAAATCGCTATTATTTTGATGTTATCGTAGACGATGGTAGAGTAAAAGTGTATGAAAAAAAATCAAAAAAAAAATAGAAAAAAAGAAAAAAAAAATAATGTGTTAAAAAAAATACGGGCTACCATCCTACATCTATCTTTAAATTTATGTTTGTTTATTTCAAAGTTATCTAGAGTTTAGAGTGTCGATTCTTGGCTTAGCAACACATTCTTCTCATGCTTGTAACAAAAGATTTTTGACTTGCCACCACTAAATCGCCTATCCCACCAAACCCTTTGTTTCCCTACCGTAAGCCTAACGTTACAACCCTTTAAAAGACCTCTTGGATAGTTTTTCCAAGGTGCTTACGCCAAAGCGATGGAGGTTTGATCTAGTCTCAAGCATATGGTAATCTATATACTAGGACCGGTTAATGAGTGTTTATCTTCCATTTCCAACTTGATATATTTCATATACACCTGAGAGATGAGAGTATCCAAACACCACTTGTGAGGTGCTAGTATGTAATTTCCGTGCTTGTTATGACTTTTGCGGAGCTTATACGTGTTGTGAATTGTTCAAAACTAATGCTTCATGACCCCTAACTTATAAATTAATTGGCTAAAAGCACATTTGCTTGAGGACAAGCAAATACCAAGTGTAGGGATATTTGATAAGGATTTAAAAGGTATACTTTTGAGGGGTCATATAAGCCCTTAATCGACCACTTTTATATCCGTTACTGCTTAATTTCGTTCCTTTTCACTTTTTAGGTCTCTTGAAGGCAAATTGCTGGAATGAAACTTATTCGGACGAAAAGGCGTGAATATATGAAGAAAATTGCCAAAGTCAAGAATCAAGACACTCAAGCTGCTGGAATTGAAGGTGACGGTGTCACAGCCAAATGGCGACGCCGTCGCAACATGCTTTGTGATGACTCAGTAGCCAAATTGCTATTTTGCACTTGACGGCATCAGGTTTTAAAGAGTAGGGCGTCACAACTCAAACGGCCTAGATTCAGATCCCGACAGCGTCAGACAAATGAAGCCGACGATGTCACAACCATAAGGTGACACCGTCACAAAGTTGACGTAGCCAAGACGAAAACCTAATGGCGGCGATCTGACGGCGTCACAAATAAAGAGTGACGCCGTCGCATATTGTAACTCTATATATAAAAATCGAATTTTCAGATTTTTAAGGAGGTAGTTTTGTGGAGTAAAACCTAAACCGCACTTTGGCTGTCTTAGGCAGTATCTTAGGGTTCCATACCCTATTTTACATCAAGATAAGTGATTTACTTCATTAATTCAATTATGTCTTCAATTGTTTGTGTGTATGCTTGCATGTTTTCATGTCCGGCTAATTTACTTGTGTGTTTGCTTAGATCTATGAAACCTAGGTATTGAATATTGATTGGTTGTCTCTTATCTTAATTGTGATTGACCTAGTATTGCGATAGGTCATTCATTGTGTTTTTAATGCTTGAGTAATCTTTGTTAACATTAGTTTATAATCACCTAGAGTTATTGTAAGCTAAACATCCAAAGATAACCTTAGAGTTAGTTTATGAATCCTAGAGATTTCGTAGGCAATAACCTTAAGGTAGTCTCAAAGAGTTAGGGAAAAACTCATACCCTACGACCTTAGAAGACACAACGAGTTAAGAATAAGGACATGACAATTCAACCATCAATAGGAGATAACTAGGGAGTAGTAGCATCTAGGTAAACACATCTTTAAATCATCATACGAACACACAACAATAAACATAGACTACCCTCACCTTAGCTTAGTTAATTAGATAATTAGATAAGTAGAGTAATCGGTAGAAATACCAACCCCCCAAACCCAATACCCCGAGATTCGTACCTTTCCATATTCTAAAAAAATATAAAAAAGATAAAAAAATAATCTTCATCAACCCCAACCTTAGCGTAGTAATTTCTCACTAGCATTCCTATTCCCCTAGAGAACGATATCAATTCCCGAGGCTTACCCTAATACTGCACTACAACGATTAGGTTCATTGCCTAGGGTGTTGAAAAACTTGCTCGACGAAAAGAAAGTTCCTTTGACCCCGAACGCGCATTGTACGCGTATCACATTTTTACGTAGATATGTTACTTTTTACGTAAGAGGCGTACTCAAACCTACGTTTTTAGGTTTTAACAACATAAGAACACTCCGTTAAGCCTATCAAACTTTTAATATACCTAGTTGGAGTATATTGATAAGTTTAGACACTTTCATAAGTATTCTATTTTTGTATTACCCGATTTTAAGTTTCATGACTTATAGACTCGTGAGTAATTACCGGGACCAAACTACACCCCGTAACTCAAAGTTATAATAAAAATTACTCATCACAACACTATACACATACAAATGACACACCACAAGACACTTGTCCTTGTAGCATGCCAGTTTAACTCATAACATCACAAGTGTACACCACTAACTCTTGAATCATCAAAACCACTAACACTTAAACCATATACCTCATTTCTTACACGCAAAACCACCATTATTTTCTCCCATCCTTCACTAAAAACGAACCAAAACAATTAATTTCACACATTTGTAGCTTTGATTTTGTTAAAGATTTGGTACAAGGATAAAGGTTTAACGGTTATTGTTTAGTTACTTGGTTCTTTTCTTGGTACAAATTCTTCAATTTTGGGTAATCTTGCAAAGGTTAAGAGGGTTTAATCAAGGTGTTTAGGGCTGAAGTTAATAGTGTTCTTTGGTTCTTAGAACAAGGTTAAAAAGGGTTTACAAGACTTGGGTTTTAGATTGAAGAAAGGGTTAAAGACTAGAAGGGTTAAGTTTAATTGTTAGTTGTTGTTCTTGTGTTTTTCCAACCAAATCATTGTAAGATTTGCGTTTATTCTTATTGTTTTTTTTCAATAAGATTGTAATAGGTTTTGGACTATATTATTTTTATGATATTTGTAAGATTATATATGTAGGGTTGTACATGAAGTTTGTAACATGAAAAGAAGCTAGAACAAGCCTTAGGTAGATTTTATGAGTTTGAATTCCGGAACAAACCCCAAAGAATTGATAGTCTGCACAACTCAGTGAGTTTTCGACAAAATATAAAGTGATAGCGTTATAGATATATATCTTACGGTCGTTTTTCCGCGAGGCGCACCTCATAACTCCCCCGGATGAGTAAATGAGAGCCAAAATGGTGAAACATGTCAAAATCTGCATACTAGATTTTATTTGGAAAAAGCTCAATGTTCTGGTAATTTTTACAATTTGGCCAAGCTTAATGAAATGTAGCTAAAACCTAAACTTGAAGTTTGGCGAAAGCCGCGCTTCAAAACAAGTTGAAGAACTCAACTTGTGGTTGTTTTGGTGGGACTGAGTGTGCAGCCAAACTTTCTGAATGAAATATAAGTATATACTTGTAATTAGACTATTGATATAAACAAATTGGACTTTAGGACACTAAAATTGATAAATACATGTATATACTTGTCCAAGGATGTATAAATCAATGAATATTCATTTATGATTTATAAATAACGTAGTCACCTAGATGAAAATATAATTCTGATCCGACTTTAATTCACGATTATGACCCTTTTCTGGTCCGAATCATCAAAAGGTAAACACAAAAGTTGCTCAGAATAATTTTTTATACAAAAACTTTGGAGCACGTAAGCAGAAAGTGAAAAACAAAGGCTAAAAACTACAAAAACCAACTAGACTTGTTGTAGACCGAAAAACAACCGTGGCTAAAGAACCTTTGTGGCGTTTTGGTTCTCTTGAGGCCGAGACACAGCCAAAGCTAAGCTAAGGCTGTTGTCTCAAGGCCTCTAGCTTAGACATAGCCATGGCTATGGCCTTGGTTATTGTCTCAAAGTTGTTTAACCATAGTCTAGCCGCACGGCTAGCTTGGGTTTTGATGACCCAAAACTTGTTTTTGAGACTTGTTCATTAGATTGGATCTTTGCCCGACTTTAGGATGACTTAAGAAAAGGCGCATTCCTACTGTCAAAGTTCAATGGAACTCTAGAAGAGGTCTTGAATTCACGTGGGAATGTTAAAATGAAGTCAAACAAACCATCAGCAGATAACACCACTGAAATTCGGGACGAAGTTCCCTTAAGGGGTAGAGACTGTAGCAACCCAGAATTTTTCATGTGGCAAAATGACTATTTTGCCCCTTGAATTTTTTAAGGTTGACCTTGACTTTGATTTTTGACTATTTGACTTTTACTGTAACGTAAAGCAATTACTGTAAACGGTAGTAATTGGTAATTTTCCAAGTTAAATAATTCACTATGCTTCGAATTATTACTCTCTGAACGTTTTTGTTCACCTGTGTCTATTTAACGAGAAGTTATCTAGCAAAACATGAAAACCGCACACAACGCGTACCGACACAACGGTAAACACAATGAACAATTTAATTTAGATTACTTTTATTAATAATTTCAAAAGTTTAATCGTGTGAATTTTTCTTGCGACCAACACAAGACTAGGATGAGCCCATGTGTTCAAAATACTCAAATATTACCAATAGTCATATTTTATATGAACTATTGCAACCATATCATTTTTACGTAAGATGCGTACTCAAACCTAAGTTATTAGGTTTTAACAACATAAGCACACTCCGTTAAGCTTATCACACTTTTAATATAACTAGTTGGAGTATATTGATAAGTTTAGACACATAAGTATTCTATTTTATATTACCCGGTTTAAGTTTCGTGACTTAAAAACTTAACGTTAGTAATTACCAGGACTAAACTACACTTCGTAACTCAAAGTTATAATAAAAATTACTCATCACACCGCTATACACATACAAATGACACACCACAAAGACACTTATCCTTGTAGCATGCCATTTTAACTCATAACATCACAAGTGTACACCACTAACTCTTGAATCATCAAAACCACTAACACTGAAACCATATACCTCATTTCCTACATGCAAAACCACCATTATTTTCTCTCATCCTTCACCACAAATGACCCAAAACAATTAATTTCACACATTTGTATCATTGATTTTGTTAAAGATTTGGTGCAAGGATAAAGGTTTAAGGGTTATTGTTTAGTTACTTGGTTCTTTTCTTGGTACAAATTCTTCAATCTTGGGTAATCTTGCAAAGGTTAAAGAGGGTTTAATCAAGGTGTTTAGGGCTGAAGTTAATGGTGTTCTTGGGTTCTTAGAACATGGTTAAAAAGGGTTTACAAGACTTGGGTTGAAGATTGAAGAAAGGGTTATAGACTAGAATGGTTAAGTTTGATTGTTAGTTGTTGTTCTTGTGTTTTTCCAACCAAATCATTGTAAGATTTGTGTTTATTCTTATTGTTTTTCTTCAATATGGTTGTAATAGGTTGTGGACTATATTTATTTTTATGATATTTGTAAGATTATACATGAGTTTGAATTCTGGAACAACCCCAAAGTATTGATAGCCTACACAACTCAGTGAGTTTTGGACCAAATATGAATAGATAAAATAATAGAGCTATATATTATGGTTTTTTTCGGTGAGGCGCACCTCCTAACTTCTTCGGATGAGTAAATGAGAGCCAAAATGGCGAAACATGTCAAAATCTGCACACCATATTTCATTTGGAAATAGCTCATGGTTCTGTTCATTTCTAGAATTTGGCCAAGCTTAATGAAATGTAGCTAAGACCTAAAGTTGAAGTTTGGTGAAAGCCGCGTGTCAAAAAAAGTTGTAGAACTCAACTTGTTGTCATTTTGGCGAGACTGAATGTGCAGCCAAACTTTCTGCAATGAAATATAAGTATATACTTGTAATTAGACTATTGATATAAGTAAATTGGACTTTAGGACACAAAAATTGGTGTATATATATATATATATATACTAGTTATAATGCCCGCACACGTGCGGGGTTTTTTCTAATTTTTTGAATAATGTATTTTTATTTATTAAGGAACAAATAATTTAATTTTTGTTATGTTTTATTTATTGTTTTTAATTTTGTATTATAAGATGAAGAGTATTCTTAAATAGTGTATTTTTATATGTTAAAAAACCAAAATGTTAATTATAACCAATTTAACCCAATACTAAACTGTTTTATAATTTAAATAAATCCAAAAACCGCATTAATATATCTTGTATTTATTTTTGCACAACATTAATAGTATGATAAGTATGCCATAACATAGAATATATCCTAGTTACCGCCATTTTTAACTTAAATTTCAACGTAAATGGGTTAACGTGAGTCATGTTTTAAGCGTATTTGCTATATTGGGTCTACTTTCAAAAGAACCTAATACGAAATGTGATAAATGGTTGAGATATCTCAAAATGTACAAAAGTAGTCCAATATGTTTTCCTATGCATATATATATATATATATATATATATATATATATATATATATATATATATATATATATATATATATATATATATAAAATAAAATGTATTGTTATTCTAGTGTTTATACTATTTTCTCTAATGATCTTCATCTTCGATTAGATATACGTCGTTACTTTTTTGTGTGTGTCTAAAATGGCCTCAATTTAGTATCTTCTTTTATTCTATAAAAAATATTGGAAGATATTTACCTTTGGTGCTTTTCAACCATACCAAAGTTCATAAGTTTATTCTAGGCCACGCCAACAATAGACAAAATTCTTCAAGCTTATAAAGTAATACCTGCTTGAATATATTTACAATCTAGTAGTCAAACCTGATGGAAAATTTTTAATATTTACATAAATCAAGCAAACAGTTTTAGGAGGGATGAACTAATGAGCAAAAACATAGTACTCGTTTACATAATTGTCAGCAACCATTACAACATTGTTTTATTATTTAAATACTTGGACATGACATAACTTTCAATACACCAAATGCTAACTGAAAGGTTTGGCATGATATGCATATACATCATGTGTCGCGACTCATTCTTGAAACCTAATGTTTTAATCGATCCCGAACCTCAATGACTTTTTGATGGCCTCTTCATGTTTTATGTTCCTTCATTTTCTTTAACCTTTCTCTTTGTCACTTTAATAACCTTTTCAAGAGCTATATCGTTTAAAACCCGTACCTTATTTGGTTAAACAACCACTCGACTCTTTGGAGGAGTTACGCTGTAATTGACCGCTTTTAACCATAAGCACAAGCCTTAATTGGAACACATTGCTTGTTTATTACATCCTGAACCTCCGACTTTTGTTTGTGTCAAAAACAAATTTAACGTTTACCCCTAAATTCATAAACACACTATAAAATGTGGTACCTTGTCGCCCATTCAGTTAGAGTAGGACCCATTTCAACTTGTACATGGTTGAGGGCAATTCCAAGACATTCAGCGGCATATTTTTTTAGCTTCATTGAGCTACCTCCCATTCCGTGCCCAAGCAACTTTTTAGTTACTTTTCCAGATCACCTGCAACAAAATTTATTAGCGAGTGTTCCGGATGACCTGCAATAAAATTCATAAGGGAGCGTGAATCATACAGTCTACAATTTACTAAATTTAAGTTAACTACAAATTTTATTATCAGCAAAAATATTGTTCACAAAGTACTGTAATAAGTCATAAGTTTGTTCATTCAACAAAAATATCATAATTATCATTCTCAATCAATAATCACATATTTAAGTTAACACACACATAGACACAAAACAACAAACACGTATATGGCCTAACATATTTGCAATTCCATGAATCACACTTAGATTAGAATGGCAAACATGATCAACTACATATACAGTAGTACAATATGATAGATTTTAACTAAATACATTTACAATTTAGTTAAATTACCCAAATATTGTCAAACTGTTAGAAGCTGAAAACATGAAAGTTAAGTTCAAAGTTTGTTAATACAAATAAACCGTAAAACCGTTTATTAATATTTTACGATCTCTTTGTGTTTTGTTGATAACAAGTATAATGTTATCTTAAGTACAATTATAAAGGATACATGTTAGTTTTGTAAAGCATTTACATATAACCATTTAAATACAAAAATGTAGTAATTAAGCATTTGTTGTAATTGTTTATTAGGATGGGTAAATATCATAACCCATGGATCTTAACCCATACCCAAAGAGACTTAATACAATGTATACTTAGATACATTGAATCTAGATATAACCCATGGACCGACCCATGACCCATAACCAAAAACCCATGGGCAAAGAGGAGCGTTCCACGGATCCCTAGGATTACACTAGACGGATCCCTTGTGGAAGGGATCCGTGGGATCCGTGGGAACAGTGAAGAAACTTGCCTATAAATAGAGAGCCATTTCTTCATTCTAACTCACCCCTCTTCTTACTAAATCTCTCATACACTCTCATTCTCTTCTAACATATAGATCACTTGATCTAGAGTTGTTCTTCTTTCTTTCTATTTGTGATCCTCATATAGGTCCTTCTAAGGCGAGATCACGAGCATTCTACAAGTCATCCAAGCAAGGGGTCCTTGATTGATTTGTCACTCATAAGATTTACATAGCGAAGATCTTGTATTTGATATTTCACATATTTGTTGTGTAATAGTTGTGTTGGGTTGGTCCACCGTGCTACGGACTCGGTATCTAGCTTTGTACCGGAAAAAGTGTAAGCAACGTTGTGAAGGCTTCTCCGCCAAGTGAAGGAGTTTGTTGACATAGTGCTTGAACTCTCGAGTAGGTGACTCGGGGAGTGGAGTAGGGCAAGGAAGGTGTCCTTGTAGCCGAACCACTATAAATCGGTTGGAATCAAGAGCTAAGTTTTCCACAATTGGAATCAAGAGCTAAGTTTATAAAAGTTTTAAAACAAAATTGTATTTTAAAAACTTTTCGATCACTATGGGTTCTGAAAATTATAAGGAAGGGCAATCTATGCAACGACCACCACTACTTGAAACTAATGGTTTTATATATTGGAAAAATAGATTCGAAACATATGTGAAGTCTAAAGATATTGATCTTTGGTACATTATTGTTGAAGGTGATTTTGAGGCTACCTCAAATGATGATAAAGGAAATTTAGTTCACATACCTCATGATAAACTAAATGATGAAATGAAGAAAAAGCTTTCTAAAAATAGTGAAGCAAAATGGTTTTATATAATGCTTTACCGAAAAAGGAATTCGAAAGAATTTCTATGCTTAAAACCTCTAAAGAAATTTGGAATTCTTTAGTTGTAACTCATCAAGGCAACCAACAAGTTAAAAATAATAAAATTGATTTATTTGTTCAACAATATGAACAATTTTCAATATCGATGAAGAAACTATAGATCATTCATTTGCTAACTTTAATACTATTATTACATCTTTACAAGCACTTGATGAATCCTTTTCTAGCCGTAACCATGTTAGGAGATATCTAAGGGCACTTCCATCGAAGTGGAGATCCAAGGTGATGACAATCAAGAGTCAAAAGATTTGACAATCCTCACCTCGATGAACTCATAGGCAACCTAAAAGTCTGAGCTTGTCCTTGCTAAAGATTCGAAGCCTCAAAGGTGAAAGAAAACACAAATCTCTTGCCCTTAAAGCCAAAAAGGCTTCGATCGATGAGGAGAACTCATCTTCGAGTAGTGACGACGAAGAGTACGCTATAGCGGTAAAGGACTTTAAAAGTTCTTTAGAAGAAAAGGTAGATCGTCAAACAACCGTATGACGATAAGAAAGGCTTTCGAAAAAGCAAAGAGGACGAAGTCAAAGGATGATCGTACTTGCTTTAAATGTGGGGACCCAAACCACTTTATTAGTAAGTGTCCCAAACGGGATGATCAAAAGGCGTTCGTGAGCGGAACATGGGAATGAGCGACGAGGAAGACGAAGAAATTTGCCTCATGGCAAACGACGAGGTATGTCACGAATACTATAGTAGCTCATCACTTGATGACGACTCATTGCATAATGAATATGATAAACTATGCAATATTAGCTTAAAACTAGTTAACAAAAATAAGCTTTTAAAGAGTCAAAATCAACGTTTAGATAAAGAAGTCATAGAATTAAAAGCAAAACTAAAACGTTTAGAAAAAGGTAAAATAGCAAGTGGTGAATGTGAACTTTGCGTTCAACTTCAAACACTAGTGGATAATTTAGATTCTAAAATTGCTAGAATGAGTACGAACACTTTAGATACAATACTCGAAGGTGTTAAAACCGGTAATAATCTAAAAGGTCTAGGTAGTCAACAACTTGATCCAACAACTAGTGAAAATAAAGAAACAAAATTCGTTAAGGAACTTGAAAAACCAGCCACTGTTGTGGCGGATCCCACGGATCCCTAGAAAGGAACCGCTAGTGTACGAAAAGGGATCCGTGGATCTGTAGCAACAAGAGCAATAACATAGCTTCCTTACCTAGAACCGAGTTTGTTATAGTTAATAGGAAGAAACCAACTCATATCACCACTAGACAACCACCTCCAAAATATAATCCTACTTTTGCAAGAAACAAAGCTTCATCTTTTCAAAACCTAATTCATTTAGGAGACCTAATAACGTTTACCCAAAAGTAACCATCAAATGGGATGGAATCCAAACATGCATAACGGTTTTCCTTTTCAAAACTTTGCTCCATGGAATGCATACTCATCTTATCCATACATGTCTAACATGAATGGAATGTTTAACACTAATGGACCCATGAACAAATGGGGACCAAACTTTTGAGTTTATTATTGTTTTAGGTGTGCTTAAAGGTCGACCTAGACCCTGATGAATGGGTCAAGGATAGCGGGTGGACGAGGCACATGACCGGCAATAGGGATCTATTCTCCACGTACGAATCCTTCAATGGAGGTAATGTGGTGTTTGGAAATAGCAAAAGTAGAATCATCGGTAAAGGTACGATCTCTAACAAATCTCTAACCATTAACGATGTGTGTCACATAGAAAACCTAAACTTTAATCTCTTAAGTATAGGTCAAATATGTGATAAAAGTGCAATGTACTTTTACGAAACCGTAGTAAGATACTTAAAATGGCATAACCATAGGAAGAGGAATTAGGAAACATGGAGTCTATGTCATTAAAATCGGTAATGAACCTAAAGACAAACTATGTCTTACCTCTATGGATGATACTTGACCTTATGGCATCGAAGATCGGGTCACGCCAATATGCGACTTCTTCAATCGCTATCATCCAAAGATCTAGTAAGAGATCTACCTAAGTTAAAATATGAACATCATTTTGTGATGCTTGTAATATAGGAAAACAAGCTCATTCGAGTCATAAAGCTAAAAACATGGTGTCCACAACTAAGTGTCTAGAATTACTACATATGGATCTATTTGGTCCATCCGCTATCCAAAGTTATGGAGGCAACTACTATACTTTGGTAATAGTGGATGACTACTCTAGGTATACTTGGACAAAATTTTAAAGAACAAAACGAAACCTTTAACTATTTTGAAATATTAAGCAAAAAGATCCAAAGACAACTAGGAAGACCCATAGTGTCTATTAGGACGGATCATGGTAGGGAATTCGATAATGAAGTGCAATTCGGAGCTTTTTGTGATGCTAATGGTATTACTCACAACTTCTCGGCTCCACGCACTCCACAATCGAATGGGGTAGTAGAAAGAAAGAATAGAACTCTACAAGAAATGAGTCGAACCATGCTTAATGAACAATCCATACCTCAAAAGTTTTGGTGTAATGCCGTTGATACTTCAACGTATATACTCAATCGAGTCTTGATTAGACCAATCTTAGGAAAAACTCCATACGAGTTATTTCGAGGCAAGAAGCCTACGTTAAATCACCTTAGAGTCTTTGGTAGTAAATGTTTTATTCTTAACACTAAATATTACCTTACAAAATTTGATCCTAAATCAACCGAAGGTATCTTCTTAGGTTATTCGCCAAATAGCAAAGCTTCGTCATATTAAACAAAGAAACAATGAAGGTAGAAGAGTCATTAAATATAAAATTTGATGAAAGTCCACCCAAACCCTCTCCACCTCTTGTCGATGACGAGATTATAGAAAGTGAAGCCACAATAATAAAGAAAAGATAAGTGAAGAAGAAGAACCTCTAAGTGATGTTATAGTAAACATTAAAGAGTCCAAAGATCACCCGTAGATAAAGTCATAGGAAAACTAAGCGAGCGAACATTAAGGTCTCAAGTTCAAAACCAAAGTAGCTTGTTTTGTTTCGTTTCAACCTTAGAACCTAAGAATACACAAGCCATAAAAGATGAAAGTTGGGTAATGGCTATGCAAGAAGAACTAAATCAATTTGTTTCTAATGATGTTTGGACACTTGTCCCTCCACCTAGTAATCAAACCATAATAGGAACCAAATGGGTTTATAAAAACAAATTAGATGCAAACGGAGTAGTGTCTAGGAACAAGGCTAGACTCGTTGCTCAAGGGTATAACCAACAAGAGGGAATAGACTTTGATTAGACCTATGCCCCCGTGGCTAGATTAAAGTCTATAAGAATACTTCTTGCGTATGCTTGTGCTAATGATCTAAAGCTTTATCAAATGGATGTCAAAAGCGCTTTTCTAAATGGAGTCATAAATGAAGAAGTATATGTAGCTCAACCTCCGGGCTTCATTGATTTTGAAAACCCAAACATGTGTATAAATTAAAGAAAGCCCTTTACGATCTTAAACAAGCTCCAAAAGCTTGGTATGATAGACTCAAGTCATTTCTAGTTAAACACAACTACACCATGGGGTTAGTTGACAACACACTTTTTACTAAGAAAAGAGAGTCACACTTAATCATAGTACAAATATATGTAGATGATATTATATTCGGATCCACTTGTCAAGACATGTGATGATTTCTCTAAAATCATGCATGACGAGTTCGAGATGAGTATGATGGGAGAACTTAGTTTCTTTCTTGGTCTACAAATAAAACAAGTAGAAGATGGTATCTTCTTTAATCAATCTAAATACATCAAGGAAATGTTAAAGAAATTCGGTCTAGAAGAGTCAAAACCAATTAGGACTCCAATGTCATCCGACACCAAACTCACAAAAGGCGAGGACGGAGAATCCGTTGATAATACTAAATATCGTGGCATGATAGGTAGCCTTCTCTACCTCACGGCAAGTAGGCGGATATCATGTTTAGTGTTTGCTTATGTGCTAGGTTTCAAGAAAACCCTAAAATATCACACCTAGAAGCCGTAAAAAGAATATTTAGATATATTAAGGGTACAACACAATTAGGATTATGGTATCCTAAGGGCACGGGAGTAGAAACAATTGTATATGCAGATTCTGATCATGCAGGTGATTACGTTGATAGAAAAAGTACAAGTGGGGTATGTACTTTTATGGGATGTTTATTAACATCATGGTTTTCTAAGAAACAAACGGCACTTGCAATATCAACAACCAAAGCCGAGTACGTCTCCGCCGGCAAAGCATGCCAACAAGCACTATGGATGAAACAAGCGTTAGTTGACTACGACATCCATCTAAGCGACATAGCCATCCTATGTGACAACAAAGGTGCAATCGACTTAAGCAAGAATCTGGTATTACATTCTCGCACAAAGCATATAGAGATTCGTCATCACTTCCTAAGAGACAATGTTCAAAAGGGTAGCATCTCTATTGAGAAGGTTGCATCCGAAGACAACATAGCCGACGTCCTCACCAAACCGTTGAAGCGGGAACAATTCAACCTACTTCGTCTTGGTCTTGGTCTAATGGAACAAACGTCATAACTTAATTGACTCTACAAGGTATGTAAACACTAGCATTCTTCTTTCTGAGTCTAGGATCTCTATTTCATGCACAACTCACATACTGTGGACGTATGGTCCGGACTGGGCCAAGAATGGGTCAGGCCCGGTATCAGCGGCCCACTCTACGCCTAAACCCTAATCCATGCCTATATATACACACGCAGGTTATCTCTAAACCTAACACTTTTTGCTATGCCACAGCGCATACTAACTTGACCGTCGGAGGTGGACCTCGGGGCTACGGCTCCGGGTCCACTCCTAACGGGTTCTCTTTGTTGACAGGTCTACTAGGGCTCGAGAAGATGACTAACGGCCAAGGAGAGTCGTTGAATCCAGTCCGCGCCAGATTATGCTTCAACAAGTTGGCGCCATCCGTGGGACCACGAATAAACTATGTTTCGTGCTCTCCGATTACCAAAAAGCAGAGATAAATTCCTAAAATCGGTAACCCTAAACCTTTGATTCTGCCATGCGTAGAAACTGCTTTATCATCATCGCTTTATTAAATTGGACGTTCCTATTTTTAAATTAGATGCGTACAATTTAATATTACTCTAGATGCGTAAAAAATTTATTAACTTGGACGACAAGTTCTGGTAAGGCATTATTTTATAATATTATACTTATGTTGTTTACTTCACGACAAGTTTATGGTATACATTATCATTAAATATTCATAATCGTGATTCGCAATTAATTTAAAATATCATTCGCAATAAATATTTGCACCTTTTTTACATGCATGCTTTAAAGTAATACGAAGATGCAGTGAATATATTTCTAATATAGATAATATCTGTACATGCATTATATTTTACATTCTCATGATCATACAAGTATAATAATCATGATATTTCTTTTACATATAAAAGAAAGAGTCCGCACGATCGGACCTATTTAAAAAAATATATCCGCACCATCGGACCTATTTTTCTCTCTTGCCTACGTGGCGTGCATGCACTAAAATAAACCCACAATGGTAAAAGGATAAGTTAACCTACTAAACAACTTGTTGAGTAAGAGGGTTGCAAACCCATCAACACCAGATCACGTATCCTTGTTAAACACCTTTTCTCGAGACGTTGGAATAAGTTTTGTGCGCATCCCACGACGGGTGCGCAACATCGCATATGGTGCACGTTTAACAACTTTGGAACCAAGACACTTGATTCCTTAAATGATATTTACAGTACGCTGCATATCATAACATACACGAGTATGACAAAACAATAAAAAACAAAACAATTTTTTATGTAGTTTGTACAACCTCACGATAGGTTTTATATTTTTTATGCTATGTGCACTATATTATTCATGCTATGTGCTGTTTAATTTCATTAAGTTTTATATGCTACGATTCGCGGCATATACTTTTAATCTTTGCATTAAGTGTTTTTTCGCAGATTAAATAAGTTTAATGCTCCTACACGAGTAGCACCATCAAACTTGGGGGGCTACCAGGGTGCATACTACTCTCTGCTTCCGTGCGCGTCGCAGATTATTTGGAAGCGAGCGCAAGCTCGATACAAAGACGAATTTAAATATTCGCACCATCTCACCGTTGGGGAGACGTCCTCTGTCGGTTGTAAAGACGGATGTAATGCGCGCGAAGCAACGTCTTCGTCGCACATCTTTGCCGCCAAGACAAGGTAGCACGTCTTCTGTCGCACCTATTTGTCGCGCGACAACGCGAACTTATGCGTGAAGCACGCCTTCCGTCGCACCTATTTGTCGCGCAAGACAACAAGACACTCTTGCGCAGCACGATTTACATTGCACATCTTTGTCGCGCAGAAGCACAGACTGCTACATGAAGCACGTCTTCACACACCATGTTGTGTCGCCATCGGTACAAAAGGTACGCCTACCGGGATGGAGCATGCGGGTTCCACTTTCACCCACGCGCCATCAACTTAAGTCTAGCATAACATAGCCATGCGCTATCTCATACTAGACTTGGGGGCTTGTGGACGTATGGTCCGGACCGGGCCAAGAATGGGTCGAGCCCGTATCGCCGCCCACTCTACGCCTAAACCCTAATCGATGCCTATATATACACACGCAGTTATCTCTAAACCTAACACTTTTGCTATGCCACAACAAGATACTAACTTGACCGTCGGAGGTGGACCCGGGGCTACGGCTCCGGGTCTACTCCTAACGGGTTCTCTTTGTTGACAGGTCTACTAGGGCTCAAGAAGACGACTAACGGCCAAGGAGAGTCGTTGAATCCAGTCCGCGTCAGATTATGCTTCAACACATACAATACGGGAATTTTCAAAACCCAAGATAAGTCTTCCATTTATAATTTTTTTTACACATAACTACATACACATTTTTTTAAGAAAATCTCCTTTCAAAATGTTTTCTAAAAAGAATGATACCTTCCCGTATCAATTTCACAAAAGCAATTTCTCACGTCTAGGACAAATCACTTTTTCATTATTAATACAAAGTAAAAAACCCGTTTTCATTGCATCTCATGTCTTTTGAATGCTAAAGGGAACATATAACTAATACATGTTTTCGGATACATTCATTTAAGCAAAAATGAATTAGGAGCATTGATAACACAATATTACGTACTTATGTACCAAATGTGTGTTTTCGGGTTATCTCAATTAGGATTTATTTTTCTCTAGTTATTTTCCTTTTCTTTTTTGAGGTCGAGAAAACCGCAACTCCAAATAGTTTGCATATAGGCACACAATAGGCAAAAATGTTTCCAAAAAGAAAACTTTGTCTTTGAATCACTGCACCCACGGATCCCAAATTCATCTGGACGGATCCTCTCGGGAAGGATCCGTGGGATCCGTAAAAGTGTCAATTTTCAACTTCTATTTTTCACTTTGGATGAAAAATCCACATTTGCTTCATTTTGGGAGTATGCTCTTTAATGCTGTGTTCTCATGATCACATGCCTTGAATTCATATCTAATCATTAGATTTTAATCCACATTTTGGGTCAAGCATTCACAACAATGTGTTGTTTTTCTATGTATATAACTCCCAAAATGCTTGCATACTCCATCTCCTTCTCACAAACACCCTTCATCATGTCATCCAAAAACCCTTTAAGAGAATCATCTAGTACAAACAATCATGATATCCAAACCTTTGTACTTCCACCATCCAAAATACCACAATCAAATGCTAGGATATCCGCACGGATTAGTATCCGATCTTGTTGTTTAGCAAAACCAACCATAAATGATTCATCCTCAACAAATAACTCACCACAAGATGCTTCCATTATAGCACCACCCTCATCACCAACAAGTACACCAACTTCATCACCACCTAAAATAACTCTTTTGGAACTCTTTAAGACTCCAACAAGATCTAATCAACCTAAAGAAAAAGAATTAGTCTTTTCAACACCCCCCACATCTCCAAATACTTTATTTCAAGATCTTGAAACATCACCACCATTAGCTCCTATCACATCACAAGAACATCTAGGTTCTTTTCCACCACCATTTACTAACATTCCGGATATTGATCCATATTTTCCTATTTTTCCACCACAACTTCCGCATAACTCAAATCAAATCAACCCGGAAAACTTCCGCACTCATCACCCACATCATTTACATTGTGAACATTGCCAATCCACTAGGAAAATTGCAATAGAAGTTAGGGAAGAAATACGTTTCATACTCAACCTCATCCTTGATCGCATCAATACCATTACTCATCAAAACCTCCATCCATAACCCTATGCAAGCATGGAAGGAATCACTACTACTACTTTTCTACTTTTAAGTATTATTTTTGAAGTCATTTTTCAAGAACAAGTCATGTTCTTATTTTTACATGCTTGTAAGTGGCATACATACCACTACAATTTGTTGTTTTATTACAAGGCCTTGTTTACATACCTTGGCTCCCAATCTTGATTCTCGGCAACCACAAGATTATATAAGCATGTTACTAACCTTTCTTTTGTAGGATTTTATTTTTCTTCACTTGGCGCCCAAACAAGGGGAGCTACCGTCAAGGGGAGTTAGAAGTTTGTTTATTTCTTCCAAGGGTTAACTTTTGTTTCGACAAAAGGGAGAAGAAGTAAAACTTAGGGCTTTCAAAACTTACATCTATTCTTAAGTTTTACTCATCATAACATTATGTTTTGTCATCAACAAAAAGGGGGAGATTGTTAATACAAATAAACCGTAAAACCGTTTATTAATATTTTGCAATCTCTTTGTGTTTTGTTGATAACAAGTATAATGTTATCTTAAATACAATTATAAAGGATACATGTTAGTTTTGTAAAGCATTTACATATAACCATTTAAATACAAAAATGTAGTAATTAAGCATTTGTTGTAATAGTTTATTAGGATGGGTAAATATCATAACCCATGGATCTTAACCCATACCCAAAGAGACTTACTTAGATACATTGAATCTAGATATAACCCATGGACCAACCCATGACCCATAACCAAAAACCCCATGGGCAAAGAGGAGCGTTCCACGGATCCCTAGGATTACACTAGACGGATCCCTTGTGGAAGGGATCCGTGGGAACAGTGAAGAAACTTGCCTATAAATAGAGAGCCATTTCTTCATTCTAACTCACCCCTCTTCTTACTAAATCTCTCATACACTCTCATTCTCTTCTAACATATAGATCACTTGATCTAGAGAGTTGTTCTTCTTTCTTTATATTTGTGATCCTCATATAGGTCCTTCTAAAGGCGAGATCACGAGCATTCTACAAGTCATCCAAGCAAGGGTCCTTGATTGATTTGTCACTCCGCAAGATTTCATAGCGAAGATCTTGTATTTGATATTTCACATATTTGTTGTGTAATAGTTGTGTTGGGTTGGTCCACCGTGCTACGGACTCGGTATCTAGCTTTGTACCGGAAAAAGTGTAAGAAACGTTGTGAAGGCTTCTCCGCCAAGTGAAGGAGTTTGTTGACATAGTGTTTGAACTCTCGAGTAGGTGACTCGGGGAGTGGAGTAGGGCAAGGAAGGTGTCCTTGTAGCCGAACCACTATAAATCGGTTGTGTCATTTCTATCCCTTATCTTTATTTATTTGCTTGCATTATCATTAGATCTATACGTTCTCAACATCCATACGATTTCACATAATATCGAATCTAAAGTTTTTGAAATCAACTTAAAATCGGCAAAACTATTCAACCCCCCCCTCTAGTTTTCCACAAACTTCATTGTCTATGTGTTAAATAAGCGTGTTGAATGTCACTTTGTAATTTGGTATTAGTCTCATATTCATAAGGACTTGTCTTTTGGTTGTGGCCTTATATGAGCATGTGACATGAACATATAGAAAATAACAACACAAATCAAGCATAAGCAGGGCATTATGATCATCACAGCCACACAAATTCATATAAAATTTGAACAATCATGAAGAGGGACAATTACCATTTGGCTTATAAGGTTTGTTTAAAATAAATGTAGTTTTGTTCTCATGTTTTGTTCTTGTTTTTACAATATACCAACATGATATAGCACCATGTATATCCATCAACGTTCCAACTTGCATTACCATTCCTATCCTTATTACCATAACCACTAAAAAGATAAATTGCTTCACGATATCCCCCTAAGTGTCACCCCACTACCTTTACTCCAATCAAAAACTCTTATTATCCAATAGTGATCATAAAAAAACCTAACAATATATAACTCAATATTGCAATGGCTTATATTACGTTATGATAACCATACATACATCTAACTACAAACTTAGCCCCATATATAACCGGCTATTTAAACTAACATCAATCACCCTAGTACCATATTAAAATTAACGCGCTTCACGTCACAACCCTTATTAGCTCTTACAAACCAAAGTGATCACACGTAAAATCCTAATAAAACACTTAACAACAATACTAAAAAATTACATTCTAGTCCAAAAAAGTATGAATAAGAAAAATCAGTTGTAACCTGATCATTCCACTTGACATTGTATTTGCGCTTCCTTTCATCTTTCTCTTCTCTCTTCCTCTTCTCTCTTCCTCTTCTTCAACTTCACAAATCAAAACAGCAATCTAGTATAACATTATTATTGAATACAAATCACACAAAAGTAACCCTCAAAATAATCAAATAATCAAATTTTAATATCTTGATCACAATGATTTTAATAATCAGTAACCCTCAATAGTAAAACATGAGGTAGTGTGAACCGGGTAATCAGGATCGCATAAACGCACTTCTCCAAAACCTTGATGAAACTGTAACTTACATCTTGATTCACATAAGGCGTCAATGTCTACCCCTAGACCATGAATGATGAACCTACCACCAAAATTTGAGAACTTTAGGCGCACAACTATTAAAGATGAACATGTCTTAAATCTTTAATACACAATGATGCAAGATGAGTCTCCCTTACGTCAAGCCGGTATGAACCAAAACGGGAAACTACTCTCGAATCTAGGGCGCTTTATTGAAGGGTTTGCAGCATACCAACCTTCACTTTACCCGATCGCACTATATGTACCAACATGAGGTTTAAATTTAAGAAAATAAGATATGTGGATTTGATTAAGATCTATGGATTGATGATGAGAAGAATAAAACGTATGGATTTTAGTTACATTGTGATTTGTGTTGATGACTCGAATAGTACCCCGTGTTTTTTTTGTTAATTACATATTCCACCTACAATTTTGAAAAACACCATTGAGACCCATGTGTATTTTCGGGTTTTTTAATTATATGAACACAAAAACATTTTTAATTTTTTTTAGGTAAATTAGGAAATATAGTTAGCTTCTAAAATATTTTTTTATCAAAAATAAAAAATCTAATTAAAAAAATATTACCAAATAAGGTATGAATTGATTTTTCAAAATGAAAAATTCCCACTAGGGGTTTTGTTTTATTATATAAAGATGTATATATATATATATATATATATATATATATATATATATATATATATATATATATATATATATATATATATATATATATATATATATATATATATATATATATATATATATATATATATATATATATATATATATATATATATATATATATATATATATATATATATATATATATATATATATATATATATATATATATATATATATATATATATATCGTCAAAAATGTAAAATCAATGCATCTTGATTTATGATTTATAAATAACGTAGTTACCTAGATGAAAATATGGTGCTGAAACAAAAAGTCTTATGATCCGACTTTAAATCACGATTTTGACCCTTTTCTGGTCAGAATCATTAAAAGTGTAAAGCACAAAAGTTGCTCAGAATGATTTTTTATAAAAAAAACTCTGGAGCACGTAAGAAGAGAGTAAAAAACAAAGGCTAAAAATTACAAAACCAACTAGACCTGTTGTAGACCGAAAAACAACCGTGGCTAAAGAACCTTTGTGGCATTTTTGTTCTCTTGAGGCCGAGACACAGCCAAAGCTAAGCTAAGGCTTTTGTCTCAAGGCCTTCTAGCTTAGACATAGCCATGGCTATGGCTTTGGTTGTTGTCTTAAAGTTGTTTAACCTTAGTCTAGCCGCACGTCTAGCTAGGGTTTGATGACCCGAAACTTGTTTTTGAGACTTGTTTATTAGATTGGATATTTGCCCGACTTTAGGATGACTTATCCATAAGGCTTGTTAATATTTTTGCTAAAAATCCAACTCTCATATTTTTGTAAACCTACAAAAATATGTACAATTTCAAAAGTATATAATTACTTTTATAATCTCGTTATATATAAATATCTAAGACGCGACTACTATATTTTTAGGTTGTTAAAGCTCGCGACTTCTCGATATACACTTTATATCGTCGAAACCTACTGCTTATCTACAAGGTGAGCTCATAGCCCCAACTTTTGCTGAACTGTTTTATAAACTCTTTGGGGGAGATAAATGCTACTGTTTTTATTACATGTTACTGTTTTGATTATGGACAATTACTTGCAAACTGAATGTTACTCTTTGGGGGAGATACTTGCTACTATTTTTATTACATGCTACTATTTTGATTATGGACAATTACTTGCAAACTGAATGCTAGCCTTGACTGTATTATTGCTTGCCTAAGTTGCTTATGCCAAAAGTCCCCTTATCATGGACCACTAATCACTTGTTGTCGCAAGTGAACGCAAATATCGTGGATAGGCCTATCAAGATTGACGAATCCTATTTGTGTTAATCATACTGTGGATATCACAAACGCACTATATTTGAATTTATAGGTATATGGCATAGTACCTAGACGGGGCAAATTATTTAATGTATATATCGTATGGTGATATATATATATATATATAGTCATTCGTGTGTGCCATGAGCTTAGAGCAATAATAACTATCAGGATGATGATTGCGCACGTTGCAATTATACTATGAACGTTATTGTCCACTACCTTTTACAAACCTATGAATTCACTCAACCTTTGTGTTGACTTTTTAGCATGTTATCTCAGGTTTGAAAACAAATTAGCTGGCATGTGAAGGCGCACGGAAAACATTTTGAAGATGATGCATATATTACTATTCGAAAAACTTTACAACTTTTATGTTGTACATTTTGTAAACTTGTGGGACCTCTTTGTAAACTCTGATATTTTAATCGAATGATAATTTATTTCAAAACGTCTCATTTAGAATCGTTTTCTGTAACTTGTTCTGTGAACTATGAAGTAATACCCCAGTGACACAATCTTCACTGCGATAATTTTGGGGGTGTTACAGGTAAATAAAAAACACAACTACAATTGTGAAAAAAAATAAGTTATGATGTTAGGCAAGTGTTTTAAGATTGAACTTTTTTTTTGCTCATCCATATGATCAAAGAAATAAGGCCTTGCAATTCACTTTTAGGTCTAAACATCTAAGGAAACTAAGATCCTTGAAAGACCAGGTTCCAAACACAATAAGTAAAATGGTACCTTAAATTGTAACTGCGAAAAATTCGAATCTGTAATCAAGCATGATTACAATAAAAATATAAACAATACTCTTGCAATAATAAAAATGCTAGTAAATTAAAATTTTCGTCCTCTTCACCTAAAATTGGACAAATTCTTATATTTTGACCGATAGCCATTCAGTCAAATCAAAGTAAGATGGGTACTTTACATTCTAAACTATCTAAGTGCATAGGGTACTTATGGTATCGTCTCACTTGTGTCATGAGAAAAGTGCTGTCACATCAACACATTTTCTTTTAACACCAAAAATTCATCACAACACCAAAAAGTCAAAAACACTCCTTCCTCCTATCACACCTAAAACTAGTGCGATGGTGCACCCTATGATCCACACATAACCCACTAAAAAAAATCCTCTTTTGCCTGAAAAAAATTCAAGCAACATTCTCGATAAATATTTGGCACCCTACATTAAGCTATTATGTTCTGTTTTGCATGAAAAACAATTAAACCACAGATTTTGACTCAGATTAGCTGGAAAAAAATTTCAACCAAAGATGTTGACTCATATTCAACTCATGATCATGTTCTTGGCTATCTGCACAAACGCTCCCAGCTTGTAGCTGCCAAGTCATCGAATCCTATACACGATGAGGCCTCAAAGCTTGTAGATGAAGAGCTAGCTGGCAAGTCATCGAATCCTATACACGCCAAGGCATTCCACTCGATAGTAGATAGATCTGGGATCAGGGACGGAGCTAGGGGTTCCCGCGGGTGCCCGGGAACCCCATGAAGTTTTTCGATGTAGTGTTTATTTTTGAAAAAAACACTGATTTTACCTAAATGTATCTTAAATGCACCCGGTCCTTCGAAATGTGTTTCCATTATTACGGTTCAAAAGATTTTGTGCACCCGATCATATTTGGTCCTGGCTCCGTCCCTGTCTGGGATTAACTTTAAGCCTCACCAAGAGTATTTGACCAATGACCATTATATCACAACGATCTTTTTTTCCATGTTTAATATGGCTTTGGAGTAAGCCTACTCTTCTAATGCCAACCCTGGTTATTGATGATACGACTGGGCTAATTTTTAGGAACTTTATTTCTTTCGAGCAATGTTTCCCTCAAGATCGTTTTTACTTTACATCATATGCACATGCCATGGATATGATTATTGATACTCAAGAGGATATTGCTAAACTGGTAGAATCAAAAGTCCTTGTCAACGCACTCGGCTGCAGATATGATCAGCAAGATATGTAAAAACATGTTTGTTACAGATTTCTATTACACCCAAGAGCTTAAACAAATGGATAAATACTACAATGGCTATTGGCCCAAGAATATTGCACGTCTAAGATGCATATATTTAAGTAATACATGAAGTTGCACTACTTGTTGCCATCATTATGTTTTCTCTTACCGTGGTTCAGACCGTTTATACCATCATGGCTACATAATTGTATACTCACTCTGAGTTGCTGAGGTTACTCCCCTTCTTAGGCGGAAACGCGAGTCGTGACGAAAAGGATCGTCATAACACATTGGTACAAAAATATATAAATACTAAGTGAATTCATACAACGTGTTATGATGTCGCCGGACACATGAGGGAAACTTTTGTCGTGACTAGTCAGTTCCACGACAAACATAGTTAATCCAAAATGTAGAGTTTATTTCCCACAACCCGAGATAAGTCTAAAACAAACATATGAGCCAAGAGTAAACTAGATGCTACAAATGATAACAAGTCAAACGATGATTTAATGCATAATAGTCTTTATCTATGTAAGGCCTCCTTTGTGGTCTCACTAGACTCTTGAAAATTTATGCTCCTTAAACATTAGCATCACCTGAAAAGAATGCTCAAAAATGTCAACACATGGTTGGTGAGTTCGCAGGTTTAGTATAACATAAACAGTGTTGTGGATTATGAGTAGGACATATGCGTGACAAATCCATGCAAGCACTTAATGTAACACACAATGACACAACTGAACCTCATGACAAGAATACACGGTATGAACCACGCAATAGGCCCGATTATATTCACCCAAGGGTCAAGTATCACACAGCAAGACCAAAGGTTGGGGGCATCAGCCCAATAGTACTATCAATACCTCTCCGTCGGCTCCAACCTAGAGTTAAACAGTTGTGAAATAATAAAGAATAACACATTAAGGAACACATTACAAATATGAACGCACATCCTGTCCGAAAAGTATAAAAATGGGGCCACGAAATTTCACCTTAGCAAGCACAAGCGTGAGTGTAAGAATAGCACAACAATTGAACACCTAGGCAACCCTTCGAACGTATACCTTTGCGACCTAAAGCAAGTAGAGTACTTAGTAATAACTAAACGATATGCTCGGACAAAATGACTATTAGTTAGATCACTTAATTTAGACTTGTCAAAATATATCACTTTTACTATACGAAAAAAATCTCAAATCTGTCCCAAAAATGCGGTTACTTCGAGTGACCGTTCTACCAAGTTTAAAAGTGTTACATTCCAGCCCTTTACATACGTCAAAATAGTAGGTCTTAGGTGTGTTCTTGGATTTTTATATATTTTATAAAATATTTTAACTCATTCAAATAGATCCGTTAAAAGTTGTACTTAATTCTGGACACACTTAGGTGATTCAATGATCAGAAGGTCTAGATTATTAGTTCAAGTTCTAGGTTTCTAGACATCTTTAGTTAACATATTGACATATTCTCAAAATAAATTTCAAGTATAGACATGCGTGTATGAGTGAGTTATGGTCCAATAAAGTCGTATAAACAAATTTGTCAAACTAGACAACTTGACCTCTGATTTTAAAACGGCTTTTGTGATTTCAATATTTGGTTTCTTCATGAATGTATACTAGGGTTTTAAAGACAAAGAATTTGAACGAGTAAAAAAGCTTGAAAAATGACCAAGTTATGCCTCTAACAAGTTGACCTAATAAATGTGAGTCTTAAAGGCAGTTTTGACAATTTAACTTGTAGCACTATTTTGAATAACCAACATCAAATCTTTTAACCAAACCACTGAGGTTAGAATGCCAACTCAAAATCGTTAAATCTAGGGCCAAGAAATAGGTGAAAATGATGATTTTTGAGTGAGGTATAGCCTTTTGAAGTCGACCTTAAGTTTCAAACACCAAGGTGTTAGGTCTTTCAAGCTTGTTTTTATGCATAAATCTTTATTCCAAACATCAAAAATGACCAACTAAGACCATGAATCTTTTTTATTACCTTCATAGAGTATTATTTAACCAAAATACCATATTTTTACTGAATCAAAAACTCTATTTCTGTGTGCGGTCATAAAAAGTATAAAATAACCAAAATATGAGTTTTTAGGTGCAAGATCCGACACAAGTCGTCTTGCACCAAGAAAATACCTTTATATCTTGGTATACAAAATAATAAACAAAGACACCACATAGTACACAGCGGAAGACTTCATATAATTGTAAATTAATTAACTGAAAAATAAAGCGTAAACATACTTTTTCCAAATTGCAATAACTTCTTCAATCAAGAACCCTAATTAGGGTTTATGTGGTTCAACGAATTGACCCTTACCGTTTTTCAATTCAAACCAATTGATGTAACAATAGTGTGTTACACCATGTTTTTGTACACACGTACTATTAGCGATTCGATGCGAATGCTAGTTCTTGATCACAATAGAATAACCAAACACCTTTGTTATGCTCAAGGTCACTCGTAAATCCCTTACATGGGGTTTCACTCGTCGACCTAAGAACAAGAGGGAAGAAAAGAAGAAGTTTGGCCTTCTAATGAAATCAAGTGTACCAAAGGATGAATACATGGGGATGTATTTATAGCCTTATGGTAAATGTCAAGATTACTATGGTTTCCGATGTGGGATTCCATAGTTTGGCCAAAAACAAGCCCAAAAGAGGGTTCCTAAAACCTTCTATTGGCTTGTTTACTTTTCTTCATATCCCGTTGACATTCAACGACCGATAGTCACTTCCGATAAGTACTTATCGCTCGTTTAGTCGTTTATTGTGAATTTAATAATTAAACATAATATTTTATATTAATTACTTAAACATCAAGTCTCATACATAAAGTGTGCAATCCCGTGGTCTCGAGTTCGAATCTGGTCATACACATATTAAATATATCCATAAACCAACAGCTCCCACTTGGAGATATCTTAGTATGCGTAATGACATTGGTTAGCATCTAGCAACACACCAATGACCCCAGAACAACTCGAGTATGGTTTCCTGGAAAAACCTTTTGATGATTCATCATCATACTTATCTATTTGTTTCTAATACCATGCTCATAAGAATATGGATCCCACTCATTTTTTAATTAACTATTATGTTTCTCGCTTTATATGATTGATCAAGATTACCAATTCTTCTGAACATATTCCAGAAGACCTTGGGCATGACCATGCAAACATCTTGACAACCCTACGAGGGGTCCAACAGTATTATACTTCAAATAAATTTGGAGGAAACAAATCCCATTTTGACTATGAGCAGAATTCATAAATTTCGCAACACTTCTGAAAACAACCCTTATAACTACTAGTTACGTATAGCGTTAGATTGCTTCACAGAAATGCACTACATCCATGACATTTCTCTGGTATCTCAAGTCAGAGGATAAATATTCATGATGTACTTAATGAATAAGATCCATAAAGTCCCATCATGTGGTTGGGATAAGTCCTATACTCAATCCATTGAATATCATCTGAAATTAGTCATGCTACGCATCAATATACTTTAAAGTATATTCTAACTAATACTCAGATTTGTCTTAATTCAATATCATTCCCATGTTATTGACCGAAAACGGACTGTTTAGAATAACTTTAGTTATTCAAGGATTTAAAAATTAAACTTATAAAGTAATTTAATTCATTATTAATAATAATTGTTCAACATCTTTTATCCAAATACTAAATAGATCAATGCATGATAATATTACTTAATGAATTTTTGCCTCAAGTCATGATAATCATACTTGTTGACAGGGCATAATTTCAACTAACTTTGATCAATAGGAATTTTGAGAATACTTATTTCAAGAATTCAATAAGTGAATTTCTTGTATGTGTTTACACATATCTTGATATTGTCATATCATTCCATAAGGTGCGTGACAACCTGAACTACCTGTTATGACAATCATCTTTCAAAACTTCAAAGTTTTAAATTATTCTTTATTCTTTAATGTATAATGCAACTATGCTCTTAGTTGAGCATAACTAGTCAACATGGTCATCATCAAGGATACCGTGACTAGAATTAAGTGTCATCTCAATTATACTAGCATCATTGTGTACAACAATATGCTCTTTAAACATTCGTAAGCTTTGAATATTATTTGTTTGGTGCCATTCAAACTTCAAGTTTGTTGACTATGACAATTTTAGCCGTTCGCATTTTCATGTTACTATTCATTTTTACTATTCATTTTCACTATTCACTTTTACTATTTACTCCCAATACCCGCACCACCTTCTGACTAATACATTTTAATTTACCTTGCCAAGTCATATACCTAGTTAAATATCTACAAAATATCTCACTAAGAGAAGTCAAGTTGAAATTCTCTTCTTAAATATCTTACCATGCTAGGCTTTAACAGCGTTTACGTGCTCCGTCAAACTTATCACTCATTTAATATGCTAAGATAGGTTATATTAATAAGTTTTAACATTTTTATAAGTTTCATATTTTTAAGATTCTCGATTTTAAGTTTCGTGACTTTACGACTTACAGTTAGCGATTAACGGGACCAAAACTCACTCCGTAAAAGCAAGATATTATCAAAACTCATATCTAGTCATCCAAGATAGGCATGGAACGAAATTTTAGACCACATGGGTTTGTATATGTGTCATCAAGATAAGACTAGGAAACTTACAAAGGAAGACTTATACATGTAAGTAAACTTAACAACTAAGTATTTCAAGACTATATAATTGTTTTATGACTCATAAGAACATAAAAGATCAAGATAAACTCACAAAAACTCTCTCTTTTCTATCATTTGGTCGTTCACTTAACAATCCCTTGCACCATGATTCTTTAATCTTCAAACTACAAGTTATATATCAAAACTCAGGGCCTAGTTATTCTCTACACAGTTCTAGTGTTCTTTTGGTGATTCCATGGTTGAATTAGGAGCTACACGAAGTGAAAAGGGCATATTTAGAAGTGTTCTTATAAGGTTAGATCAAGCCTAGCAAGGGTTCGCAAGGTGTGTTAAGGATTTAGAAGCTCGGGTTCATATTGGAAGGATTTAGGTTTTAGTGTCCTAGTTCTTGTTTCTTGTTAGTATTCATCACAAGGATTGTAAGCAAACTCTTATGTTATCATTTGATTACTGTATATACTAGTATTTCATGTATGTGATATGTTTTATATGCTTATTATGGTTGATTGCGCTTGGATAATTGAACTAAAACACTAGAAATCGTCGATAAGACTAGTTTTGCAAAATAGAAACTGAATAGGGGTTGTAAACGTAGTTACGGGTAGATTTAGACGGGGAAAATTTAAATAAACGAAACGTAAACACTTATACGACTTCACAAATGTTAAGTATCCAAGCATAATTGATGTAATAACTATATAAGACATGTTTATACATTCACATCAGTATTTTAGAATTAAGACACAACATCATATTCTAGGTTGCGCGTAGAGGTTTCTCGGCTTATCCATCGATTCGTTATACATTTGATATCACCTTTATTAAGGTGAGTTCGTAGCCCCACTTTTACTCATCTAATTACTTTATAAACTCTTTGGGGGAGATACATGCTCAACTACTTGCTTTTACTTTTACAAATACTCAAAACATTTATACTTGATTGCATTTGATTGCAGTATACTTGATTGCATTTATACATGATTACATTATACTTGATTGCGTTATACATGATTTCGTTATACATACTTGGAAATACTTTACTCGCTTAATTTAAATACATGAATTGTATTTATATACGCACACAATACTCTATACTGTCGGAGAGGTATTGATAGTACTATAAGTCGGGTATATGCATCCGCCCATGTGTACCAGATTCATGACCTTGAGAGTAATATAGTACTATCTGGGAAGATACCCCCGCCCATGTGTACCAGATTCATGACCTTGGATGAATATAATCCAGTGTATTGTGCAAACTATCTTTTGGCAGTGGGTTGTGAACACACAGGTTGCAAGTTTTGTATGGGCGAAACTTGGAACTTAGTGGATTTACAATGCCCTTGCTGTGTAAACATTCTTTAAAAGCTTTACATGTTAAACAAACTCTATGAACTCACCAACCATTGTGTTGACACTTTAGCATGTTTATCTCAGATCAATAAGGCGATAGCTGTTGCATGGAACTTAGAGTCGCACTACATATTTTGAAGACATTATACATTCGTATTTACCATTCAAAACATTTTGTAAACATTTATGTATTACACTTTGAAACCTCATTGTTTGTAACTCTGATTACATTAATCGAATGGTAACTTTTCAAACGTCTCATTTAGAGGTCATTTTCTATAACTTGTACTTTGTATTATGAAGTAGCACCCTAGTGACACAATCTTTCGCTGCGATATTTTAGGGGTGTTACAGATTGGTATCAGAGCATTGGTTATAGAGAACTAGGTTGCATTTAAGAGCCTAGACTATAACTGCTTTATATGTTAAGACTCTCCACTATAATTTCCTTACACACACTTCGTGCACATATGCTTCTTGTTAATTGTTTGATTAGATCCACGTTGTTGGATAATATGACTTTAGTAATAATAAGGAAACCCCAGAATTTAATCGAGTCATTAAACATATGGAGCTCAGTAATAACTAATTATTTATCTTGATCTTGTGACAGTTCTTGTTTGATGAGACATGAGATTTGAGTTAAATAATTTTATTACTTGGGTTTAGGGATTTGATGACTTGGTTATCTTATTATCTGTCTCAGAAAGCGAGTTTTGTGTCGAGAAATCTTAAGTAGGATGATTTATAATCTCCTTATTTGAATGAATTGGGACGCCTCTTTATTCAAATAAAGAAGTTATAAACCACCGAACCATAGGTTTATAAGCCATTAATTACATAAATTTGGACGCTTCTTTATGTAAGTAATGAATTATAAATAAGTGGGCTTATTTGCATCCGATACGATTCCCTAACCACATTATGGGTGTATTACAACGTAACCCATACACTATTCTGTTGAATAAGAGAACCCCACTGTTTTAGAGACCACACTTTTCTTAGACACACTATAAGTAGTTAATATCAACGTAACTTGGAACTAAGTTCCTTAAGGGTAGAGGCGTAACAATTTGCATTTTCGGGTTACTATTCATTTTTACTATTCATTTTCACAATTTACTTTTACTATTTACTCCTGATACCCGCACCACCTTCTGACTAATACATTTTAATTTACCTTGTCAAGTCATATACCTAGTCATCAAATAGATATTATTTAGATAATACATAGTTAAATATCTACAAAATATCTCACTAAGAGAAGTCAAGTTAAAATTCTCTTCTTAAATATCTTACCATTCTAGGCTTTAACAGCGTTTACGTGGTCCGTCAAACTCATCACTCATTTAATATGCTAAGATAGGTTATATTAATAAGTTTTAACATTTTTATAAGTTTCATATTTTTAGGATTCCCGGTTTTAAGTTTCGTGACTTTACGACTTACAGTTACCGATTAACGGGACCAAAACTCACTCCGTAAAAGCAAGATATTATCAAAACTCATATCTAGTCATCCAAGATAGGCATGGAACGAAATTTTAGACCACATGGGGTGTTTGTATATGTGTCATCAAGATAAGACTAGGAAACTTACAAAGGAAGACTTATACATGTACGTAAACTTAACAACCAAGTATTTCAAGACTATATAATTTTTTTATGACTCATAAGAACATAAAAGATCAAGATAAACTCTCAAAAACACTCTCTTTTCTATCATTTGGTCGTTCACTTCACAATCCCTTGCACCATGATTCTTTAATCTTCAAACTACAAGTTATATATCAAAGTTCAAGGCCTAGTTATTCTCTACATAGTTCTAGTGTTCTTTTGGTGATTCCATGGTTGAATTAGGAGCTACACGAGGTGAAAAGGGCTGATTTAGAAGTTTTATTATAAGGTTAGATCAAGCGTAGCAAGGGTTAGCAAGGTGTGTTAAGGATTTGGATGCTCGGGTTCATATTGGAAGGATTTAGGTTTTATTGTCCTAGTTCTTGTTTGTTGTTAGTATTCATCACTAGGATTGTAAGCAAACTCTTATGTTATCATTTGATTACTGTATATACTAGTATTTCATGTATGTGATATTTTTATATGCTTATTATGGTTGATTGTGCTTGGATAATTGAACTAAAACACTAGAAATCATCGATAAGACTAGTTTTGCAAAATAGAAAATGAATAGGGGCTGTAAACGTAGTTACTGGGAAAAATTCATGAACTAAGAAACTTAGGTAATAACATAGGATTATAGATCGATTTCTTGTGGTCGTTTCGCCGGGTGGCTCATGCCGTAACTCATCCCGATGAATAAACTAGAGCCAAAACGGCAAAACGTGTCCAAAACTGAGTAACAGATTTTAGACTCATAAAAATTACATATAACCCCTTGTTGGTCAAAGAATAAAAGTTTTAGCTAACACCCTAAATTGAGCGTGGCCGCTGGCCGTGCATTAAAAGGAGTTGTATAACTCAACTTATGACCAAAACCGTGAGACAGTTTTCTGCTGATTGAAATAACTAGTACATCCAAGGGTAAATTGGTAATTTCACATTAGTTAAATAATTTTTGGGGCAGTAGGGCCCACTAATCTGTTTATTACATTCAATTACCTTTTCGAGGACATAAAAACCGAGTCGTGATCAATTATGATATAGAAATAACGGGTAGATTTAGACGGGGAAAATTTAAATAAATGAAACGTAAACACTTATACGATTTCACAAATATTAAGTATCCAAGCATAATTGATGTAATAACTATATAAGACATGTTTATACATTCACATCAATATTTTAGAACTAAGACACAACATCATATTCTAGGTTGCGCGTAGAGGTTTCTCGGCTTATACATCGATTCGTTATACATTTGATATCACCTTTATTAAGGTGAGTTCGTAGCCCCACTTTTACTCATCTAATTACTTTATAAACTCTTTGGGGAGATACATGCTCAACTACTTGCTTTTACTTTTACAAACACTCAAAACATTTATACTTGATTGCATTTGATTGCAGTATACTTGATTGCATTTATACATGATTACATTATATTTGATTGCGTTATACATGATTTCGTTATACATGCTTGGAAATACTTTACTCTCTTAATATAAATACATGAATTGTATTTATATACGCACACAATACTCTATACTGTCGGAGAGGTATTGATAGTACTATAAGTCGGGTATATGCCCCCGCCCATGTGTACCAGATTCATGACCTTGGGAGTAATATAGTAATACTTGGGAAGATGCCCCCGCCCATGTGTACCAGATTCATGACCTTGGGTGAATATAATCCGGTGTATTGTGCAAGCTATATTTTGGCAGTGGGTTGTGAACATACAGGTTGCAAATTTTGTATGGGCGAAACTTGGAACTGAGTAGATTTACAATGCCTTTGCTGTGTAAACATTCTTTAAAAGCTTTACATGTTAAACAAACTCTGTGAACTCACCAACCATTGTGTTGACACTTTAGCATGTTTATCTCAGGTCAATAAGGCGATAGCTGTTGCATGGAACTTAGAGTCGCACTACATATTTTGAAGACATTATACATTCGTATTTACCATTCAAAACATTTTGTAAACATTTATGTATTACACTTTGAAACCTCATTGTTTGTAACTCTGATTACATTAATCGAATGGTAACTTTTCAAACGTCTCATTTAGATGTCGTTTTCTATAACTTGTACTTTGTATTATGAAGTAGCACCCTAGTGACACAATCTTCCGCTGCGATATTTTGGGGGTGTTACAACAATTACACAACAATTGTTGTATAGAATCTGGGAGCAACTCCAAGCTGAGGAATGCAATTCTAAATCCAAACATAAATATTACAATGTTGTTAAATCATCTTGTAATCAAGCATGATACAACAACCTTATACACAACATGATGTACATGATGAATCTTCAAGTTATACTTTAAGATCTCATTCATATTCTTTTTGGGTAAAAGGTCAAATACCCGGTAAATATATTACTCCAAAAAACATTTAAGTACAAAGGATATGGGTGATCCCATATCTCAGCCCGTTACATAGGCAAAAAGCTTACATAACAAGATACTTCCTATTCTCTATATAAGAAAATAAACTACTACTCAAAATATAACATTAGACTCCTATGGAGATAAAATTACTTCCTACCAAGGCCTTGGAGCTTGATACCATATGTGTCATAATAGGCATCCAAGTTTCCTGGAAGATCGTAAACCTGATCTGCATTGTTATCACGGCCATAGTCATCTTCGCGATCATGACCACCACCAAATAGATTACTCGTCTCATCAAAGGTGTTCACAACCTCCTCATCATCACTATCAGAATCCACAATCTCTCCCACCTTAGTGAATGGGTTAACCCTCTTAGTAAACGAAGTAGCCGGGAAATCCTTATTATAACCCTGATAATCAACCTTTTCAATAGGATTACCATTATCATCAACAAGAGTGGCTTTCCCATCAATAAGAAGCCTTTCAAATTCTCCAATTTTCTCAACAATAGGGGTAGGACCAGCCGCGTTAGCTACCATTGAATCACTCACAAGCGGAGCTTGTGATACATTACCTGTCTCGATAGACCCAACCTCCTTTGCTTCCATTGTGATACTAGAAACCTCTATATCGGTAGGATTGCCAGATTCATCATAATTGATCGTATTAAGTGCAGGAAAAGGGTTAGATGTAGCAATATTCGTCCCACTCGTACTTGCCACATCAGTGGCTGTCTTCTTCGCACTATCCTCCTTCTTGGGTTCAGGAGGAGGCGCTTTAGGTTGATACCTAAATTTAGGACCCACTTTAGTAAAACCTCCTTTACCCGGAAGACTTGGACCACCATTCCTACCCTTATTCTTGTTAGTGACAGTTTGATAACGATCATTAACAGTCATTTTAGGCTGAGTAGGAAGTGGAACAGATTTAGGACAATCAATCAGCGTATGACCAAACAATTTACATGTATCACACTGAGGCGGTTTCCATTCGTATTCCACCCGAATCTTTTCAATAGTAGATCCTGTCCCATCAAGTAAAGGTATCTCAACAGTGATGTTATCCCTAAGAACCTGATATGCCTTAACTTCAATCAAGCACCTAGCGAAACTACTTCGACCCCATGACTCCAAGCACATTTGACTAGTATAAGAATCTAACATTTTTGGAGTACCAATCAATGTAGCTAGGAGACTGAGACCATCATCAGAAAACATAGCAAGGGGCATATCATGGAATTTAACCCATACCAGAATATTAGTCAAATCCTCTTTAAGCATATTAGTATTCAAAGTCCACGGTTTAAGAATAATTGGCACATTCCTAATCATCCACGATCCATTTTCAATCACATCATCAACACCTTAAAGAGTGGAAAACTTAAAGAAAAAGAACCCTTTCGCATTCATCATAACATTTTGAATACCATGTTCTATTAGACACATTTATTTACCGCATATGTTTATAATAATAAACATATATTCCAAGGTTGTATGTCTTATTTCCAAATCTTACAAACGAAGTTTCATTCCCAGTGAAAACTTAATTTAGGTGGAATGTAGTTGCCCATACAACATATAAGATTTAAGAAATAAAAAATAATACTCCCACTAGCTTTCATGAATACTTATGAGTTATCTTATTTTAATTATTAAATCAAACATGGATTTAATATTAAACATAAGAATCATCTCCTAGATGCATGCATATATCCATTCATTGATTCTTGCAGTTTGTACATATTCAAAGATTATTTGAATTCATAAAACTACTTTGTATTACTTATCGTCCTCGCAAAAGTAATTCCACAACAAAGAGTTTTGATATTCATTGTCAAAATTTCATATCAATGAAACTAAGTATGACATTTATAATCTTTATACTTCTATTTAATGTATCTAGGAAAGAATATTCAATCATAGTTAATTGCTTAGGTACGATTAATATTATTGTCATTAGACATGCATTACATATGTGTACAATATTGTCCATATAATTTTTACAAAAAGATTTAAACCACTAGGGTTTTCATCCTTTGAAGAAATCATCTTCATTAAGATAAATCAAGTATCTAAAGTTGATTATCTTTATGGACAACATCTCTACATTCATAGTATGATTGATTTACCACAATTTAACGTTTGGTAAATTCATCATTATGATTAATAGGCTTACCATGATCCTGTAACTTATATTCCCCATTATATTAAATATCTGAGATATCCTTACGGATCTATGAATGACAATTCTATCATATTGAGGTCTATCATTTACATGCCTCATCATGATATTTGCTAGTGCATTTTAGAAGATTATGTATTTTGTAATTTAATCTTTCAATATCTAAACAAAACTCCCACTTGCCTTTAACAATTTAAAGAGTACCTTTAAATAGTTTAGCAAGTAGAGCAACAATACATTGTTCTCTTTTAGGATATTACAAAAAAAAAAAAAAAAAAAAAAAAAAAAAAAGAACAATTACAGTTTCTGACATTAGTTTGTTACAACCCACTTTACAAATAGTTTAACAAATTCATAACTTCATTATAAGACTTAATGTGATTCATCACATTCCATAAAAAAATGGTGTCTTATTAATCTTCTAGGTTGGAGTCTTATTGAGTATACTCAATCTACTAACCTTGATAACTTTTGGAAGAAACTATAGTTATCTTGAATCAAACATGCCAATAGATTTTGATTCTTCTAACTGAACACATCATAAAACTATGGTATTTCATTAGAATTAATATTGTAAGATAAACTAACAATATTTAAGATAATCATCTACACTTTGGCTTACCTGTTTACCAACAAAGTAAAACTTAATGGTACAATAGAATTACCAAGTCATTTGCATGCATTATAACACAAGTATTCTTGACCAAGTCAAAACACATAACAGTTATAATCCCAGTATACATTATAAGTCATTGATCAACTCATCGACTTCATGCATATGTCTTAAAACATAGCAAGTTAACGTCTTACTTTATATTGCAAGTCTTGTATTAAAAGACTTCATGTTTGTGACTTTACAAATAAATCATAAACATGTATAATTAAAGCAATTATGAACACCACCTCGGGTTTCAATTAATAATTTCAAGTTAATATTTACTACATATATTTAAGTCATTTAACGAATACATAAATACTTAAAATCAAAGTAGTATTAGATTACTTCATTTTAATTATGTCATTCCATGAAATGTTCAACGTAAGAAACTGCAAAATCATCCATGCTCGTTCTCACGACACGTGAATATTTTACCTTGGGCTACAATCTAGTTCACGTTCTCACGTAACGTAAATTGTAACTACAAGTGTTTCTTAAATATTGAATGACATAAATATTTTAAAGTAGTCTTTGTTATCATCTTGACACATGTTCTTAATAGCGCAATCATACATATTTAAATATATAATTCCTATTAGAACGTTACTTTCTTACCTTACGGTCAAGAGAATCCATTTAAATCATATTTATATATGTTGTACCTTGCACACAATAAAGATCTCTCCCACTTGTGCATGGAACAACATCATGTAGCAGATAAACAACACGATACACGTTCGTTTATTTGACTAATATGATTTGTGTCATAGATATAACAAGTAGATGTAGGACTATATTGATTAGTAAGGAAACGCACATGACTATCCTTAAAAAAATAAGTGCCAACAATTGGAAAGTAATTATCTTTGAAGATAATCTAGGTTACTACACAGGAAATAAGGCTTGTAGCTCCCACTGAATTAGAAATCATTATAACAACTTTTTATTCAGTAATGCAACACAAATGCTCCCACTGAATTTGACAACATTGTAAGTGTTTCATAACCAGTGAAAACAACTTGCTGCTATTTACTTTCCTACACCTTTGAAGAACCATACATAATCATTACTAAGGTACTAAAAGGTGTATTCTACTCTATTAATGATGTGTTATCCACCAATGTTATTTACTTGAAAAATTGGGTATGCAATTTCTTCCTTAATAGGCCTACCATCCCCATACTGGTATGTAGCACCTTTAAAGGCTAAAGCAAAACAACTAGATAAAATATGCTAGTTTTTCTTTTACCAATTTTTACGGTAATTAGTCTAGCTTCTAATTTAGTAACTCATATACATGTTTTCCAGTTAACCAAAAGTCATGTTTGTTACAAAATGATTCATTCACCAAATGAGTGTAATGAAATCTTTATGGAAAAGAAGATGTGCAATTCTTTGCTTTGAGTTACATTAGAATTTAGACAATTCAAATGTTCCTATTATACCTTTCTCATTCATGAAAAGGAATAGGATTGAGTCTCATTCTTCTCTCATGGAAAAGAGACTTTGTTTGTCTTTTCGGTAAATTATTCTCGATCAAACATTTGTTTGAAAGCAAAATGGATCAATTTACTAATAAAAGACTAAACCACGTTTACGGTTAAATGTTGCATTAATACATTCAAAAGAATTACAAAATTCAATTTTAGTATTTTCGATAATTAACCTTTTCAAGAAAATTAAATACCCATGGTTCATAAACATATAACCATTTAATTTTCACTGAAAACTAGGATCCAAATTGACATAGTTTCATCACATCAGTTGATCTGCTAGTAATGAAATTATTCAAAATGATACAAGTCGAACCTCAATTGCCAATTTTCAAATTGCAACTCCTAGATTTATGGGATTTACATATTTCCAACAACAGTTGCAATGTAAGCATGTTTTATCCCCATCTTATGCTTTGAGTTGCCAGTTCTCACTACAAAACTCAATTAAGTTGTCCAACTTAAGAAACGTCAAAATCATCTATGCCCGTTCTCACGTCACGTGGATATTTTACCCTCTGATTACGATCTAAATCACGTTCTCACGCAAATAAAAGGTAATATCAGGTTTTTCCGTTTCGTTGGATGGCATACAACTTAAATTAAGGGTAATAATTTTGATGTCAAATCAAATATGTACAAAGATGTCATGAATTCATCTTCGTAGCATAAGTTTTTATTAAAACATTTATATCCTTTTTTTAATGTTTAAGCTTTTCATCATCAAACTTTAATCGAGGTATTGGTTAACCAATTAAAGAATTACCTTTAATTACCACTATATCCTACTGATGCATGAGTCATAAGACCCAAGTTATTCGGATAATTACCACAAAAGTGGCGCGTAGAATTTAAGGTCAATTCACCCTTAAGATTTTATGCACATTCATAGGAATACTTGGTAGCTCCATTAAGACGCACAAACGAGCAGAGAATTAGGTCAACGCGAAGCATATTACATACCCTCATCTTTAAGGTCACAATTTAATACGTACCAACCTTGTACCTATCTTTTAGTTTGTCAATAATGGGTGAGCCGTTCTAACTATTTTGTGCATAAACATCAATCAATTAAAAAATTACGATTACTATGCTTAAAACACATGTTTCACCATTGTTTAGATCAGTTTATTTTTCTTATAAAAATACCCTTGTTACACAAAATAAACAAGCAAGTATTTAAAAATAAACATATAAACAATGAATACATAACTTAACAATTAATCATGCATATCAAATAGCCACATGCAAACCTTTTGATAAATCCTAATAATACTCAATTCTAGATCTGTCAATATGTATATTTCTAATTAAGACTTTCACCCGTTTTCATCAATGTACAAGGTGAGCCACATGCATCGATTCATCGATTGCGTAAGTCAAAATTAAACATATACCACATAGCACATAATTGATTTAATAATAATGATTGAGGTCTTCCCCAATTTTAGATCCATAAAAAATTAGTGTATATCACTTAACCAATTAAAGCGTACAATAAAAGCAGATCCATGACAAAACATGCATGTTTTTATCATGGACATAAATTACACTTAACAATTAATGCAATTAAACAAGAGTTACAAAATTTAATACACATAAAATTGCATGCAACCTAAGGTTTTCTAATCCAATTAAAACAATGTTTACAAAACCCTAATTAGGGCAAAAAATGCCCACCCCAAAAAAATTAGGGTTTAGGTTTTGCAAACCCTAGATCTACGACATACAAATAATAACACAATACAATTACTCGTTTTTTTATGTGTTTTCAGTAATTAATTACATATTATATCTGGCTCTTGATGCCACTGTTGAGGTTATTATACTTGACATACAAAATAATAAACAAAGATACTACAGAGTACACAGCGGAAGACTTCATATAATTGTAAATTAATTAACCGAAAAATGAAGCGTAAACATACCTTTTCCAAATTGCAAGAACTTCTTCAATCAAGAACTCTAATTAGGGTTTATGTGGTTTAACGAATTGATGCACCAAATTTTTGTACACACGTGCTATTAGCGATTCGATGCGAATGCTAGTTCTTGATCACAATAGAATAACCAAACACCTTTGTTATGCTCAAGGTCACTCGTAAATCCTATACATGGGGTTTCACTCGTCGACCTATGAACAAGAGGGAAGAAAAGAAGAAGTTTGGCCTTTTAATGAAATCAAGTGTACCAAAGGATTAATACATGGGGATGTATTTATAGCCTTATGGTAGGTTTCAAGATTACTATGGTTTCCGATGTGGGATTCCATAGTTTTGGCCAAAAACAAGCCCAAAAGAGGGTTCCTAAAACCTTCTATTGGCTTGTTTACTTTTCTTCATATCCCGTTGACATTTAACGACCGATAGTTACTTCCGATAAGTACTTATCGTTCGTTTAGTCGTTTATTGTGAATTTAATAATTAAACATAATATTTTATATTAATTATTTAAGCATCGAGTCTCATACGTAAAGTGTGCAATCCCGTGGTCTCAAGTTCGAATCCGGTCATACACATATTAAATATCTCCATAAACCAATAGTTTTTATGCATAAATCTTTATTCCAAACATCAAAAATGACCAACTAAGACCATGAATCTTTTTTATTACCTTCATAGAGCATTATTTAACCAAAATAACATATTTTTACTGAATCAAAAACTCTGTTTCTATGTGCGGTCATAAAAAGTAGAAAATAACCAAAATATGAGTTTTTAGGTGCAAGATCCGACACAAGTCGTCTTGCACCAAGAAAATACCTTTAGATCTTGGATTTTTGGGCAAGAACAAGGTGCTACTAAGATGAAAGTGATGTTTAAGAGAGTTTGATACGTGCAGGAAGGTGAAGACCAAGTCTTAAGCAGTTGATACATGACTCCATGATCTCTACGTAGCATGCATGCATTTAGGAGAAATTAAGAAGTGGTTTTCCACAGTTGCATTAGTTACCCATGTTTACATTTCCAGTCAAGTTTTGTTCCTAAAGTTTAGCTTAGTGGTTTAGCTTTCTATTAGTATTTATATTGTAATTTTGCATGAAGTAATATATCAGAAAATTGGCTTAAAAGTCTCTTGTTCCTTTCTCTATTCTTGGAGATTGTCTGCCTCAAGTAGTCTTCTATCATTTGTTGCTTTCATTATCGATCTCACCATGCCTCCCCGTAAAGACACATCAAATGACGATCCCACAAGTTTCCAAGATCAATTATCAGCCTTAAACGCAAAAGTCGATGCCCTTGTCAATAGCATGACGACCTTTCTCCAAGACACACCACCTGGAACCGACACCATTGTCACCCCAACAATAGACCCCCCGTGGGGCATATCAACTGTCGAGTACTACCACTATGTCGGACCTTGAGGACAAGGTCCATTTTAAAGATGGGGGTATTGATACGTGCAGGAAGGTGAAGACCAAGTCTTACGCAGTTGATACATGACTCCATGATCTCTACGTAGCATGCATGCATTTAGGAGAAATTAAGAAGTGGTTTTCCACAGTTGCATTAGTTACCCACGTTTACATTTCGAGTCAAGTTTTGTTCCTAAAGTTTAGCTTAGTGGTTTAGCTTTCTATTAGTATTTATATTGTAATTTTGCATGAAGTAATATATCAGAAAATTGGCTTAAAAGTCTCTTGTTCCTTTCTCTATTCTTGGAGATTGACTGCCTCAAGTAGTCTTCTATCAGAGTTCCTTGATGGTTGTTTGTTGTTTAATTGTTGTGGAGATGAACAAGACATTACTAGTGGTGATGTTTCTTGAGTTTCTTTGCAAAATTTGAAAAAGGGATGGTGGTGTCTTTGTGTGTTTGTGGCCGACCAATAGAGCAAAAGTTAGAGAGATTTATCTAGTTTGTGTGTATTTACATGTGAGTGTGAGGTAGAGTGAGTAAGTGACTATAATTTCCATGTGATGTGTATGGTGCAAAACCGGGGTGGTGATGATGGGACCGGTTTTGAAAGTGGAAAAGGGTAGGGGAGTGTTTAAATTTTGTTAAGTATTTTGTATGTAAGGTGGTATTTAATTAAGAGAAAAGTACAAAAAGGGGTTAAAATCTTTCTTGAAGTTTTTATTGTGGTCATTTTTAAACTCAATCTCCAAAATGGTTATGCGCAACTATTCGACTTCGCAGCTCCACCCAAAAATCGCCATGTGTCCAGTTGCAAGTACAAGTTTTTACTTTTCATTGTACCAAAATAACTACCCATATTGCGCAACCGACGGCTACTCAACCTCCTTTTACTCGACTTACATGTATCCACGTGCAAAAGTACCGCGGGAAAGAAAAAAGTACACATTAAAAAAATAAAAAAATGTACAAAAAATCTTTTAACCAAAAGTACACATAAAAATCCAAAATGCATGTGTACTTTTGGTTAAAAGATTTTTTGTACATTTTTTTTATTTTTTAATGTATACTTTTTTCTTTCCCAAGGTACTTTTGCACGTGGATAAATGTAAGAGAGTAAAATGAGGTCGAGAATGCGGCCGGTCATGTTAATATGGTAGTTATTTTGTACAATGAAAAGTAAAAAGTGTACTTGCAATTGGACAAATGGCGATTTTTGGGTGAGCATGGAATGAATAAGCATGACCATTTTGGAGATTGAGTTTAAAAATGACCACAATGGAGACTCCAAGAAAGATTTTGGCCCATTTTTGTACTTTTCTCTTTAATTAATTAAACTTATTATGTAAAAGTTGTAAATGTTAAATTAAAAAGTTAGCTTGAGAAAACATAACTTTCCGATGTTGATGACACTAATTTAAAATTACTTGAGCATATCGTTGACCGTTTATGACGTTTAACTAGAATCGTAGGTCGAAGGTACATTCTTAAAGTAAGGGTTCCTAGAAATTGAACGCGTCGCACAAAATAACCCGACAAGTATAAAACTATCCCAGCAAACATAGAATTGGTCAAAAGTAAGTCGTAAGTGCTATCGTCGGTTGCTAACCCGAGTTAGACGGTTGTCACAGAAGAAGCAACCAATAAATTTGACCGTCTGCTTTTTCTTTATTCATTGTACACAAAGTCACTTATTTTCCATGCTTTTTATTTACGTATCAGTAAGTGCTTCGGTAAAATGTTTACATGTTTTCAGATTTTATCATTATTAGGTTACTGAATATACTGTTAAATGATGGTCTCCTCACATTTGGTTGAGGTGCTGCTTTAAATTATAATACACTATCTCAAAAACAGAGTGGTGTTTAATGGTATTGAGTAAGTGAAAGTGGAATGAATGAACTACTTTATTTGAAAAACTGGTGTGGCTATATATAGCCTTGCATGAAAACAAACCCACGTCTAAGTTAGTGGAAATAGTAAACAAATACTTCTTGAGGATGAGGAATACTGAGTAACAAGCAAAATCAAACCTACGACTAAAACAAACTGATGTGAAAATTTCTAGTTGCATAAATACGCTTTGAAAGCTATTTCATCAATTCCGACCATAGAGTATTGTGTTTCAAATTACGATTTAGGGAGCAAAGCAAGTTTGCTCGACCTTTTATTTGCACGTGTTCAATAAGATTTTACATGTATCCATTTTTTTCCAAAATATGATTGTGACATGTGTATACAAACAAAATACTTTACTCGTCATCCCAATTTGCTCGCTTTGATTATTTTGTGGAAGGTAAAAGGTGTTGACTCGTGGAATTTCTTTTGCTCGTCCTCCCAATTTGCTCACTTCTTGTTTTATTTGCATGTCATTGGTTGATATCATTAGTTTCTTAAATTTGTGATGTTTTTCAAAATTATCTTTGTTATGTAAATAAAATATGTCTTCATTTAACACTTTTAAGTATGTGTCATCATGGCACAGGTTAGAAAACTCTAATGGTAGATTAAAGATTTTTCATGTACCAATATACGACTATTGTTTAAATGTGGCTCACTTACAATAACATACTTTTGTCATTTTCAAACAAAGTTACATAATTTAATTAATTAAAATAAATTAATTTATCACTTGCAATTTAAGGTAGCTGCTTTCATTAGACAGAATAATGCATGGTCCAAAACTGAGAAGTTGTCAATGCATAAAAATATATGTTCTTACTGTGTATAATTGACTTTTTAATAATTAAACACATTTGAAAAACTGATAATTGTTGGTGTGAATATTACTCACGAATTAAAATACGAGAAACAATATAAGCATGAACGTGATAAATAAGTAACCAAGTATTGGTGTCACTAGTTTACAATATTTAAATTTAGTTTGTAAGTTTGTATGTCATCATTTTCACATTATTGCTATTTAATGCAATTTGGATTAAAAAAAGATTTCAAACTTTATATGAACAAATGTGAGTCTTATATTTAATGTAGTTAATAGATTAAAGAACAAGTTTGATCTTTACATGGCTATATGTGAGAACATAAAAATGTAGTTAATAGAGTTAAAGAACAAGTTTGATCAAAATAGTTAATTTTTCACATTGATTACGTCATGTTATCACAAATTAAAAGTGTGTGATTTAGAAAGTTCACAGAGTTAATCGATATAAATTTACCAATTGCTTATTTGCAAAACATAAGTTACTACTTTAGTGACGTGATCAGATTTATAAAAAGTTCACACTTTTGTTGTGTATATAATGTGAAGATTAGTTGAATTTTATAAAAATTTTGAACATGCATATGTTGAGTTAACTACTACAAACTTTTAACCCCTTGTTTAGACCCTCTAAAAGATCATAACTAAATAATTAGTGAAGATGTTAAAAATGAAAATCCTTCACGATTTAAAAAGTGGTTTGAAAGTTGTGAGTTACAACGAAACCAATTTGTTGTAATGGCTATATACTGCGTTCTTCTTTTCATCCATGTTTTTTACTTTATGAAAGCAAATATATCTATGATGATCAGCAAATTGAATACGACATCTTATATAAATTAAGTAACAAAAAGCGATTGTACGTATTCATAGAGTTTGTCGATATAAATTTAGCAATAGCTTATTTGAAAACATAAGTTACTACTTTAGTGACGTGATCACATTTTAGGCACATTATGAGATTAATTTGTTGTGTATATAATGTGAGATAGTTAGTTGAATTTTTATAAAAATTTTGAACATGCATATACAAAACAAAAGGGATAATGACAAAAAATGCATCGAACGACCACTTCGGATTATGTGTAGGCGGTGTAGCCAATTATTATTTTTTCATTGAAACACAAACCTTTTGAATTTGTGTTATTGTATGTATCCAGTCAAGCTAAACGTTACATCGTTAGTCCTTTATATTAACGACCATTAATAAATAACTTAAAATTTCGTTTTCTTACGTTTTTATACATTTTCATCCGTTTTTAAACATTTTCTTCCGTTTTCATCCGCTTTTATACGTTTTCGTCCTTTTTCTTATATTTTTTTACGCTTTCATCCTTTTTCTTACGTTTTCATCCGTTTTTATACGTTTTCGTCCACTTTCTTACGTTTTCATCCGTTTTTATACGTTTTCGTCCGTTTACTTACGTTTTTTATACGTTTTCGTCGTCTTTATATGTTTTCATCCGTTTTTAAATGTTTTCATCCGTTTTCTTATATTCTTTTACGTTTTCATCCGTTTTTATACATTTTTCGTCTGCTTTCTTATGTTTTCATCCGCTTTAATATGTTTTCATCCGTTTTCTTACGTTTTTATGTGTTTTCGTCTATTTAATATGTTTTCGTCCATTTTTTTACATTGTCGTCCATTTTACGTTTTCGTCGGTTTTTCTACGCTTTCGCCATTTTCTTACGTTTTCATATGTTTCATCCATTTTATACGTATTCGTCCGTTTTTGTACGTTTTCATCCATTTTATACGTTTTCGTCAGCTTTCTTACGTTTTTATCCGTTTTTGTATGTTTTCATACGTTGATATCCGTTTTTATACGTTTTCGGCTGTTTTCACACATTTTTTCTCGTTTTTATATGTCTTCGTTCGTTTTCTTACATTTATCCATTTTTATACATTTTTGTCGGTTTTTATACGTTTTCATCCGTTTTTACCCGTTTTTGCTCGTTTTTATACGTTTTCGTTTATTTTTATATGTTTACATTCTTTTTTAGGCGTTTATGCTTGTTTTTACACGTTTCCGTTCGTTATTATACGTTTTTATTCGTTTTTATATGTAAAAACGGACGAAAACGTTAAAAAGCGTAAGAAGATGGACGAAAACATATGAAAATGGACGAAAACGTATAAAACGGACGAAAAGGTATAAAAACGGACGAACATGTATACAAACGGACGAAAACGTATAAAAATAAACGATAACGTAAAAGAAACATAAGAAAACAGACGAAAACCTTTAAAAACAGATGAAAACGTAAGAAAACGGACGAAAATATATAAAAACAGACAAAAACGTAAGGAAACAGACGAAAACGCACAAAAATGTATAAGAACGGACGAAAACGTAAGGAAACGAAAGAAAACGTATAAAAACGGATGAAATTGTATAAAAACTGATGTTTTCTTACGTTTCATTTGTTTTCGTCGGTTTTTAATATATTAAAACGGATGAAAACGTGTAATAACGAACGAAAACATACATAAAAAAACGAATGTAAACGCATAAAAACGAACGAAAGCATATAAAAACGAGCAAAACGTGGAAAATGGACGAAAACGTTTAAAAACGGATACAAACGTAAGAAAGCAGACGAAAATGTATAAAAACGGTTGAAAATGTAAGAAAATTGACGAAAACGTAAAAAAACGGATGAAAACATAAAAAAATTTTAAGAAAACGGAAGAAAACGTATAAAAACGGATGAAAACGTAAGAAAACGGACGAAAACGTATAAAAACGTAAGAAAACGGAATTTGAAGTTATTTAGTAACGGCAGTTAATATAAAGGACTAACGATGTAACACTTAGCTTGATTGGATACATACAATAACACAAATTAAAAAGGTTTGTGTTACAATGAAAAAAAATAGTTTACTATACACAATCCAGAAGTGGTCAAGTTCGATGCATTTTTTGTCATTATCCCCAAAACAAAACAATTAGTTAATCATATTTTAGAAAAACAAATGTATTAAAATTTCACAATACTCGTAAACTGGAATCAAGAAACACATACATAGTGACGTGATCATTTTTCATGCATGTATATTGTTTACGTAAGATACGTATTGGGTTTTGGAGCTAGTCCATCATTTGGTTTTGCATGGTAAGGACCAAAGTGTGACTGGAGTCACGAGTTGGGGTAACACTCACAAGTCGACTAAGTGTTTAGAGTGTGTGTGTGTGTGTGTATTATTCATCTAAGAATAATAACTTGGGTGTAATTTTGGCCGAGGCCGGCATCGACCATTTCAGGGAAACGGCTAAGTATTTATAAGAGAACCTTTAGGGTTGTGGGTGAGTAACCCGTAAAGGCAAGATGATGGTCCCGAATGATCCACGTGTTTACCATCGGAGTGGGGAAGTATTTCCTAGAGTTGCTTGGGGAAGTATTTCCTAGGCCTTTCATCAAATTTTGGTCTCGGTGGGCTTATGTTTTGGGCGAAAGTGGAGTGTATGGGACTTATCCGGCTAGGAAAAGTTCCTATACGCTATCATAGATAAACAAGTAATGGAAGCCCGCACATTACGGTGGGGTGTCTGTGTAGCGGAAACGTAGAACTTGTTAGCAGAAACTCATACAAGCAGATACTGCGTTGAGCTTTAATTATAATGCCGCGTGAACATTGTGTTGAAGCTTTGTTGGAATTATATATCAAGACATTCAAATAAATAATCATCAAAGTAATAGTGCGGAAGCGTATAGGATTTATTAATGAACAATTAATTAACATAAAAGAATATGCGTACCTTTTCTTGATTCTAGCCGAACAAGAATCAAATCCACAAACTAGCAACGGATGAACCCTAATTTGATTTAGTTAGGATTATGTGAATTACCCTCACCGCTTTGTAATTCAATCCAAGATAATAACAAAAGTATGTTATTACTATGTTCTTGTACACACGCATTAAACCGAATTAAAGTAATGCTAGTTTTTATAAAACAAATAGCTTGATTTTGTGGAAAAGACTTGGATCGACCCTATAGGGGTGTCGACTGGTTTTTGAGAGCAAAAACACACACAAACAATTTAGGGTTTAGCTTGTGAATACAAGAGATGCAAAAACAAGACCCTAAGCCTTGTTTATATACCCAAGCAAACTTGGTGAACAAGTTGTGGATTGTTTCCTAATACCCCTAGGCCGATCGGTTCATAACCTCCACAAGGGATTCCGGAATCTTCCAAACTTTGCAATTAAGTCATTTTCCAAATACCTTTAACGACCGTTAGTCCATTACATTAATTACTTAACGTCCGTTAGTTATTTCGTTTAATAAATAAATAAATACAACATTTATATTTAATTATTAACTTTAAATTCTCATACGTAAGTGTGCAATCCCATAGTCTCGAAGTTCGATCCTAACTCACGCCTACTAATTTATATCCATAAAACCAACAGCTCCCACTGGATATATCTTAATAGAGTGATCACATTCGGTTAGCGTCTCAGCAACACTTCGATGCCTCTAGTACAACTCGAGCAAGGCTCTGGAAAACCTTTTAATGATTTCTCATTATTATTATCCTTTGTTTCTAATACCACGTTAAATAAAGATATGGAATTAAGTCATTCTTTATATAACTATTATGTTTCTCGTTTGTAAGTGATTGACCAAGATTACCGAATCATCTAAACATATTTAGGGAGATTTGGGTGGCAAGCACAAACATCTTGTCAACCCTACGAGGGCCCAAGAAGATTAAACTCCAAATAAATTTGAAGGAACAAATTCTATTTTGACTACAAGAATAACCCACAAACTTTGTAACAATTCGAAAACAACCCTTATGACTACCGATTCGTATAGCGTTAAGTTGCTCCACGTAAATGCACTACATTCATGACACTTATCCGGTATCTCAAGTCCGAGGATAACTATTCATAATTTACTTATAACAATATCCACAAAGTAAATTATGTAGTTGGGATAAGTCCTATATTCAATTCATTGAATATCATCCGAAATTGGTATGCATTCTCATCAATATACTTTCAAGTATATTCTACCACATCTCTCAGATTTGTCTTAGTTTAATGATACTCCCATATCATTAATCGACAATGGACATTTAGAATAACTTAGTTACTCACGGATTAAACATGCAAATATAGGACAACAATATTATAAATGAAAATAAACATAATCCAAACTTTATTTCATCAAAATAATAAATGTTTTACAATATCCTTTATCCAAATACTAATCACGCTTATGCATGAAACTTTTAGATAAACGAAGTCCAATTCCATTGGCAAGTCCTACAAGCTAGTCTTTAGCTAAAGCCTTAGTGAACGGGTCGGCTAAGTTATCATCTGTGAACTTTCGAGATTTATTTCACCTTCCGGACTTGTTCCCGAACATAGTGATACTTCCAGAAAATGTCGGTGCCCTTCATGACTCGGGTTCATTGGCAAATATGATTGCGCAGAATTGTCACAATACATATCAATAGGCGATTCAATTGAAGGCATAACACCAAGCCCCGAAATGAATTTCCTAATCCAAACAGACCTCCATCGCGACTTTCGAAGCGACTATGTATTCGGCTTCATCGCAGACATCGCAATCGTACTACGCTTCTTGCTCTTCCAACAACTCGCTCCTCCATTGATGACAAAGACATAACCCGCATCACAAGAATCAGAATATCAAGCTCGTATCCGGATTTCCACCATACACCAAAACATATCTTTAGTATTCTAAGATACTTTAGAATATGTTAACAAAGAATCCAAGTGAAGTTCACCCGGATTACATTGATATCGACCGGTCATGTTTTGAGCGAACGCCACATCGGCCTTGTGCATCTCACAAAGATACATAATAGATCCTACACCAAGCATAAGGAACTTTCGCATCGTGCCACCTCAACAGTTTTGAAGCACATATATCGCTACATAAGCCATGCTTTACTTCCATCGGCAAATATCCTTTCTTGGAATTTTGCATCCGAATCTCTTCAATATTTTATCAATGTAAGCGCTTTGACTTAAACCAATTAACCGCTTTGACCTATCTCGGTAGATCTTAATTCCCAGAATGTATGCAGCTTCTCCTAAATCCTTCATAGAAAAATACTTCCCAAGATATGCCTTAACATTTTGCATACTTGGAATGTCTTTTCCCATAATTAATATGTCATCGACATAAAGAATTAGGAAAATTACATCACTTCCACTAACTTTGTGATATACACATGGCTCATCAAGATTTTGAATAAATCCATACCTTTTGATTTCTTCAACAAATCTTTTATTCCATTGCCTTGATGCTTGCTTCAATCCATAAATGGACCTTTGAAGTTTGCATACACGGTTTGGAAATTGTGGATTCACGAACCCCTCGAGTTGCTTCATATAGATGTCTTCATCTAGCGACCATTTAAGAAGGCGGTTTTGACATCCATTTGCCATATCTCATAGTCATAGTATGCTTCTATAGCTATGAGAATTCTAATAGCTCTAATGTCCGCTACAGGAGAAAAGGTCTCCTCGTAATCAATGCCATAAGTTTGAGTAAACCTTGCGCAACTAGACGAGCTTTATGGATGTGTACATTGCCATCCATGTCGGTCTTAATCTTATAGAGCCACTTACTCCCAACCACCGAGGCGTTTGGAGGTAAGTCAACCTCTACCAGACTTCATTTTCTCTCATGGATTGCATTTCCCCATTCATTGCAACCGCCATTTAGCCTTGTCGACTTGCCATGGCACTTTATAACTAGTAGGCTCTCCAAGATCTCCTAACATAGTTTCTTCAACCTCTATGTTAAGACATAGACGTTTAGGTGCACGATATTCCTTACGGATCTACGAACGGGAATCACTTCAACTTCGGTGGAGGACCCGGACAATCGTGTTCTACCGAAGTACATTAGTGTTTTCGTAAGGTAATGCATCTTCATGATCATCTTCCGGATCATAAACTCTCCCATCAATTCTTGAGATACGAGATCTTTTCAAGAAAATCTCCATACCTAGCAACAATTACTTTATTCTCGGTTGATAGTAAAAGTAGTAACCCATAGTTTCCTTAGGGTATCCTACGAAGATACACTTTACGATCTTTGTTGGAGTTTATCTGTTGAGTCACGTCTAACATACGCCCGCAACCCCGCACCTTTAAATAAGACAGGTTAGAGCTTTACTGATATGTGCTTATTCACATATCTTTTCATTATCAAAAGCGACCCAAAACAACCAAGGAAAAGCCGTTTATTGCTAATATTTGTGGTTTTCTTGAGTTTGTGCTTGTGCGGTATGGATATGCAAAACACACAAAAGGATCCAAATCGGATGTAAATCCGAGCACGAGAGATCAAGAGAGTTTTAATGAAATGGAAGGTCAAGATTGTGTATTTTGGAAGATTTTATTCTCGGAAGATGATTTTGAAGTTTCAAAAAAGTTTGAAGAAAAGTCAAGAATAGTCCCCGCACTTTGAGCTTTTGATGAATTGATCCTCAAAGTTTCGATTTTACAAAAGTCACCCTTGGATTATTTGAGCTTGACAAGATTGGTCCTTAAGAGATTGTCGAATTACACTTTTGGTCCCTTGGAAATCCGAATTGTACAAGTTTGGTCCTTAAATATTACTTGGTTCACTTTTAAATCCAAAGTCCAAAACCAACTAAACCCTTCTCGGCCAAAATGATTACCCGAGCCCAACCAAAACTAATACTATCCGGTTAGTTATTTTAACCCGAAACCCAAACCAAACCCGTCTAATAACCCGGTCAACGCCCCAACCACCGGTCAAACTTCAAAACAATAATAAAAAACAAACACCAAGTTTTTTCCCCAATTTACCGAAAAGATAAACCCTAATTACCCCACCCATGTAATTGGCCAAATTAACCACAATTAAGGGCACTTTGTACTTTCCCGACATTCCACGACACATGGAATGACATGTCATCGATCCGCGTGCTATTGGCTCAACATGTTGCTTCTCCCATTGGTCGAAACATGTCATCGATTCAATCCAAGGGTGGATATCAAGAGATGAAGTGTGGGATTTGATCCAAGGGTGCAAATGAGCTCAAAGAAGCACAAAATGGGAGGATTTCGAGAAGCTTCCAAGCCTCAAGCTCAGTTATAAATAGGACTCTATTTCATTCACAATATGTATCTCATCTCATCTTTTATTTTTTCTTCTCTCTAGTTGTAGTAGTAATCAGTGGTAGATTTCAATTTAAATGTTTTTAATTACTTTGTAATTCGTATTTTGTACTCAATTTCCATTATTAATAAAATTTAGAATTTCATTTTCAAAGTGTTTGTTTAAGTGTTTATGATCTAAATCTACTTATTACCTCTGATTAGTGCTTATTATAGTTTTATAAAACTGTTTTTAGCTTATTTCCTCAAAATCTCAAAAATACAAAAAAAAAATCAATTAAATCATTGAAAAATTAAAAATCACTTTAGATCTGTATTTTGGATTGATCCTGTACTGATTTACTGTTTCATATGTTCATTTAAGCTTTTTAGTAGCTTATTGTGAGCTTATAATTGTTATAATCTCAAAATCACAAAATAATTCAAAAGATCGGTTACTACGATTCTTGTTGTGATCTGTTATTGGTGTTGGATCCGGATTTGGATGGTAATGATGTTGGAATTGGGTTGAATCTTGAAATGGATTTGGATTAGGATTAGGGGTTAATTAGGTTAGTGGTTCTTGTTTCATCAAAGTGCAAGCCATAGTGGCTAAGGAATTTGTAAGTTCTCAAATCCATTTTGATCATTAAATCTGTGTTGCATCTGCTTTTAGTGATAATTATACTGTTTGATCCGTGTTTGATGTTTGTTTAGTATAATATAGTCTAGATCTGCTTTTAGTTCATTAATCGTAGTTAAAGTAGTGTTTGGATTAGTCCTAAACTGAGATAGAGATTAGATCAATGCTTTGTAGTTGATACAAGCTTATATAGGTATTTGATAGTCATTTGAGGTCTTTGTTATAGCGTTATACTCAAAAGTCAAAATCACTTTGTTACTAATCTAGGATCCGAATCATTAGAATCGAGAGGTAGTAATTAGTTGCAAATTAGCTTAAAACTAGTAGATCTAGCTTTTGGTAATCATCATTAGTCTAAATATCATCATAATCGGTTCATTATTTTGGATCAAAATTGAGTTTAGTCAAAGTTTCATAATCGTTCTTCAATAGTCAAAATCATCAAAGTGTTTTCACAAAACTTTGTGAGTCAATCTTTGATTCATAATCGAGTTTCAGTGTTTCAAACTTTGGATAATACATCTTCAATGGTCTTATTTCGATAAATCGCTTTTTGTTTAAACTGGTCTAGTCATTTTAAGCTTCAAATAAGCTCCTCAATTAGATTACTTTTCCCTGCTCACACTCGATTAATCTTGAGTGTGAAACAGTAATTTTGCGATCTGTTGCATTGGCTCAAATCTAAGAGTTAGGATCTAATATTTGGCACAGTTGTAGCTTGCGGTGTTTTATAGGACCGCATTGTTGGTTTTTAGTCTAGCTTATTGGTTAAGCTTGTGCATAAGCTTTTACATGGGGGTAACCACTATTTGCTTAGATAAGCGCTTTGCTTAATCATTGAATCGAGCTTAGAGCTTGTTAGGAGTAGATTTAATTAGTTGCAATTAGCTTATTCTAGTATACTTTAGCTTAAGTCACTTTGTTTGGTTGCATTATTAGCTTATTTGCTTATTTTAGTAGCTTATTTCTAGTAGCAGCTTACACTACATCTTTCATTTTCACACATAAGCTGCTTATTTCTCATTTTTCATAGATTCATATTATCATTTTAGAATTTTCCGAGAATTTCATAATTTTTGGTCACTTTTACTATTTTTCTCATTTAAAGTAGATTTTAATCAATTTTAATTAGCTTTTATTGCAAATAATTGAGAAAAGTTCCAAAAATAATTTTTCAATTTTCTCAGTTTAAGAAAAATATAAAAAGCATAAAAAGATTTTTCCTTATTTTTCCACCTTTATTTGGTATTTTCACAATTTTAATTAGATTAAAATAGTTTTAAATTTGTAGAAAATAGAAAATTAATCGAAAAATACAAAAATAGTTTTAAAAAGTCTTTTGAGTTATTTGTGATTTTAGAAAATAGTTTCATATTTTTCTCTTTGATTTTTATAATTTTTAGAATTTTAAATAGTTTAAAATTAGTTTTAATTTTATAAAATCAAGAAAAATCCAAAAAATAGTTTTAATTCTAAAATAGTTTTCTTATTACATTTTAGAGTAAAAGTAAATTTAGGCATTTTAGGGTATCGTTTAGACGTAGTTGCATTTTTATTTACGTTTGTTTAATTACGTTTTAGTATTTTCGCACTTAGGATTTCCCGTAGAATAGATTTCCTTAATTACTTTCCCATTCCCGTAGTTAATATAATCAAATCATTAATCCAAAACATCGAGCATTAAATCCAAACCAAGAACGACGTTGGCAATTCACGCCTCGTTGGGAAAACGATTCGGGTTGACTAATCCGTACACACGATCACACACGGGATTTGATTTATTATTCTTTTTCCTAAGAGAATTTGAATCTATCTTCGTGATTATTTTTGATATTGATATTGAGGTTTTATCCACACATAACCCTTAAGCCTTCAATCATCACTCGAGTAATCAAATTTTGGCGCCTTACGCTAGGGGAGGTTGTGTCACGACAATATCGTTTGAGGTTTGACGATTAGTGACTTGAGATCCTTCATTCGTGAAGTTACTATTTTTCTATAAAATAAAAAGTAAAAATATTTTCCTTTTTCTTTTTGTATATATATATCATCAGATTAAAAATACAAAAAGATTTTCTCTTGTGTTTTGCTAATAAATAGAAGACACCAATTATATAACATTCTCAACGGAGGTGTTATCATTATAAGTTCCCGAACAAAAGATCAAAAACTTGCCTTTGTGTCGCTTGTGGATTTATTTACTTCTATCGGATAAACAAACTGTGTGGTGGGTATAAGGACGGCCTGACATTAAATTGCGGCCAGTAAAGCGGGTTTTAATAAGCTTCGCGCTGACCTACAAAGCTTCTCCGCTCGCTTGTGCGTTTGTCTTGTAGAGGTGATTTATTCACTTGGGATTATTGGTTTAAGTTCACTGTGTTTTCGAATATCGGTTTCTTTTAATTGACTTGGTTTTTAAGTGCATGCGCACTCGCTCTCGATCTAGACGACTTCATAATCAGAATCAGAACGTACCCGAGTTACGTAATATGGCTGCTGCTAACGTTCCACCACACCCCGGTCCTAATCCTCCTCCCGGTAATCAAAATGTAGCTCCCGATCTCCGAACGATGGAGGAGTTATGTCAACCTACCATGTACGGGAGGGAGGACCCATTGCACCGACTAATATCCAAGCTACCGATTTTAGCTTGAAACATCATATGATAGAACAAGTAAAAAACAGTTGTCAATTTCACGGTTTACCCGATGATGATGCAAACAAGCATCTTGATAAGTTTCTAACGGTTACTCGTAGTATGAAACAAAATGGGGTCTCCGATGGCGCCTTCGCCTCTCTATCTTTCCCATACTCTTTGACTCATCATGCCACTTCTTGGTTTGATCGACTCAAGAATTCGATTCATACCTTCGAGGAAATGGTTTCGAAGTTTCTGGCAAAGTACTTTCCACCATCGATGGTGACGAAGTTGAGAAACGATATCAGTAATTTCAGACAGTATCCCGACGAATCTTTGTTTGAAGCTTGGGAACGATATAAGCTTGCTATTGATCGATGTCCAAATCATAATATGTTGCTTGTCACCCAAATTGATACGTTCTACAATGGTTTGACGTTGAGACATCGTGATACTATCAATGCTGCTGCCGGTGGAACTTTCATGAAAAGACGTCCCGAGGAATGCTACGATCTTATTGAGAACATGACCGCCCATCATAATTATTGGGATTCTTCAGCTGAAAGGAGTGAATCATCTAGATCAATTTCGTCTTATTCTCACGACACGGCTCTTCATAAGAAAGTTGATGATTTGAACACGGCTATGTTGAAAATGTATCAAATGCATCTGTCTAGTCAAAATCCCACAAGTGAAAGCGGTAAATCCGACTTGTGAGACTTGTGGAGGTCCACATCCTTATTCGAGTGCCCGACCTCCGGTGGCTACGCACATGAGAATGTTTATCTTTCAGAAACTACAATCAACCGCAAGGAGATCGAAATCTTCTTAGCTACCGTTCAAACAATTATCTCGGACCTCCCGGTTTCAACCAACCTCAACAACAAAACCATAATCAAAACCGTTTCAATGGTAACAACAACCAAAACAGAGGAGTTAACCATGGAAATCAACATTATCAAGCTCCTCCACCTCAAGTTTACCAACAACCACCTCCTCCTCAACAACAATACCAACAACCTTCTCATCAAGTTGCTCCGAACAACGAGTTTCTATCTTACATGAAGAGCTCCGATAACACCATCAAGAGTTTGCAAAATCAAATCAACGGCATGAGGTCGGATTTCAAAAAGGAAATTGAAGCTACGAGTAACAAACAGATGACTGAAATCAGGAATATGATGGCTAGTTTCTTTCAGGCCAATCAACCGTCTACTTCTTATTCTCAACCCTCGGGTTCCGGTTCTCTTCACTAGTAATGGACGATTCCTAACCCGAGAGGTGACATGAAAGCTATCACTACCGAAGTGGTGTTGCTTATGATGGACCCTTCACGGTTCCTACCACTACATTCTTACGAACAAGGAGAAACTTCTTCGACATGTGGTAGACCGTGAGACCGGGTGACAAAGGACCCGTGCTTCCTACTAATAAGGAGTATCGTGAATGTCCAACCCACGGTTGTCCAAGATTCGAGCCGAAGATGCTCCGTTAATGTGAAGAAAGCTAATCCGAAACCGTCTATCCCATATCCGTCTCGTCTTAAAGATCAAACTCTTCGTGAGAAGTCGAATCATCGATGGAAACGTTTTCCAAATCTTCAAAGACTTGAATGTGGAGATCGGTTTTGGGATGCCCTTCTTTGATGCCCAAACTTGCTTCTACGATTAAGGGATTGCTTACGAATAAGGAGAAACTATATGAGCTTGCTACGACATCTCTAAATGAGAATTGTTCGGCGGTTATCCTCAAGAAACTTCCCGTAAAGTTAGGTGACCCCGGCAAATTCCTCATTCCGTGTGATTTTCAAGGAATTGTTCAATGCTCCGCCTTGGCCGATCTTGGCGCGAGTATTAATTTGATGCCAAAATCAATCTACGAAAAGCTTTCATTACCCCCACTTACCCCAACGTGTATGACTCTCGAGCTAGCCGATCGTTCTACGACCCGTCCAAAGGGTATAGCCGAGGATGTCTTTGTCAAAGTGGGGGAGTTCGATTTTCCCGCTGATTTTGTTGTAGTCGATTTTGATGCCGATCCTCGAGTACCCTTAATTCTCGGAAGGAGTTTCTTAAGAACGGGACATGCGTTGATTGATGTCTATGGAGGAGAGATCACTTTACGAGTTGAAAAAGAAGCCGTCACATTCAACATTAATCAAACGATGAGGTACTCCTCAAATTTCGACGATGCTTCCATCAATCGAATCGACGTTATTGATGTTTCTTGTGAGGAGTACGCTCAAGAAGTTCTCGGTTTTGCTAAAAATTCTACTTCTTCTGATTCACTTTCTGAACCAATCATTGCCGACTCTTCCCCTTCTCTCACTCCGTTTGAGGGAGGTGATTTCCTTTTGGAAGAGATCGATGAGTTTCTTGCTATTGATGAATCGATTCCACCGGGAATTGATGATGGAGTTTATGATTCGGAGGGAGATATCCTTTATCTTGAACAATTGTTGAATGAAGATCCATTACCGTCACTCCCTCCGAAAGAGATTACGATTGAAGAAATTAAAGAAGTACAAACGTCTAACGAAAAACCTTTAGAGCCCGAGCTCAAGGATTTACCTCCTCATCTTGAATACGCTTTTCTTGAAGAACCGAACAAATTTCCCGTCATCATTGCTAAAAACTTAAAAGATGAGGAGAAAACCGCACTTTTGGATATTCTTCGTAAACATAAGAGTGCCATCGCTTGGCAAATTTCTGATATCAAAGGAATCAATCCTCGTTTCTGTACCCACAAAATTCTGATGGAGGATGATTGTAAACCCGTTATTCAACAACAACGTAGGGTTAATCCAAAATTCATGATGTTATCAAAAGGAAGTTCGAAACTCCTTGATGCGGAATCATTTATCCAATCTCCGATAGCTCATGGGTTAGCCACATCCATTGTGTCCCAAAGAAGGGAGGGATGACCGTCGTTACCAATGAAGATAACGAGTTGATTTCCACACGCCTCGTCACCGGATGGAGGGTGTGTATTGATTATCGAAAGTTGAATGATGCTACGAAAGGATCATTTCCGCTACCTTTATGGATCGGATGCTCGAGCGTTTAGCGGGGAATGAGTTCTATTGCTTTCTCGATGGTTTTTCCGGTTACTTTCAAATTCCGATTGATCCGCAGGATCAAGAGAAAACGACTTTCACGTGCCCTTATGGAACGTTTGCTTATCGACGAATGCCATTTGGTTTATGCAATGCTCCTGGAACGTTTCAAAGGTGCATGATGGCTATTTTTCATGACATGATCGAAAATTCTATGGAAGTTTTTATGGACGATTTCTCGGTTTATGGAGATTCTTTCACTTCTTGCCTCTCTCATCTAGACCACATGCTCAAAAGGTGTGAAGACACCAACTTGGTCTTGAATTGGGAGAAGTGCCATTTCATGGTTCGAGAGGGCATTGTCCTCGGCCATAAGATTTCGAAATCTGGGATTGAGGTCGACCGAGCTAAAGTCGACGTTATAGCTAAACTCCCTCATCCCACTACCGTCAAAGGAATTCGGAGTTTTTTGGGTCATGCCGGTTTCTATCGCCGTTTCATTCAAGATTTCTCTAAGATAGCCCGCCCTCTGACCCATCTCCTTGAAAAGGATGCTCCGTTTATCTTCACCAATGAATGCATTGAGGCATTTAATTTTCTCAAGAAGAAACTAACTGAGGCACCGATCTTAGTTGCCCCCGACTGGGATTTGCCCTTTGAACTTATGTGTGATGCAAGTGATTACGCAATTGGGGCAGTCTTGGGGAAACGTAAGTCGAAACATTTTCAACCCATACACTATGCGAGTAAGACATTGTCTGAGGCCCAACACAATTACACGACTACTGAAAAGGAATTATTGGCCGTTGTCTATGCTTTTGAAAAATTTCGACCCTACCTTGTCTTGTCGAAGACCATAGTGTATACCGACCATTACGCCTAAAGTATCTTTTGGCAAAGCAAGATGCTAAGCCACGATTACTTGATGGGTTCTCCTCCTTCAAGAGTTTGATGTTACTATTCTTGACAAAAAGGAGCGGAGAACCTTGTCACGATCATCTGTCTAGACTTGAGAATCCCCATCAAAGTGTGCTCGAGAAAAGGAGATCACGGAAACATTTCCTCTTGAGACACTTGGGATGATTGCTAAGAAAGACCCAAACACCCCATGGTTTGCCGACTTTGCAAATTACCATGCGGGCAATTTCATTGTGAAAGGGATGTCGTCCCAACAAAAGAAAAAGTTTTTCAAAGATGTTAAGCATTATTTCGGGACGATCCTACTTGTTTAAGATTTGTGCGGATCAAGTAATCCGGCGGTGTGTTCATGGCCAAGAGGCTATTGATATTCTTAATGCTTGCCATAACGGACCCATGGTGGCCATCATGGTGCAAGTTACACCGCTAAGAAGATTTTTGATTCCGGTTTCTATTGGCCTACCATATATCGAGATGCCCATGATTTAGTCAAATCTTGTGATTCTTGCCAACGTCAAGGGAAAATTTCACAGAAGGATGAAATGCCACAAAATGCTATTCAAGTCTGTGAGATTTTTGACGTGTGGGGCATCGATTTTATGGGACCATTTCCATCATCTAGAGGAAATAAGTATATCCTCGTGGCCGTCGACTACTTGTCCAAATGGGTTGAAGCGAAGGCGCTCCCCACCAATGACGCCCGAGTGGTTGTTAAGTTCTTAAAGAATTTGTTTTCCCGATTCGGAGCACCTCGTGCTATCATCAGTGATCGCGGTACCCATTTCTGTAATGAACAATTTGCTAAAGTTATGGCTAAATATGGAGTTACCCATCGTCTTTCTACACGTATCACCCGCAAAACGAGCGGACAAGTTGAGGTCTCGAATCGTGGTTTGAAAAGGATTTTAGAGAGAACCGTAGGAGAGAATCGAGCTTCATGGGCCGATAAGTTAGATGATGCATTATGGGCTTTCCGCACCGCTTACAAGACACCCATCGGTGCACCCCATTCAAGTTGGTGTATGGAAAAGCTTGTCACTTGCCCATCGAGCTCGAACATAAGGCATTCTGGGCCTTGAAACATGCTAATTTCGATCTTAAGACCGCGGGTGATCACCGAAAAGTTCAATTGAATGAATTAAACGAGCTTAGGGATCAGGCCTACGAGAATTCTTTGATTTTCAAAGAGAAGACTAAGAGGATTCATGATGCTAAAATCAAAAACCGCGTTTTCAACGTTGGTGATCAAGTTCTCCTTTTTAACTCTCGATTGAAGATATTCTCGGGCAAACTCAAAACCCGTTGGTCGGGACCATTCACCATTGCTCAAGTTTTCCGTATGGAGCGGTGGAGCTTTCTCGGCCGATGGCCCAAATTTCAAAGTCAATGGTCATCGTGTGAAACATTATTTCGGAGGGACATTCCATCCATGGTTGTCCGGATCTCCAAACTTTCCCTAAGAACAATCGAATTCGGGATCGAGTCAAGCTAGCGACTCGGTAACCAAAAACGATGGCGCTTAGTGGGAGGCACCCCATGCTTATCTTTATTCTTCTTTCTATTTTCTAATAAGTGACGTGAAGGGGTCTGCCTCTTCGATTTCTCGTGTTTGGTTGTTTGTGATGTTGTGTTTAGGATGTTCCCGATATGAAGACTCTCGTGCTCGAAGTTTGTCATTTTCTCCACTCGAGTTTCATGATCGATGCTGATGGAAATCCGATATCCTAATCTTATCGACTAACGTTTATCTTTGAGCATACTTAATAAACGGCTTTTAGATTTTCGTGATACCCTTGCTTTAAACATTGAGGACAATGTTTCGTTCTAGTCTGGGGTAGGGTAATCTTCGATTTGATTTGACCGCACTTGCTTATTTTTGTCGTGTTTCTCTCGTAACCCCGTTTTTCCTTAGAAAATGAAAAATTGTGCAAAAATGAGAAAATTTAAAATTTTTGTAAGCTTTTGCTAGTTTTATGATCGAAAAGTTCTTGCTAGTCTCTTAGAAGTTACTTTAAATATGCGTTTTTCTTGACATAGCCTTTGCTAATTGCTTAGACTAGAGGCTATAAAATGCGATTCTAGCTCACAAGGCCAAGAATTTGCAAGTCTCCCTAAGTGATTTTAAATATGCGAAGCTTAAACAAGGATTTGCTAGTTTCTAATAAGTGACTTTAAAATGCGAGACTTGAGATTATCAGACGAAGCATTTGCTAAGTTAATATATGTTTTGACACCTTGTTGACTTTCATTTGGTGAGAGTAGGAATAGAATTACGACTTGACCGGGCGTGTTGAGCCCTAGCTTGTTCCTTAACCATAGATAATCTAAAATTATCGGCTAAGCATCTGCGGATCTCATTATTTGGGATTTTAAATTTGCGAGAGATCGAGAAATGATAGAGTTACTTATGAGTTTAGATGCTAAGCGTGGAGTAGTTGGTTCTCTTTAGAGCCCATCGAAGGTACTTATGGCTTTTGTTCCCACAAAATTGTTTCACCCCATATCTGTCTAAAATAATTAGAGATGTCGAGTTTTTGGCGATAGTTAGTTCTTTATCTTCTTAAAAGAATCTTTGTTTTAAAAATTGGGTACACATCAAGGATCCGTAATAAATAAATGAGTAATAAGTGATATGTGAAAAAGTAATAAGTAAAGTTGTGAGTCATGGTGTCGAGATCGGACCCTTGGATCTTTAGCCGGGATTGAGTGAGGTCTTAGCCTAGCCACCGGGATCCTCATTTCATGAAGCCTATAGTCTTGGAATTACCCGTGAAGCTCCGTGGTTCACAACTCATATAAATAAAAGTATAAGTGCAAAAAAAAAAAAAAAAAAAAAAAAAAAAAAATGAAAATGTGAAAAAAAAGTCAAAAGTTAGTGAATAAAATTCCTTGATGTGGACCTCATTTTTACGACAATGGTTCTTGAGAGAAGGCGGATAACTAATTATCGACTTAGCTTTGTATCTTTATCGGAATAAAAGTTATCGAAACGAGAATTTGAAGAAATTCATTTCTCACAAAAATAAAAAATCTAGAGGAAAATAGGAAAATGGGAACAAAAAGTAAGTACACAAGTAACTTCCATGGGTAGTGTTAGCATCTAGAATCATATGTAACAATGATTTCGGTTTTACGCTTAGTTTGGGACTTGTGAAAATCGGGGACGATGTATTCTATCCGTATGGTCACTTCACGTGTGTTGTGTTTTCTACTCCGTGATCCTAACGTGTCGTTTGAAAAATGTTGGAGTTATTGATCGACATGAAAGTTCAACAAACCGTCATTCATAATCGGAATGTGCTTAATCGTAATATCTACTTGTGAATTAAAAGGTAAGCGGGCGTTTTAGAATTAGGGTTTCTTAATCTCTTTGAGGAATCTTTGCTACTTTTTCTCTTATTATTGGTTTGTCTCGAACTGTTTGAAGTTTCTTCTTTAGTCATTCACAAGTGGCTAGCTTGTGTGAGATAACTTTGGTTTGGACATACCAATTTAAGCGTTTCATAGGTTTAGTAGAAAGAGATTGAAATCCTTGGTTTTAGAAGCGTGAGTTGATTGCATTGCGTGAGGACACGACAATGGTCTCGTCTGGGTATTTTGATATGTGCTTATTCACATATCTTTTCATTATCAAACCGACCCAAAACAACCAAGGAAAAGCCGTTTATTGCTAATATTTGTGGTTTTCTTGAGTTTGTGCTTGTGCAGTACGGATATGCAAAACACACAAAAGGATCCAAATCGGATGTAAATCCGAGCACGAGAGATCAAGAGAGTTTTAGTGAGTGGAAGGTCAAGATTGTGTATTTTGGAAGATTTTATTCTCGAAGATGATTTTTGAAGTTTCAAAAAGTTTGAAGAAAAGTCAAGAATAGTCCCTGCACTTTGAGCTTTTGATGAAATTGATCCTCAAAGTTTCGAAATTACAAAAGTCACCCTTGGATTATTTGAGCTTGACAAGATTGGTCCTTAATGAGATTTTCGAATTACACTTTTGGTCCCTTGAAAATTCGAATTGTACAAGTTTGGTCCCTAAATATTACTTGGATCACATTTAAATCCAAAGTCCAAAACCAACTAAAACCTTCTCGCCCAAAATATTAAACCCGAGCCCAACCAAAACACAAATACTACACCGTTTAATTATTTTAACCCGAAACCCAACCAAACCCGCTAAAATACCCGGTCAACGCCCCCATTTACCCGGTCAAACTTCAAAATAATAATAAAAAACCTTCGCCAAAATTTCCCCAAACTTACCCGATAAAAACCCTAATTACCCCACCCGTAATTGGCCAAATTAACCACAATTAAGGGCACTATGGTACTTTCCCGACATTCCACGACACATGGAATGCCACCTCATCGATCCGTGTGCTATCTCTCACGTGTTGCTCTCCTATTGGTCGAAACATGTCATCGATTCAATCCAAGGTTGTGATCAAGAGATGAAGTGTGGGATTTGATCCAAGGGTGCAAATGAGCTCAAAGAAGCACAAATGGAAGGAATTCGAGAAGCTTCCAGCCTCAAGCTCAGTTATAAATAGGACTCTTTTTCATTCACAATATGTATCTCATCTTCGTTTATTTTTCTTCTCTAGTTTTAGTTAAGTAATTAGTTTTCATTTTAAATGTTTTAAATCTTTTGTAATTCAGATTTTGTACTCAATTTCCATTATTAATAAAATTTAGAATTTCATTTTCAAAGTGTTTGTTTAAGTTTTTATGATCTAAATCTACTTATTATCTTAATTTAGTGCTTATTTCGTTTTATAAACTTGTTTTAGCTTATTTCTTCAAAATCTCAAAAATACAAAAAATCAAATAAAATCATTGAAAAATAAAAATCACTTTAGATCTGTTTTGGATTGATCCACTATTGATCTCTTGTTTTATAGGTTCATTTAAGCTTTTAGTAGCTTATTGTGAGCTTATACTTGTTTTAATCTCAAAATCACAAAAATAATTCAAATTACATCGGTTGCTACTGATGTTGTGTGATCTGTCTTGGTGTTGGATCCGGATTTGGATGGTAATGATGTTGGATTGGGTTGAATCTGAAATGGATTTGGATTAGGTTAGGGGTTAATTAGGTTAGTGGTTCTTTGTTTCATCATTTGCAAGCCATAGTGGCTAAGGAATTTTGTAAGTTCTCATATCCATTATTTGATCATTAAATCTGTTGTTTGCATCTGCTTATTAGTGATAATTAGTACTGTTTGATCCGTGTTTGATGTTTGTTTAGTATAATATAGTCATAATCTGCTTTTAGTTCATTAATCGAGTAGTTAACTTAGTGTTTGGAATAGCTTATAAATCTGTGTTAGAGATTAGTTGATCGATGCTTAGTAGTTGATACATGCTTATATAGGTATTTGATAGTCATTTGAGGTCTTTGTTATAGCGCTTATACTCAAAAGTCAAAATCAACTTGTTACTAATCTAGGATCCGAATCTGTTAGAATCGGTGGGTAGTAATTTTGCAAATTAGCTTAAAACTAGTAGATCTAGCTTTTGGTAATCATCATTAGTCTAATATCATCATAATCGGTTCATTAATTTGGATCAAAATTGAGTTTGGTCAAAGTTTCATAACTGTTCTTCAATAGTCAAAACTGTCAAAAGTGTTTTTTCACAAAACTTTGTGAATCAATCATTGATTCATAATCTAGTTTTAGTGTTTGAAACTTTGGATATTACAATTTTCAACTGGTCTTAATCGATAACTCACTTTTGTTTAAACTGGTCTAGTCATTTTAAGCTTCAAATAAGCTCTCAAATCGATATTTTTCCCCTGTTCACACTCGGTATATAGCGAGTGTGAATCAGTAATTTTCGATCTGTTGCATTGGCTTCATTTCTAAGAGTTAGGAGCTTGTAATTTGGCACAGTTGTAGCTTGCCGGTGTTTTATAGGACCGCATTGTTGGTTTTTGGTCTAGCTTATTGGTTAAGCTTGTGCATAAGCTCAAACATGGACCTTAATTCATTGTTTGGCTAGATAAGCGTTTGCTTAAATCATTGATCCGAGCTTAGAGCTTGTTAGGAGTAGATATAATTAGTTGCAATTAGCTTATTTTAGTATACTTTAGCTTAAGTCATTGTTTGGTTGCATAATTAGCTTGTTTGCTTATTTTAGTAGCTTATTTCTATAAGCAGCTTGCACTACATCTTTCATATTTCACACATAAGCTGCTTGTTTCTCATTTTCATAGATTCATATTATCATTTTAGAATTTTCCTGAGAATTTCATAATTTTGGTCACTTTTTACTATTTTTCTAGATTTAAATTAGATTTCAATCAATTTTAATTAGCTTTTATTGCAAATAATTGAGAAAAAGTTCCAAAAAATAATTTTTCAATTTTCTCAGTTTAAGAAAAATATAAAAAGCATAAAAAAGATTTTTCCTTATTTTTCCACTTTTATTTGGTATTTTTCACAATTTTAATTAGATTAAAATAGTTTTAAATTTGTAGAAAATAGAAAATTAATCTGAAAAATACAAAAATAGTTTTAAAAAGTCTTTTGAGTTATTTGTGATTTTTAGAAAATAGTTTCATATTTTTCTCTTTGATTTTTATAATTTTTAGAATTTTAAATAGTTTAAATTAGTTTTTAATTTTTATAAAATCAAGAAAAATCCAAAAAAATAGTTTTAATTCTAAAATAGTTTTCTTATTACATTTTTAGAGTAAAAGTAAATTTAGGCATTTTTAGGATATCGTTTAGACGTAGTTGCATTTTTATTTACGTTTGTTAATTACGTTTTAGTATTTTGCGTTTAGGATTTCCCGTAGAATAGATTTCCTTAATTACTTTCCCATTCCCGTAGTTAATATAATCAAATCATTAATCCAAAACATCGAGCATTAAATCCAAACCAAGAACGACGTTGGCAATTCACGCCTCGTTGGGAAAACGATTCGGGTTGACTAATCCGTACTTCACGATCACACACGGATTTGATTTATTATTCTTTTCCTAAGAGAATTTGAATCTATCTTCGTGATTATTTTTGATATTGATATTGAGGATTTATCCACACACATAACCCTTAAGCCTTCATTATCAATACCACAGCCGTATCATATACCAAGGAATTATTATGATTTAGAGTAAATAATTCAATGACAATAAATTACACAATCTGCGCCCGCAGACCCTTCCATACTTCATCTTATTTGCCCGCAATTCATCAAGATAGAGCACAATTTCTTCCAATGCCCAACGCCTTCACAGGGTGGCATGCTTGATCCTTTTAGGATTATCCTTCCTAGGAGTAGGGTTCTTCTTGGGTTGAGGTTGATAGGCCATCACCGTTTGCCTTTGTCAACCTTTCCTTACCCTTCCCTTCTTGTTGTTCGCTGACGCGGTTTTGGCTTATTAATCCTTCCACCACGAATAGCAAGTACCGGCGGTAGGAACCTTTTGAGGCAACCTTTCTCATAATCAATGAGCAATATGTGTAGGTCAAGAATCGCCTTCCCACGCGCAGGCATATTGAAATTTCGACAAAACCATTAAAATCCTTGTTAAGGATCGATTAATTAGATTCACACCATGTCATCATCATAAGTTTTGCCAAGTGCTTTTAGTCGGTCCATGTAACCTTTCATTTCCGAGACATGAGCACTTACGGGTTTACCTCTCCCCGCCATACTGTGTAACGCGTCGGTCAAGTCATAAATCTCGGCGGTTTGGTTTCTCAAACATAGTTCAAGTTCATTGAGCATATTATATGGGAAATAATGTTCGAATCGCTTTTGAAGAGCGATTCCATTGTTCCCAACATAAGACAAGCCACATCATTATGACGCTTATACTCCGGTTTCCACTCGTCCTTTTGAGCTTGAGTAGCTTGAGACCGCTTGGTTCAAGATGGCAAGGTTCATAAAGATATTTCATACGTCGACAACTCTACAGACAATTCTCAAAGAAATGTGCCAATCATTGAAATTCTTAGAGCCATTCAACTTTTCTCGATCAAAAATCTTTTGAACGCGTAATTGAGTGCGATGTTAGTGTTATCGTTATTTTGAGCCATTTCTACAGAAAAAAGTTCAAGTATTAGTATTTTCGATAATACAATTTTTCAAGAAAATAAAATATACCCAACGGTAATATAAACATATAACCATATAATTTTCTCGAAAACTAGGATCCAAATTATCATAGGTTCATTACATCAGTTGATCTGCTAGCAACAAACGCATATAATAAGGTAATCTGTCGAACATTAATTGGCAAACAATTTCCAACTCCTAGATCATTATGGGATTTATATTTTCCAACGCTATTGCAAATATAAACATGTTTCATCCCATCTTATGCCATTGAGTCCAGGTCTCACTTCCTACTCAACTTAAGTATCTAACTTAAAGAACTGCAAATATGGACTTTACATAGAGATTTACCTCTCCATCACAATCTAGCCAAGTACTGTCATGACGTAAATTGCAACTTCAAGTGTTCCTATTAATTAGATGGCATATTCTTAATTTAAAAGGGTACTAGTTTTGATTTTATGTGGTCAAATCAAATATGTACAAAGATGTCATGCATTCATCTTGTAGCATAAATTTAATAAAAAAACTTTTTATTACCAATTCATAAAGATCAAATTATCAAAGTTTTGATTGAGGTATTGGGTTCACCAATCAAGGAATTTAGTATTAATTATCATCCATTATACCGTACTTTTGCATAAGTGTAAACACTTAGTGTTTCGGATAATTACCACCGAAGTGGCGCATGGAATTAAAACTAATTCGCCCTTAAGATGAGCTTGTACATTTTATGGCTTACTAAGTAGCTCCATTCGAACTTACAGAGGCGGAGGACCGTAAGCGCAAACGCATAACCTTAGACATCCATTCGATGTGACGTGCGCACTTTTAAATAACCCTTTATAGTTCATTCGAATGGGTGAGCCGTTCGGTCATTGTACCAAAGTCACCAATCAATTAAACTATTGAAAACTTAACTCTTCCAAAACAAATCAAATTTCGCCATTGTTTAGTCCGTATTATTTTTCTATTCAAAATTACCCTTTGCTTAAAACCTGTCTAACATAATAAACAAACAAGTAACAAATAAAAATAAACTACTAAAAACAATGCGCACATAATAAACAATTTATACGTGTAAACAAGTAGCCACATGCAACTTATTCGATAAAACCCTATTAATAATCAATATCTAGGTTAAATTAATGTATATATTAATTTAGGGTTTTACTCAAAGAATAGAAAGTGAGCCACATACATCGATGAATCGATTACGTAAACCCTTAATTAATTATACCAAATTGCACATAATTGATTTATTATATATATATATATATATATATATATATATATATATATTGAGTCTTCCCAATTCAAGATTTATCGTAAATAAATATGTCTCAACAATTAAACAATATATCAAAGCAACTTATCCATGACTAACATGCATGTATAATCATGGATATCATAACAATTTATACAAATAAGTCACAAGATCGCATATAAAATTCCATGACACATAACAAATTATTCATGAATTAATCACGTAATCAATATTAATTCTATGTTTTAATAAGGTTAGCAAACAATTTTCAAAACCCTAAAAAATATGTGTATGTCGACATAATAAAAAAAATAGGGTACGCCCCAATTTACAAAAAAATTCGACCAAAACATAAATTAAACATAAACCCTAGATTAACATAGCAAACAACATACAAGTATTTGTTTTATTACGCGTTTATGTAATTAATTACTCATTAAAACCAATGACTCGTGATGCCACTGTTGGAATTATATATCAAGACATTCAAATAAATAATCACAAAAACATCAAAGTAATAGTGCGGAAGCGTATAGGATTTATTAATGACAATTAATTAACATAAAATCCACAAACTAGCAACGGATGAACCCTAATTTGATTTAGTTAGGATTATGTGAATTACCCCTTACCGTTTTGTAATTCAATCCAAGATAATAACAAAAGTATGTTATTACTATGTTCTTGTACACACGTACTAAACCGAATTAAAGTAATGTTAGTTTTTATAAAACAAATAACTTGATTTTGTGGAAAAGACTTGGATCGACCCTATAGGGGTGTCGACCAGTTTTTGAGAGCAAAAACACACACAAACAATTTAGGGTTTAGCTTGTGAATACAAGAGATGCAAAAACAAGACCCTAAGCCTTGTTTATATACCCAAGCAAACTTGGTGAACAAGTTGTAGATTGTTTCCTAATACCCCTAGGCCGATCGGTTCATAACCTCCACAAGGGGTTCCGGAATCTTCCAAACTTTGCAATTAATGAACCCTAATTTGATTTAGTTAGGATTATGTGAATTACCCTCACCGCTTTGTAATTCAATCCAAGATAATAACAAAAGTATGTTATTACTATGTTCTTGTACACACGCACTAAACCGAATTAAAGTAATGCTAGTTTTATAAAACAAATAACTTGATTTTGTGGAAAAGACTTGGATCGACCCTATAGGGTGTCGACCGATTTTGAGAGCAAAACACACACAAACAATTTAGGGTTTAGCTTGTGAATACAAGAGATGCAAAAACAAGACCCTAAGCCTTGTTTAAATACCCAAGCAAACTTGGTGAACAAGTTGTGGATTGTTTCCTAATACCCTAGGCCGATCGGTTCATAACCTCCACAAGGGTTCCGGAATCTTCCAAACTTTGCAATTAAGTCCTTTTCCAAATACCTTTAACGACCGTTAGTCCATTACATTAATTACTTAACGTCCGTTAGTTATTTCGTTTAATAAATAAATAAATACAACATTTATATTTAATTATTAACTTTAAATTCTCATACGTAAAGTGTGCAATCCCATAGTCTCGAGTTCGATCCTAACTCACGTCTACTAATTTATATCCATAAAACCAACAAGCTTAAGGCTAAAACTTAGATACAATTGCAATCTAAATATATGCATTGGAAGTGCATTATAATTATTAGCTTGCATATACCCAAAAGAACAAAACATAACCAAAAAAAAAATACTAACATGGTTAAATATCAAGTCCGAACCAATGTTTTAAAACCATTTTTTTAGCTACCTGGTTTAGTCGTCGGTTTACTGGGTCACCGGTTGAACCATCTGGTCGAACCAATTCTATACTTTATGTATACTCTTTTTCCTATATTTTATATGTGTTGTAGCATGATCTCATGATCTATAACACTTTATTACTATATTCGATTGAACCGATAAAAATACTGAGACTCTACTAATAAGCTTTGTTTTTAAGTTCTATATCTATAATATTATAGCAAAGATTTGCAACAACAATCAACTTATGATTCTAATTTATAGTAGTCTATATTAAAACAATATTAGTTGGTGTTTATAAGATAGGTTATACTACATTGCTGCATATATAATGGGCGATTGTGTCTAATGAACCCGAAAAAGTTTAGAGCTTGCGAGTTTCTTAATCGATTCATGAACAGGACATATTTTCTCACTCAAGACATATGCAAAGAAGCTTCACAAACCAATGATTTAGTGTGAAACAGGACATATGAAAGGACGAAGATATCAGAGGCTTTCAAAACCAGTAAGGATTTTAATATTGTGTTTCTTTCAAATGTTATCAATCCAAATTCCTGAGGCAAATGTGATTAATCAAATTTCGTCACATGTTGGTTCAAGACGTTAAGAAGCCCAACGACTTGGGCGCATTCTTAGAGCAAAGGGTACTCTCCAGGATAGAATGGCGGGAGGAAAAGAGGAAAACAATGCCGATGTAACACCCCCAATCCCAATATTGGAACCAGAGGTCACATTTATAGCCCAAATCTTCTTAAGTCCATATGCGGTGTCCAATTGCAAAGTGTCTAAGTCAAGTGTCTCACTTAAAACACCCCGATCAACCCTAAATACCTGTTACGGAGAAAAGAAATGCGGGGCTCAATGCGCGAATGTTGACAACAGATAACAAGTAAAACAACACATAACAGTAAAGACAAAGTAAAAAAGATGAGGTCCAAAAATACTTTCTTGAATTATATTTACACAAAATAGGATCGTTTAATCTCCAGAAATAAATCACACCCATCATATCAATATACCTTCAAACATCGGAGTAATCAAAGAAATGTAAGGCTAAAGCAACAAAGGGTTTAGGCAATTTATACCAAGTGCCTACTTAACCGAATATCCAAAGTGCACACTCCCGGTGCCAAAATCATAACCGCTAGGATTCATGACTCCAAGTGCATCCCAAAATTAGAAGGTGTTTATGGACACTACATCACATAAACATATCATAATGAATCATAAGCTAGGGTGCACCCATACACCTCTCAAAATAACTAAAGGCTCTCCACATGAGTAAAATAAACAGAAGGGGAGACGTCGTGAGTGTAAGAGTGTGAAAGTCTCTATGCCATTCATCTCATAATACGGTACATTAAATATGAATACATAGATGATTCTAGATATGGGCCGAGAGCCCAATACAAAAACATAGTTAATATTACGGGCTAACACTCCCCCGCAGTTGGAGCGGGATAACGCTCAAACTGGTACGGAACTCCTCAAACAATGCAGAAGGCAATCCTTTAGTGAAAATGTCTGCATACTGATAGCGAGAAGGAACGTGAAGAACTCGAACCTGACCAGCAGCAACCAAGTCTCGAACAAAATGAATATCAATCTCAATGTGCTTGGAACGCTGATGTTGAACAGGATTGCAAGATAAATAAACGGCACTAACATTATCACAGTAAACAAGCGTAGCGGAAGACAACGGTGTATGCAACTCACGGAGCAAATTCCATAACCAACAAGTCTCAGCAACAGCATTGGCAACACCACGATACTCTGCCTCTGCACTAGAACGAGAAAGGGTCGGTTGACGCTTAGAGGACCATGACAATAGGTTGTTGCCAAGAAATACACAGTATCCTGAAGTCGATCTCCTAGTGGTAGGACAACCAGCCCAATCTGCATCTGAATAAGCAACCAAGGATGTAGTAGATGAGGCAAACAACTGAAGCCCATAGTCTAAGGTACCCTGAACATACCGCAAAATTCGTTTGAGAGCCGAAAAATGGGGTTCTCGAGGGTCATGCATATGAAGACAAACTTGCTGAACTGCATAAGATATATCTGGGCGAGTAAAGGTGAGATACTGAAGAGAGCCTGCAAGACTCCGATATAAAGTAGGATCAGAGACCGGATCACCATCATCCCCGCTTAGACTCGGTGTCAGGGAGTCCGACCGGGATTACAATTAACCATATGTGCTCTCTCCAAAACCTCAATAGCATATTTCTTCCGAGATAAAACAACCTCAAGGATCACGTAATGTAGATACCCAAAAATAATTAAGTGGACCCAGATCCGCATAGCAAACTCATGATGTAAGGATCCAATAATCACGCAACAAACTCTCGGAAGAAGCGGTGAGAACAATATCATCAACATATAATAACAGTAAGCGATGATCCGTCCCTCGTGCAGATATAAATAATGATGAGTCACAACGACTGAGAAAACCCAACTCGAGTGATATAAGATGCAAATCAAAAACCAAGCTCTAGGGGCTGCTTGGTCCATACAGAGACCGCCATAATAAACACACATAATCGGGATGCTCGAATCTCGAAACCCCGAGGTCGATGCATATAAACTGCCTCATATAAGTCACCATGTAAGAAAGCATTCTTGACATCAAGTCGATGAATCGCCAATGTCTAGTAGCTAAACTCGAGCAGTCCGAATAGTGCCCGGTTTAACCACGGGACTAAATGTCTCATCTACATCAACTCCCTCTAATTGATTACTACCATTCGCCACAAGACGAGCCTTGTACCGACTAAGAGTGCCATCAGCCAAATACTTATGGCGAAAAAGCCACATAGAGCGAATAATGTTGGTGTCAGTGGGCCTAGGCACTAGAGTCCAAGTTTTGTTCTTAATAAGTGCAGTGTATTCATCACGCATAGCATTTTGCCAATTTGGATCAGTAAATGCATCACGATGGTTTTTTGGTAATGGTGAAACAGAAGACACATGCATATTGAGACGCTCAGTAGGACGATTAGTCCCGACACGAAATCGTGTGACCATAGGATGAATCGATACAGGGTTAGGGTTGTGAGGAGGGTCCGGGATAATGTGTTGGTGTTGGTTTGCGGGTGGTGATGGATTTGGTGTATGTTGTTGGGCGGCAGGTGGTGTTGGGGATGGTGATGGGTCATGGGCTGCGTCATGTTGGGATGTATTGGGATTGGTGGGAATTGGTGTAGTTGGCTCGTTTGTGGGTTGAGTGATGTTGGGTCGCATTGCGGGGCGGATGGAATGAGTGGAGGATTTATATCGGGTGAGTCATCCAAGAAATTGTATTTAGGTGCCGATGTTGGTTTAGAAGTGCCATATGGAAAAACAGTTTCATCAAAGGTTACATGTCGAGAAATAATAATTTTATCGGTGTGTAATTCGAGGCAACGATACCCACGATGATTTGAAGCTTGACCTAAATAGATGGAGGGTGTGGCGCGTGGTTCAAGTTTGTGATTAGGATATAAGTGGGGGTAACATAAGCAACCAAATGTGCGTATAAGACTATAATCCGGGTTTTGGCCAAACAGTCGGGTATAAGGAATTTCGTTGGCAATAGCGGTTGAGGGCAAGATATTGAGTAAGTGAATGACCATATTGAGAGCTTCAACCCAAAATGTTGGTGGAAGGTTGGCTTGAAAAGCAAGGTCCGAATGAGATTATTGATGGTGCGAACCATGCGTCAGATTTGCCATTTTGTTGTGATGTTTTGGGGCATGAAAAGCGAAACCAATGCCATTGTCGGCAAAAAAGTGTATGTAGGTTACGGTTGTCAAATTCACCACCATGATCACACTGAAGGGACCGGATTTCACACCTAAATTGAGTGCGAACATAATTACGAAATATTAAAAATTTTGACAAGACATCAGATTTGTTAATTAAAGGGTAAACCCAAACAAAATGCGAATAATGATCCAAGAACAATACGTAATATTTAAAACCCGAAAGACTCGGAATTGGTGAAGTCCATACATCCGAGTGAATAATGTCAAAACAAGCATTAACGACAGTATTTGAACTGGAAAATGGAAGTCTAACATGTTTGCCAAGCTGGCAAGCATGACAAAGCATGGGAGGCTTCTCATTATTACATGAAATGGAATTATTTGAAACTAGACGACGCAACACTTCACTTCCTGGATGTCCAAGACGCTGATGCCACGTATGTTGACTGACTAGAAGTGCTTGAGGAATAGGAGACGGAGCAGTGACTGGATAAAGGTCCCCCGTGCTATCACATCGGAGAAGCACCCGACGTGTCATGAAATCCTTAACAGAAAATCCAAAGGGATCAAATTCTACAGTGCAGTGATTTTTACTAACAAATTGACGAACAAATATTAAATTTTTGACAATATGGGGGGTTATAAGAACATTATTTAGGTGAAGAGGTCGAAAGGGAGTTGGCAAAATACTATGACCCGTATTGGTGACAGGAATAGAATGCCCATCACCAACCGAGACGGACGGATACATGCACGTATTAAAAACATGACTAAGACTATTAACTGAAGCATTAAGATGTGAGCTCGCACCTGTGTCCATGTTCCAAGCGCCATTCTCGAGACCCGAACCAAACGTAGAACGAAACTGTCCCAAAACTTGTTGACCCAAGACCTGTTGACCCGAAGCAAATGGGAGACCCACCGGATGTTGAACCGTAGAATGAACCATGATAAACTTATATGAGGATATCCTCACTCACGTCACTCTCAAACCAAACTTTATTAAAGTAAAGAAAGAAATCAATATCTTAAAAGTGAGATAATACTTAATCTAGAGCCCAATACAAAAACATAGTTAATATTACGGGCTAACAGTGAGCCATCACACCCCCACGGTAGTGTCATGCCATCGGTGCCACAATGACATGCACGTGGTACCTCCACAAGTAGTTAACTCGGTATACCTAATTTCCACTCTAATTTTACAAAAAAGGTTCCTATGTTTGCACGAGTGAACATATAAACCAACCTTACACAAGAGTTACGTTCACCGTGCATATGAATCCTAAGTCAAAGAAATCAAAAACCGCTCACATAATTATGATTTTAACAAAACGTTTACTGAAAAATCATATTTTTCATAAAGCTCCAATGTTATTCACAAAACATATCTTTCCAAATGATTTTCATAAACCAACAATTATCAAAATATGCATCGCTTAGAATAAAGGGAATCATAGCACAAGGATATCAAAACTAAAAGTATCGCAAGGATTTGGATATAAGGAAATCAAGTAACATTGAAAGAGAGTACGAAGAACCGTACAGAAATACAAACAATCAAAGAAACACTTTTAGAAAGACATCCGTACCTGAATTGAAGTCTAAACGAAGCTAACAACAAAAAGTTGCTACCTGCTTGTCGTCAATCTATCAGAAAAAATAACTAATGTTAGATCTTAAAATATATTTGGACAAATGGTTCCTAGTAGTGATGACTTTGAAAATGTGTTATACGAAAATAAGACACAAGATCTTTAAGGACTTCTTATAAAGAGTTAATTTCATAAATCGTCCATGTGGTTTGTCGGGTGTAACAAAAATGATCTCTAGAAAGAAAATTTAACGGATCTTCTCTCTGTGGTTTTGACGTGTATCGCGTTTGGTCCCTGACACTAGTAAAAAAAGGCCAACCACGGGACCAAACCTGATATGGGTCAAAACCCTTAAGGAGAGGATAGTAAATAAAATGAAAACCATAGGGATCAAAACCGATACGGGTCAAAACCATAGGGAGATGATCCGTTAAAAAAAAGTTGTAGGGACCAATTTTGTTAAATCCAACAAACCAGAGGGACAATTTGTGAAATTAACTCTTTTATAAAATGCAAAGCTAACACTAGTTAAAAACTTAGTTTTAAGTACTAAACAAAATATACTTAAAGCAAAGGAGTTAACATTTTAAGGAATGAAAGAATGTTTTTGGAATTTAAAGTTTTATTTGAAAATAAAATGCTTGGGGGTTAATTAAGGAAAATATATATGTAAGAAAAGAAGACAGAGACCTGATGCATCTCCCTTCTCTTTTTTCTTCTTTATAAAACTCCATTAATATTAAGTTCAAATATTTTACATGGACTAACCAAAATTCCAAATATTTCACGTCGAGTTTCAAGACCTACTTATTCTACACCTAAAACAACCTGATATGACTTGTAAATAACTAAAAGAAACTGGTAAAGTCATAATGAACATACCTTGAAGAATCCTTAAAGTGTTGGTGAAGATGAAGAGAAGAAACCAACAAAATGGTGCTTTTGAAAATTGCCCGTTTGAGCTCCTAAGCTACAGACCATTCAATCCTAGCTTGTGCTTTATAGCAAAAATGAACAATGGTCAAAAGTTCAAGAGAAGTTTGTGGGTTGATGTTCACGTGATAATGTCTCCTACGCAAGATGGGTTATACACCTTTCTAATCTTTCTACTCCTTAGTATCTACATGCAGATACACAGGAAATGTACTACTCAAGGAGGCAGCAATTTCTGATTGATGAAGGTTATAGTTTCAAGGTGATAACAAGCCTTCCACCACCAGACAGAGGAGCCGAGTTGTACTATCATCGTCTGAAGGATCAAAATCAACTTCTTCTTGATGAGGTTTTAAATGCTAGTGATGATGAAGTAGGCATGGAAATATTGAAAGATGATGCAGACGGCAAAGCGCTTCATAAGGATCAACTCAAGGGATCCATGAATAGACAAAAGGGAAGCTTTAACAAAGAGCAAGCCCAAGGTTCCGGCAAAGAGACATCAACTGTTTGCTAAGCGTTTTAGTCGGAAATGGCATCTAATATGAAAACTGGACTCCACCTGTATAATGTTCAGAAACCTATAAACATTTCATGTGTTCAAAAACATTGAGTTCATTATTTGTGATTTAATAAATGTTTAGCACATTTATATATGATTTGGGATGTATGCATTAAGATAGACTTTGACACATTATCACTCGTTCGGCTCGTCTTTTGACCCGTTCACTTTTAGTGAGTTTTACTTAATTTGACCCGTTTGAGATACAAAATAATCCAAATCGACTTCTTTATATGTTTTGAGTCAAAGTTGCCACATATATCTAGTAGAGCAGAGAAGTACTGCCACATTGTGTAATGGGACTTTTAAGACTCTCAGTTGTGTTGGTGGAACATAGACGTTTTGTAGCAGGAATCTAGAATTGTTCATAAGCGAGCGCAAGCATTGCCCAAGCACGGAAGCATGTCATTGAATGATATGACTAAAGACCTGTTCCAAAAGTTAATTATCTATCATACTCAAAATTATTCTCCTCGTATCGAATCAACTACAATGTAGCTTTTTTAATCTTGTTGATCTCTGAGCCGACACATATAGCGGCTTTGCATACTTGAAATGACAATCAATGTGCTAATGATATGTTGTTTGGCGTTCAGTTTTATCAGTTAATGTTTCAATCATACTGATTATGGCCATAAGGCCAAGACGCGTGTGGTTTAACTTAAGAATGTCATGGGTAATAAACTCAATAGCTGAATACGCAGAACAACTTCAATTATTGAAAGTGATGTCGATTCTACTATCCATTGGATGTGAGGAACCAAGATTTGTGAAAAATTATTACCCGAAAGTGACACATTACCAAAGTTTACCATCTATGGCAATGGACGAGACCTTGATTCCGACATTTGTGTATGATAGCAGTAACGAAACACTAACTTATACTTGATGCGATAATGGCTGTGTTTTCAACATTGATTGTTTAGCCCTGCTAAGGTTATCTTCATTTCATTTATTGTTTTCATGTTACTTCATTAAAAGAAGAAACTTGATTAACTTCCAATACAAGCATCATAAGCCATAGTGCCATATTTGTCAACTCCTGATATTTAACTTTTACGGCGTGACTCTACCTAAGCCATAGCTTTTATCGAATTATCTGAGCTTAAGCCCAAATCATAAAGACTCGTGAAGCTAGGCTAAGGTCGTCTAGTATGAGCTTGGATCAGCTATTTTCAAGCCATAGCCGCAGTCAAATAAGATAAAGCAATCTAGGAGGTAAGCAAACTCAATCAAGAATTTAGTACATAAGCTAAAGTAGGACCCGTATTATACAAGAACTACCAGGCTCCCTAGATTATCTTGTTCAGTTGTGACCTACAAAATTATATTTGATTCCCGACATTTCAATATCATAATTAACAATGTCAAAAAATGTCTTCTATATAAGAAGATATGGCATCACTCGTTCTTGCTTCGGACAAGAGAGATGCGTTAGGGAGGAAATAGATTGAGCAATTGACAAAAGTTAAAAAGAGGGCTATGGCCGCCATGGTTGTTGGAGCTCCGTTCCTAATATTGCCGGTATTTCTCCTTATTTCACACATTAGGTATAATCGATTAATCCTATAACCTCCTAAAAATCCTCTAAGAGGTCACTCCACAAAGACTTGGTGATTCCGAACCTGCAAACCAAACACTTGATACGCCATATGACCCACTTGCAAAAATCAAACACCAAATGATGCATGTACACCATCCAAATCTGCAAAACTTATTATTAATATATTTATCTTTTCATGCTACGCAGGATTTCAAAGATGCGGCAAAAGTTGCAGGTTACGATGGAATAATTATCTGCCACCAGGTTTAAAAGGAGGGAAGCTTTTCGTTGCAAGAAGCCGCACTCATAATTGAGCTACACAACATGTTACGAAAAAAGACCATGAGCTACTTTACACACAGTTTCTTTATATACTTTCATTAAAGATGTTTAATTTCTTTTGTTATTTTCTTTAACAATAGATGGGCACAAATAGCAAGTTACTTACCAGGAAGAACCGATAGTGCTGTAAAAAACTTCTGGAACTCCAATACGAAAAAGAAACTCATTCAGTTCCAACTGCAAACGATCAATGATCAAGCACGTCGTGCTGATGCAACATTGCCTTTGGTCAAACCTGATCAAGAAACTGAGAATGAAGTTGACCTCGATGTTGATCTTCCTCCTCTTCCACCATAATTCGTGAGAGTATTTTGACCCGATACTTGATCAAAATTGGGATCCGAATGATCTGATAATGCAAGCTAGAAGCGAGAGCGACAGCAATGAATATGATCACTAATAGTCAACCAAATATTCAGTTCATATGTCATAACTTTAACAGTATTTGAACTCTCAAACTATGTATTGACAGTGATCATGAACATACTACAAAACATTTGGATTGTGTCTTGGTTCCTCTGAAGGCACAATCCAAACAAGCAATCCAGTCTTCTCATAGGTACCCATCGGTCAGAAAAGAATAATATAGATCATAACTGACAGCATTGTTAATATAAATTTACCACTTAGAGCAGTTACGTCCACTGCTAACTCACTAAAGAAAACGATTTTATACTGTTTGTATACTTGAATACTAATACATTTCAAACTGTGAAGTCAGATATCATAAGTTCGGATCACATATAATGAGATAACTCAGTACAGATGGAAGTATAAAACAAACCAACGATTTCATATAGGATATTAACAGAGATCACGATCCTCGCAGAGTCTTGTGTAAGTGTACATGTTAGTAGTAACATACAATCATACAACAAAGTAGAAACACTAAACATCTAAAGTGAATTAAAACCAACAACTACTCGTCATCTTCATCTTCTTCAAATTCTTCTTCTTCATCATCCTCGTCAGTTTCTTCATCCACATCCTCGTCGATTCCTTCAACCACGTCCTCGTCATCAACTATGAAACCACCCAACGTTTCATCAGCTTCATCTTCATCGTCATCATCTTCAACATCAACGTCCATCGCAAAACTCTTTGTAGTATCAGTACCACTTTTACTTGTACTCGCTCCTTTTTTGTTTTTCTTTTGATCTTTTGACCTAGTCTTATACTTGGGTTTTGGGTCATTTTTTAGTTTCTTAATCAATTCAGCGTCTTCTTCACTCTCACCCGTCCAAACATCATCATCCTCGTCATCATTCGCTGCACCTTTCTTCCTCTTTCGTCTTTTTCCCTTTTTTGCTTTTTTATTACTAACTTCATCTTCGTCATCTTCATCACTGTCTTCTTTATGTTCTTCAAGAAACCAGTCCCAACTCCGTATGTCGCGGATCATCTTCTTCGGGTAGTTATCAAACTCGTGTCCCATAACAACAAAACCGAACTCTGCAATTTACCATCAAAATAATAAATAAGCAGACATAAGTGTAGATGGCTTAAAATTGGGGTGTTTGGTCATGCATTTTAAAAGTGAGTATTATAACTTTGCCACATAACTATAGATGCTATGTAAGGAGGCATTTAGACATCCATCTTGATAGTAGCTATCACATCTCGACCCGTTACTATGTATAATAGATAACAAAGTCCTTGAACGTCCATCTTGGAAGCGGTTATTACCTTTCAAAATGCAGTAAAATGAAATGTGATCATTTTGACTTGAAATGTGAAAACCAGAATCACATCCAAACACCCTTTCATCTAAAATCTCAGCAACCAAAAATTTAGGCTAGGACTGTTCGATAACTGTAATGTTATATTCTAATACTTTGAAAACAAAATAAGTGAATCTAAACAAATGTAACTATACTATAGTCGATTTTCAAGTTTTCCCATAAATCCCTGGACTGAACGACTGGTTGGAACTAAATGAGAACAGAAAAAAAAGACAATGTGGAATCTGAAACAAGGACAAGTGTATGCCTGTAGCCCTGTACCAAACCTAGTTACGGTTTATAACGTCTGGTGTGATGCCAGACATTCAACCTTAGCAAAGTTGTATAAAGCTAAGACGACATCACTTTTAAGTTTCAAGAATTAAAACTCAGAGAATGTAACTAGATTTGAGTTAAATACCATATTGAACTGCTGAACTACACAACAACAACAAACCCAATCCCGCCTAGGCAGGGTATGGGGGAGGTAGAATGTAGACAGATCCTACCCCTACACCAGGGTAAACCCGTGTGTAGAGAGACTGCTTCCAACGAGACCTCCGGCAAGTGCATGTGTGCTAGTGCAAAAGGATAGAGATAGCATACGACAAAAACAATAGGCAAAAGTGTAGTAAAAAGAAAGCAAGCAAACAGGGCAGACAGGAAAAAGAACCACGCACAAGCACACCGACAAATAAGCCAATATCAAAGCGCAACAGAAATAAAACCAAAAGCCCAGGCACACCAAAAGCATACCAACAAAAGGGGGCAACCCAGAGCAAAGCAAAGTAGCACACGAGGCATAAAGCAAATGCAGAAAAAACACGTAGCACCAAAAAACCAAAACGCAGGGGGCAATACGAAGCAGGCAAAGCCTAAGGGAGCAACAATAGAGCAAAGCAAACCACGCACGGGGCCTAAGACTACGGCAAAGTAAAAGGAGGCCACACAACAAAACACGGAAGGAGGCAAAAGGGGGCACCTAAAAGCCAAGCACCTAGCGCCACTACCCGCAAATCCTAATTCTATCCCTCCACCCCTTCCTATCTGAGATCATGTCCTCGGTCAAACTAAGCTCCATCATGTCAAGCTTTAGTCTATCCTCCCATCTGATATTGGGTCTGCCTCGCCTTCTCACGCCATCTACATCTAGCGCTTCGACCCTTCTAACTGGCGCTGACTGTGGCCTCCTCCTGACATGTCCGAACCACCTCAACCTTCCTTCTCTCATTTTCGAAACAATATTCCCGACCTCAAGTTTTGCTCTGAAAACTCCGTTCGGGATCATGTCAAGCAAGGTTTTACCACAAGTCCATCTTAGCATCCTCGCTTCGCCACCTCTACCACATTAGCATGCGCTTTAATATGGACCAACATTCGAGCCGTACAAGATAGCCGGTCTAATCGCCACCTTATAGAATTTTCCTTTAACTTAAATGGGATGTTCTCGCATGCAAAGGACTCCTGAGCCGCCTCCATCTCGCCCACCCCGCCTAATCCGGTGGGTTACGTCCTCATCTATCCTCCCCGATTATGTATTATCGATCCTGTATCTAAAGACTCTCGGGTGTCGGATCTCGATCACCGATATGAATATCAATTTGTTCGCGGTGACTGCTCAATCCTCCCAAAATCACATCTCGGTATTCGCCTTCTCCCGCTCACCAAGGCCATTGTCTTCAAGAGCCTTCCTCCAAGGTTCAAGCTCGGTGTTTAACCTTCCACCGATTCTCGCCACCAACACAATGTCATCAAGAAAGATCATGTTCCACGGGATGCCCTCTTGTACCCTCTAGTTAACTCATCTAGAATCAAGGCGAAGAGGTAGGGGCTAATGGCGGATCCTCGGTGGAGCCCAACTTCCAGGGAAAAACTCGAGGTCCCCATGTGGACCGTACACAGTCTTAGCACCTCGTACATGTCCCTAATGACTCTCACGTATCTATTTGGGGTTCCTCTGTCGATAAGAGTTCTCCAAATCAACTCGCGCGGAACGCTATCATAAGCCTTTTCAAGATCAAGGAACGCCATATGCAAGTCCTTTTGTCTTTCTCTATACTTCTCCATGAGACTTCTGAGAAGGTGGATAGCCTCAATCGAGGACCTTCCTGGCATAAAACCAAATTGGTTCTCCGACACCTCGTCTCCCTTCTCAACCTTTTCTCAATAACTCTCTCCCAAAGCTTCATGGTGTGGCCGAGAAGCTTAATGCCCTATAATTGCTACACACTTGTACATCTCCCTTATTCTTGTAGATGGGGATGACTTCACCGAGTCTCCATTCATCCGCATCTTGTCCCGTAGAAGATCTTGTTGAAGAGGCACGTCAACCAATCTAACCCCTATCTCCCGCACACCTCCAAGCTTCTATGGGATTTGGTCCGCCCACCGCTTTGTTTCTTCCCATCTTCGTAGTGCGATCTTCACTGGTTGACTAATCCTCGAATAGTAGCACTCTGTACGTTGGCTAAGGTTCTCTTGTTCCGTGCAGCCTTCAGCCCTTCCTACCTTGAAAAGAGATGAGAAGTACTCTCCCCATCTCTTCCTGATATCCTCTACGTTTACAATGGTCTCTCCCCATATTGAACTGCTGAACTGAAAACCAAAAATAGGTTTGGGATCAACAAATGTCAAAACGCATGGGAGTCCAATCCTACTATATTCATGTTGATTTTCAATTCAATATTTTTCAAAAACCGATTCTTAGTTCAATGTACAACCATATCAAAATAGACACCAAGGGACTGGGCAGATATAGCAATATTAACTTGTCTGTTTATAAAGTGGACACTTTAGGTTAACTTTTATCTCAAACGGGTCAAACAGAAAAAGACAACGATTTCAAAAGGCAAAGTCAAATCTATTTTGATCAGAGCCTGAATATCATATTTAACACACTAAGTCGCCAAGCTTGAAAGAAGGACAAGGCTTCACGGTAAAAGCAACCTGACTGTTTTGGTGGCATAAAAATACCAGTTTCGACCCAACCCGTTTGACACATTATCTAAACCGACGACAATGTGTAGAACATTTGCCACCTAACAGGCAAAAATTAACAACTCCTAGCACGGCTGGCACAAAAAAAGTAAAAACAAAACATGCTACAAAATACATGTCATTTTTGTCACTCTATTTCATTTATAAATCATAAAAAATTGGATATTTAAGCTTAAAAATCTACATTCTTTGATAAAAATAACACTTTTATACGAATTTAAACAATTTTAAATACAGGCTGACATAACTAGCAGTAGTTGCAAATTTTTTATTTTTTATTTTTTTTATAATAAAAACGTTCCTTAAGGTAGTTGTGTATTATAGCGTTTTTAATTAAATAATCATTTGGCAACGAGAATTTATCTTTTCTAAATGTTACTTTTCATATGCTACTTGAAGAAGCATTTACCGTTTGCTTAGCTTTTCATCATTTTACACTGTTCTCAAGTTTTTTGAGTAACAAAAAGTAAAGAAATAGGAAGTAAACTAACATTTTACTTCAAAATCAACCATATCACCCTTCTTTCAAATCCACCATATCACCCTTTCTTTTTCAGTCATTTTCCTTTTCTGTCCCTCCTTAGGTAATACTCGAGAACACAACTCTTTTTGTTTCTCTTCATTTTCTTTCCTTTCCTTTTCTGTCCCTTTTCTTGTTGTGTTCTCAAGTTGGTTTTATAAAGAAAAGGGAAAGTAATGAAAGAAAACAAAGTATCTATCGTGTTCTTGAGTTTTTTTATGAAGGAAAAGGAAGTAAATCTCAGAAAAAGAGGAAAATTTTGGGCTATTTGGAAGTAAAGTGTTTCCTCCCAAAAGTGGGAGGAAATTGTTTACTTTACATTACTTTCATTTTCTTTATTAACAAAACTCAAGAACACAGTGTAAATTATACTCGAGAACACAACTTTTTTTGCTTCTCTTAATAATTACACACAGAGATACAACTACGTCACCAAACACTTTTATAGAACATGCTAGCAACTACCGTATTTTTTTTCCTTTCTTTTTTTTATAGGCAGCAACTACCGCTAACTAATGTTCCTAGTTTTGCCAAACATATGCTAAAAGGTATGCGCTAAACGCCCCAAAAAGCTCGTCACCAAACACAAAATTCAACATTTAACATATAAAATAACAGGATCAAAATCTGTAACATCACCCCTTAAACTTTCAATTTCACTCCCTAAACATCCGTTTTCATTTGGGTTACTAATCTTATGAGACATGCCATTTTCGGGTCACTGAACTTATAAAAATATAAGAAAACATCACCGAACTTGTAAAAACACGACGTTTATGTTACTTAACTACCAAAATTAAACATTGTATAAAAATACATGAAAACTAAAAATCAAACCTTTAACAGGATCATCAACATCAACATCTGTAACATCACCACCCCCTAAACTTTCAATTTCACCCCCTAAACTTTCCCCAATCTCATCAATTTCTTTCACCTTAAACCAAACAAAATCCTTACCCCCAAAACAAAACTCATCACCCACTTTCAACACCCCCTTGTCCCCCCTTCTATAAACCTTAATCTCATCTCTTTCAACTTCATGTACCCAAATGGGGTTTTTCCATACACCACAATTTCAAAATTCCTTTCGGGTATTGTAATTCAAGGTAATGTGATGACGGAGACTGTTTGTGTGGTGTTTGGGATAAGGATTTGCGGCCGAGTTGGATTGGGGTGTTTGGGTTTGGGTTTTGGAGGGTGATTTTGGAGCCTTTTTGGGATTCCAGTTCCATTTTTGAAGTTTGACTTTTTGACTGGTGTTGAAATTTGACGTGGAGTTTTTTTCTTTTTTTCCCCCTGTTTGGTATGCAGCTTTTTTTGACGTGGAGTGTAACTAGAATTATGTATGGGCCTAGCCTAATACTAACATCATTTCCTGCTATAAAAAAAATGTGAATGGGACGAGGGTTTTTGCAAATTAGGTAACCAAAATCCAATCGAATCAAATAAAACTGAATCAAACTTGTAACGAAACAGAATTTGTTAAAACTGAATCAAACACAAATATACCAAGGGGGTGTTTGTTTCAGCTTATATAGTGGGATTATGGCTTATTTGGTTTTCGGCTTATGTTTCACAAGCTCGCTTTTTGTGGCTTATTTGAAACATTTCAGCTTATATAAACTTATCATAATATCATGTCAAAATAAGCTTCTATAAGCCGAAATATTTCAAAATAAGCCACTAAAACTAGGCTTGTGAAACATAAGCCAAAAACCACATAAACCATTAAGTTTATCATGTCATAATCAGCTTATATAAGCCGAAAATTTTCAAAATAAGCCACAAAAGCTGGGCTTATGAAACATACACCAAAAACTACACAAGTGATAAGCCCACTATATAAGTCGAAACAAACACTAACAAACATTTATTCATATTGCACCCTAAGATACAAGATACAGTTCTGCAACGCCCAATATTTAGATGGGCCTCAAAACCATGATCTTTATAAATAAGTAATACTTCAAAGAAAAAGGCCCATCAACTTTAACTTCATAAGCATTTAGCAATTATAAAGATAAAGAAGCTTTAATTTTTAAGAGTGCCTTCGATGTGGGATCACTGGACCAGGACCAGTGACATTTTTATTTTCCTTGCATCTTTGTTCCATGCTTGTATAGATAAATATCAAATTTTTAATGTTAAATAGCTCCAAACACAAACATCTACTCCCCAATTTTGTTTTCAAGCCACGATGACATATATAAATGGGTTGCATTAAAAATGTGTAAGCAGAAGAAAAAAAATGAATAAGCAGTTGCAGTTTTTGTTTTAATGGGCCTCGTTCTTAATCTTGGCATTTGTAGAAATCTATAAAACCAAAGTAATTTTTCACAAAGAATCAGATATGATAGTGAACCCAGCCAACCACCCCTTGGCTCACTCTTATTATTAATCAAATGCTAAGTATAGTTGTTTACAATACAAAGAAAAACAGATGAAATTTATACACAAACTAGGGTTTCTCTTCTACTCAGGGAACAAGAGAGACATATTTCACACACAACCGATTTTGGAAGTTATGAAGTCTTCAGCTCTTGACTTGACTTTATATAGCTGCTAGTATTAGACTTCCACATAAGAACCTTTAACTTCATAATAATACAACTTTAGCCCTTCTACTTCTTGACACTTTGAGATAATGCTTATATCTTTAACACTCCCCCATAAGCATTAGCTTCCTGAAGCTCCCCCATCATCCTTAGCTTGATCTCCAGACTTATCCTGAAACACATTAAACAAACAAAGAACTTTGCAAAAATTGTTATGGTCAGTAATGTTAAGACCCTTAGTGAACAGGTCTGCAACATTATCCTCAGTTCTGACTTTCACTAGTTTAATGAAACCATCAGCCACTTTTTCTCTCAAAAAATAGAGATCAATTTCAAAATGCTTGCTTCTTTCATGTAACACAGGATTAACAGAAATCTGCATAGCAGAACTGTTATCACAATACATATTCACAGGCAATCTTACACTAGCATGCAGATCAGCCATGATTTTGGTGATCCACATAACTTCACAACATACATTACACATTGCCCTGAACTCAGCCTCAGTAGAGGATCTAGCAACAACATCTTGCTTTTTACTTTTCCAGGAAATCAAATCATTTCCCAGAAACACATTATATCCAGTAACAGACCTCCTGGTCACTTTGCACTTTGCCCAATCAGAATCAACAAACACTTTAATATTCTTAACATCACCTTCTTTAAAAGTGATACCAAGACCAGGCTCATTCTTTAAATATCTCAAAACTCTAAAAGCAAGCCTCAAATGAGACTTCATAGGCTTATGCATTACTTGACTTAGACAATGCATAGCATAAGAAATATTTGGCCTTGTCAAAGTTAAGTAAATTAATTTGCCCACAAGTTTTTGATAATTTGTTATACTTGTTAAAGGTTCATCATCTCCAAACTTAGAAACAAGCTTTTTGTTATCAGGATTAGTTTCAATGGGAGAACCACAAGGCTTACAACCAAGCATACCAAACTCAGTTAAGAGCTCAGTACAATACTTCCTTTGAGTAAGGTAGATCCCATTATCAATGTCAAGAACCTCAATTCCCAAAAAATATTTGAGTTTACCCAAGTCTTTAATCAAAAACTTTGAACTTAAAAAGCTTTTAAACTTGTTAATTTCATTAGTATTATTACCAGTAATGATAATATCATCAACATATACTAATAGAATTAACAAAACATCATTCTCATTTTTAATGAACAAAGAGAAATCATTTGGACTTTGTATAAACCCATTTTCTTTAAGCACAGATACCAATTTCTCATTCTATTTTCTAGGAGCTTGTTTTAACCCATACAATGACTTAACAAGTTTGCAAACTCTTTTATCATTTTTATCAGAAAATCCTTCTGGCAAAGTCATGTAAACATCTTCCTCTAATTCACCATATAAGAATGCATTATTTATGTCAAGTTGGAACAATGGCCACTTGTTATTAACAGCAATACTTAAAACACATCTTATAGTGACAATTTTAACTACAGGAGAAAAAGTCTCCTCATAATCAATTCCTTCTCTCTGATTATATCCCTTAGCTACCAACCTAGCTTTATATCTTTCAACTTCACCATTAGCTTTGTATTTAACCTTAAACACCCACTTATAACCTATGGCTTTTCTACCATCAGGTAACTCTACAACCTCCCAAGTACCATTCCTATTTAAAGCTTCAATTTCTTGATTCATAGCATCAACCCACCTACTGTCTTTGACAGCTTCTTCATAAGTAGTAGGTTCATATATTTTATTAAGACTAGATGTGAAAACAAAGTTATCAAAGCTTAAATTAGAATACTTAACAACTTTATCAATACCATACTTATGACTTTTATTAAGCACATAATCCTTATATTTAGATGGTAAAGCTGCCATTCTACTAGTCCTTCTAAATGTTTGTGCCCCTACTGGTTCTGGTGACTCAAACATTTTACCAAACATATCTAGATCCTCACCCTCAGATATATAACCATCATCAACATTACTAGTACTCTGTATACCATCAGAAACAACAGTTTCTGTTGCATACTCACTATTATCAGTGTCCTTCCTACTAGAAGTGTTCCTAGTGATGTCTACATTAACTGTATCTATATTTTCTGCTGTATCAACTGGAAAATTGATATCTACATCAGTTGTATCAGCAGATTCTATAGTTTTAGTGTATAGATGCTCATCACCACTAGCATCTCCTTCTACAGTGGTGACACTAGGTTTATGAGTACTAGTTTTAGGTACAGATTTGTTGTTACCATCTATACTACTTATGTTATCATTATAGGGTTCATTGGTTCTAAAATTATCTTGACTGCTATTAAAATCTTGATCAAAGAAATTTAAAGTATTTATTCCATTGTCATTAAACACAAAATCTTTAGAGAAAGATGTATTCTTAAATGGAAACACAGTTTCATAAAACTTTACATCTCTTGAAAACATAAACTTCTTTTGATCAATGTTATAAAGTTTGTATCCTTTTTTATCAAAAGCATATCCAACAAACACACATTTATCAGATTTGGATGCAAACTTATCAGATTCATTTAAAACAGTTGAAAAACATAAGCAGCCAAAACATTTTAGATTCAACAGATTAGGTTCAAGATTATACACCATTTCAAAAGGACTTTCAAAAGGACTTTTCCGAAAACACAATAGTTGGCAACCTGTTAATAAGGTAAGTTGCAGTTAGAATAGACTCAGTCCACATGTTCAAAGGTAACCCCCCGAAACATGAGGGCTCTAGCAGTGTTCAGTAAATGCCTATGTTTTCTCTCAGCTACACCATTTTGTTGAGGTGTATAAGGACAAGAAGTTTGATGTAAAATACCATTGTTAGACAGAAAAACTTCAAATCTTTTATTTACAAATTCTGTCCCATTGTCACTTCTAAAAACTTTAATAGTTTTTTCAAACTGATTTTTAATGAGATTATAAAAACTATTAATATGATCAAAAACTTCAGTTTTGCTTTTCATCAAATACATCCAAACAGCCCTGGTGTAGTCATCAACTACAGTAAGAAAGTACTTAAATCCTTCTCTACTGGTCACCTTATATGGACCCCACACATCTAAATGAACAAGATCACCCATATGTTTAGTTTTATGATTACTTAAAGGAAATGGTTGTCCTGTTTGTTTAGCTTTATGACATATCTCACAAGGTTCAGAACTAGTACTCTTAAGGTCTTTAAGTTTACTTTTAAGCACAGTTAACACATGATCAGAGGGGTGTCCAAGCCTATTATGCCAAATACAATTTGACATAATACAACTCTTAATATTACTATTATTAACCCTCTTACCTTCATCTAGAAAATAAAGACCACCTTTTTCACTACCAGTCCCCATCAGGAACCTTTGAGTTAAATCCTGAATTTTACAAACTTTATCATTAAAACTACAACCACCTGATTATCTTTAGACAATTTATGAACAGACAACAAACACACATGATACCCAGGAACAACCAACACATCTTTTAAAACAAGATTATTTCCAAATTTAAAACTTCCAGTTTGTTTAACATGTGCAACTGTCCCATTGGGATGTGCAACTGTAAGATTTAAATGAGAAACATCCATTATATCATAAAGATTAGTAGCACTAAAAGTGATATGTTGACTTGCTCCTGAGTCAATAATCCACCCAATATAAGTACTATAGGTACTTATATTAGAGTTGCAATTAAAAAATCTGCAAGTAAAGAAACTAATCACATAATTGGATGCATTAACATTACCTGCAACACTAGCATGAGCCTTGCTAGTATCACCTGAACCACTAAGTAAAGCCATTAATCTATTATACTGATCACTAGTAAGAGTATGAGTAGTACTCTTACTAGTATTAGTCTTATTATCAACCACATTATTAACATTGCCTTTTTTAACAAAACCAGGTGGATATCCAACTAACTCAAAACATCTATCAATAGTATGACCAACATCATATTACAATGTTATTTTTACAAAGTTTGACACCATGCCAAACCTTTTGTTATTATTATTACTGTTCTTATTATAATTCCAGTTATTATTTTAAGTATTACCAGTATAAGGTCTAGCAAACCAAGAAAGGTCTAGCAACCCCATTTTTAACAGATTTATTAGTCACGTGATTAATCCTGTGAGACTCATCTCTAGATAGAGTAGCAAAAGCAGACTTAACATCTGGTAACGGATCAGTAGTGCGAATAAGACTTCTAACAGATCTAAAACTATCATCAAGACCCATGAGAAATTGCATCAGTCTCAAAAGATCTGAATGCTTTTTCAAAGTGGGGGTTGTTTCACAAATGCATGTAGGCAGATCAACAAGAGAGTCAAACTGCCTCCACAATGCATTAAACTCATGATAATATTCTGAAAGACTCATTCCAGATTGTGTTAAAATATGTATTTTATGATGCAGATTATATATCACAGACCCATCCTCTTTATTATATGTTTTACTTAATTCATCCCACACAGATTTGGCATTCACAGAAAACACTTGACCTTTATAAAGATCTTGTGAAATACAACCAAGAATCCAAGATAATACCAATGAATTACACCTATCCCATTGTGTCTGATATAGAGCATCAGTGGGATCTCTAACACACTTCCCATTAATAAAACCAAGTTTGTTTCTAGCATGTAAAGCCAACTGCACAGCAGCAGACAAGACCTTATAGTTCTCAGTACCTTCAAGTTTGAAGGTAATCAGCTGAGCACCAATGTGTTGAGGATGCAAATATAAAAGGTCATATATATCCAATTTTAATTTACTACTTCCCCCTTCAGGGCCCTTGCCCTTATCATCAGGATCATCAACCATAATGAACACCAGAAAGAAGCAACAATAAAAACACAAACAAGAAACAGAAAAACAGCAACACCTTGTAACTCCTCAATCACAAATAACCACCAAACAATCTCAACCAACTCCAACAAACAAATCCCTTGATCTACTCAACCTCCAAACAATCCTAACCAACAAAAAACCTAAGAAAAAACCTAAAAGAGGGCGTGAGAGGTATTACAACCACGCAAGCTTCCAAACCAATATCCAATAACCAGGATCAAGAAGATCCAAAAACAATCACAGCACAGCGGAACAATCACCTGAAAAAGAACAAGAACAACAAAAATTAGTCAATCATAAATTGAAGAACACAATTCTGACTCAAACATATCCTAAAAATTATTTTAGGGTTTTTGATTTTTGTTTCAAGAATCTTGAAATTAGAATCAAAAACTAGTCAGATAATCAATAGAATCAAGACAAAACAACCTGAATTAGGGTTTGATACAGTAAACCTTAAGTTTAACTAATTTGATTAAAAAAACTAAATTAACACACTCCGACAACTAATTAACTCACAAGATTGCAAAATCAAGAAGTAATTAGTCAAAAAACTACCAGGAACAAAAAACCCCCAAAAATCAAGAAACCCTAATTTTTGAGAATTTACAATTACCCTTCAGATCTTAAAGATCTGATCTCAAGAAACCAATATCTATACTCAGAATCACAAGATCTACACCAATAGATCAAAACCCCCAAATTTTGAGAAACCCTAGTTTTAAAAAACGTTGCAATCTTTTTTAAAATCACTTTGGTATAGAGCAACCTGGCTCAGATACCATGTAGAAATCTATAAAACCAAAGTAATTTTTCACAAAGAATCAGATATGATAGTGAACCCAACCAACCACCCCTTGGCTCACTCTTATTATTAATCAAATGCTAAGTATAGCTGTTTACAATACAAAGAAAAACAGATGAAATTTATACACAAACTAGGGTTTCTCTTCTACTCAGGGAACAAGAGTGAGAAGAGATAGATATTTCACACACAACCGATTTTGGAAGTTATGAAGTCTTCATCTCTTGACTTGACTTTATATAGTTGCTAGTATTAGACTTCCACATAAGAACCTTTAACTTCATAATAATACAACTTTAACCCTTCTACTTCTTGACACTTTGAGATAATGCTTATATCTTTAACATGGGTCAAGACCAACTATCAAGCTAATTGACATGGGTATTATCTCCATTGGACCTTAATGCATCACACATGTTGCTTGTTATAGATGGAGGAAGATAATGTCATAGGTAGTGGAAGCTGAACCATGACTAGATTCACTTGTAGTTGGTACGGTCAAATGATCGAGTTTCCTCACCTCTTTGCTTTTAACCTGTCACTACAATAATCCAAGCCAAAATTTTGGAGGTAAAGTTAATTCTGCAAAAAACTATATTAAATATTTTTAACCTGTCACTACAATACTCCAGTTGGTGCCCCACTAGGCCAGGAGAGTTGCCGGAGCTATTCTTTGTGGGGTGTGCCAAAAGGCACCCAGGGTTAGGGTGTTCCCGCCGATCTACACCTTTTGTAATATTTATTATTTATTTTCAGATATTCATAAAATAATACTAAATACTTTCACTTTTGTCGTGGCTAGAAGTTTTAATATTTATTATTTATTTTCAGTTAAACTGATATTAATAAAATAATATTAAATATTTTTAGCCACAACTTTAATATTTCTTATTTATTTTCAGTATCTAACTGAATATTAATAAAATTATATTTCTACTTGATCGTCACTAAAAGTTGAAATTCATTTTTTAACAAAATTTCCGTGTTGAAGTCAAATTCAAAGTTTGTAAAAGTTTTAGTGAATCGCTAAAGGTGGTTTATATAGTCAAACGTTGAAAATCGACTATTTTGTCTTTTAGTGGACTTTCGTCGGGGCTAAAAGTGTTTCGTGACTTAAAACCCCCGATTCTAGTAATGTGTGCATACAAAGTTAAAATTCAGGTTATATATACTAAAACTCGTTAACAACACCAAATATATATTGTAAGGTTAGAACATTCATTTGTGAATCTTGAAACGTAGCGATACAACATCATCTGCAAAAGTTTAAAACTATATATAGGTAGATGCATACGAAAAGTGTATGCAACTTTGCATGCCCATATGAAGTTTTCACATTTCACAAACACATGTATATACTAGACATAGTTATTATAGGTGCATTAGTATTTGCTTATTATGTGAATTTTGGCTTGAAACATAAGTTAACTAACTTTGGCTTGAAACATAAGTTAACTGAACTGGGCTAAGCACGAAATCACATAATAAGGCAATAAGCAAATACTAATGGGCCTATAATAACTATGCCTAATATTTCATCATCTTGAAATGCTAGAGCTATGGTCAAAGGGTTGCATAAGAAAGTGTAACAGAGATACAAAAAGAAAAACAGTCTATACACTTTGAACTTTCTCTGGTTCAGAATTATATTGGAAAAAAAGCGACGAGAAATCACAATTTACTAATCTAAATTGATTTTGTTGTGTTCTCCTTTAGCCATGGTGATAGCTGAAAATGCCTGAAATGAAGCATCTTCCTCATAAGGAGAAAACGACACGTGATAATGGGGCACTCTACCTTTTCACCTTCGAAGCCATTGAGCTATCAAATAATTGAATCATGGTGGGTTCATTTTTTCAAACAAGGAGTTGAGGATCATAACTTGCTTGTATTTGGGTACTTCTTTTATAAAACAGAAAAGTTAATTTTTCATCCCACATAGATCAAAGAAAAGACATGTTGCTAGATTATATGTGAATATTGCTTATTTAAGTTGATATTAACACAATGTTATTCATTATGGTTTATTTGTGAGTTAATTAAAAACTCACAGATAATTAAAGATGTATAATTTGTGTGATTCGTCAATTTTTTGGGTGGTTTTTAATTGTGATTATTATAAACCGAAATTTTCAATATATATTTGCTACTTTTTTTTTTAAAAAAAAATGGGTGGTTTTCAATTATGATTATTAGAGCTAGGGTATCATAACTCAAGTTAATGCTTAACCTTGTGTCACATTAGCGCCACATCAGCTTTAACATTTTAACCTTAACTAAAAAAAAAAAACACCTCTTATCATAACCCAACCATAACTTCACATTTTGGGCCTCACTTTTATCATAACTCAAAAAAAAAAAAAAAAAAAAAAAAAAAAAAAAACTTGAGTTACAACATAACTCATGGGGCGGTATGGTAACTCATTCCATAACTCAACCAAGTTATAACTTAACACCGCGTTATGGTGGTAACTCGCCCTTAGCGCAAGTGCTTAACTTGATGGGGCAGTATGGTAACTCGCCCTTAACGAGTTTGAGTTAAGCCATAACTCACAAGTTGAGTTATGGTACCGTATGCTTTGTTGGAAATGTATATATTTACAAACATGTGAATGTCCGGATTCGAACTCGTGACCACGGATTGCACACATTAGCGAATGAGAATTAAAGTTAATAATTAATGTTTATGTTTACGATTAATTATTACACATTAAGTCCGTTAACGATCGTTAAGTATTTAACGGAAAATGACTAACGACCGTTAAATGGAAAAGAGAAGGACTAGAAATGGAAAACTTGGAAAGTTAAGGAATGGGCTTTGGGCTCTTCATGGTGGCCGCCATAGGCTTCTCCAAGGCCCTAGTTCCCTAACTTGTCCTCTAAGTTTTACCTACTAGTATATAAGGAGGGTAGGTTCTGGGTTTCATACACTTGTGCATTGAATTAACCCTAGATCTCTCCTCTCTCTCTCTAGTCCATATTCGCCGAACACCCCAAAGTAAGGGAGTTTGGTTTCGCTTTTCATTAAACGAGGACTTGTGTTAGATCTAGCAATCGCTGATTCGTTTGGTTAATTCGTGTGTACAAGAACGTGGTTGTAAGACATTATTCTTACACCAATAAGTACTTCTTTGGTTTGCTTTGCTCGAGGGTGGTTTTGCTTTGCTCGAGGATTTGATATTCGCAAGAGGTACGTTACGCATACTTTCGCTAATTAATTTATTTGTTATGATCTTAAGTCTTCCACCGTGTACTCTTGATGTCTTTATGTTTTATTATATTTTATATATCATAAACTCAACAAAGGCATCACGAGCCTTGTATAACAAGTAATTAATTATCAAACACATAATTAAAATAAACATGAATGTGTTATTATTTGTATGCTTAGATCTAGGGTTTGCAAAACCTAAACCCTAATTTTGAGGGGGCGTTTTGGTGCCCTAATTAGGTTTTGTAAACTATTGTTTTAATTGGATTAGAAACCCAAGATGCATGCAACTTTATGTGTATATGCGTAACTCGCTTAATTGCATTAATTGTTATGTAATTTATATCCATGATAATTATCTCGCATGTTTTATCATGGATCCGCTTTATTGTATGTCTTTCATGTTTTAAGTGATATACATTAAATAATGATAGATCTTAAATTGGGAAGACCTCAATAATTATTAATTTAATCAATTATGTGCTATGTGGTATATATTTAGTTTTGACTTACGCAATCGATGAATCGATGCATGTGGTTCACCTTGTACATAGATGAAAACGGTGGAAGTCTTAATTAAATATATGCATATTGACGATATAAAATTGGTTATTAATAAGATTTATCAAAACCGTTTGCATGTGGCTATTTGATATGCATGACTTTTATTTGTTATGTATTCATTGTTTATTTGTTTATTTTTCAAATACTTGCTTGTTTGTGTTTTGTAACAAGGGTATTTTTACAAGAAAAATAAACCGACCTAAACAATGGTGAAACATGTATTTTTAAGAATAGTAATCATAATCGTTTAATTGATTGATGACTTTGGTACAAATGACCGAAAGGCTCACCCATGAGAATGAACTAATAAAAGGGTTTAAAGAAGTGCGCATAAATACACCGAATGGATGTCTAAGGTTGTGCTTTAGCACGCACCGGTCCTCTCGCCTCGAAGTTCGAGTGGAGCTACTTAGTAAGTCATTAAATGTGCAAGCTCATCTTAAGGGCGAATTAGTGTTGATTCCATGCGCCACTTAGGTGGTAATTATCCAAACACTAAGTGTTTACACTTATGCAAAAGTACGGTATAATGGATGATAATTAACACTAATTCCTTGATTGGTGATCCCAATACCTCAATTAAAGTTTGATGATGAAAAGCTTATACATTAAAACAAGATATAAATGTTTTAATAAAACTATGCTACAAAGATGAATGCATGACATCTTTGTACATATTTGATTTTACATCAAAACTATTACCCTTTAATTTAAGTTATATGCCATCCAACGAAACGGAAACACCTAAGATTACTTTCTATTTGCGTGAGAACGTGATTTAGATCTTAATCAAAGGGTAAAATGTCCACGTGTCGTGAGAACGGGCATGGACGATTTTGCGCTTAAGTTGGACAACTTAATTGAGTTAGCGGTGAGAACCGGCAACTCAAGGCATAAGATGGGATAAAACATGTTTACATGGCGATTGATATTGGCTATATGTAAATCCCATAAATCTAGGAATTGCAATTGAAATTGGCAATTGAGCAAATGCTCTACCATTCTCAGATAAGGTTCATCACTAATGATCAACGATGTGATGAGATTATGACAATTTGGATCCTAGTTTTCAATAAATATTAATTGGTTATATGAATATGAACCTTGGGTATTTAATTGTTTATTGAAAAGGAAAATTATCAAAATACTAATTATGGTTTTTGAACTTTTTCTAGATGGCTCAACTGATAACACTATGAGCTTATCGAGTGCCGCTTTCAAAGATATGATTGGAAGGGACAAGTCGACCGCCCTAATTTCAATGATTGGCATCGCTCACTTAGGATCATCCTTCGTGTTGCCAAAGGGTTGAAATTTTGACTACACCTCTCGCTCGAGCTCCTCCCAACACGGCAACCGCTCTTGAATTAGAGGCATATCGTGTTGAATATGAGAAGCATAATGATGTGGCGTGTCTAATGCTTTCGGGATGTCCGCTCAATTGCAAAACAATTTGAGCACTATCCGCCTATGAGCATGCTAGATGAACTCAAACGTATGTTTGAGAAGCCACCGCAATGAACCGTATGAACTAATTGAAAAGGTTCACAACCGCAGCGTGAGGTTGGCAACTGTCTCCGACCACGCCCTTGAGATGAAACATCACTTGGACCAATTGGAGAAGCTCGGTGTGGTTACTCGAACGATGTATGTGTCGGACTCATCAATCATTCCCTTAATCGTGAACGATTTGGTGATTTTGTCCGCATTTTAACATGCATTGCACGGGAAGACAAAGTGAATGAGTTACATGCAATGCTTGTAGACTACGAGAAGAGATTGCCAAAGAAGGCTCCTACACCGCCGTGCTCGCTATACTGTGGTGGTAGGGTGAATAAGCCTAAGCCGCAAGCGATAAGAAAGGGAAAGGAAAAGGAAAGGGAAACAAGTTGTCATCCCACCACTCCTAAGAAGAACCCCGAAAGAAAAGGAGAATCCTAAGAAGGATTTGTCTTGCCACCATCGCAACTCACCGTGTCACCGGAAGCGGAACTGCCCAGCTTTATCCGAATGAGTGCCTTCGAATAAAAATAAGATGGTGCCTAGCTCATCGTATATTTTATGTTTGAATTATTTTCTTTTCCTCATAAGTTAAATTCTCGGATATATGATACGTGATGTGGTACTCACATCCGTAATACATCGCAGGGACTTAGAGGCGAAGAAGTCGACTGTGGAGAGAGATACTTGTACGTTGGAAATGGAAAGCGTGCAATTTGTCGGGCCATAGGGACTTTTGATTTAGTGTTGCCTTCGGGTTTAATTTTAGAACTAAATAATTGTCATTATGCACCCTCCATTGTTAGGGGTGTCATTTCGCTTTTTGTTAAAAGATATTGGTTTTGTGCACACTTTTACCGCTTATGGAATTTCGCTTTAAATAATGTTTTTACTTTAATGCAATTCCTATGCTTGGTGTGTTTGAAATTGATATGGATGGTTGTATATCCAATGAAAATAATTGTTGTATAGCATTAGCAATAAGAAGAGCAAGTCGAACCGTGACTCTTCTTATCTTTGGCATTGTCGCCTTGCCCATATTGGCAAGAAACGCATGGAAAAGCCGCAACACGATGGGCTTTACAAACGGTCAATGATGAATCATTTGACAAATGCGAGTCTTGCATTGTGGAAGATGACAAGGAAACCTTTTCACCACAAGTGGAAAGGGCTTCGATCTACTTGGATTGATACACACCGATGTGTGTGTCCACTTAGACATGTGTCAAAACGCAGTGTCTTTTACTTTAACCTTTACGGATGATTTCAGTCGTTATGGTTATGTTTATTTACTTAAACATAAACATGAAGTCTTTGAAACATTTAAGGTTTTCAAAAGTGAAGTAGAATTACAACTTGAAAGAAGATTAAAGCTCTTCGATCCGATAGAGGTGGTGAGTATATAAGTCAAGAGTTCAAAGATTACTTAGTCGAGTGTGGAATTATCCAAAGACTCACATCTCCTTATACTCCACAAAGAAATGGTGTATCTGAAAGGAGAAATCGTACCTTACTTGACATGGTACGATCAATGTTTGAACTTACGACTCTACCTTTTACTTTTGGGATTATGCCCTTGAAACCGCTATTCGCATTTTGAATATGGTTCCAACTAAGAAGGTTGTTAAAACTCCATATGAAATATGGACCGAAAAGCTCCCAACTTTTCTTACTTAAAGGTCCGGGATGTGAAGCGTTTGTTAAACGTGACACACCGATAAGCTCCAAGCCGATCTCGTTAAGTGTATCTTTGTAGGATACCCTAAGGAAACTATGGGTTACTACTTTTACTACCCATTGAGAACAAAGTCATCGTGGCTAGGTATGGAGATTTCCTTGAAAGGAATCTCATATCTCAAGAACTCGGTGGGAGAGTATATGATCCGAATATGATCAAGAAGATACAACACCTTCGAAACCACTAGCCAACTTCAAGAAGAACCCGAAAGCTTAGGTGCTCCTCCCGGTTGTTCCCATTCGTAGGTCCGAAAGGACTATACGTGCACCGACCGCCTATGTTTAAACGTAGAGGTGGAGGAAAATATGGTTGGGGATCTTAATGAACCCGCTAACTATAAGGTCGCCATGGCCGATCCCGAAAAGGATAAATGGCGATTGCTATGAATGGGGAAATGCAATCCATGAAAGATAATGATGTCTGGATTGAAGTTGACCTTCCTCCCAAGGCTAAGGTCGTTGGGAGTAAGTGGATCTTCAAAAGAAAACCGACATGGATGGCAATGTACACACCTACAAGGCTCGTCTCGGTGGCTAAAGGTTTTACTCAAACCTATGGCATTGACTACGAGGAGACATTCTCTCTCGTAGCGGACATAAGAGCTATTAGGATTCTCATAGCTATAGCCGCACACTATGACTATGAGATTTGGCAAATGGATGTCAAAACCGCTTCGAATGGCCGCCTAGATGAAGACATCTATATGGCGCAACCGAAGGGTTTGTGAATCCATTATTTCCTAACCGTATGCAAGCTTAAGAGGTCCATTTATGGACTAAGCAAGCATCAAGGCAATGGAATAAAAGATTCGATGGGAAATCAAAAGTTTTGGATTTACTCGAATCTTGATGAGCCATGTGTATATCACAAAGCTAGTGGAGTCGTGTTACTTTCCTTATTCGTATGTCGATGACATATTAATCATGGGAAATCATATACCAAGTCTAAATGAGGTGAAAGCCTATCTTGGTAAATGTTTTTCGATGAAAGACTTAGGGAAGCAAGATATATACTCGGAATCAAGATCTACCGGATAGATCAAGGCGGCTAATTGGTTTAAGCCAAAGTGCTTACATTGACAAAATATTGAAGAGATTCAATATGCAAAATTCCAAGAAGGATTTTGCCAATGCAAGTAAATCATGGTTTGAGCACCAAGGTCGTGCTTCAACACCGCAGAGGTGGCGCGATGAAGAAAGTTCCTTATGCTTCGGTGTAGGATCTATCATGTACGCGATACGATGCACAAGGCCCGATGTGCGTTTGCTCAAAACTTGACCAATCGGTATCAACGTAATCCGGTGAAATTCATCGATCATTGTTAAGCATATTCTCAAGTACCTTAGGGCTACAAGAGATATGTTCATAGTGTATGGAGGAAATCCGAGCGTAATCGCTCATTATGTGTTATCGCGATGCATCCCGGAAGTGTGACAAAGATGATACGAAGTCTCAAACGGGTTACATTTTGTCATCAATGGAGGTGTTGTGGATTGGAAGAGTAAGAAATGCACAACACTTGCGATGTCTCGCTATGTAAAGTGAGTACATAGCGGCCTCGAGGTCGCCATGGAAGTCGTTTGGATAAGGAAATTTGTTTCGGGCTTGGTGTTATGCCGTCGATTGAAAATCCTATTAAAGTATATTGTGACAATTCACCGCAATTACTTTTGCCCATGAACCCGAGTCATGAAGGGCACCAGACACTATCCTAGACAATATCACTATGTTCGAGAGCAAGTCGAGATAGGTGAAATTGAGTTGCTCAAAGTTCACACAGATGATAACCTAGCGATCCGTTAACTAAGGCCTTGCTCGGTGAAAAACTTAATCATTTGTCCGATAAGTTTGGACTTCGCTTAGCTAGTAGTTTCATGCCCATCCGTGACTAAGTATTTTAGATAAAAGGATATTGTAAACATTATTATTGAAATGAAATAAAGTATTTTTGTTATGTTTATTATTCATTTATTATGATGTTGTCCTATATTTACATGTTTAAATCCTTGAATAACTTAAGTTATTCTAAATAGTCCATTGTCAATCAATAACATGGGAATGATATTGAATTAAGACAAATCTGAGTATTAGTTAGAATATACTTGAAAGTATATTGATGCGTAGCATGACTAATTTCAGATGATATTCAATGAATTGAATATAGGACTTATCCCACCCACATGATGATACTTTATGGATCTTTGTCATTAAGTATATCATGGATATTTATCCTCTGACTTGAGATACAAGAGATATGTCATGGATGTAGTGCATTTTTGTGAAGCAATCTAACGCTACACGAATCGGTAGTTATAAGGGTTGTTTTCGTAAGTGTTGCAAAATTTATGAATCTCGCTTGTAGTCAAATGGGATTTGTTTCCTTCAAATTCATTTTGAAGTATAATACTACTGGGCCCTCTCGTAGGATTGTTAAGATGTTTGTATGGCCATACCCAAGGTCTTCGCTTAGAAGAATTGGTAATCTTAATAAATCATAAAGCGAGAAATGTAATAGTTAATTAAGAAATGAGTAAGATCCATATTCTTATTAACATGGTATTAGAAACAAAGGATGAATATGATGATGAATCATCAAACTTGGTTTTCTCCAGAAAACCATACACGAGTTGTACCGGGGCATTGGCGTGTTGCTAGACGCTAACCAATGTCATTTCACGCTTTGTAAACATATCCAGTGGGAGTCGTTGGAAATGTATATATTTACAAACATGTGAATGTCCGGATTCGAACTCGTGACCACGGATTGCACACATTAGCGAATGAGAATTAAAGTTAATAATTAATGTTTATGTTTACGATTAATTATTACACATTAAGTCCGGTTAACGATCGTTAAGTATTTAACGGAAAATGACTAACGACCGTTAAATGGAAAAGAAGGACTAGAAATGGAAAACTTGGAAAGTTAAGGAATGGGCTTTGGGCTCTTCATGGTGGCCGCCATAGGCTTCTCCAAGGCCCTAGTTCCCTAACTTGTCCTCTAAGTTTTACCTACTAGTATATAAGGAGGGTAGGTTCTAGGGTTTCATACACTTGTGCATTGAATTAACCCTAGATCTCTCCTCTCTCTCTAGTCCATATTCGCCGAACACCCCAAAGTAAGGGAGTTTGGTTTCGTTTTCATTAAACGAGGACTTGTGTTAGATCTAGCAATCGCTGATTCGTTTGGTTAATTCGTGTACAAGAACGTGGTTGTAAGACATTATTCTTACACCAATAAGTACTTCTTTGGTTTGCTTTGCTCGAGGGTGGTTTTGCTTTGCTCGAGGGATTTGATATTCGCAAGAGGTACGTTACGCATACTTTCGCTTAATTAATTTAATTAATTTATTTGTTATGATCTTAAGTCTTCCACTGTACTCTTGATGTCTTTATGTTTTATTATATTTTATATATCATAAACTCAACATTAAAACATTACAAAACCGAAGCGAATAAAGCTATAAATGAAACATGAGCTACTATCTATTGACTTTTAACTCCATATTTCATATGCGTAGTAAAAAACTACTCCATATGAATTAGTACACCAAAAAACTATCTCATATGTGTAGTAAAGGGCAGCAAACTTTTAGTTAACAAACTGACAATAAAAGAAAAAGTATTGTCGAGGGATATAATTGTTGGGAAATGATTCGCACAATTCAACTATTTATTTACACACTCACGCGTACAAATAGTTAAAATATAATGCAATACATGACAAGTATATTGAAGATTTGAAGTGTTCCAATTAATTTTTAATGTGAGTAATCACCCAACCAACCACCCCTTGGTGATAATCTTTTATTATAACAATATACACAGCAGATTAGTCCCCAACACATGTGCTAACCAAACAATACAATGAAAGATTGTTGTCCCTCTAATAGGTGCAACAACAGAATACAAGAACTCACACTCTACCAGAACTATAAACCAAACCAAACCAGAGATCAAGATGATCTTACAACACTTGTTTACAATTGTAAACTACCCAGAAACCCAGTTATACCCAGATGAAGACGAAGACTTGTATGTGAAACTTGTGAGAGAAAATAGAGCGTGTGAATAATGAAACCCTAAGTTGGAAGAAGAGATTATATAGCCTGGAACTTTACACTTTGAACCCTGCACATATAAACTCAACAAACTACACCCAAAGTATTAGGATTAGAAAACTTAGTATAAAAAAGTTACATAATATACCCCTGAAGGTTCAGCTGTTTAACAAAGAGGACTTCAATACTTTCAACATCCCCCCTCAAACTGATGAACCTGCAAAAAGATTAATCATACCAAGATTTCTAACCATAACACCATGTTGCATAGAACCAAGTGCTTTGGTCAAAACATCAGTAGTTTGACTTTTAGAGTCAACCTTAATTGTTTTAATCAACCCATATGCAACTTTTTCTCTAATCAAATGCACATCAATATCAAAGTGTTTAGTTTTCTCATGCATCACAGGGTTATCAGCAATTTGAATAGCAGCTTTGTTATCACAAAATAACTCAACTGGCAATAAATTTTCAGTAATACCAAAGTCTTTTAAAACCTTAAGAATCCACATAACCTCACATGTAGTAGAGGCATACATCTATACTCAGCCTCGGCTGAAGATTTAGACAAAGTAGCTTGTTTTTTACTCTTCCAAGAAACCAAATTATCATTCACAAAAACACAATATCCAGATACAGACCTTCTGGTAACAGGGCACTTTGCCCAATCAGAATCAGAAAAGGCAGAAACTTTAAACCCTTGATTATTCTTACTAAAATGTAGCCCATTACTAGGTGCAAGTTTAAGATACTTTAACACTCTTAAGCCAATATCAAAATGAGATTTCAAAGGAGAATGCATATACTAACTCAAGCAGTGCACAACATAAGAGATATCAGGCCTAGTCATAGTAAGATATATTAACTTCCCAAAAAGTTGTTGATAACTAGTAACATTTTTCAACTTTTTATCATCATCAGACTCTTTATGATTTAACATAATATTCTCAGGTAAGGGAGTTAATACAGGCTTACAACCAAGCAAACCATAATCATTTAACAACTCAAGACAATATTTTCTCTGTTTTAAACATAAACCTTTACCAGTTTTCAATACTTCAATTCCAAGAAAATATTTCAACTCTCCTAAGTCTTTAATTTTAAACTTATTCCTTAGAAAAGTTTTAAAATTCTCAATTTCACTTTCACTATTACCAGTGATCACCAGATCATCAACATACACAAGCAAGTACAATACTGAACTTCCTTTAGTTTTAACAAACAAAGAGTGATCGCTTTAGATCAAGACAAACCCGACCTCAAACAAGGCCTCGACAACTTAAGATTCCACTGTCTTGGAGCTGTTTTAGGCCATAAAGAGACTTTTTTAGCCTACAAACCTTTTTATTATCTTCTGGAAAAAGACCAGGTGGAGGCAACATATAAACCTCTTCATTTAAATCACCATATAAAAAAGCATTGTTAACATCCATTTGAAAATTTTTCCAATCATTTTGAACAACAATACTCAATAAGCATCTGACAATGCCCATTTTAACCACAGGATTAAAGGTTTCATCATAATCAAAACCTGGATTTTGATTGAAACCCTTAGCCACAACTCTAGCTTTATACCTCTCAATCTCACCATTAGATTTAAACTTAAGTTTCCAAACCCATTTAGATCCAATAGGAATTCTCCCTTCAGGAAGATCAACTTCTTCCCAAGTATCATTCTCATATAAAGCAACTATATCATCATTCATAGCACTTTTCCAATTAATATTCTGTGAAGCTTCCTCATAAGAAGAAGGTTCACAAGACTTATTCAAATTGGCAACAAAACAGCAATTATCAGTGCTTAACCTAGTATGATTAGCATACTTATTTAAACCATACTTAATTTTAGAATCAAGCACATAATCATTCAATCTAGCAGGCAACCTAGACGATCTACTAGACCTTCTACAACTAGTAGTTCCTTCCTCAGTTTGATTTTGAAAAACATTTTGAAAACTAGGCACATCTGTTTCAGGAATACATTTCCCTCAGAATTAATATTCTCATCTAAAGGAGTTGCAAAACTAGTATCATTTGGTTGTTGTGGAGGACCAGGGTAAAAAATCTGTTCTAAAGTATCATCCTGATCAACATCCACTACCCTATCAGATTGATCTAGATTACCTTCTCTACCAACAGATTCTACATCCTCTGTTTCATCATTGGGAGAGGGACTAGGAGTTCTGGTTTTTGACTCAAAGTTATCAAAGAAATTTAAAGTGTTAACCTCAAGTTGATTATTTGAAAGATCAGTTTGTTTCATCTTGTAAGGAAAAATAGTCTCATAAAATTTAACATCCCTTGAATATAAAATAGACCTATTTTCCAGACTTAACAACTTATAAGCTTTCTTTCCACTTGCATAACCAAGCAAAACACATTTTTCAGACTTCTCAGAAAACTTATCAGACTCTTTTAAAATAGTAGCATAACAAAGACATCCAAAACTCCTAAGATGTGCCAGACTAGGTTCTCTTCCATAAACCAAAGAAAAAGGAGATTTACCATTTAAAACAGAGGAAGGCAACCTGTTAATCAAATAAGTAGCAGTTAAAACACAGTCAGACCAAAACACAAGAGGAATCCCCCCCCCCCTGAAACATAAGGCTTCTAGCTACATTAAGCAAATGCCTATGTTTCCTTTCAGCAATCCCAATCTGTTGAGGGGTATATGCTATACTAGTTTGATGAATAATACCCATAGTATCCAAAAATCCACCCATTTTATTATTAACAAACTCAGTACCATTATCAGATCTGACAATTTTAAGTTTCTTATTGAACTGAGTCAAAACCATTTTAAAAAAACTTTGAAACATCTCAAAAACCTCATGTTTTCCTTTTAGCATATACACCCAAATAGATCTACTAAAGTCATCAACAATAGTTAAGAAGTATCTGAAACCTTCCCTGAACCACCTTATAAGGCCCCCACACATCTAAATGTATAAGGTCACCAAAAACAGACGTTTTATGTTCACTTAAAGGAAAGGGATCCCTTGTTTGTTTATCCTTATGGCAAACATCACAAGGTGCTCCATGATCAATATTAGTTAATTTTAAAGATCCTTTTAAAAGTTTCAAAACTTGATTAGCAGGGTGTCCCAACCTACTATGCCAAACATCTTTAGAAACAAAACAACTAAGAAACTCACTTTTAATCACACAAGCAGTGGAAACTTTAGACTTATCAAACAAATAAAGACCACCAGACTCACTACCAGTCCCCAGCACCCTCTACTGATTCAAATCCTGAATATAGCATTTAGTCTCATCAAAACCAACCCTCAACTTGCTGTCTTTGATCAACTTATTAACAGACATAAGACTGATACAATATTCAGGAACAACTAACACATCAAACAGAACTACATTATCATTAAGTTACCAACATGAGTAACTTTAGCAAGAGTTCCATTAGGATGTCCCACAGTAATCTTTAAATCAGATATATCAACCAAATTATGCATATTAAGAGGACTATTAGTTAAATGTTGATTAGCCCCAGAGTCAATTATCCATCCCATATGGTAATTAACTCCATCCAACTTAATATTAGCACCAAAAAACTTATAAAAATGCTGATTAAAGAAAACACTGCAGTTAAAAAAGGAACAAGAATCCCTACCTGCCATATTGGCATGGGCAGAGGTTCCTGGTTTATCATTCAACAAACTTAACAGCTTCATAACCTGTTCATTACTTAGAGACATACTACCAGTACTATTCTTAGAGCCATTATTAAAACAGAATCACTCTTTATATCATTGGTTTTATTAAAGTTATTAGCAGGTTTCAGATTAGGATTCCTTTTAAAACCAGGTGGGTAGCCAATAACTTCAAAACACCTATCAACAGTATGACCTTTCAAGCCACAATGAGTACAAAGCAAACAATCATAATTTCCCCTGTTATTAGACCCAGAATTGTTACCATTATTGTTCCTTCTCCAATTAGTATTTTTATAATCATAAGTCTTAGAAACAAAAGAAGAAACCTGAGCCTTCTCAGATTTAACAGTTGTGGTTGGAACCCCTCTATGGGACTCTTCCCTTGATACAATGACAAAAGCATCTTTGACTTCAGAAAGGATTTCCCTGGTCAAAAGAGTACTTCTTATGGGTTGATAAATGTCATCAAGACCCATAAGGAACTGCATCAATTTTAACAACTTACCATGATCAACAAGTTCTTGTCTAGACTCACAAGTACAATCAGGCAACTTAGTAAGAATATCAAACTCTCTCCACAAAGAATTCAACTTATGATAATACTCAGACACAGGTAAGCCACCTTGTTTAAAACTATTAATCTTTTGAAGCAAATTGAAAACCACATAACCATCAATCCTATCATATTTATCTTTTAAATCTTTTCACACAACAGAAGCATTATCAGAAAACACATGTCCAAGATACACATCTTGAGTTAAAGAACTCAAGATCCAATTAAGAACCACTGCATTACATATGTCCCACTGGGCTCCCAGCAAAGGACTTGCAGCATAAGCAGATTTAAGACAAGTACCATCAAGAAAACCCATTTTATTTTTAATTTGCATAGCAAGTTTCATAGCACTAGCCCAAACTCTATAATTCTCAACACCAGCCAGTTTAATACTCACAACAGATGCACAATTAGAATCATTAGCATGCAAATGCAGAGGATTACTCTGATCAAGACTGCTAATCATAATAGCCATAGTGAAAAATAAAGAAACTAAACCACAAAATAACAGATAAGCAATCAACCAAGAAATCAAACAACCAGATAAAACTAAAAGCACTAAAGAAACAAATAGACAACAAATACCAATTAATCAACCAAACAATAAACCAAATACTACAAGAACTACAAAACATAAAAGAAAACAAAGAACACACACCCAGGACTAACTTAGCCCAAGTCAGTAAGCTGTGATTGACCAGAGCAGGTATTCACACCTCTCAAGGAGGCAGATCAAGATGTTAGTCAATCCGTTTGCACCCATTAAACTGAGAACTAGTTAATCCTAAAGGAAGAAGATACAACCTTACAGTGCGTTAGAGATGAAACCATCATCGGAAAAGAATCAATCAATAACCCAAGAACCACAAGATTCCCAAAATACAAGAAACCCCCAATTTAAAAAAATTAGGGTTTCTTCCAATTGTACCAAGAAACCAACAATTCAACCTTCAAAACCACTAAAACCACCTTCAATCGAACCAAGAACCTCAATAACAGAAAACCCCCAAAAATTAGAAAAATCAATTGAGATCACAACCCCTCAATCAACCAAGAATCACCAAGAGATCAAACCAATTACCAACCTAGAGCTCTGATACCATGTTAAAATGGTACAGAACAATATCAGTAATCACCCAACCAACCACCCCTTGGTGATAATCTTTTATTATAACAATATACACAGCAGATTAGTCCCCAACACATGTGCTAACCAAACAATACGATGAAAGATTGTTGTCCCTCTAATAGGTGCAACAACAGAATACAAGAACTCACACTCTACCAGAACTATAAACCAAACCAAACCAGAGATCAAGATGATCTTACAACACTTGTTTACAATCAGTAAACTACCCGAAACCAGTTATACCCGGATGAAGACGAAGACTTGTATGTGAAACTTGAGAGAAAATAGGCGTGTGAATAATGAAACCCTAAGTTGGAAGAAGAGATTATATAGCCTGGAACTTTACACTTTGAACCCTGCACATATAAACTCAACAAACTACACCCAAAGTATTAGGATTAGAAAACTTAGTATAAAAAAGTTACATAACATACCCCTGAAGGTTCAGCTGTTTGACAAAGAGGACTTCAATACTTTCAACAAAGAGTAACAAAGATATAACAACAAAAGGAAAAACAGTCTGTTAACTTTGAACGTCCTCATAGTTCAAAGAGAGAGAAAAAAAACAAACTTTGAATGTCCTCTGGTTCAAATTATATTGGAAAAAGAGCGACGACAAATCATAATAAACTAATCTACACTGGTTTCTTCGTGTTCTTCTTTAGCCATGGTGATAGCTGAAATGAAGCATCTTCCTCATAAAGAGAAAACGACACGTGATAATGGTGCACCCTACCTTTTCACCTTCGAAGCCATTGAGCTATCAGAGAACTGAAACATGGTAGGTTTATTTTTTAAACAAGAAATCGATCGAGGGTCATAACTTGTTTGTATTTTGATACTTCTTTTATAAACAAGAAAGGGTGGTTTTTCATCCCACATAGATCAAAGAAAATACATGTTGCTAGATAGCAAATTGAGTATCACACAATGTTATTCATTATGGTTTCATCTTGGTTTAATTGAAAAAAAAAATCTAGGTGAATACTTTTTACGGTTTTTCATTTGCGAAGTTTTTTAGATAACGTGATTTTTACTAATTCGTGCTTTTACGGGACATAGGTTGATAAACATTGGTCCTTCAGTTGATATATAGTAATGAGATTAAAACATTACAAAACCGAAGTGATTAAAGCTATAAATGAAACATGAGCTACTATACTAACTTTTAACTCCATGTTTCATAAGCGTAGTAAAAAAACTACTCCATATGAATTAGTAAACTAAAAACTATCTCATATCTATATCTATACCATCTTATAATAGAGGCTAGACTTTCTCTCTACAAAATTTTAAGGTTTCCAAAATTAGATTTTAAGTAAATACATGTCATAAAGTAAAATGTACAAACATGTACAACACAAATTTAATTTGATTAACAAATCTTTCATATCCATAATAAATGCACCTCTTTTAAAACCCTTTAAATCAATAGTACCTCTATTATTGAAAATCGTACAAACGTATGATACACAAAAGAGTGTTTGAAATTGTTATTTGTAGAGCTATTGTCATAAAGAAATGTATAATCAAAAACATTAGGTAACAAAAATTAAATACATGGTACATGTCGCCGTAATCGCGGATACACTAAACTGACAAAAGAGAAAAAGTAACGTCAAGGGGGTATAATTGTTGCTATCATAAACGATTCAAACATATTGTACTCGTATTTGCTAATTTTTAGATGACATGATTTAACTAATTCGTTCTTTTAACAGGGGATAGCTAGGTTGGCAAACATTGGTTATTTGATTGACGTATATGCAGTCATATGATCGAGTTTCCTCAGCTCCTTGCATTTAATTACATGTGCATACAAATTATAATATACTAATCTACAGTTCTACACTGGTTTCTTCGTGTTCTTCTTTAGCCATGGTTATAGCTGAAATAAAGCATCTTCCTCATAGGGAGAAAACGACGGGTGAAAATGGTGCACCCTGCCTCTTCACCTTCATTGAGCAATTAGATAACTGAATCATGGTGGGTTCATTCTTTCAAACAAGGAGTTGAGCCCAGGGACATAGCTCGTTTGTATTTTGGTACTTCTTTTATAAAACAGAAAGGTTCATTTTCATCCCACATTGATCAATGAAAAGACATGTTACTAGATTATATACTAAGGTAAATATTGTATTTATAAGTTGATATTAACACAATGTTATTCATTATGGTTTATTTGTGAGTTGTAAGTTAATCAAATCAATTCATAAACAAAATCTTGATGAATAATTTGTGTGATTGGTCAATTTTTTGCGGTTTTATTTGTGACTAGACGAGTACCCGCGTTTAACGGCAGCGGTGTCTAGTTTTCTGCAAAATTCTGACAACCCATAAGTTTCTTTCAACAAAATGTATTTATAAGTTGATATTAACACAATGTTATTCATTTTGGTTTATTTGTGAGTTGTGAGTTAATCAAATCAATTCATAAACAAAATCTTGATGAATAATTTGTGTGATTGGTCAATTTTTTGCGGTCTTATTTGTGACTAGACGAGTACCCGCGCCTAGTGGCAGCGGTGTCTAGTTTTCTGCAAATTCCTGACGACCCATAAGTTTCTTTCAACAAAATGTATTTGTAGCGTTAGAGAATCATTTTCGAATAACTATAATTTTGATGCGTGGTTGCATAGCAGCAGAAATATACAATTTTCAAGAAAATTATGTGGAGTCGATCTAAGTGTGAGAGTATATTTTCTAATGGGATTGTTTTATGTTATTAAGATTTTAGTAATAATAGATTCAAGCATTACAAAAAGCAACGGTATTATGTAGTTGACAATATTATATTGTAGTTTAGAGGTATAGCCAATGTGTGTGACCATCTTTTCTTGCTTTGTCGGTAATTTAGGCAGTGATAACTATTTTTTTATTTACATGTGTAGCGTTTATCATTTGGTGTGTGACTTTTAAACTTGTAACCTTACAAATTATCACCATAATAAGATTATTTTGTACTATCAATTTTCATAAATATTTAAGCATTGTTCAAAGCTATTTGTTTGGGATACAAATAATTATCGTTAAAGATAACAATACTATTTAATTTTTGTGATTCTAATAAACTTACATAACATTATTGATATACTGGACAAAGGGCTATACAATATATGTTAACTTTTAAAAGACGATTCATATATGTTAGTCCTTTAAGTGGTGCAAGACCAACATTTTTCAAAATAACATTATACAAATGACAAAGTACATGTGTCAAAGCAAAATAATCAACAAAAAACTACAGTTACTTGGTCTCTCATTTTTTCAAATTTGTCACAGGTTCCACAACTACTTCATCATTTCTCAAATAATTTTGTCAAATTTGAAACCAGGTTCGACCCGGGTGGTTCAACCGGTTGAAATATATGTCTTCAACGTTTCCTCTTTTCGTTTAAACTTTTCACTTTTTACTTTTTGGTTTTTCCTTTATATATAGTATATAGCAGGGTACTCGCGCGTTTCGGCGGCGGGTACACGATAAACGGAGAAATAGATCTCGATGAGACCTGATTCACCAATTTGTATCGGTTTCAACGGGTCCTCTTTGGTTCATTTTCGGATGGCTTTAATTGGTTAGCCGAACCGGTGGTGACATCGGTTCCCGGTTGAACACGTTGGTCCGGTTCGGTCCGGTTTTCAAAAATATATGTACCATCAACTTGTTAGCTTGTATGAAGTTTTGTGTGTTTTATTAATTTATATAATGTGCATAATAACATGTACTTTTTATTTTAGGGTGTTATAAAAATAACATTAATTAGTGTGTTTAATTATTTTATATTTTGGATTATGTTGTAGCTTCTTTAAATTGTGTGTTATAAAAAATTTGTACTTATTAGTAAGAGGTGTTCTAATTGGTTGTTTTTTATTTAGTAGATGTGCTTTTAATTAATTGTACAATGTGAAAAATTATTGTACTTTAATTAATGGGGTGTTTTAATACGAGTATTAATTACGCTATGTATTTCTCTCTCCATTGACCAATTTTCACTTTTCAACTTTAACTGTTTTTCTATTACATGTAATATAGATTATTATAAACTGAAATTTTCAACATACATTTGCTACTTTTTTAGATGACATGATATAGTAAATCATGTTTTCAGCATATTTAGGTTGATAAACAATGGTCCTTCAATTCATGTATAATATATATGCACTAATGAGATCAAAACATTACAAAAGCGAAGTGACTAACTCACTAAAGCTATCAATGAATTAATGAAATATGACCTACGGTCTATTAACTGCTAACTTCATAGCAGAAAACTATTTCATATGAATTAGTAAGCTAGAAAACTTTTGGTACAATTTATATTTTACACTCTCATAACTCAAATGAAGTGTTTTGCTCATAGGGAAAGACGGTGATTCTATAAAACGGCAGGCAATAATGGTGCACCCAACATCTTCACCTTCGAAGCCATGGAACTATCAAAGAACTGAATCATGGTAGGTTTATTTTTTAAACAAGGGATCGATCGAGGGTCATAACTTGTTTGTATTTTGGTACTTCTTTTATAAACAAGAAAGGGTCCTAACTGGTTTCATCATGGTTTAATTGAAAAAAAAAAAAAAAAAAAAAAGTTGAGGCCATACATGAATAATATGTATGATTTAGCTACTTTTGCGGTTTTAATTGTTATTATTAGGAAAAAAGCCAAAATACTCTATGTACTTCTCGTGAAAACTCATTATGCTTTCTCAACTTTTTTATTGTCATTATACTTAACGTTGTTTCAATTTTCGACTCATTATGCTTAATTACTTCTTTATGTATAATGACAATAAAAAGTTGAGAAAGCATAATGAGTTTTCACGAAGTACATAGAGTATAATGGACCGACACTTTATTGATTATAACTAAAGTTTGATCGGTTTATGTGTGATATTGCAGTAATCCACATTTTGTCTTATACATGTTTTACAATGGCATCGTCATGTTACATTTTGGCTTCTAGGATTCCCGGCTCACATTGGCGATCGACACCTTGTTCTTGTAGGTGAATTAATGCTTTTCAATGGATTCTCCTCGGTATGTTTACTTCATCCCGTCGTTGCATACCTAGTAAGCAAAAGTACAAAGTTTGCGGGTAAGGCACGTTTTGGTTACAAGTGCGGGTTGAAACTGTGATTTTAGTATGGGTCGATATGAGTAAGTCGACCCGCTAGCAAAAGTTGCCTTTTATCTGCTTTTATTCTATCCGAACAAGAGGATTGAGGTTGTATGCGTTCTGATGGGGTCAACTTTTAACCCGCTCAACAAGTGCCTATATAATGATAGACATAACCAATTAAAATGAAAATGGTTATGTATAATGACAATATTTGAAGTACATAGAGCATAATGAGTTTTTGGGGAAAGTACGTTAAGCATTTATAGCTTTTTTCCTTATTATTATAAACATAACTTCCCAACATATTATACCCCTTGTTTGCTAAATTTTTTAGATATCGTGATTTTACTAATTCGTGCTTTCATGGATAAACATTGGTCCTTCAGTTGATATGCACTAATGAGATTAAAACATTACAAAACCGAAGCGAGTAAAGCTATAAATGAAACATGCGCTACCAATTGTCAAATTTATATTAATTTGGATTTACATAGAGGTGGAAGGCAAACGAGCAACAAGTTGTGCCGCTAAAAACACTACTCCATATGAATTAGTAAACTAAAAAACTATCTCATGTGTGTAGTAAAGGACACATGACTTTTACTAATTCGTTCTTTTAACGGGGGATAGGTTGGCATACATTGGTTCGTTGATTGACGTATATGCAGTCATTTGATCGAGTTTCCTCACCTCCTTGCATTTAACCTTTACATACAAAGTTAGAATTTAAGTTAAATATGCTAAAACTCGTTCACAACGCCAAATGTATTTAGTAAGGTTAGAACATTCATTTGTGAATCTTAAAAAGTACAGATACAATATCATCTACAAACGTTTAAAACAATAGATAGATACATATATACACAAGTGTTTGCATGCCCATATGTGGTTTTCAAATTACACAAACACATATATAAAGATTTACAAATTAAGGTGATTACATCATCTTGAAATGTTGGAGCTATGGTCAAAGGGTTGCATAAGAAAGAGTAACATAGATATAACAACAAAAAGAAAAACATTTTGTAAACTTTCAACTTCCTCTTGTTCAGAATTATATTGGAAAAAAAGCGAGGAAAAATCATAATATACTAATCTACACTGGTTTCTTCGTGTTCTTCTTTAGCCATGGTAATAGCTGAAATGAAGCATCTTCCTCATAAGGAGAAAACGACAAGTGATAATGGTGCACCCTACCTCTTCACCTTCGAAGCCATTGAGCTATCAGATAACTGAACCACGGTGGGTTCATTTTTCAAATAAGGAGTTGAGGGTCATAACTTGTTTGTATTTTGGTACTTCTTTTGTAAAAAGGAAAATGTAGTTTTCTATCCCACATAGATCAAAGAAAAGACATGTTGCTATATTATATAATGAGGTGAATATTGCTTATATAAGTTGATATTAACACAATGGTATCACTGTGGTTCATTTGTGAGTTAATTAAAACCTCACAGCTGATCCATAATCCATATTTGTGTGATTTGTCATATTTTTTTTTGGTTTTCAATTGTGATTATTATAAACGGAAATTTTCAACATATATTTGCTATTGTACGAAAGTATAGGCAACACTAGATAAACAATGAAACTTTATTCGGATCTAAGTCGCAATAGTCGACTTAGATTAATAGTATCCAAATGTTACAAGATTAGATTAATGTCAATGAGACAATAATCATATGAATGTAAAGACAAGACAAGATCGGTGAAATGATCTAAGAGAGAGAAGAGAGTGATACAAAAGATCGCACACTCAAGTGTTTCTAACCCTAGAATAAAGGACTAATTAAATAGGGATTAAGTTACACTAAGACCCTCTAACGGCTATAATAATGAACTTCAAAGAGAACAAGAGAGGCTTCAAAGAAATGATAATCTTGGAACTATAAACCACTTATGCTTTGTCCATGTTAAACCCCCGTAATATGCCCGCAAAGAACATAGCTTGAAAGCCATTAGCAATTGATAGAGTGACATGTTTGCCACAGATTATTACCCCAAATTTTAACATTCCCCTTAATCGATGGGCAAACATATCAAACAATATCAATTTTTCACACAAAATTTATGCCGATAGACAGGAGGTTCTTTGTAAGAATGTCGCAGCTTGGTTTGAAGATCCAATCTTTTAGCATTTATAACACCTCTAGCAATTTTTTCCCGATGAAGTGAACATCAATTTCAAAATGTTTTGATCTTTCATGGAAAACAGGATTGACAAGAAGTTGTAAAGCGATTTGTTATCACAAAAAGATTAACATGAAGGTTGATATCAACTTTAGATCTTTTAGGATTTTCTCGAATCCAAATGATTTCACAAGCAGAGACATAGATCTATACTCGCTCGTGGAAGATTTTGAAAGAGTGTTTTGCTTTTACTTTTCCATGAGATTAAACAATCATTAAAGAAAACACAATAACTGTAATGATTTCCTTGTTTTCTTACATTTGGCCCAATCAAGATCACTATATCCTTCAAGATGATTTTCGAGTTGTTGTGATTGTACCTTAGACCTTTCCTGGAGCTCCTTTTAGATACCTCGTAACATTGAGGGCACATTCCGATGAGATTTCAAGGAGAATGCATATATTGTGCCGCATAATGAACCGAGTATGAAATGTCGTCTTGTATGGGTGAGGTAGATAAGTTTCCCAAGAAGCTTCGATAACCAAATGATGTTGACAAGTAAGGGGTCATCATCGGGGAATGTATGGAAGCACGAGTTGGGTTCCATAGGGGACACACAGTTTGCACCCAAGAAGACCAAATTCTTTGAGGAGTTCAAGACAAGATTTTCTTTGGGAGAGAGATGTCATTCCCGCTTTTAAAACCTCAATGCCAAGAAAATATTTTAGATTTCCCAAGTCTTTGATATGGAATTTTGATTTTAGAAACTCTTTGAATAGGTTTATCTCATCAACACAGCTTCAAAGAAGAACTATATCATCCACATAAACAAGAAGAGCAATGAACTTGTCATTCTCTGCTTTGGTGAACAAGGAATGATCATTAATGATTGGACAAAGTTGTTTTCCTTTAAAACACCGACAAGTTTTTCATTCCATTTTCCGGGAGCTTGTTTTAGACCATATAGAGACTTAACAAGTTTACAAACTTTATTTTTATTGTTCTCATTACGTAACCCTTTGGGAATGGTCATATAGATATCCTCATCAAGGTCTCCATACAAGAAAGCATTGTTAACATCAAGTTGAAAAAGAGGCCATTTGTTTTTACAACTAAGGCAATAAGACATCTAATAAGAGACATTTTTACAACAGGGAAAAAGTTTCATCATAGTCTATTCCTTCCCTTTGGTTGTAACCTTTAACAACTAATCTAGCCTTGTATCTATCAACTTCACCATTAGCTTTATATTTGATTTTAAAATCCATTTGTAGCCAATAGGAGTTCTATTAGGAGGTAGATCGCTTATATCCCAAGCATGGTTTTCATTTAAGGCTTCAATTTCGAATTCATAGCATCTACCCAATTACTATCAAGGATAGCTTCTTCATAACAAGTAGGTTCAATACTTTTATTAAGACTAGAAGCAAAGCAAAGAATTGTCTTTGTTAAGATTTGAGTAATTAACAACTTTTTCAACACCATATTTGACTTTTCCTTCAACAATAAAGTCATTTAGATTATCGGGCAACTTAGAAACTCTAGTTGACCTCCTAGCGAGAGTGGTCGGCAAGCCTCTTTCTTGTTCGCCAGAATCCAAGATGTATCGCCAGAATCGTAAGATGCATCGCCAGGATGTGATTCATGTGATATGTTGCCCTCGTGGTGTGTATTATCATCTATAGATGTTGCAACCGGTTCATCAATCTCGTGGGATGACTTACCACCGTGCTATCATCATAGGATGTCACTCTCCTTCATCATTGGGACTTGTTTGTGAGTCAAAGAAATTTTGTGGTTTAAATCTTTAGGCACATAAGTTTCAACAAAAGGTTTTGACACGTAATTTTTCATTTTGAATGGGAACACGCTTCATAAAATTTGACATCTCCGAATAAAAATATTTTTGTTTCTAGGCTCAAGAGTTTATAGCCTTTTTCTCATTTGAGTAACCAATAAGAACACTTTTTCGGATCTACTACCAAATTTGTCGAAACGTTGAGAATGGTAGCATAGCATAAGCACCAAAGACTCTAAGGAGAGAGAGTGAAGGGTCATGCCCATACACAAAGAAGAAGGGGACTTGCAGACAGAATCAAGAGGCAACCTGTTTATGACATATGCAAGCAGCTTAGAACACATTCAAGCCAAAGATTTAGAGGTAATTCCCACGAAACATAAGGGATCTAGCAACATTAAGGAGATGCCTATGTTTCCTTTCTCGCAATGCCATTTTGTTGAGGTGTATAAACACAAGAAGTTTGATGTAGAATTCCTTTTCATGATAGAATTGTTGAAGTTTATTATTGACAAATTTTGTCCCATTATCACTTCTAAAAACTTTGACATTGTGTTCAAATTGATTTGATAGCATATGAGTAAAGTTAACAATGGAAACATAAACATCATCCTTCCCTTAAGCATATAAACCCACACCGCCCTAGAATAGTCATCAACTATAGTTAAAAATATTTATAACCATCTCTGCTAGTGATTTTATATGGTCCCCAAACATCAAGGTGAACAAGTTGACCAATTTTAGTGGATTTATGTTCACTTAGAGGAAATGGTTCTCTGGTTTGTTTGGCTTTATTACAAGTATCACAGAGATGATCAATTTCGGATGAACTATCAAATTTAAGAGTGGGTCTAAGATGTGTAGGACTTGGTCGAGGGATGACCAAGTCTTTGATGCCGAGATTTCTAGAGACATGACAAACAGATATGCAATTATTAGAGGTAATCTTACATGTAGAGTCTATATCAAAATATATAACCCATTGTATTGTTTACCAATCCCCACAATCCTTTTTGATGTAAACTCAGATATAGCAATTAGATTCATTAAATCCAACAAACATCTTGTTGTCTCTAGCAATCTTATGAATGATAATAAACCGACATTGTATTCGTGAACAACAAGAACATCAAAAGAGTTAGGTCATTATTGACCTTTAAATCACCAATTTTAGTAATTAGGGCCCGAGTACCATTGGGATGTCCAACAGTTAGGCCAAGATTTGAAATGTTAACAACATTGATTAAAAAATTTCATACAATCATGTGTCGATTTGCACCGTAATCAACAATCCAACCAAGACCGATGTTTCCGCTTAAGGATTTAGTGTTGTTGTTAAAAACTTGTTGAAGTTCACATTAAACTTGACACCGCCATTAAAGAAGGTTCTCGAAAATTTTTACCGCTAAGTTGGCATTAGCAGATGACACATTGTTGTCATTGAGAAGACTCATAAGTCTTGAGAGTCGCTCATTAGATAAAGAGACAGGAGAATTGCTAGCACTATTATCGGTGACATGATTAGTTTCAAAGAAACATTGTTATCACGAAAGGTTTACCATTAAAATTTCTCTTAACATATCCAAGCAGATATCCAACAATATCATAACACCTATCAACAAGATGACCGTGCTTTTGCAATTAGTACATTTGAGGTTCATATTTGGTCCTCTCGCTATTAGAGTCATTACCAGTGTTAAAACCGAAACTTTGTTGTTAAAACCTCTTTGTTATCAAAAATTTTCCTCCATCGAGGTTTTGCATTAAAAGTCGTAGCATTGGGTTTAGCGAGCTATTCCCGATGAAACATTCTGTGAGATTCTTCTCCGCACACAACAGAGAAAGCGCTTTGACATTAGGCAAAGGGTCTCGTTAGAATATTGCTTCGATGGGAACATAGGAGTCATCAAGACCCATAAGAAATTGCATTAACTTGATTAGTTGATTGTGTTTTCAAAATGTTTTGCACCTCACAAGTGCGGGGAGGCAAGCTAATCATACAATCAAATTGTTTCCATAAAGAATTAAGATTGTTATAGTAATCGCCTAGAGAGGACCCACTTTGACTAAGAGAGTTTATATTCTTATGCAGATTAAAATAGTGAACCATCAACTTTGTCATAGGTATCTTTAAGATCATTCCACATTTCATAAGCGCTTTAGCATATATAGCACCAAAGAAATGCTCAGACTAAGAGAATTAAGAATCCAAGTAACCACAACAGAGTTACAGTATCCCATTGATTAGCAAGACTAGGTTCGAATCATCTCTTATGCAAGTACCATCAATAAACCCTAACTTATTATGGTTCCTTAAAGCAAAAGTCATGGCCATATTCCATATTTTGTAATTTTCGGCCCATGAGTTTAATAGTAATAATGGGATTGCCATTTGTATTGTTAGGATGCAAATACAAAGCATCACCAAAGACAAGACTTTTCTCGGTGGAAGAACGACCAATATTATCATCACCAACAACCATAATACAAACAATAAGATAGATGATATAAGAAGATAGACAAAGAATAATCGACAACAATGATGAGATAATAAGAATAAATAGTCAAGAAGATAAGACTTTATAATAAGAAACAACAAGCACTAAGCCCGTGGATTAGGATAAACCAGAGCAGTATTCGTACCACTCAAAGGTGGCGATCAAGATGTTAGTCTACCCGTTTGCACCCACAAGACTTAAGTAATCAGATGTTTAAAGAAGAGGTAAGACTTAGACTTACAGAGAAATATGCAATGAAGAACAAATCACACTCACCCTAGATTCACTTAGTCTAGGGCAAATATGAAACAGAAGATAACCAAGATTACGCCAACAAGAAGAACCCCAAACCACACCTTTGTTGCTAAAGAGAATCAATGAGCTCAAGCTCGATACCATGTACGAAAGTATAGGCAACACTAGATAAACAATGAAACTTTATTCGGATCTAAGTCGCAATAGTCAGCTTAGATTAATAGTATCCAAATGTTACAAGATTAGATTAATGTCAATGAGACAATAATCATATGAATGTAAAGACAAGACAAGATCAGTGAAATGATCTAAGAGAAGAGAAGAGAGTGATACAAAAGACTGCACACTCAAGTGTTTCTAACCCTAGAATAAAGGACTAATTAAATAGGGGATTAAGTTACACTAAGACCCCTCTAACGGCTATAATAATGAACTTCAGCAGGAACAAGAGAGGCTTCAGCAGAAATGATAATCTTGGAACTATAAACCACTTATGCTTTGTCCATGTTAAACCCCTGTAATATGCCTGCAAAGAACATAGCTTGAAAGCCATTAGCAATTGATAGAGTGACATGTTTGCCACAGATTATTACCCCAAATTTTAACAAATAGCCATGATGGTATAATGGCTAAGATTTGGCATAGCCAAAACCATGTCCATGTCATTTTGGCTAGAGATATAGCCACTATACCCAATGCTCTTAGAGTAGAAGTTTATGATTCGAATAAAAAGATACAAGTTAGGGGTTAAGTTTAAGGAACGGAAACATGAACAAATTAGTTCTGCAACAATATAACTTCAAACAGGTGAAAGGGAAACTGTGTAAGAATCATCCGAGTATTTTAAGCCTTTTAGAAAGTCGTGGCTCAGCTGATGACAAACAACGGCGTTCCTGACACTAGACGAATGACTCTGTTCATGCAACCCTCCTGTTGTATCTTTGGGTTCAGACTTCTGGCTAACCGTGTCAAGACCAACGTTCATACCAACTGAAATGGGTTCCGTCGCAATACTGCACATAGCTTGCAAGTTTTAGATAACATGTTGGTTACGGAAGCAGAAGCAGGACAAGTACAAGTAAGAAAAAGAGCTAATGGTTAAAAAAAGTACTAAACTTGCCACCCTTTCTTTTTCAGGGTAGCGAACAAAATTTTTTATTTTTGAGGGTATTATACTTTCAAATTCATCTTCTTTAGGGTATTTTGCAAAAAAGTTGGACATTTTTGCCCCTCTTACCCACAAGAGCAAATGATGGCAAGTATGATACTTTTTTTTTTTATCATTTGCCCTAGTTTTTTATTATGTTAAATTTTGGATATGTATTAAGATAATTTATTTAATGATTTATAATTGTGTTAAATCTATGATAAAAATGTTTTGTTTTAAGTTTACACTATTTACTTATTAAGATAATTTAGTTCCACAAGCCACTTCCATTTGCAAAGGACATGTACTTCTCAATTGAAAAATGGAATTTAAAGAATAAATAATGTACTAGCCTTATGGAAAACGTGTTTTGGCTAAGAAAACGGAATAAGAATTAACAAATGTAACGTATTTGTTGTAGGGAAACAAATGTATTTTTGCCAGAATTTGATCGGCGACGATCAAACTCAATAGGTTTATGGGTTAAGATGCCGGAATTGACTGCTTTGATACCAGTTGATATACTCTTACAGGAATCAACGAGATTCAAATAAGACTATAACTAACCAAAAACACAAACAATAAGAATTGAGCTCAAGAATTAGTTAATGGGATTTGTTATGGCTTATCGACTTGTAGAAGTTTATTACAAGAGAGAATTACAAAATCAAAACCGTTTACAAATGTGAAATGAATTGTGTTATATACAAATGAAATGATGAAATGGTCAGAACGGCTTTTCCGCCTAAATGGTAAGGGTTAAACCGCTTATTTGAACCTCACACGTGCCATGCACGCGATATTTATTTAAACTCATATCATGTTGCAAACCACTAAAGTTTTTAAGGACCAACACCTTTACTCCTTTACTAAGAATTAATTCAAGGCATTTGTTAATAATTTTCGTGTGCACGATTGTCTAGACTTTTAAAGAGTTTGAACGTAAATAGTGTAAACTTAAAACAAAACATTTTTATCATAGATTTAACACAATTATAAATCATTAAATAAATTATCTTAATACATATCCAAAATTTAACATAATAAAAAACTAGGGCAAATGATAAAAAAAAAAGTATCATACTTGCCATCATTTGCTCTTGTCGGTAAGAGGGGCAAAAATGTCCAAATTTTTTGCAAAATACCCTAAAGAGGATGAATTTGAAAGTATAATACCCTCAAAAATAAAAAATTTTGTTCGCTACCCTGAAGAAAAAAGGGTGGCAAGTTTAGTACTTTTTTTAACCATTAGCCCTAAGAAAAAGGGGTAATTGCATATATATCCCTCTTAAACATCAAAATTACATATATATCCGACTCAAAATCATAATTACATATATATCCTTCCTAAATATTAAATTTATCATATATATCCAAATAATTAAATTACATATAAATTAAACACTAAAATACATTATACTTGTTATTTCATACACAATTGTCTATTTTACCCTTTGTTTCTTATATGAGTATATGACTTATCATTTATCAGTACTCGGTATTAGTTTATCATGACACCACCAAACATTCCCAATTTCTTCTCTGATCATCACGTCTTTTTGGTATAATTGGTGAGGATAACTTATCTAATTAAAGATGATAATGGAAGAATTCTTGCAACAAACATTAACTTTTTTTTTCCTTCTTCTTATCTTAGTATCTCTGATTCTCCGGCAAGAAACAGTAGTCGCTATGTTCAAAGCTTCTCAGTTGTCATCTTTATTTGTTTCTTGTTCATTGGATCTAATATATTATTAGTTAGTTTTGTTGTAAACTTTGCTTCGTTCATATTACTTCTTCTCTGTCACCAATGACGTCTCGGGCACCGACAACAACACTATCGCCCATTTTTCAATATGTTTTTCTCTTGTGGCGATATATCTGTAAATCCAATTTTCGTCCATATTTTTCTTGACTCTGTTCAAAAATTATTCGACCGGGTGACATGAAAATGGTGTTTGGTTTCTCAGGGATACATAGGTTGTGAGTGATGTTGAATTGTAGATGACAAAGTTAAGGGTATAACGGTCAAATGACAATTAACTGGTAAATAAAATCTATTTTAGTGTTTAATTTATATATAATTTAATTATTTGGATATATATGATAATTTTAATCTTTATTAAGGATATATATGTAATTATGATTTTGAGTTGGATATATATGTTATTTTGATGTTTAAAAGGGATATATATGCAATTCCCCCTAAGAAAAAAGGCAGCATACCTTGTCTCAAAGGCATTATCCGTGTACCTTACCGCATCGCATATCTCTCTTGTAATCGATGGAGGAAGATATGCATCCTTTATTTCAATAGTGTAATAGGAAGTGGAAGCTGAACCTTGATTAGATTCAGTTGTAGTTGGTATGGTCATATGAGGTTTTCATATTAAACAAAAGATTTACAAATTAAGGTGATCGATTTCATCATCTTGAAATGTTGGAGCTTGGTCAAAGGGTTGCATAAGAAAGAGTAACAGAGACTTAACAAAAAAAAAAAAAAAAACTACAAACTTTAGACTTCAATTATATTTGACAAAGAGAGACGAGAATCATATAATTCTAATCTAAATTGGTTATGTGTTCTCCTTTAGCCATGGTGATAGCGGAAATGAAAAGTGACTTCCTCATAGTGAAAGACGGTGATTCTTAAAACGGTAGGTGATATGGGTGCACGCCCTACATCTTCACCTTCGAAGCCATTGAACTATCAGATAACATGGTGGGTTTATAAACAAGTAAAGGTGGTTTTTCATCCCACATAGATCAAAGAAAAGACATGTTACTAGTTAATATACTGAGGTAAATATTGTTTGAGTAAATTGAGCATCACTCAATCTTATTCAATATGGTTTCATTGTAGTTTAATTGAAAGAAAAAACGTCTGTGTGGCCGTCATTGAATAATTTGTATGGTTCGTCAACTTGTTGCGGTTTTTAATTGTTTTTATTATAAACATATTATACCCGTATTTGCTAACTTTTTTAGATACGTGATTTTACTAATTGGTGCTTTCATGAGACATAGGTTGAACATTGGTCCTTCAGGTAAAATGCAGTAATGAGATTAAAACATTACAAAACCGAAGCGAGTAAAGCTATAAATGAAACATGAGCTACAATCTACTAACTTTTAACTCCATATTTCATATGGGTAGTAAAAAACTACTCCTTATGAATTAGTAAACCAAAAAGCTATTTCATATGTGTCGTAAAGCCGTAAAGGGCACATAAATTTTGGTTAACAAACAAAAGAGAAAAAGTATCGTCGAGGGGGTATAATTGTTACTATCATAAAGGTAAATTTCCAACATATTTTTACCCGCATTTTAGGTCTTCGTATCATTGCTCATTTGCTAATTTTCTAGATGACATGATTTTACTAATTCGTTCTATCAACGGGGGATTGGTTGGCAAACAATGGTTCTTTGATTGACGTATATGCAGTCATATGATCGAGTTTCCTCACCTCCTTGCATTTAATTATATGTGCTTACAAAGTTAGAATTTAAGTTAAATATGCTAAAACTCGTTCACGGCGCCAAATATATTTAGTAAGGCTAGAACATTCATTTGTGAATTTTGAAAAGTAGAGATACAATATCATCTACAAAAGTTTAATACAAAATAGATAGATGCATACAAAAGTGTTTGCATGCCCATATGAGGTTCTCACATTACACAAAACACATATATAAAGATGGGTCAATTCCATATTTACCCAACTTAAACAACATAATGTCATATTTACCCAAAACATGCATTAATTACATTGTACATCATGCATTCATAACTTGTATTTTGAGTATATATGAAATTATCCCTATAAAGATATACAAATTAAGGTGATTTCATCATCTTCAAATGTTGGAGCTATGGTCATAGGGTTGCATAAGAAAGAGCAACATAGATACAAAAAAAAAAAAAAAAAAAACTTTGAACCTTCCTTGGTTCGAATTATATTATAAACCATCAGGATCATGCCACACATTTATAGGCACATAATTAGGCTTCCCAATCATTTTCCATATACTAATCTACACTGGTTTCTTTCGTGTTCTTCTTTAACCATGGTGATAGCTGAAATGAAGCATCTTTCTCATAGGGAGAAAACGACAAGTGATCATGGTACACCCTACCTCTTCGCCTTCGAAGCCATTGAGCTATCAGATAACTGAATCATGGTGGGTTTCTTTTTTTTCAAACAAGGAGTTGAGGGTCATAACTTGTTTGTATTTTGGTACTTCTTTTATAAAACATAAAAGTTAAAGTTTTCATCCCACATAGATCAAAGAAAAGACATGTTGCTAGATAATATATTGAGGTGATTATTGTTTGTTTGAGTTGAGTTTAGCACAATGTTATTCTTCATGGTTTCTTTGTGAGTTAATCAAAAACTTACAATCATCGTGAAGAATAATTTGTGTGATTAGTCAATTTTTTTGTGCTTTTTAGTTATTATTATAAACGGAAATTTTCAGCATATATTTGCTACTTTTTCAGTAAATTATGCTTACAGCGGACATAAGTCGATAAACATTGGTCCTTCAATTCATGTATAATATATATGCAGTAATGATATCAAACCATTATAAAAGCGAACTGACAAACTCACTAAAGCTATCAATGAATTAATGAAGGTGCTGAACTGTTGATATGCACACAACACTTTTTGATTAGAGTAAACTGCAAAAATCATCTTTGTATTTTGTGTATTTTCACAAGAATTATCTCTATCTCAAACGTTTAGCATTAAACATCCCAAGTCTACAAACCTTTGGTATTAATCATCCCTAAGCACTAACGCCGTTAGTTTTACCCGTTAAGTGTTAAATAATATTTTCCCGTTAGTTCCTCCGTTAATATATTTTGCACTGTTAGTCCTCATTTTACGTTTTCGTTCTTTTTACGCTTTGTCCGCTTTTACCGTTTTGTCCGCTTTTATGTTTTGTCCGCTTTTATCCGTTTTGTCCGCTTTTATATGTATTCGTCCGCTTTTACGCTCGTCCGTTTCTTTACGTTTTCGTCCGTTTTTTTACGTTTTCGTCCGGTTTTTTTTTCGTTTTTGTCCATTTTGCTCGCTTTTATTCGTTTTTATATGTTTCGTCCACTTTTTATCCTTTTTCGTCCTCTTTTTATCCGTTTTCGTCCGTTTTTTACTTTTTTATATGTATTCGTCCCGTTTTTTTACGTTTTTTACGTTTCAGTCCGGTTTTTTACGTTTTCGTCCTTTTTTTACGTTTTCGTATGTCTTTTCACGTTTTTGTTCGTTTTTACTGGTTTTCGTCCGCTTTTATATGTTTCGTCCGCTTTTTCTTCGTTTTTTACGTTGTCGTCCGTTTTTGCGTTTTGCCCGCTTTATATCGCTTTTACTTCTTTGTCCATTTTTACGCTCGTCCGCTTTTTTACGTTTTCGTCCGTTTTTACGTTTTGTCTATTTTTACATTCGTCCCCTTTTACGTTTCATCTGTTTTACGTCTGTTTTTACCGTTTTCGGTCCATTTTATATGTTTCGTCCGCTTTTATCAATTTTCGTCCGCTTTTATATGTATTCTTCGTTTTACGCTTTATCGTTCGCGTCCGTTTTTACGTTTTAAATCTGTTTTTTACGTTTTGCGCTTTTTTACGTTTTCGTCCACTTTTTAAAAAATGGACGAAAACGGACGAAACATATAAAACGGAAGAAAATGAGTAAAACGCATAAAACGAAAAACGAGTAATGTAACGGACATAAACATAAAATACGGATAGAAAGCGTAAAAATATGGACAAGAACGAAAACGGACATAAACTTAAAATAACGGACGAAAATGGAAAAAAACGGACAAAAACGATAAAACGAAAATGTAAATAGTAAAACGATAAAACGGAGGAAAATGGGTAAAACAAAAACGTAAAAACGGTACGATGAACGTAAAGAACGGACGAAAACGTAAAAAATAAGGAAGAAAACTTAAAAAACGGATGAGAACGTAAAAAACGGATAAATACATTAAAAAAGGACGAGAACGTAAAAAAGGACAAAAACGTAAAAAAAACAGACGAAAACGTAAAAAAAGGGATAAAAAGCGGAAACATATAAAAACGGACGAAACCGATTTAAAACGAATAAAAACGTAAAAAAATGGACGAAAACGGAAAAAAACAGTCGATGACGTAAAAAAACGGACGAGAACGTATAAAACGTAAAAAAAACATACAAAAACGGACGAAAACGGATAAAAAGCGGACGAAACATATAAAAACGGACGAAAACGAGTAAAACGGACAAAACGTAAAAACGGACGGCGTAAAAAAGCGGACGAAACGTAAAAACGAGCGTAAAACGAAAAACGGACGAATACATAAATAACCGACGAAAAGTGATAAAAAGCGGACGAAACGTATAAAAATGAACGAAAACGAGTAAAGACGGACAAAAACGTACAAAAACGGATGAAAACGTAAAATGAGGACTAATGGTGCAAAATATAATAACGGAGGGATTAACGGGCAAATATTATTTAACACTTAACGGTTAAAACTAACGACATTAGTGCTTAGGGATGATCAATGCCAAAGGTTTGTGGACTTGGGGATGTTTAATGCTAAAGGTTTGAGATAGGGATGATTCTTGCGAAAATACACAAATCACAAGGATGATTTTTGTTGTTTACTCTTTTGATTATTTCACCACTAAATCACACCAATGATGCATAGTGATGCATACAGTACAACACCGTTATGCAATGGCGGACCTTTATGAGGCGGGCCCGGACCTTTATGAGAGCAAATGGGTTTTAGGATCCAAACAAATCTCGATTCGCCCCCCCCCAAAAAAATAATTTACTGAAAATAAACTTTCCGCCACTGTAAATGTTATGGTGAGCACATTTTTAAATGGTGAGCAAATTTATACGGTCTATTAACTTAACAATTTGCAAAGCACTTACCGGTTAGTGTGGCAACAAGCTATGTGAATATTGCTTCTTTATTTTTACTAACTTGGTACAGTTTATGGTAAGAATAATGTTAGACATTAATAACTTTGTGATGGTAAGAATAATGTTAGACGGTATTATGTTAGTCATATCTCTTGTTGGACGACCGTCTCTTAGTACCTACAGAAGTTTATTAACAATTTAGTATTAAAAATGATATAAACCAAATAACATTAAAGTAGAAGTTTATAATTCAAATCAAAAATACAAGTTAGGAGTTAAGTTTAAGGAACGGAAACATGAAAAAATTAGTTCTGCGACAATATAACTTCAAACTGGTGAAAGGGAAGCGGTGTAAGAATCATCTGAGTATTTTAAGCCTTTCAGAAAGCCGTGACTCAGCTGTTGACAAACAACGGTGTTCCTGACACCAAACGTCTGTTCATGCAACCCTTCTACTGTCGCGTCTTTGGTTTCAGACTTCTGGCTAACCACGTCAAGACCAACATTCAACCCAATTGACATGGGTTCAATCACGAAACTGCAAATAACTCGCCAGGTTTAGATAAAAGGTTTGTATAAAAAACCAATAACAAAACAAGAACAAAAAAGTCGCCATACCTTGTCTCAAAGCTATTATCTCCATTGGACCAGATTGTATCGCATATATTGCTTGTTATCCATGGAGGAAGATATGCATCCTTGATTTCAATAGTGTAATAGGAAGTGGAAGCTGAGCCCTGATTAGGTTCAGTTGTAGTTGGTGCAGTCATATAATCAAGTTTCCTCACCTCCTTGCATTTAACCTGTGCATACAAAGTGAGAACTTAAGTAATTAATCTTAAGAGCTTGTTTAGCAATACCAAATGCTAAAAGGTGTAAACAAACCTCTGGTGCAGAAATAGCAGCGTTTTCAAATGGCACGGGTGAATAAAGTAAAGGAACATCCAAAGTATTTAGAGACGTTAAAAGCAACCTGAAAACAGAAAATCAATATTAAGAAATGCTTGTTTCACAAAGTTTTAGATCATTAAAATGAGAACATGTGCTTGCCTGTAGTTAAGCAGAAAGTCGTATAACCCATGTACATTATTGTTGCCGCTAAACACCAGTAAAGATTCAGGGGTATTATCCACATCAGATAGTGAAACTGTGCGCCTAGTCTGCATAGAATTAAAGGGTTTAGTATCATATAAATTTAACCAAAGCCACAAATATAGATTCATGATAGCTACGTACATTTCCCAGGTTGTATTTTTCGATCTCTGAGAGCTCAAAGAGGTCTTCTGCTGTTACTTGCTCCACTTTCGAATGGCACAGAGGCATTGTAAAAGAGATGTCCTTGAATTCAAAGAAACAAGTTAAAGCAAGTGAATAACAGCAAAGTGAAAAGACTAAAACTCCCATGACGGAAGGTGATGATGAGACATACTTGTTCTTTTAACAGTGACCTTAAGCTTCTTGTCGACTGGGATACATAAGCATTGCACACGCTTTTACTTCCAGTTGAACCATTGCTACTAGTAAACATTGCTACAAACTGCCCAGTGCAGACTGTAAACTCGCAAGAAAATACAAATGTCATAAAATGTACCAAAAATAAGTTACAAGAACAAGAAAACAGAAACTTTCTAACGGAACAATACTGCAAGAAAATAGAAAGAGAAAATACCATAAAATAAGTTACAAATGTTCTTCCGGAACATGACATAAAGGCTGCGAAAGAGGCCTCCCATGCCAACTGACGTTTGCTCAAGAAATCATTTTGCCCTACACATTTATACAGCAATTATAGTAAATATAACATACTGAAGTATAACCTAAAGTAAAAAAACAGCTTTTTGGCTCTAATACCTTCCCCTTTTGTAGATAAAACTAATGCAGAAATGACTGCAGGGGGCAAAGAACTTTGAGGGTACACCCAAGAATACACGGGTTTTGTATTGGAAGATTGGGCAGTTGAGCTATTAGACTGCTCAAGACCAATGAATGTGCCGCAGCTCATCAGCCGATGAAACCTAAATGATAATAGACAAGTTAGGTTCACAAGTTTTATAGTTTTAATCAGTTTTTTTACTTTATGAATATTCCAATCAAACAAACCAAAAAACATGCAATTACACATACCAATTTACTGGAGATGACGCAGAGACACGCATGCAAGTTTTCAATGTGAGATCCAGTGGAATGCTGTGCCCAGAAGTACGAAACTCTGAGCAAAAACTTGGGTTATTTCCGTCTGCAGATTCAGTGGATGAAACTGGAACAGCAGGAGGTGCAGGAGCTGCAAGCCCTCGGAAAGCCTCATCCTATAATAACGACATTGTTTACCTTTTACATATACATATCATGAACTAGAGAGGAAGATATATGGGCAACAAATAGAAACAGTAAAATACCATATCAAGTGAAAAGCCAGTTGCTTTTTCACCTCCTGCTGATAGATCCATAACACTGCGAAATTTGCTTATGCTGGATTTTTTTGTTGTGCTGTGAGATTGTGTAGCTTTGGAACTTGTAGCAGAACTTGAAGCATGTGTATCTTTTGAACTGCGTAAAACAAAATAAGGCTTAATCTAAGATGCAAAGTATCAAAAGACAGAAAGGTCAAATAAGCAAATTATGTACCCTGAATACTGAGGTTGCTTATCAGCAGGGGGCTTCAGTGAAAAGGATGAGTTCTTTAAAACATCAGTATGACCAGCAGCAATGTTTTCCTGTGACGTATATACAATATAAGAATTAACATCAAGATAAGATTTAGTAAACGGAACTGCAATCAAATATTATGGTGCTGCGCAGACCTTAACATTTTCCTTTCCGGATAGCATCTTAAGCCTCAGACTGTTTTTCCTACTAGGGAACAGTTCATCCACACGCGTGTCGATGTATCTGGGATTTTTGGGTATATTAGGTTTGACAGGCTCAGGTGCTGGAGATTCATCCATAATCTCAACAGCATTCTTGCGCTTCAACTGCTCACCCTGCCATTTTAACAAAAGTTCAGATATCGTATAACACTAGTACATAAACATACATTGACAGTAGCCCCTACTATGGGTAAGAGCTCATCATTAGTTGGTTGTTAAACAGCCGATATTTAACCAGTATGTTCAAAAATGACAAAATGATAACAATAAGTTCTACACTGACTACCAAAAAAAATATCACCAGATTACACCAACCTCCATCGGTGTTGATCAGTACATGATTTTGAAATGTTCAAAATGTGAATGCCAAATAAACATTGAACAACAACCTGATATTACATAATCATCTCTTTCCTAACTAGCACAAACCATAAGCATCCATGACACTCAAAGCTTTTTGCCGCATTTCTTATACTAAAAAAATCCAGATCTTCGTCATTGTACCGACACTTCCACGTTGATTCACTTAAATAAAATATATCACATGGTACTCCACTAACTGAACAGAATACGGATCACATTATCTGTCAAAGCATGGGAACACATTTTATTATTCTTTCATCTCTACTCTAAAAAACTTATCTGGTAACAATAATTCCACATACATTTTCCTTTTCACATCGTCTCCGAATAACTTATAAGCATAACAGCCTCAGTTACTCTGGAGTCCCAACCAATCTGATACTATCAAATCCTAAATCGCCTTTTATTCAATCGAATCATTAAACAAAAATAAGAATCACACATTTCTCTTTTTACTACGTCTCCAAACAATTATACTTATCACAAGACGTTTTGACATAACTAGTTTGAATTCCTAAATACGCTTTAATTCAATCTAATTTTCCAGTCACTCATTAGCACTAATTCACTGATCTTTAGTAGTACATATCGAATAATATAAACTACTGATAAACAATAACAACCTTTATTGAAATTTGCTCCGCATTTCACAACGTCTCCGAATAATCTACAGAAATCACATTTTTAATCACATAAACATACTTTTAGTCTTACATTACTAAATGTCGATCCAGGACGCCTTTTATTCAATCCAAATTCAGTCCCTATCATCCTACGCTATCTCCAAATGAACGTATCAAATAACAAATTTAACAACTAATAACTAAAACACAGTTTACTAATAAACAATACTCACTCTCAACTCAGAAGGCGTCTTCCTTTTCAATCCATTACTCGATCCACCGGCATCGGTCGAAAACAAACAGCTTTTCAAAGGATACATGGGTGGAACACGAGTAGCAACTTTAGCCATTTTTCAAATCACAATCAAACCAAACCCTAGGTCTGTTCAACAGATCTATTAAATAACCGTAAAGGTTAATTAGTTTAATCTGATTGTTTGATTAATTGATTGATTAGGGCATAAATGAATGAGAGAGGGGATATTGGGAGTGAGTGATGGGGAAATGTTTGTTTTGTTTTATAAAATTTAAAGCGGGATTTGGGAGCGTTGTTATTGGGTTTTGAATGGTTTTGGGTTTCCCTCCCTCCTTTGGTTTATTTGGCCTGCTTTCTGTTTCAAAACTTTTAAACACATGCTACTAGATGCTGCTAATTTATTTCTTTTTAGTTTTTTTTACCCTTATGGAGGTTAGCTTTAGATTTTAAGCTAATGACTTACTCCATTTTTAGAGCACACGGTGTGCTAACATTTTATAACCACACCGTCCCCCTGCGTTAAACCTTCACGTTAAAGGTGATGTTTTTTTCTGAGTTAAGCTTTAACTTCCACACCGTGTGGTGAGTTAGGCTTCCCTCGAGGTGTTGAAACTAACAGACCTTGATAGATCTTGAGCTCGTGGATCGTTAGCTATGCCTATGTAATCACAAGCACAGTAAAAGACAATCTCTCAACTTGTATTAAGTAGCGGAATTATAAACACAAGTAACACAAATAACTAAGAACTCTGTGATCCTCTATGGATCTTTATATTAATAAAAACTTTGTTTTTCCGATCGGTACATAACTCATACTATTGTGTTCCTTTTATAGACAAGGAACCCTAAACAAAACCCTAAACCGTTTCCCAAGAAACGTATAAACATAAAACTAAATAAGATATACATAATCACTTCCTAATAAAGCTCATGTATATCCAAACTAAATATACTAAACACGGAATAACAACTTCCGCAGAAACAAACTATTCTCTATAAAGCTTCAGCAGAATTATGTCTTCGGTAGAATCCATACACTTCAGCAGAATCCCTTCAGCATAATCCATACTTCACATAATTCCCAAATACTTCACATAATTCCCAACACGAGGTATGTGTTTCCAAGTGCCTAAAGCCATTTGTAAAGATGGAAATGTAGGGTACTTGGAAGAGCTCTCGATTTGAAGGCTATGGTTCCTAGTGATGCCAATCTCTTTATCCTACCTTGGCTACTGTGGATGATGGTTGAGTCGCATGGTAGGGAAGAGTTTTGGAAATGTAGGTAGATGGTATGGTGCATTAAAAGGTAAACATGAAAGATGAATGGTTGTTTTGGTATGAAGATATGCTACAGCTACTGATTGGAAGTATTACTTGTTCTGTTATATTCAGCTATATGAGATATATAGCATAACCTTGTCATATATCGGATTCGGTTCGGTTTTTGTTTCAGTTTCGATAGCTTTTACTCGGTTCGGTTTTCGATTCACGTTTTGCCCTTATTCGGTTTTCGGGTCGAGTTTGTTCGGGTCGGGTTTTACTCATTGCTCATCCAATGTGGTTTACCCAAAGTTGCACCTTCCGTCCTTAAGTCTCAAAATTACACCAGTCCTCCATGTGGTTGTCCATTTTGAGTTGACCAGTCTTTTGATCGGACGACCGTTAGTTTTGGGCATTATCTCTGATCACGTGAGGGAAAATCTGTCTTTTACGCTGCTAAACCACATGGACGATCCTTGTTACGTTTTAAATCATTGCTTATTTCTCACCTTTGTTTTTTCCCGCCACCACCGAAACTCCTTCAACATTAAGACTGGAAAACTAGAAAGGGGGTTTGAATAGTTTTACCGATTAAAACTTCGTTTTAAAGTATTTAGATCGACTTATGTCAATCTATTTAGTATGTGTGTTGGATATTGATAAATAAGCATATAAGTAAGTAATGCAAAGGATTAAGAGTAAAGTAACACAAAACCACGACACAAGTATTTATAGTGGTTCGGCTACAAGGACACCTTCCTTGCCCTACTCCACTCCCCGAGTACCCCACTCGAGAGTTTGTAAGCACTACACAACACAAGCTCCTTAATGTGGCGGAGAAGCCTTCACAACGTCGCCTACTCTTTAACCAGTACAAGGCTAAACATCGAGTTCTTCCACGAGGTAGAACCAAACCTATCACAACGTCGCCTACACTTTATCCGGTACAAGGCTAGATACCGATTTCCATTACAAATGATGAACTACTACCCAACACTACACCATAACACAACTACCCAAAGGAGACACAATCCGTTTTACAATACTAGAAAGGATATCAACATTCTTTAACCCAAACGACATGACTTGTACATCGATGCGCCATATCGAATGTACACATTTGGCACCATTCACTAATGCCTTCAACACGACACTTCGGCACCTTTCACTAATGCCTTCAACACAACACTTCTATGAGGGAGGAAAGAACTATCAACAAGATGCACTTCAGTGGTCTTGATGATGACGAAGCTTAGCAACTCATTACCTTGAGCTTGCACGTCTTCAAGAGGTGGTGATCTCGCCTTTAAGATGAACCTAGAGAATCACACAAACATAAAACTACAGAGAATGATCCTTTGGATTTGTGGTTAGTGATGTTAGAATACTAGGAGAAAGTATATCTAAGAGTGGTAGTGAGAAAAAGAGAAATGGCTCACTATTTATAGACAACACATGTCTCATCGTCCCACGGTTCCCGGATCCTCACCCAGGATCCGGCTAGTGCAAACTCGGGATCCGCCACTTGGGTCGGGCTTTAGTCCGGATTTTGGGTTGCAAACCGGGTTATGGGCTATGGGTTTTGGACCATGGGTTATGGGTATTGGTTTATGAATACCCAACAAGATGCATATACCTAGTCATTGGGTTATGGATCTTGGGTCATGGGTCATGGACTTTGGGTCATGGATGATGGATAATATCCAACATGACTTCATGCATGATGTCATGCAATGGGTCATGGGTTATGGATCATGCTCCATGGGTATGGGTTATGGACTTTGATCTTACCCAACAACATTCATTGTACCTAGTCAATAGATCATAGGTCATGGGTCATGGGTCATGGACTTTGGTTTTTACCCATTACAACATATACAAAGTACATATACATTTCTATAAAGTGTAAACACTAGTTGTTATACATATACATTTCTATAAGATGTAAACAATATTACTTGTTATTGTTTTATAAAAATGTCTTTGGTTTTATATAACTTATTTACTAAACATGTTTTGGTGGTTTTAATATGTTTAGTAAAAGTGTGTTAGTAAACTATTGGCTCAAACCTTTTACGTATTTTATTTATTTCGTTAAAATGATTTTACGTTTGTTATCGACAAAACATTAGAAGATCGTAAAATATAAATAAACGTTTTTACGGTTTATTTGTATTAACAATCTCCCCTTTTTGTTGATGACAAAACATAAGATTACTTTAAGAAGAAAATAAAATTCGTAAAAATTTGAATTGGAGTTCTTACTCTCTTCTCCCCATTTTTGTCGAAACAAAAAAAGCGTCGAAAAGAAACTAACACATTGTGGAAAACATTTTGAGAAAACTAGTGAAAAGTAAGAAAATAAGAAAGAGTTAGAGAAATAAAAGTAAAGAGAAGTAGTAAGGTGAGAGAATGATTCTCGTCTTAGCTCCCCCTTGATGGATGCTTCCCTTTGTTGAGGGCGTCAGGTAATTAGGAAGGCTAAGCGAGTGTATTGAAAGTATTTTTGCAATGGTTTAGTCTTTTGACGAAGTGCTCCTCCTTGACGAGTGCTCCCTTTTGATGAGGGCGTCAAGTATTTGGGAATCCTAAGTGAATGTATTGCAAGTGTTTTTGCAATGCTTTGCTTTGACGAAAAGCTCCCCCTTGTTGAGGGTGTCAAAGTCTTCATGTGTATTTTGAAAATCTACAAAACAAATGTTAAAAAACAAGTATATGGTGCATTATTTCCTGCAAGTGAGCTTCAAATTTGTTAAAAAAAACAATTTGCTTCTGCTGGACGGTTCTGGCGGATCCTTCCTGTGAGGGATCCGTCTAGGCTAAAATTTAGGAACCGTGTACATGCATCCTTATTGGTAGCAATGTAGATGTAAATAGTGACGTAAACATCCAAATAAGTTATGTATTATTGCACCAAACATATTCATATAACTATATAACATACAAACATGTTGTTTCATTCAATAAAACAAGAGAAATGATACACATATCTCTAAAACTAAAAAAATGATACAAGATGTAGTAAATTCCCTAACAAATTCTAAGTTACGCCTAAGATTAGAGAAAGCATCATTTGTGCTTGTATTCCTAAGTTTTAGGGACGATTAGATTTGTTGACTTCATCAAAACGTTCGAGAAGGTGATAGAACATGAAACGTAATTCGTCATGTACTTCATGGACTAACCCTTCGACATGTTGACAATGAAAGCAATCATTGTCATGGCTAGGAAATGGTGGTGGTAAGAATGGAGCAGTTTACGGTGGAAGGTTTGATGAAGGAGATGGAGGTTCCACAAATGATGAAGGAATTTGTGGAGGCAAGCTTGATGAATTTGGAGGTGGTTCAACTATCGATGAGGGTGGTGGAATATGTGTTGATGGTGGAGGTAAAGAAGTATCTACTTCCATGTGATCCGGTTGTTGAGTTTGGTGATTCTCCATAATCCAAAATGGACCATTTGAGGGTGAAGGAGAATAGGATACGAGGTGCTAGTGTGGTTTCAACACCAAAGTTTTGGTGAGAAGGTTGTTGTGGCACCATTTTCTCAATTGGGGAAAATGTTGGGAATGGTGGTGGATGAGAGGGCTTAGGTGGTAATTCTTCTAAGTTGTAAAGGTTTGAGGATGAAAGTAGAGTGGTGAAGGAGATAGCTCTAGGTACTAGAGGTAATGGTTTGGTTGTAGGAGTGTTTGGTTTAGGAGGTATGGTAGTGTTTGGCATGGGTTGTTTCGTAGGAACAAGCCATTTGGGAGTTCTAGTGTTTGAGGCTTTGATGGGTGATGATTCGGTTGAGGAGATTTCATGAACAACCCGAGCAATTTTCTTGGGAGGTCCTTTGGTTGATGAGTTAACACTAGGAGCTTTTCTCATGGTGAAATGGTAGAAAGGAAATGTAAAAATAAGGTTTTAGATACTGAGAATGAGTGTTTGAGTGATGATTTAGAGGTACAAACACAAGTGGTTTATAAAGGAAGAGATTTGGCAAATGAATAAAGCCTAAACCACTAAAATCCTTTAAATTACAATGATTTGCATGCACAAGAGTCAACTACAGAGTTGTATTGATCTAGGAAGTCATTTAAGACAATGTGGAGTATTTATATTAACAAAGAGGGTTTGAAATGATTATATCAAGTAGGAATGATTTGTCTGAGCAGACGGTTCTCACAGATCCCTCACTTGAGGGATCCGGCTAGGCTAAACTCAGGGATCCGGCTTTCAGGAGCCAAGAAAGGGATTGATGAGGTTCTAGTAAGGTCTAGTACCTACATATCTTGAGTGATTTTAGTCTCCTTATGTGTCTTAAATGATATGAGACTTAAATGATCAAGCATGATGAGTGAGGGTAGCTAATGGCGTATTTTATGGAAAGAAATGGAGGTTTCATAAACACCAATGGGTGATCAAGGACGACACTAAAATTTTGAGGGTGTCAAATGGTGTCAAATGATCTTAGAGGCCAGATGGTGATCTAAGGAAAATCTAGAAAATTCCTTAGAAATTACAAGAAATAAAAAACTAGTTTTTAGACCATTTTAAGAACAAGATGACTAAAATCAATTTACTAAAATTGATAGAAATATCAAACTAGGTGTTTTGAGATGAGAGAAACAATGTGTAAACATTAGAGTGGAAAGATGGTGAGTTTTGAAGTAATGATAAATCAAAAATATCTTGAATGTGATCCTAAGTCATTCACGAGTGAGTGTGAGATCAACTGAGGCAAAGGAAAGTTTAAGTGATCTTAATGAAGCATGTTTAACTAGTTCAATAAGGTCTGGAAGGTTAGGTTGATATAATGAAAAAATAGAATCACTTATGTTTGCCCAGATCCCACAGATCCTTCATTTGAGGGATCCGGCTAGTTATAAGACATGGATTCGGCATTTGGGACAGACTTCTTAACAGTGAGCGGGCAATATTTTGCTATAGTAAGCATACATGTATACAAGTAAAAACATAGTAGGCATAGCATATAGAAACAACCTATGGGTGAGCAAACAAGATAATGATCATATATCAAAATGAGAACAACCAAGTAAGTCTTGCATAAAGTTATGAGCATACATTGTTTTGACAATCATAAAATATCCAAAATAACCATAAAATGGGGTACAATGTTTCTTTTGTCAATCTAATCACTTCTTCTTCTTTCCTGAGTTCATGAGGAAATGCGTTAGACACTTGAACATCCCTTTTGTTTGCTTGAATTCGTTGGATTCTTTTGGAAGAGTGGGAAGTTGTTCAAAGTAAGTCATGGGATCGAGTTGATAATTAGAAACGGGGTCGACTTCAACATCTTCATCTTCATCCGAAGAGTCCGAGAGAGGACGAGGCCTTTTCCCATTGATCATGAATCGTTTAGAGGGTTGTTTGGTGAGAGGTACCATAACATGGTTAGCGAGAAAGTGATCATCGGTAATAGGAGTAGATTGCATTGCACTAACATACTCACGGAGACGTGTTAGGAGCATACCATAAGGAAGAACCATTTTGTCGGTTTTGAAAACGCCTACCATTCTTTTGGCAATGTAATAGGCGAGATTGAAAGGTCTTTGGTGGATGAGACAATAGATCATTTGAACAAGACAAGCATTGGGATGGTCTTTATTTTCAACCGAACAAATGACATTTCTCTAAGAATTTCTTCCCACTTTTCGTAAATGGGAATCATCTCAAAGAGTTCCATTTGATAGGGATCACGATGAATGAGTTCTTTGTTGCGGTTATAACGAGATTGGTCGACTCTTTTTGTGAAGATGGTATCTTGAACAACAATTGGGTTGTCAAGCGGAGTGTGATAAATAGGTTTAGGATCTAGTGTGAAGGATTGAAACGCAATTGACCAATCTTTGGAATACATACAAATTCCTTCACATGGTATGTGAAGGATTTGCGCGAATGTGGTAAGAGGCAAGGTGATGCTTTGGTTGTTTATGACAAAAGCGATCGAAATACTTTCATCATTGTTTCGGATAATCCTAACATTTTTGTAGAATTCGAAGATGAAGACCGGACAAATTTGTTCATCAATTTTTAGGAGGCAATCAAAGTTGATTGCGAAAAAGACTTGAGGAATGTCAGTGTTTTCAAGGAAACATTCCTTAATTACACGATCTTCGTGGATAAGTCGTTTTTAGAGCATTTTGAAGGTTTTTCGATCGCTTGGTGACAACCCTTCCTTGCGATAATATCTAGGAATGTAGTGAACGGTGTCATGATGGTCTTGTTGGGTAGCTTTAGGCATTTGTTATCCTAGAAGAATAAAGTTTCAATTAGGTAAAATTTATGAAGATGGGCTTATGAGTTTATTTTGTATTAACAATGCCGCTTTGAAAATCCTTAATTATGTAGAATCAAATAATTTTACAATAAACAATTTGCCAATTGATGATATGAATTGAAACCAATTGAAAAGTTTTAAAACCATAAACCCTAGGATGGAGATGATGATGAATAGAAAATATGAGTGTAATTACTTACAATGATGTTTAGGATTGAGATGCTTGAGAGTATGAAGCTCTAGAATGAAAAGAATTGAGGTTTGGTCGTTATAGATTTTAGGAGGAGGGAAAATGGAGTGTTTTGGGTTTAAAAGAGCAAGTCTGTTGATTGTCTGTTTACACGGTTCCTCCGGATCCTTTGTTTGAGGGATCCGGCTAGTACAACTTTGGGGATCCGGCGTTGCAGACAATTATTGGAGAGATTTTGGATTATTCTTTTACTTGTAAGTTATACAATAACTTATTTTTGAAAAGAACTTGTAGAATGAGATTTTGGTTATATTCCTATTTGAATAGACGTTTAGCTAAGATGTTTTGAAGGAAAGAAAAATTTTATCGAATGATGGTGAATCAAGATTTTAACTATCAATAATTTATTTTGTGATGACGGCGTAGGTTTGATGAACTTACAAGTTTTAAGAGAATCAAAGAGAAATACTATTCTCGATGACGTGTTATGATGGAAAGTAGTGAAGAGAGACTTTTTATAAACTTGCGACTTTGATGTTAAACGCTTAATATATACACATAGTATTGCATATATGTAAAGTTTATATAAATATGTTTTATTCCGAGAGAAAAACATATATCATCATTTTATTTGCATGCGATAACTATATTTATGGATCAACTAGTTGTGGCTAAGAGAAAATACCTTTGCTATATTCTCTTTTTATGGTTTTTAGAAACCACAGACGCGAAATACTTCATGAGCTTTTAAAGTATTCAATCGTACTTTGTGAAAGTAAGTTGTGATTACTTTTGACTTCATTTTTCTTTGGATAGAGTGAAGTCATTGAAAGAATCCTAGCATGAAGATTTCTCAAAAGAAGATGTTAGAATGATCTATCATTATCCAACATTTTGTTAACATATAAAAATTTCTAAAACATGAATTTTTGTTTTAAGAAATTTCCTTCTTTGTAGTTTTCAAACATACACGTATCGTATCAAGTTTTTAAAGTATAATATACTCTAAAAAACTTGGTAACGAATCTCTGGTACAAAATTGTGGAAAACTAGAAGGGGGTTGAATAGTTTACCGATTACAAATTCGTTTTAAAGTATTTAGATCGATTTATGTCAATCTATTTAGTATGTGTGTTGGATATTGATAGATAAACATATAAGTAAGTAATGCAAAGGATTAAGAGTAAAGGAACACAAAACCATGACACAAGTATTTATAGTGTTTCGGCTACAAGGACACCTTCCTTGACCTACTCCACTCCCCGAGTACCCCACTCGAGAGTTGTAAGCACTACACAACACAAGCTCCTTAATGTGGCGGAGAAGCCTTCACAACGTCGCCTGCTCTTTATCCGGTAGAAGGCTAGACATCGAGTTCTTCCACGAGGTAGAATCAAACCCATCACAGCGTCGCCTACACTTTATCCGGTACAAGGCTAGATACCGAGTTCCATTACAAAGGAGGAACTACTACCCAACACTACACCACAACACAACTACCTAAAAGAGACACACTCCTTGTTACAACACTAGAAAGGATATCAACATCCTTTAACCCAAACTACATAACTTGTACATCGATGCACCATATCGAATGTACACCTTTCACTAATGCCTTCAACACGCACCTTTCACTAATGCCTTCAACACGACACTTCTATGGAGGAGGAAAGAAATATCAACAAGATGCACTTCGGTGGTCTTGATGATGACGAAGCTTAACAACTCATGACCTTGAGCTTGCACGTCTTCAAGAGGTGGTGATCTCGCCTTTAAGAGGAACATAGAGAATCACACAACCATAAAACTACATAGAATGATCATTTAGATCTATGGTTAGTGATGTTAGAATACTGGGAGAAAGTACATTTAAGAGTGGCAGTGAGAAAGAGATAAATGGCTCACTATTTATAGACAAAACATGTCTACTATCCCATGGTTCCATGGATCCTCACCGTAGGATCCGCTAGTGCAAATTCGGGATCCGCTCTTCGGGTCGGTTTAGTCCAAATTTTGGGTTGCAAACCGGTTATGGGTTATGGGTTATAGACCATGGGTTATGGGTAATGGATTATGGATACCCAACAAGATGCAATGTACCTAGTCATTGGGTTATGGATCTTAGGTCATGGGTCATGGACTTTGGGTCATGGATCATGGATAATATCCAACATGACTTCATGCATGATGTCATGTAATGGGTCATAGGTTATGGATCATGCTCCATGGGTATAGGTTATGGACTTTGGTTTTTACCCAACAACATTCATTGTACCTAGTCAATGAATCATGAGTTATGGGTCATGGGTCACGGTCTTTGGTTTTTACCCATTACTTTACCCATTACAAAGTACATATACATTTCTATAAAATGTAAACACTAGTTGTTATACATATACATTTCTATAAGATGTAAACAATATTACTTGTTAGTGTTTTATAAAATGTCTTTGGTTTTATATAACTTATTTACTAAAGATGGTTTTAATATGTTTAGTAAAAGTATGTTAGTAAACTATTGGCTCAAACCTTTTACGTATTTTATTTATTTCGTTAAAATGATTTTACGTTTGTTATCGACAAAACATTAGAAGATCGTAAAATATAAATAAACGTTTTATGGTTTATTTGTATTAACAAGAGCAAACCAAACAAGCTCTGAACACATATACATTTACCTATTCACCCAGGACTACATTTCCTTCCCAATTTAACCACTAAAAAAACTGCTACAACTTAATCCTCATAACAGTACCTTAACTGATTAACAGTAGAAGGCTTCATCCTTCTATTCAAACCACCTATTCCTCATGATGTGAAATACCAATATAGAAAGCTATTATAGTAACGGCGTCATTCTATGTTGGCCATCACCTATGTTCCATATGTTATTAACGTTTGGTAATTATGAGAATCCATAACTATGTTCTTACTGGCAAAATACATACAAGTTAAATACAAATATTGTTTTTAAGATCCATAGGTGCCAGAACCAGTTCCCAAAAGTAACTATGCCAGAACCACCATTAACACTAGATCCTTTTCCTGATGTTGTTGGTATATCCCACATTGGCTCCTGGAGCTCTTAAACCAATAATGCAATTTGTGATTTTGACATAACTTTTAGGTTTCTTACCCTTCTCAAAAAAAATTTAGAAGCACCCATGAATTATCTTCAGTGTCGTCATCAGTGGTGGTGCAATTACCATGAGTCACTATATCATCACTTTCAGATTCAGTGTCATCTAGAATGATCACTTCAGGTATAGTTGACTTTCCTTTGGATTTGATATTTACAAAGATTATTCAAGAGCCAAATTGTAATACAAAATGTAGTACAAACTCCAAAAATAGTATTTACATCATAAGAGCTTGAATACTGTTTACCTTTATTCCCTGCCCTTTCCTTTATTGCCCGTTTAAACAAATCTTCAATATTTGCTAGCCTGCTATCAAGATCATCACAAATCTCATTCAGATTTTCACCTGTGATCTTATTATATCCCATTTATTTTTGTTTACTCTCATCTACACTAACTTTTCTCTTTTACTTGTCATTTATAAAGACAGAAAAAATGAAATCAATAGCGGGACACACTAGTATATGCAATTATTCATAATAGTTGTGCATAGACAAACAATCTTTCATATCATGACAATCAACAAGAGTGTGAGTCAAAATAGATAAACAGGCTAGACAGGGCACCACAAAACAGGAAACAAAAGTGTGGAAATTGTAGAGGGGGTGAATACGTTTCCGTTTAAAACTTAAAAATTTTGTATCAAATTGACCGATCAAGTTTGAAGTAATATGAAATGTGGTAATAATACTTCAACCATAAATATCATAGAGAGCATGAAGTAAAACAAATTGCCATAATCCAAACATAAACATCAAGCCGCAACACAATCATAAACATAATATAAAGATAAAGCAATAAGTAAAAGAGATTGCAAACTGGACACGATGATTTATAGTGGTTCGGTCACGAAGCTCCTCTTCGCCCTACTCCACTCCCCGAGTACCCAACTTTAAAGTTACTTCACTAGATCAACAAGCTCTCTTCTCGGTGGAGAAAACCTTACACAATGTTGCTTACACTTTATCCGGTACAAAGCTAAATACCAAGTCTAACATCAGTAGAACCAACCCATCGTCACTTACACTTTTTTCGGTACAAAGCTAAATACCGAGTCTTTCTTTGGTACAACCAAACCCGTTATGTTTTATGGCCCAACATAACAAACCTTGTGTTTTACGTTACAAACACATAAACCATCTAATCTAGTTTAATGATACAAAATGATGTTACAAATGTATAACATAGATCCAAGACATAATATCTAGTGGATATGGATGCCTAATCTAAATGAAATTCTTATGACAAGAAGCCTTCAAATGGATGAAGATGATAAGACCACCAATCTTGTAGATCTTCATATGTGTATGCTTTATGTTGGATGGAAATGGCAAGATCTCCAAGCTAGCTTTGGTGGATCATTATAAAAGTATGCTTACAACAAAATGAGAGTTAGAAGCATTATGATCATATGTTAATTAGGGATTTTATAGATGCATTCCTACTTATCTAAATGTGTTATAAGTGGTAGAGAGAATGTGTGTGTGTTTTGTTGGTCAAAACAATGAAGAAATGACCTTGTATTTATAGACAAAAAGCCGTCTGACCAGGCGGATCCCTTACAAAAGGAATTCGGCCAGTTATAATCAAGGGATCCGGCCCACTGGATAATCCAATCCGGATTTTGGGTTACAATTCTGGGTTTTGGGTCATGGGTAATGGACTTCGGTCATGGGCAATGGACTTTAGGTCATGTGTACCCAATGTGATATCATGCATGATGTAATGGACATTTTGGGTCATGGGTAATGTACTTTGGGTCATGGGTCATGGACGTTGGGTCATGGGTCATGAGTACCCAAGATGATGTCATGCATGATGTAAGTAATATATTTACTTTGATTTTCTTGTAAATGAAAGTATACTTGTAAAATAAAACGTGTAAGTATACTTTGTGTAAAAAATAAACTGTAGTTGTATATTAGCAAGTATGCAAGTAAACTTTATTGCTAAAATAAAATGAAGTTTATTTCCTTTGTTTAAGTAATATATATATTTGAACGTAAACTTTAGAGTAAGAATAAAAGTGATGCATTTGTATAAAATACTTGTATCATCAAAATGTAAAATGAGGTTCGAAAGAGAAATATTAACCTTCTAAATACTTAATGACTCTAAGAAGTATTTTAAAAAATTTAAATGGTTTGTTAGAGGTTTGATCATAATGCAACATAACAAACATGTATGAACCTGTGTTTTAGCATACGAGGACTCGAGACGTCGAGATGTGTTGAATGTATGTTGAGACAAAATATGATTACGAGTAACTTGAATATTTTATGTTATGTATTACAAGTTACATGTTTGTCATCAATCAAAACAAACGAGACTATATATATTAAATATCGAGTTCCTGTATAGATTAAATATCATAATATTTTTAACAAAAAGATTGCAAGTCAAAACCAACAGGAAACCTTCCTTACGAGGATTATTAGACCTAACTACCATTTCATACTCGACTAAACTATTTAATCCAGATCCATTTAGTGAATAAGGAGAAAAAGTAAAGATGTTCATCCTCAGATTACAAAGTGTTAGATATTACTTTTCACATACACATCAAACCATAACACAAAGTAGCATATAGATGGAATTCTAGAGAGAGAAAGTTAGAGGTTTAGGAACTTAGTGAGAGAAAGTGAAAGATATTATTATGAGCTCCAACTCTACCTTGGAAGGTAGAGTATTTATAGTCTTACATAACTCGCCACACTTTGGGTCGTGGATCGCATACGGTGGGTAAAGACCCGTCTGGCCCTCCACGGTGTTACTTAACTAAATTACTACTTAACTTAAAAGAACTACGACTACGAGCTTAACGATTACATATACTGAGGTGACCGACACTTTAATACCGGAATTTCTAATTCCTAACAATCTCCCTGCGGGAGGTCACCTCAATCATGTACCAAAATTACATTGAATACAAATAGATATTACATTTAACAATTGATCTTGCATTCTTGATGTAGTCCTTTCTCCGAAGCTCGTAGTCATTGATTCTTCACATTGCATGTTTGGTTACTTCAAGTGGAGGTCTTTACCGATCCACGTGATAATAATTTTGAGCCATCTTTGGAGATCATCACCATCAACAATCTCGACACATCCTTTGTGGTGTTGGTATTTTGTGATGTTGTGACTTTGGGACCGACATGCTCACATTCGGATCATGATATCTTCTCATCGAGTAGCGGAAGCTTTAGTTGATTCATGATATTGGCGCAGCAGAAGCGAAGCATGGAGTGAAAATATCGAGTCATTGATGCACTAATCATGATTTCTTTTGAGATGAATGTGTTAAGTGAGCATGCGGCCGGATTGACCGCTTCATTCGATCACCGCAAACGCCAAGCGACTGCATACAACAGCTAGCAACAAATCGCACGAAGTGGCTTTGATCACTTTCGTTGAATTGAGGTACACGCCCACGGTTCCCCGCTGATCGAGACAAGTCACTCGTGATCGTGTAGGATTCCTAAGAATCTCCTTGACAGGTTTCGAGTCGTTCTAGTCGTTCTCAAACCGAACATCTCAAAGAAGACAACACGGAGTGAGTGAACCAAATAATTTTTAAGTCCACCGATTGATGAAAAGAGATTTGAAAACAATCGTATTGCTCAATAGAAATTGTTTTGCAATACAACGAAGGTTTTATTGAAAATCAATTATCAATCATAAAAATACCTTTGGTTTGAAAATGAGTACACAATCGATGTGCTAAAGAAAAGAGTTTTAAGCACAAAGACCGGTTTTCAAAGGTATCCGTCAATCCATAACTGAACCAGTGTTTGATTCAAGAGATTGAATCGTCCCATTGTTTCTGCTCGCTTGTCACATGGTTGATCTATATAATAGATCTCACATGCCACCTACCAGAGCTTGTTTGATGTTGGCTCGGAAGGCTTTCCATCTTCATTGTGAATATGTAAACACGCCACTCGATGTTCCCGCAATACCACAAGGATAATGCGAGGACTCAAGATATAATCTCTTTTCCACATTGTGTGAAACAGAGAGTCTTCATTGAAAGTGTCCTAATGAGATTTATTGATGATCTCGAGGCTCTAGACTCAATTTGTGCATATTTGGATCCCGTGCGGAGACTAGGAGAGGGTCTCCTTCTTCAATATCAACAATCTCAAGAGAAAGTCGATAGATAATGTCGGTTCCCGTGAGAATGAAACAAGTCCTTTTAAGAGGAACTTGAGTGGTTTGAAAGTTGAAGTGCAAGCACACTGGGTCCATGACGCCTTGTCTTCAATACCGATGTTACCATCAAGAGTATATAAGTGAACCCGTTTACGCCTCTAAGGTTGAATTAATGGAGGGCTATTTGTTTTCACCCTATTCTCATTCAATTCTTTTAATTCTTCAACCCTTCAAGCTTACCGAGACTTCATAGCTAGAACCTTGTTGGGTTTATTCCAAGACTAGCTCGCCTTAGTCCGCACTCTTCCCTTATCTCATTTTTCTCCTTTTATCATCATACCTAAGGACTTCTACACTAACTAGTGGATTGTCCTCGGTAGATCCCTCCGTTCTCGCGGATCATGGGAACCAATACCTAACCTTATCATCCTTATATCACCGCTCATAAAGTAAAGTTGGTCGGTCAATTTGGTATTGTTCGTTCGCCATTGGATCCAATTGAAAACCATTTGAAAATCAATTCGTGTACTTGTGATATATTATCAAAGCATTTTGTACCGAATTGTTTTTGATATTTTTAGAACGAGAACTCCCTCAACATGTGCATCAAGTATTTGAAAATGTTTTGCACACGGAGGCAAGAGAAAGAATTAACTTTTTGATTACCATTTTCTAAAAGATATCAACATCACTTCCTCAACGGATCAAGTGGGTATAGCATTTCGGGAAGGATGAGGTTTCCATAATGCGCCCCCCTCAATATGTGCCTCGAGGTTTGAAAAGAGTTTTGCACATACTAGAGGGAACCCGCACATTAGGATGAATGATCACGCTTTCAAATCAAAGGTTTAAGATAGATGCTCCCTCAACATGTGCATTGAAAATTTGAAATCGCTTGTCACATGTGAGCAGGATAGCATGTACATCCGTTTATAACCATTTACCTAATTATCAGTTTAAATCTAATTTAAATCACACATTCTCCCCCGATCACAATTATCAAATCATTTGAGATTTGTGATCTCTTATAGATTTAAATGATTTTGAAAGCTTTTAAGGAGAATTGTGACTTGATTGTGAAAGCGTTTGAACTGATAAGGATCGGATTTTAAGACTTTAACCTCCATTGTTAAAACATGCATTTATATCTTTTGCAAAACAATTTTAATGCCAAATAACTTTTTAATTTAATTGAAATCATTCTCCCTCAATCAATGACATAGGTTGTTGATTGAGAGATAGAGATTTTGATGATAAGTCCCGATGATTATCAAAATAGAGATTGAGTTATTTTTCAAAGCATTTAGTTTTCAACAGATAAAGTTTATAGAATCGAGCATGGAAATTTGAAAACATGATAAAACATGGCTCGTTTCTTTCTTTTAAAACCGGTTATCACTCGAAATGACAATAAACCATTGTTTCTCTTTTCTCCCAAAAATATTTTTGATTTTTTGATTTTTTTTTTTTTTTTTTTTTTTTTTTTATAAAATTAACAACATCTAAAGTCCCGTGTCATTCTTTGAATGACAACATCAAGACCGAGATATTATCGAATCGAGAGAAACATGACAAATGACAATATTTTTTGAAGATTTTTCGAATTTTTCAAATTTTATGGATTTTGAAAGTTTTATATTTTTCTATTTGATTTTGAAGGTTTTATAATTTTGTATTTTGTTTTTCAATAGATATATACAAGAGATAGAAGAAGAAAGACTTTACTCCTCGCCTTCCTCCCGAAGACGCTTGAGTGTTTCCGTTGAAGGCATTTCAAGCCAAGACGTGGAAGAATAAACTCAAAACGCTCTCTCGAAGAGCTTTGGTGAAGATGTCTCGCTAACCGGTATTCGGTCCTCACAAAATAGAGTTCCACCACACCGCTTTCCACTTGCTCCTCGATGAAATGATGTCGAATGTCGATGTGCTTTGCTCTTGAGTGTTGTACGTTGTTGCATGAGAGAGCAATAGCACTTTTATTATCACAAGACAGGATTTGTTGAATACAAAGCCATAGTCGCTAATCGAGATCTCATCCATAGGATTTGAGCACAACAAGATGACATGGCTATGTATTCACCTCAGAGGAAATAGAAGTACTCATTTGCTTTTTTTGACGACCACCACAAGCTTATCACCCAAAACCGAGCACCTCCAGACGCATTTCGACGAGTATCTTGACAACTCGCATGATCAAGATTCCGTGATAGGCCGTTAGTGACATACCGGTGTCCTTCGGGTACCATAGTCCCATATTGATGGTTCCATGAGATACCGAAGACCCGCTTAATCGCTTCAAGGTGCTTTTTAGTAGGCTTAGATCGATATCTAGCACATGCACACAATGAACAAGATGTCTTTTCTACTGGCCGTGAGGTACATCGTGATCCAATCATACTACGGTATTTCGCTTGATCTACCATGATCCCCGAGTGGTCCTCATCCACCTTGGTTCGTTCAATCATGGGAGTGCAATGTGGTCACTAGAATCAAATCCAAATTTCTTTAAAATCTCATTTGCATATTTAGATTGATTTATGAAAATGCCTCCGGACTTTGTGAAATTTGTAATCCCAAGAAAATGACATTTGTCCCATCATTGACATTTGAAATTTTGAACCCATTTCATTAGAAAACGATCACATTCCATTGGGTCGGCCGAGGCAAAGATGATATCATCAACATAAATTTGAACATGAATTATATGTTTGCTGCCTTCCCGTGAACAATGTTGGATCAATCGCCTTTGCTAAATCCGTAGATAGAAGAAACTTTGATAGCGTATCATACCATGCCCTCGAGCTTGCTTTAAACCGCATGAGCCTTCTTCGACGATAAACGCGGTAGGATGCTCGATTTACAAAGCCTTCGTTTGGTCGACATAGACGACTTCTTTAAGATCTCCATTCAGAATGCCGCCTTCACGTCCATCCGATAGACTACCATGTTCTTACTAGCAAGATTAGCCAAAAGATTCGATTGCCTCGATTCGAGCAACAGAGCAAAAGATTCTTCAAAGTCTATACCTCCTCTTGACGATATCCTTTAGCAACTAATCGAGCCTTGTTCTTCAACACATCACCATGCTCATCAAGTTTTACTTTGAAGATCCATTTTAGAGCTATAATCATAGCACGCCTGGAGCAGGTACTAACTCCCATACATCAAGACGATCAAACTCATGAATTTCATCTTGCATAGCATTGAACCACCTATCTTCATTCATAGCGCTTTAACATCTTTGGTTCGATCTTAGATAGTACGGAGTTGAAGAAGCACCATAAGGCATCGGTCATGAAGTTGCTTCCGGTTGATACAGACGAGAGGGATTTCAATGATGTTGTCTAATGGATGATCGTGAGTCCATTTTCTCGAGGTGTTCATGTGGCATTTGTTGAGGAACCGAGGTAGCCGAGTCGATGTCTCCTCAAGAAGATGGTTCGATGATGATTCGTGAGTAGCAAATATGTTTTCAAATGGAGCATCTTCGTGAGTAGCAAAGGGATTAACTTCATCATTGATACCGTAAACATTTCCATGATGTACATTTGAAGAATGATGATTTGTTGATGAGATCAAGGATCACAAGATGTGCTTCTTGGCTTAAAGATATTGAGATCAAGGATTGACTTCATTCATCGGAATATGAGCAACTTCGTTGTAGGGATCAACACCTCATTAGTAATTGCATCATACAGCTTCATCAAACATGGGATCAAACAATTTCCTTATATCATCTTCGACGGAGGTACATATGGAGTTTATTGAGAGGTGTTTGGAACAAGGATGAACCAATAGACTGCTGTTTGAGTGCGGGTCCCGAATCGAGTGTCCAGAGCCATTTGACCGTCACCATCAAACGTAACATGAATTGTTTCCATGATATTTCGGGTTCTTTTGTTGTAGATTCGTATCCTTTTGTTTGATGCATATCCTACAAATACCCAATGTCGCCTTTGGCCCTAAGTTTGCCTAAGTCTTGACCCTCATTAGTTGGATAGCACAATGCACCGAACACACGAAGGGAAGATAGATTAGGTTTTCATTGTGGACAAGTTCATATGGAGTTTTTCCATGAATAGTGTGAATCGTGGAACGATTTTGTGTAGCATGCATGGCAATAGCTTCACCTCGCAGAAACATTGGAACCTTAGAGTAGATCAAGATTGTTCTAGCAGCTTTCAACAAGAGTACGATTTCGCCTTTCAACTACACCGCTCATGAGGGGTTCGTGGAACACTTCTTTGATGGTCGATTCCAACGCTTTCATAGAATTCACTGTTGTTTGTTGACAAACCCGGCCCATTGTCCGCTCGATAATTACGACGCTTTGTTGAGTCGAACTCAGTAGTCGCTTGATGAGTTTGATGATGATATCGTGGAGTTTCATCCTTTGTCCTTAAGAACTTGACCCGGTGAATCTAGAGTAATCATCAACTACAACCAACACATATTTCTTCCCAAAGATATTCTGCACCTCATTGGTCCACATAGATCCATATGAATCATATGAAGAACTTCGTGATGAGTTAGTAGGTTTGGATTTATGGGCAAACATCTTGCTTTTTCCCAATTGACATGTCGAACAAAGATGATCCTTTTCATACTTTAGTCTAGGTAGACCTACAACTAAGTCCTTTCGAAAGATCGCTGATGGTGCCAAGTTCAAGTGATTGAGACGACGATGCCATAACCATGACTTTGTTTTTGAAGCCTTAGATAACAAGCGATTGGTGAAGCTCTCATCATGTCATCGATAGAGATAGTGTAAAGGTTTGAGCCACGAGTTCCTTTCAACGCCCTTACCATTAAGATCTCTAACGAAGGTATGTTTTCTCAAGGCTACTTCTAGATCGTAATCACGAATTGACCAACAGAGAATGATTATGACCTAAACCTTCCACATAATACACTCGAGATGACACTATCACCAACAACATAATCTCCATAACCCATAATAGCACCGAAATGATCATTACCAAATCTATCAGCCCCGATGAATTTGCTCACGGTTCATGAGCCACGACCGGTCTCCAAATATATGCTTGGAACAACTGAGTCCAGTACCACGTAATCGATTTGAATGATCTGCAGTTGAACACGTATAAGAATGGATAATCGATAATTGGGATCCCCATGCAAGAATGGGTTCCATTTGGTTAGTAGCAACAGTTGGAACACCCACATCGTAAATAGAAGCATTCATATCGATAAAGTGAGGTAATGGAATCATTGTGAGTGATGCAATACTAGTGTCTCAGATAGCCTCTGCTTACGCAGTGACCACTTCTTAAGGAATAGTTCTACCAAGAGGCATCCATTTTCTAGTGGGCATTATCTCGATTGGTCTTATGACCAACAGTATCCAATATAAACCTATTCTCGCTTAATGTTCTTCCCGGGTTTCATTGTTTTCAACTTTCTTTCGCTTTTGCCTTTAGCCTTTTTAGCATGAATTTTAGCATTAACAATATTAATCGGACAATTAACATCATTAGGCAAAACATTGACATCACATCCATGATTAGAAATGTAATTCAAGCAATCATCGGTACAAGTTTTGCAAATAGTATCGAATTCGAATTAATTACAAGACGCCTATGGCTAATACTAGAATCAACACGATTCGCTTTATTCGATTCAAACTTAAGGTTCCTAGATTGTTCTTCTACTTTCTTCCAAAGGCACATTCTTAGCTTGAGAGGTCCTATCATTCCTTGTATTGTCTTGAGACTTTGACCCGCTCCCTTTAATGTCACCGACACTTCTGTAGGAATGGGAACATTAGTTTGTTTTACTACCGCACCACTTGCTTAGATGTGCTGATCCGAACTACATGCGTGTGCACTACGGTTCATTTTCTTAAAGCTAGATGTACCGAGATTAGTACTCCTAGAAGGCACATTTGAGTTCTCTTCCTAGCATTGATGATCTAGAATCGAACTACTCAAGGGTACACTCACGGCTCATTCAAAACATCGGGAGAAGAGTGCATATCATATTTGGCCTTAGGCATTGAGCATGGAATCAAAGGTTAACTCTCACCTAATGTCTTTGGGCATATAGTGATCAAGCATTCTAAGATTTCTTGAGATCGTTTGGCATATGAGCATGCATGTCCAATTGCATTATCATGAGGTTTCTAGCTTATCCTCTTCAACAATCTCACGCAGCATTCTAAGCAATCCTTAAGGATGAGAAATATGTTTGAATGGCAAGTTTGTTGTTCCTTAGGGAGGGGACATATGTCACGATAAAGCGATTTATTACCGAGTAAACCTTAGATACAACATTCTCCCATTGATCATTGGCATTTTCCTTTTACCCGACTCGCGATTCTCAATTTCCTTTTGCAATGAAGTTATTTGTTCGTTGTTTTTGTTACGAGTGACTTTAATTGATTCAAACAACTCATTGAAGTGACGTTTAACCTTTCATTTTCTTCTAGAAAACTTTCGCTTTCCTTTGTAAAGCATTTACTAGGTTTTGAAGATGAAACGCTTGAGAATTCCGAGAATCTAAAGGAGGAGGCATTTGGGAGCCCGCCATATTGTTCGCTTGACCCTTTAATCGAGAGATTTGGCTTTCAACTTTCGATCGTGTTACATCGAGCTAGAATCTGCTCATCTCGCTTGTTAATTTGAAAACCGCATCAAACTCGAGCATCCGAAGATGTCTTGATATTTGAAGTTTTGACATTTTCTTTGAGATGTTGATATTTTAGTTGTAGATTAAAATACTCAACTTCTAGTTTAGAAAGATGTTTAACCAAATTGTCATGATCATCCAGCTCAATTTTCTCATTTAGTTTAGAATTAGTTTTTCAAGCTCAATGACACGATCATGGGAGACTTTCGTACCACGATAGTTCATGAAATTTGGAAGCATTAATAGAGCAATTTGAAGCGTTGAAAAGACATCTTGAGCAACACATTCAAGAATAAGATTCTCATTTAATGTATGCGTGTTCTTTCTCTCAATCTCATTATATTTCAATGCACGCCATAGTCACTAACTTCAACAACCATTGCATCAAATTCCTTTTCCATACCCTTAATATCGCTTTCTACCCCTTTTAAGACTCTCAGTGCTCTTTTAGAAGTTTAAAGAAGGGCATGACCTCGCTAAATAACATTCTTTCATTTGTTCAAAACCTCTTTCTCCTTCGCTATACCAGCTGGTGTGATCCTTTTCTTGCAAGTTTTCTCAAAATCAACAAATAGTTGAAATATAACGATTGGCTAATTAATGTCTTGCTTTTAGTGGCAATTGTTCTAGGAACAAGATGCATTGGTGTGTTAGGAGGATACACAACGCTTCTAGGCATTTTCAAAAGGGAGGGTTTGTTTCAATAATGTTTTCCGCTCGCTTATCTAAATCCTTTTTCCGTAAGACTTGTTCGGGAGTCAACAGTAGTCCGAGGCTTAAACTTGTTCAAGGAAATCCAGCTTTCTTCTTGTAATCATGAGGAGAGATGATTATGTTTTTCTCTTTGCATTTGGGATCATTTTGTTTCTTATTCATCTTTTCCTAGTGATTTCATTTAATATCTTATCTTCCTCGCACTCAACGCAACTAGGTTTCTCGCCAGGCTTAAGGACTTCATTACCATCATAAAGCACCTTATGAGCATTTCTAGCCTTTTAATTACCTCTGATTTGGTTCCTCAACAAGGGAATGCTATGCTTATCGCTAAGAGACGGTGTTTGTTGACCATGTGAGCATCCGAATGGTGTTTCCTTGTAGGTACAAATTGTTTTCAAGTTTGTTTTTCAAATTTTCGATTAGAAAATCTCTCAAGAGTTTTGATTCCTTTGCATTAAATTCTTGCTTAAGCATTTTCACATTTTCTTGAAGTTCTTGTTTTGTTTAATGTTTTAGAAAGTTTTTCTTGCAAGGAATTTAATTCTTGTTTCAATACTTCTTCTAAACTTACTTTTTCTAATTATCGTACTCACTGGACATCCATTTCCCGCTCACGAGTGGTCAACTCAAATTTTGCACGTTGTTCATAAATAGCAACACGCCCTTTATAGGCATTTAGTTCGAAATTATGGAATCATCGGGAGCACATGCAGGTGTATTCATCAAATACATAGTCGTTGTTGATCGCAGAAGATGCATCACTTGGTACGCCTTCACTTTCACTTTGTTTCACGATTGATCGTATGGGACAATATTGATATTACCCATATTTTCAACATTTGATTCAATAGTTTCAGCTTGGTTGTACTTTGTCATGCATCTCGTTGCACATCAAGATCATCGTGATAGCTTTAATACCTCCGAGATGAGTTTGTCCTGATGGGCCACTTTGGTGAAGAAGATATCTTGGGAGAAACCATTGAGAGATGCTAGCCATAAAGATTGTGTGTGCAGAGGTCCATCATCTACATCGTAGTCGATGCATCACACCACCGACTTGAAAGGCGCTCGATGATTGTGACCTATCTCCTAATAGTCGCTCATCCACATCCGCATCATAGGTCTTGGCATTACCTTCTGCAAGAAACAAAGCAATTCCTCTTCATTCAACGCAGCACCATTGTCCCGAGCTTGTGCCAAGAACATCTTATCTCTCAAGTAATCAACGATTCTCGCGGACGCTTTGAGATGTGCGCCTTGCAATGTGTCCTTCACCACCACATTTATAGCATTTGATTGGCTTAGCTTGACCTTGGTTACCATTTCTTCCTCGATTCGTTGCCAACATAACCTCTCCCAGCTCCACCTCTTCCCCGATCATACCGTCTTTCCCGAACCGGTTGCCCCATAAGTTTCCCATCTCTTATCAAAGCATGGTTGTGAAGATTGGAGGCGGTTCGGATCTCATCATGCAGTGTGAGTTTGTTGGTGTGAGGTGAAAGTGTCCTGTCTCTTTAACCATGAGTGTTAGTTGAGTGATGAAATGTTCCATGACAAGATTTGCATCAAAGTTGCTTGAACCTTGGATCATAAATGGGTTTGTGATTATGATTATCATTATTCATGGGTGCAACTTGAGAAGCATTGTTGGAAGTCCCATCATCTCGTGAAGAAGGCGGTTGAATCATTTGTAGACCTTGTTTCTCCCCGACCTTTGAACCGATCAAGAATCCTCTTTTCAAACATGGCATGTCTCTCATTTTGGAGGAGGAAGGCATAGAGTTGCTCATAGTTTGTATCCTTCAACTTTAGTGAGTTTCATGTAGTGACAAACTTGTGCCATTCGGGATTCATATTGTTTACAAATTTAGAGTTCAATCGAATGTTAGGCATAGTCATCTTGATGTTTCTCATGTCATTCACCAACTTATGAAATCTCACATAGTACTCATAGACACTTTCATCGGGTTTCATCTTGAAGTGTTCAAATTCATCATAGAGTTGAGATTCTCTGTCTTCCATAGTTAATTCAACCCGAGAAGCATCTTAACATTATCCCAAACCGCTTTGCATCGTTGTTATGATTGATCGCCTTGTAGATGTCTTTAGGAAGACCTTGAAGAACAATGTTTGAAGCCTCGATATCCGCATCGAATCTCTTTTCTCCTTATTATCAAGCTCATCATACATCTTAGGTCCGCCCATTCCAGACAGAGTACCATCTTCATTAGTATCTAGTATGTCTCTAGTTGTCTCAACTCGATATGGTCCTTCATCAATGGATTTAAGAATGTTGACACCATTTTCCTTTCCAAGGCAATACACCGATCGTTGTGCCCAAGAATCGTAGTCGGCCTACATCAAGCATGGGTGGACGAGTATCTCGAACCACCATTGTACATCCTCAAGAATGTGATGGAGATGACAAGAGGACGTTGGTAGACATGTTGATGATTATACGGATTTTATAACTCTATGATTAAACCGAAATAGATTCTTTCACGGATTTTACTAAATCAAGAGAAACCGTAAACAATCACTCAAGTCGCTAGATGATAATGCACTAAGTCGCTAGAAACAAATGCACTAAGTCGCTACCAATTAATTCGCTAGATAGCCAAGTCGCTAGAATCCCAAGTCGCTAATGAAAAGCAAGTCGCTAAGTAGTAACTCGCTATGCATCAAGTCGCTAACCAAATTTTGGCAAAGAATTACACAAGTCGCTAGAAGCACAAGTCGCTAAAGAGCAACTCACATCGACCAAGTCGCTACAACAAGTCGCCACCCGTAGTGGAGATTCCACTACTTGTACTTTAACTCGCTAGCTCTAACTCGCTAGCACCAACACCGTAAGTCGCTACAAAATGTGAAGCAAGTCGCTACCAAGAAACTATTCCGTGAACTAAGTCGCTAGCTTGAAAACCATATAAACATCACTTTTCAATCCAAAACAACCCAACCAAGATGATTCAAGCTTACCAAATGAAAACCTAAACACTTTTGATGATTCTAAACATAAAAGTACCAACAAAATTCAAACTTTAACACAAGAAATCAACCAAATGATGCAAAACCACTAAACTTTTCAAACTCAAAACCACCTAAAACCACTATAAATCCAAAGATGTGCAAGATATGATCTAACCATGGCTCGATACCAATTGTTAGATATTACTTTTCACATACATCAAACCATAACACAAAGTAGCATATAGATGGAATTCTAGAGAGAAAGTTAGAGGTTTAGGGAACTTAGTGAGAGAAAGTGAAAGATATTATTATGAGTTCAACTCTCTACCTTGGAAGGTAGAGTATTTATAGTCTTACATAACTCGCCACACTTTGGGTTGTGGATCATGCATACAGCTGGTAAAGACCGTCTCCTCCACGGTGTTACTTAACTAAATTACTACTTAACTTAAAAGAACTACGACTACGAGCTTTCTAACGATTACATATACTTGAGGTGACCGACACTTTAATACCGGGAATTTCTAATTCCTAACACAAAGCCATATGAATAAACCATTTTCCTAACTTCAAACACCATAGTAAGCACCAAAACTCACTATCAACATATAATACTTTGTTTACCCTAAACTTACCAATCATGATACTCACCAGTAGCCATCCAGATCATTCAACCAATCATGCCCGTCACTATCAACATATAATACTCTATTTATTCTATCTAACAAATTTTACCATCCAGTTTAAGCAAATTAAAATGACACATAAAGGAACTATAAAACATTAACATACCAACATCCATAGGTTGTTGCTTTTTTTCACTGCTAATAGGCCTTCCCCTCTTCCTTTTTAGTTTTGTTGTACTCGGATAATGTATTAGACCTTATTTTCTAGGCCTTCCCCTCCCTCCTTTTGTCTTTACAACAAGGTCATTCCCGCTTCCACTTCCATATCCAGGGGTAGGAATAGAAATCGCACACTACCACCCATTGGCACTTAGTTGTAAGTTTTTTTCCTCAACCATTCATAAATCTCATTTATCATCTCCTCGCTTATGTTCTTATACGAACCATATTAAGCCTTAACTTCATTACCAAATGTAGCAAGAACTTCCTCAAATATTTTCATCATTCAATAAATCTTTCGACCACTCCTTTTTTGATGAATGATCAGCCCCGGTAAACAAAGCCTTGCCCTTATCAATTTATCTATTAGTTAGTGATTGGGTTGGCTTGGGTTGTGTGTAGCGAATGGAAATTAGGGTTTGAATGGTTTCATTTAATTGTGTGTCTTGCGAAAAATTGAGGGTTGGTTGGGGTTTTAATTTGTGTTTTAACTACGGGTTTAATGTGCTTGGGTTTTAATTCGGGTATAAACCGACTGAAAATGCGCCAAAAAATACAAATCTAAAGTTGTAAAAAGGATCTTCTCTGTGGTTTAGAAGCAAAAATGGACAGATTTTCCCTCACGTGGCAATCACGTGACCAAAGATAACACTCAAAACTAACGACCGTCCAGTCAAAGGACTAGTAAACGCAAAATAGACAACCACATAGACGACTGGTGTAATTTTTGAGAGTTAAGGACGAAACGTGCAACCTTTGGAAAACTACAAGGATGATCTTTGTAATTAACTATAATTTTTGTTACGGTCACAATGATGTGCAATATTAGGGGTTAGTAAGGTTTGGTTTGGCTCGTTTTTTTGCTAAAAGTGAATCGTATAAAAAATGTTTGGTTTTAATTTTCAAGAAACTGTTTGGTTTTAGTTTTATCTATCTGGTTCTTAGTTTTCTATTATATTTATCCAAGTTTAGTTTTTCGAATATCGAACTCGAATATGGAATGCATTATCAAGAAAAAACTTCATGTTACAAGAATAATCAAACACGCAATAATGACAATACGAAACAAATCATATGAAAAAATATATATTTGTCGTAAAATGAGACAATAATGATATTGAAAACTAATGACCACATTAAATCTTAGAAGATAAGTGTTTATATAACCTAATGACGCTTTATAAACTTGTTCGTGTTTCCACGTGCAACGAGACTTGTTCTAGAAAATGATGAAAAGATTTCTAAAAGAAGCCCATTTTTTTAATATCAGAGCTAATTTCTAGTCAATAAAAAAGAGTTTCTAAATTTAGCCTTGTGCGACTGTCGAAAAAACAATAAAACTCTTTTTTAGAAACTCTTTTGGTGTTGAAAAAACAATAAAACTCTTTACTAGTATAAATATAACATTTTGTAAGCTTGAATTTATTTTTCACTTTTTTTTTAAATCTATAGAATTAATAAAATCGTATATAAATTATGTAATTCAGGTTATTTGGGTCAACCGTAAGGGGATGCTTACCCTTGACCCCCACCCATTCACTTGGGAGCGGGACTCCAACAAGAGGCGCTGCCCCTTGACCCCCGCACATGGTCCTGGCAATATTAAGCTAGCTAGAACGAGTGTGTACTCCGCACTGCCTAACTCAACTATAAGCTAAACATGACTAAGCTCTTGATCTTAAGTAAATCACAATTACATAAAATATAAGTGATGATACTAAAATCACCAACATTTCTCTCCCATTTTAGTGTAATCCTTGATTTACTAAAATTAACAAAATAGACCAAACTTATGCATAAGTGAAAATGCCTTAGAGATTGAATTTTCACATAGTATATTACACATTCCAAATATACGAGAATCAAGGTGTCCCACAAATTGAATCCACCAACTTGTTGTTGGTTTTATGGACAATAAATTAATAGACGTGTGTTAGGATCGAACTCGAGACCACGGGATTGCACACTATGCGTATGAGAATTAAAGTTAATAATTAAATATAAATGTTATATTTATTTATTAATTAAACGAAATAACATAACGGACGTTAAGTAATTAGTTGTAATTGACTAACGGTCGTTAAATGTAATTGGAAAGGACTAGAATGCAAATCAATATTTGAAGGTTTCGAATCCTTGGGATACTCCATATGATCGGCCACAAGGAAACCCAACCTATATCCAACTCAACTTGTTCTCCAAGTTTTGCTAAGTATATATACAAGGCTAGGGGTCTTGTGTTTTGTATCTCTTGTACTCATAACCTAAAACCAAAAGGTGTTTGTGTGTTTTTGTGTTTAAAACCGATCGTACAACCCTTATGGGTGTCGATCATCATCTTTTCCAAAACATAATTATTTTGTTTAATTAAAACTAGCATTACTTTAATTTGTTTTAGTACGTGTGTACAAGAACGTGGTAATAACATACTTTTGTTATTATTCTTGGATTGAATTATATAACGGTGAGGGTAATTTTATAATCCTATAAACCCTAATTAGGGTTCATCCTAATTGCTAGTTTGTGGATTTGATTCTTGTTCACTAGAATCAAGTAAGGTACGATACTTTATTCTTTAGTTAATTAATTATTCATTATATGTTCCTATACGCTCCGCACTTGCTTTGATGTTTTGTGTTTTATTTTTGAATGTCATGTTATATAATTCCAACAAAGGCATCACGAGCTTGGTTTTAATGAGTAATTAATTACTAAACACGTAAAAACGGATATTGTATTGTGTTTGATATGATTTATTCTAGGGTTTTGGCTATGATTATATAAACCCTAATTTTAGGGTTAGGGCTTTTGCCCTAATTTGGTTTTAAAAATCTTTTATGGATCGAAATTTTTTTTATGGGTGGAAACCCTCAAATTTTTTTAGTCGATTTCCTTAATTTTTTTTAGGGTTTATATTAATTGTTATGTTATCTATATCGAAACCTAGATTTAATATATTTGTTACGTGATAAATTCATGAATAAAGTGTTATGTGACATGGAATTGTATGCGATCTTGTGACTCATTGAATAATTGTTATGTTATATTCATGATAATACATGCATGTTTGTCATGGATAGTTTCTTGAATATTGTTTAATTGTTAAGATATTTTTATCACATGTTTATTTACGATAAATCTTGAATTGGGGAAGACTCCAATTATATACATTAATGAATCAATTATGTGCAATTTGGTATATCATTAATTATGGGTTTACGCAATCGATTCGTCGATGTATGTGGCTCACTTTCAATTGGAAGAGTGAAAGCCCTAAATTAATATATACATTAATTTAACCTAGACATTGATTATTAATAGGGTTTTATCGAATAAGTTGTATGTGGCTACTTGTTTACACGTATAAATTGTTTATTATGTGCGCATTGTTTTTAGTAGTTTATTTTTATTGGTATTACTTGTTTGTTTATTATGTGCATGCTTTTAAGCAAAGGGTAATTTTGAATAGAAAATAATACGGACTAAACAATGGTGAAATTTGATTTGTTTTAGAAGAGTTAAGTTTTCAATAGTTTAATTGATTGATGATTTTGGTACTATGGTTGAACGGCTCACCCATTAGAACGAACTATAAAGGGTTAATAAAGAAGTGCGCACAAATACACCGAAAGGATGTCTAAGGTTATGCTTTTGCGCTTACTCGGTCCTCCGCCTCGCCGGTTCGAGTGGAGCTACTAAGTAAGCCATAAATGTACAAACTCATCTTAAGGGCGAATTAGTTTTAATTCCATGCGCCACTTCGGTGGTAATTACCCGAAACACTAAGTGTTTACACTTATGCAAAAGTACGTGTTGATCCCAGTTGAGCAAACGATCTAATATAGAAACTGACTTGTAACAAAAGCTTATCAAGTATTACGCGGAATTTAATACTTAATCTTAAGAAGAAAAACAATTAACATTCAACACCTCAATATTATTTATTAATACGAATACTTTACAAGATTAGGGTTTTGCAACCTTAAAGTGTATCGACCTTAGATATAAAACATACGATATCTAACCTAACCTAGGACCTCCTTTTATAGGCTAAGGAGTCCTATACAATATACAATACGTAACCTACAAGATAAATATCTTTTCCATATTTATCTAATACAATAAACTAACCGACTATACAAGACTAGCAAGGCTTACTATATACTATCGGTGGTTACATAATACTACTAGCCGCGATTGTCTTCATCCGTGGTTACACTCTTCATCTGTGGTTACATCAAGCCTATCCGTGGTTCCAAGACTTAGAGTAATTCTTTATCCAAGGAACCTAAAACCCAACATCCTCCCTAAACTTGATAAATTCCAATGTAATTCTTCAAGTTTCTTTTAATCCCAAAACATCTGAATTGGAGGATGTAGCCAAACACTTACTAGCTTTAAGTATCTTCTCATACTTCGCAACAAATCATAAGCTTGACCATCATAGGATACTAACATCTTGATACAACCAGCTTCAACATCCGAGCAATTATTCCCGGATGCTTATTCAATTGAGGATAATCACCTTCTACAAGCATATGAATAACCTTTCTAGAAACAGTTAAAACATGAACTCCACAAGTTTGATATAAAACCATCTAGTAACTTGACCATTGTAGAGTCCTTGCCATTCGTGTTCAAGATGAGTAGGTTCAAATAGAATTTTCAAATTATGATACACCAAATTCTCATGATAATCATTTGGATGTACTTCACCAAATTTATTCTTGTAAAGTATCCAAAATTCATCAAATCATCTCTATCAAAATATCAAGCATTTGTGAAAATTTATTATACTCGAAACTTCATTGTTGAGTCTTTGAATTTTCCAAACTCCTTCACTTCCAACTAAAAGCTTAAACTCATAAGAAATGATTTGATTTACATCTTCAACAACTTTCAATCTTTTAGAATCAGATGTCACCTGAACCTCAGATTTTCTTTTTCTTTTACTTTGCATCCATTCATCATGTTCTTTAATCCACTCTTCTTCCTTTTTAGAATTCATTGGACAAAAATCATCTTTGTTAATCCTCATACATCTCTCATAAATTTCAAAAATTCTTTCAAATGAACACCTACTAAGAGTATCAGGAACATGTATACCAGAATTTTTAATAATCTTCATCAGTACGTTTCTCATCTGAGCCATAGTAGGAGGTTTCTTTCTTATAACCTGTTTCTTTGTTTTGCTCACATTCCTTGCCCATTCATTCATTAGTCTAGCTTTCTCCTCATCATCCAATAGTTTCCATTCTTGTGCAGTAAACTCATCAAGTATTTGTAAAGAAGCTTGAAGATAGTTTTGTGAGTCATACCATACAACTAACCATTTCTCACTAGCTTCCTCCTCTTCTTTCTTTCTTTTATCCAAACCGCTTTATCCTCATCTTCAATACTTTTAGCATACTGCATCATAAGCTTCTTGTTCGCTTTATTTTAAACTTCAAAGACTACCTCTTTACCTTTTCCAACATTAGATTTAACCACTTTCTTCTTCAAAGGTTCACCAATAACCAAACTTTTACCTTTGGGTTTAGTAGCAGAGACCCAATGATAAAACAGTGCAATGATAGGTGTAGGAATAGATGATGTTTTGCTCAGATTAATCAATGTACTTGCAGCTTCTTTCTCTTCTTTAGGCTTAGGTGGTATTATAGAGAGTTGTGACAACAAGGGAAGTGGTTATGATAGCAGATGGGTGTGACAAGAGTAGGAACAATAGCCAAGCCTCGAAATCGCATCGGTGGTTACAAGTGTACTAACCATGGTTTCAAGTATACTATCGATGTTATGTTCGCACTACTTCAACATTTTCAATTTTTCAAGAACAACCTCATTCCCATCTTTATCGAAACCAAAAATCTTGATCTCCACTATCAACATCTTCTTCCATAGGTACACTAATGATACATCCACAGCCTCCCCGAATTCATGCCATCACTCCTCCCTGCTTGGATACATCATTCACATTCGTAGTAGTAGAGAGTCCACCTTCTTTTCTTACGCCAGAGCTTTCAAAAAACAACCTGTGTCTTTTCACTTTCTCCAAAACCAAGACCCTATGCTTCAACCTCCGAATATCCTTACCTCAAGCACGATAACTCCTAGAGAACTGAAATGGTACCCTCCGGTTTAGCACACTTAACCGTCAATTCATTTAAACGTTCAAGAATATCCTCCCACTTCGACATGTGTGAATCGGTCCGAGAGGTGGTTCATTGGAAAAGTCATCATGTACAAAGTCATTAACCGTCAATTCAATGTCGTTCCAATCTATCCTCATCACTTGAGCTGTGTTAATCGCCCGAGAGGTGAATCCTTGGATATAGAAGACATAGCACCGCATCGAGCCCGATCATCTATGTACTCTAGCACCCAATTGGCTAGGGATACCTCCACCGTGTTAAGCTCCAAAGAACCTTCCACATTAGGAGTTGCCAAAGGTTGGGTCTTATTGATGTTTCCACTATCCCGACCAAAGATCAAAGCATGAATCAAGAAGTGAAGCCCTTCCAATCATGTCACCTCCACTCCATGTGACAACCTCATTACCCATACCACGAACACTAGCCCGAGGAAGCTTAGTGCCTGTGTTCGCCTAGTCCATGATGCAAGACCTTCATTAAACTCGTAATCGTGAGGCAAAGTAAGCATGTGAGGAAATAAAGGAACATCTCTAATGACAACATTCTCGGGTCGATTCCTCATATGTGCAAAACTCTAGGAAGCATACGATGTACATCATACTCTTTAGCATGTTCAATAAGTTCCTTTATTTGATGTTCCATAAGCAAATGAACAAACCTAGGATACAAATAGTATTTACCCTTCTTCCTAATATTCTCGCACTAACCCTCATATATCATCCTAGACCGCTTAAATTTCCTTCCATCGACAAACAAATAATAGCGAGTAATTTTGAAGGAAAATCATTAAAGCCTCGTGGTCTTGTTACTCATACACATCAACAAAGTATGAATCAAAACTTCCATTGTTGTGAAAACAAACTCTTAAAAATTGTACCTTTTCACCTCTGTAAGTATATCCTAATCTCTAAACCAAGAACAATCTCAACATCCGAAGATTATCAACACCATCAAGATCATCAAGCCTCAAAACTTCTAATGATCTCCTTAGAAATGTAAATAGCATTCTCATCCACCACAAGATGAAACACCTCCAAGCCATCAACCTCTTCAAGTTTAGCATTCCTCCAAAATCGATGTATGTAGGCTTTAAGAATGGTAGGTTCAACCGTTAAAGCATAGTGAATGGATCGTGAACAAGGAAATCAATCATTTGATGAAACCCTTCAGATCGAGCATCCTTAGTAAGTACAGCAACAAGGTTATGTGAAGTGGAATACGTCTCAGCCATTGTGATTAATGATGTAAATGAAGTGGGTTTTGTGAATAAACCAAAGAAAATGATTAGGGTTTAAGGATATTGCCAATTGGAAGTGGTTAGAAAATCAAATAAATTGATCCATCCGTGATTTTGGGGAGTGTTATATACTTTTGCCAAAGTGTCAAAACAACCCCTGTAGTATCCAAAACAGAGGATCAGACTATCCGATGTTCCATAACAACTATCCGCAGTTGTAAGTAACCATCAGTGGATACAGATAATGACTCCTCCCAACTGTCCAAATTAGAGAAAGCAAATCTGTGCCAATTGAAAAATGATCTCACAAGATATGAAGGATTACACAAAATAAGAATTTTTTTCTAACAATATTTTTTTTTAAAACAAACACAAGTAGCTCACACACCAGCTCCTATGTATACAAATCCTTCATACCTGCAATTCAAAAACACAAAACAAACACAGAGACAAAGATTATAGTTGTCAGTGGTTAGAAATAGCCAGAAGTGGTTACAAAAGACCTATCCGTGGTTAGAACAGGTAAGTCAATATAGTCAACTTCTAGAACTTATCTCACCAATACCCAAGAACCTCATTAACTCTCCAACCACATTTAACCTCGCCCCATATTTACTTCAATAACCCTAAACTTCACTTATAAAAGAACCCAAATATCACATAACGTCCAAACCAATCAAAAGTTAAAAACCCTAATTGCTCCAAAATCCCCAATCAACTACAATCAAAATGTGGAAACCTAGTTGGAACAAACCAGAAGTGGTTGATCTAACCTCCTCCTCATCCTCTTCATCATCTTCATCATCAAGTGAAGATGGAAACCCATGGCTGACCTACTTTCCTCCACCAGAACCAAGACCAAGAAAATCTCCATTTCTCCCATCATCTGAAGATGATAGTGTGGTGAATCCAAGTGATGCCTCTTCTAAGAAGAGAACTTCAAACCACAAACCTTCATCATCTAACCCCCAACCAAGACCACGAGCAAGAAACCCACCACTCCCTAAGGATAGAGAGGTGGTTCTTGGTCTTAGTGCACCAAGTCATGGTGCTTCTTCACACATCGTAACAAGGAAGGGAAAAAGGAAGATGGAGTAAGTTGCTGAATGGTGGTAAGAGAAGATGGAGCACAAGAAGAATATCATATCATCCATCTATCTGCCACAATCAGCTTCAGCTTCTTCGTTTGCATCAATCCATCCTTTCTATTTTGATCCTTAGCTGCTTCGTTTGCATATAATAAATGCATATCCAGCATTCAAACGATATAAGCAAGGATAGTAGTAGTAGAAATCATGTATAGATGTAGTCTTTATTTAGCACTTGAAGTTTCATTGTGTCGTAAGTCAGAAACTGCTTTTGTTGAATGAACAATGTAACTTCGATTTTGAATTTCTATAATGACTTGTCTTTTATCCGCACAATGGTTAGTGGAAACACGAACAACTAGCGGTGGATAGATCAACTCTATCGTGGTTAGAAGCAACACTATCGGTGGATATAAAAGAAATAGCAATACTAAGATTACATAATAACAGCCAATTGTTTTACAAACTTATACAAAACAATTTGAGAGTTTAGAGATTAATCATTCCAATACTAACTACAAGATACCGAAACCTTCCCACATCAAAAGCTTTGGTGAGAAGATCGAAACATTGAAATCGGTATGGATTTTACCATTTGAATCAACCTTTTCTCATTACAATCTCTAATAAAGTGATGTCTTATCTCAATATGTTTAGTTCTAGAATGTAAAACAGATTTTGATAATGCAAATTGTATCGTTATTATCAATGTAAATCTTAGTATGCATAAATTGTACCCAAAATCCAAAGAATTGATTCTCGAATCCAAAGAACTTGACCACAACAACTAGCAACCACATATTCAAATTTCGCTTGTAGAATTAGCCACAATAGTTTGCTTTTACACTACCAAGAAATTAACTGCTTCCCAAGAACCGACATCCTCCGTGGTAGACTTCCTATCCGCACTAGCTCCAAAGATAGTCACTATCGCTGTAGGCCACCAAATCAAAAGGAGAATCCTTAGAGTACCAAAGGCCCAATTTAGGATGACCTTTCAAATATCTAAAGATCCTCTTAACAAAGATTCATGTGTGAGGTATTTGGTGTTACTTGAAATCTTGCACACACACATACCGAGAACATAATGTCCGCCTAGATGCGAGAAGATACATCAAAGATCCAATCATGGATCCGCATAACTTCAAATCAACTTTGGGACTTCCATCATCGGTAGCATAGGTTTCGAGTCTCCATAGGTGTACTTGCACTCTTTACATCTTGAAACCCAAACTTCTTCAACACATCTCTACATACTTGTCTTGACTAATGAAAATACCATCGGTCCTTTGTTGAACCTCAGAGCCCCAAAAGAAAGTGAGTTCTCCATAGAACTCATCCGAAACTTATCATGCATAAGTTTCTCAAAATCTCTGCATAGCTCCTTGTTAGTAGAACCAAAGATGATGTCATCTACATAAACTCGAACCAAGAAGATATCATCTTTGTGCTTTCTAATGAACAAAGTTTTATCAATCGTCCTCTTTAAACCCATTGTCCATCAAATAAGTAGATAGACATTCATACCATGCCCTAGGAGCCCGATGCAATCCATACATAGCCTTACTCACCTCAGTAAACCTTGTCGATGATCAAGATCTTCAAAACCGTGAGGTTGACAAACATAAACCTCCTCATCAATAGTGCCATATAAAATGCACTTTTAACATCCATCGATACACAACAAAATTCTTGAATGAAGCATAAGCCAAAAATAATCTAATAGCCTCTATCCTTGCAACTGGTGCAAATACTTCATCATAGTCCAAACCTTCGCTTGTGTGTATCCTTGAGCAACCAACTGGACTTATTCCTCACAAAAATTCCTCTTTCATCCTCTTGTTTCGAACACCCATTTAGTCCCAATAGCCCTCTTCCCATTTGAAGATCAACCAATGTCCAAACCTCTTGAAGTTTGAATCAAGAAACTCTCTTGCATTGATTCTACCCATCCTTCTTCATTAAAGCTTTTTCTACTCTCTTGGGCTCCTTTTGAGACGTAAAACAAGCAATTTTGCGCATCTTTATGATCTGCTTCGACAGGTGCAAACCGCAAGTTTTCACGCGAATGATCACTTGTGAATGACCACCGTAGGAACTTAAAAAACACACACCAACTCAATGAAGATCGAGAGTATAGTGTTTCCCAGTCGTTAAGTCCCAACGAGTCATGCGAGAATAGTCAAACGTGTAGTGATCGAGAGATTTGAACGGGAAAAGAGATTTGAAGATTATTATAACTAAGGAAAAGCCCATAAACTACAGGGGCTTAAATGCAAATTAAAGGAAATTAAAAAGATAAAAAAAATTAAATAAACGCTATCACTATATTTACAAAATGATGTTTTTGTTGATTTTATAAAACAAAATATCTTAAATAAACTATTTTAACTAAAACATAAACTTAAAATATCTAAAACGTGGCCTAAAATGAAAACGTCGTTACGTGACGAAAATTACTGTTGAGCGCAAGATAAAACGTAAAATTTGTGAAATAAAAGTCCTACGAATGTAAAAACAATTTTCTCACGTACTACATGACAAAAGAAAATTTTAGGAAAAAGCCGGGTATTTTTTCGACTTTTAAATTATTTATTATGATTTAAAAACTATTTTAATCTAATTTAATTATAAAAAATACTAAATGATTTTGGAAAAATCTGAAATTTTCACTAAAAATACTTTAGGTTATACTGGATTTAAGAAAAATGAAAAAGTGGTATACTACTTAACGAAATAAGCAACTAATAAGCAAATAAGCTAATAAGCTTAGAAACTGATTTTTGTAGTTAAATATAAAATGATGCAAAGTTAAACATGAAAAGACCCTAGGGCAGTTGGTTGTGTGAGTGGTGTTGTGTTTGTGATGCTAGAGGTCCAAGGTTCGAATCTGTCTTGGCACCTTTTTTTGCAAACTATATATTTTTTTTTTTTTTTGAAAATTTCTTTTTGCAACCAAATAATAAGATGAAAATAAGACTTTTTTGTGAAAACAACTTTTTATCAAAACTTGGAATAAGCAGTTTACAACCGCTTATTCACAACACTTTGACAAAGGCAAAACAAACACCCTTAGGCACTTTTAAGCTAAATGAAAACTAAGATAAGCGGTAGGAATCATGCAAATAAGCATTTGAAAATGGAAATAAGCAAGCATACATTTACAAGTTCTAAAATAAGCTAAGAGAAAAATTGTCGAGGCGAGATAAGCGGTTTAAGAGATAAGCTAAACTAGAATATTAGGCTAACAAAGGGCATAAGCATACAATGATAAGCTATTCTACAAACTACAATAAGCACTAAATAAGTCGGAAACTAACTAAACCTAATCTATGGAACTTAATAAGCTACTAAGGATACCTAAATAAGCTAATGGGGAACCTAAATAAGCTAAAAGGAGGTCTATTGGGACCCGGTGGACTAAAAAAAGCTATCGATGTGGGGTTTGGGACAGCTTTTAGAGCAAATTTAAGCTACATAAAACTATCCTAAGTGACAAATAAGCTATAGAATTATGAAGATGGGTATGTAGGATGCAAGAAAAAGTACTTTGGACAAAATTTTGACCACAAATAAGCTAGGAAAAGCTGCTGCAAACAGCAGCTTAAGCTACTGTTTGGTGACAGAAGACAGAAACAGATATGGTTTTTTTTTTTGTTTTCAAAACTTGCAAACTTGGAATCTAAGCTAAACATACTTTAGAAACTTGCTCAAATCTTAAACCACTTTGACTTTGAGAGTCAAAGTGGGTAAAAAAAACAGTTTTGACCCAAATACAAGCTTAAACCAAACACCCCTGTACAGGGTGTTTAAACTTATACAACTGATTTTATCAAAACAGATTTGTATTCTAACTTGTAAAACTCACTTAAAACCTTACAATGGAACTTATGACTGAGAATTAATAAGCAATAGGCTAATAAGCACTAAAGTGCTTATTAGCTAAATAAGCAAAAAAGTAAAACCAACAAGTGAGGAAATTTTTCATTAATTAAAAAGACATAATACAACTTAATAAAAAAAAGCAGAAACTAAATTTTTTTTTAAAAAACTAAATCCTAAAATCCTAATGCCTCATCCTTTTCATCACCATTCCCCTTTTTGAGTCAAAGTTGACTTCTGTTGACCATCATCCAATATTGATTGAAAATTAAATGTAACCTTTTGAAAAGCTATCATGAACTTATACAAGCTTGTTTGAGATGAAATACAAGCTTCGAAAGCTTTACCCTAGAAATTGAGAATGAAATTTGCAACAAAGGGCGGAAACATGGAATTTATCTAAATCTTTGATTGAAAACTCAAAAGCTTAATACAATGACTATTTAACTTAAAAGTGATACATGGAAACTGAAATTACACCATTCTTATTTTAACTAAGACAATAATCTAGAAAACGACATAAGTAAAATTTTATAAAAAACTAACTACTATTCTTCAAGCTTCATTCTCTTCTCTTTTATACTCCCCTTGCTTCTCTCTCACCTTCTGAGTGGATCCCACCTTGTTTCAGAGCCTTGGGATAACTTTTGTGGATTTTAGCCACTTTGTCAATTTTGGCGGGAATGAGGTGTTTTGACAGTGGAGATTGAGTAAAGGGTTTTGGAGGTGCATTTAATGCTTCCTTGGATGTAGTGGAGGAGGGGGGAGACAGGGAAGAGATAAGGGATGGGTTGGTTGAGTGTAGCAGGGGAGTTGCAGGCTACAAGTGGGGAAGAAAGTGTTGGCGCCAAAAGGTGTTTGACTGGTTAGCTTTGACCAGTGAGTTAATAATCCAAGGGTTCATAATACAATTTTGACAGGGGTCCAAAACAGGCAAGGGTCCAAAATTAGTTTTAAAGGGTTTTAAATATAAGGACCTAAAGTGTAACTTCTGAAAACTGAGGGACCTAATCTGCCAATCTTGCAAAGTTGCTTCAAGGGACCATTAATGACAAGCTTCAAAATTACAGGGACCAATTCTGTCATTTCCCAATTTTCCAGGGGCCATTTCTGCCAAATTTGAAACTTGAAGGACCATTCTTGTAATTTTCTCAAACTTTTCATATTTTTCACCAAAGGACTTATTTTGACAAGTTATGATTTTAAAAGGACCTTTGGTGACTTTTCTTTTGAAATTTTGACTCAAGGACTATTTTTGACAATTTTAGAAACTTGGGGGACTAAAACTGCAATTTTTGCAAATTTGATATGTTTTCATCCGATTTTGATATTTTTGCATTTAAAACACATAAAACACCGATTTGTGATATTTTGATGTGTTTCGAGTGTTTTCGATGATTTTGCAGCTTTATATTGTACAAAATGATGAGTATTTACACACTCATCAATCCCCATTGATCGAGATATTGCTAGTCACTAGCAATGATTTGAGAAAACATAATGGATTTTAATCTCTTTACCAAAAGCCATTACTTCGAGTAGCCAAATGTTTTAGTTCAAGTAAGAACCATGGTACATCGATAACCATGTGATTTTGAGCAAACCACCGACTTTCAACGGATTTGATTTGTCTTTACCGAAGCCGCACTTTCCGGACTAGCCAACTCTTAGATAAATTATCAACATTATCTTTGGTGAGTGATTACCAATTATGGATTTTCCATCGCTTTACCACAAGCCATAAACTTATGCGGGCTAGCCAACTCTTCACTTTTTAGGATATGGTGAATAATACCATACAATTTTGGGCAAATTGCAAGCCATATAAACGGTTTGAGAAATCTTTACCAAGAGCCGTTTGCTCTGGATTAGCCAATCCTTTTGTCTTCTGAGACATGGCGGATCGATAACCAAATGAGAAAGTGTAAAACACTTACTCCAAAAAAATTTTGGCCAAAACGGGAATTGGTATAATTATATGATAAAATTCGTGAGAATTCCCCACTTAGAAATGAATATTGCCCTCAATATTCAAAGTACCGCGGTTATGCCGAAACAAAGAACGAAAAGGAAATACTACGGCCATTATTTAGAAAGGTTTTTTTTTTTTTTTTTTTTTTTTTTTTTTAAACATGTGGCAACCCCACACTAAGGTGGTAGAAAGAGGTAAGAAGATGAAATATGGGTGAAAACCCATATGGCATGCTATCGTTTTTGATTCCCGAGTCGCTAGCTTGACTCGACCCGAATTCATTGGTTCATGGGAAGCAAAGTGGAAGAAATAATCTCCATCGGACTTTCAATCAAGATGTTTGAACAAACATTTGAAGCACGTGAAAGTTCCACACCGATGAGATATACATAGAAAGACCCGGCTCACAAATGGTAAATGAAAATGCCGGGGTCAAAGATAGTGTCCTCACTCCCGAAGGAGTGAAGAAGAGAAGAAATCACAGTATATGTGAGGAATGGAATGAAGATTTTGATAACAATAAGGATCCATTCTTCATCATCTTTAATTTGAATTTGATCATTTAAGCTCATAGGGTGATTTTTAACAAAAACCTCGGGAGGAAGAGACGGGGTAGTGTCCTCAATGAGAAAACTCTTATGATAGAGCATGTCTCCCCCCGGTCAAGATCAAGATCAAAATAGAAATGATCATACTCCGGAGGAGATATGATATGAGAGAGTTCACCGAGAACTCCTCGTGATCTAGATCAAAGAGAAACGAATCATACTCGTGAAGAGAAAGATGAAAAGTGGGATTGCCACTACTCTCCTTTTAGTATAATCGTCATCAAAGCGGAATACTTCAAATTCGAAAGAATCATTGGAAAAAGCCTTAAGTTCGTGAATTGGTTCGGCTTTTCCAAGTCACTATCCACAACGGGATAGGAGATGAAGTCGACTTAGCATGTAATGATTCGATCTTAGAAACGAGGAGATTTATATTGAATAATTTTTCACGAAGCATCTCGTCCTCAATTTCAAGATCATCGAATCTCGCATCCTCTAAGCTAACTAGCTCGGAAGGTAAGTCCTCGACATAATCAATGTCTCCATAAGATAAAGAATCGTCAAACGAAGTACAATCGTTGTCGAATCGGAGAACATATCAACATGATCATTTGGAATGTCAAGAGGAGGTAAGAATCATCATCAAGAGGCTTATCACACATATTACCGAGATAACCTCGGACTCACTTGGGATTGGGACAAGGCTCTCAACACTAGACGATTCCATTTCGGAATAGTGCTAAGAGGCTCGCCCCCATTATGAGAGAGTCAACGGGTTCAACAATGTTTGTTGAAATATGATCATCGAACTCTTATAAAAGCGACGTCACTTCTCTCAACCGGTGTGAGTGAAGGGGAAGAGTCGAAATGAAAGGCTCGTAAAGTGATTGGTTGTAGCCGACAAACTCGCATAATATTCTTTCATTTGAATGGAATCCTCATCATCATCGAAACGAAAGTCTTGTGATATTGGGTTGATGTAGCATTATAAACCTCGTCATCGGTGGCTTGACAATCGTAAAAGGATGGGGACCACCACAAATATCACATCTTTCGGTAACGGTAACAACGGGCTCGATTTTTGCTTCATGCATCGAATATCATTGGTAAGCTCACCATCTCAATCGGTTTGTTTCGTAGTCGGAACTTTCGATTTGTTCTCGATGATCGTCAATATATCCCTTGGGGTACGATACAAGATATTGCCACCGCGGCCGCATTAAGTGAATCTTGATCGGTTTGCATTAAAGCATTGTAGAATATATCGATCCGGAGTAATTCAGAAACCATGATGTGGGCATTTCCATAGGAGATCTTTGAATCTTTCCATGCCTCACCAAAACTTTCATCAAAGCGCTCTTTGAAGTTTGTAATCTCGTTCTTAAGATTTTCCGTCTTAGAATAAGGAAAGGAACGATTTACAAATTTTAAAACGAGATCTTCCCAAGCAAAGGATCGATCGAGGGTTCTTTTCGAGCCAATTAAAATGCCCCGAGAGAAAATGAGAATAAGATCAACTTAATTGTGTCATGAGGAACATCCCTATATTTTATGGTTGAAATTAATCTATCAAACCATCGGATGTGAGCATAGGATCGTCCTCTCAAAACCATAGAATGGATTTGACATAATTAGTTGAATTAAACCGTTTGTATCTCGAAATTTTCGAAAGAATCTCCTAGACAACAACAAAGATCTTCGTAACCCTCGGTGGTACTTGGAGCATTTCTAACATCGCACGATGTCCGCCATTAGAATTAAACATATAGAGGATAAGAGGAGAATCAAATGGTTGAGAGGATACGAAGAATAGAATTAAACGGCAAAAGAGGGTAAGAGAAATAGAATCAACGAATAAGAGGAATGAGAAGAATATTTTTGTGTTTTTGGATAAGAAAATATAAACATATCTGATGGATGGTATGAACAAAGAGTGAATATCCAAATCACTAACTGCTAGACGTAAGATTATCAAGACACCCCGCGCGGCGCCAAAATTTGATTGGTGCGAAACCGTCAAGTTTTCTCACGCGGTGATCACTTGTGAATGACCAACGAAGGAACTTAAAACAACTCACACACCAACTCAATGAAGATCGGGAGAGTATAGTGTTTCCCAGTCGTTAAGTCCCAACGAGTGTGCGAGAATAGTCAAACGTGTAGTGATCGAGAGATTTGAACGGGAAAGAGATTTGAAGATTATTATAACTAAGGAAAAAGCCCATAAACTACGGGGGCTTAAATGCAAATTAAAGGAAATTAAAAGATAAAAAATTAAATAAACGCTATCACTATATTTACAAAATGATGTTTTGTTGATTTTATAAAACAAAATATCTTAAATAAACTATTTTAACTAAAACATAAACTTAAAATATCTAAAACGTGGCCTAAAATGAAAACGACGTTACGTGATTTAAAATTACTTTGAGCGCAAGATAAAACGTAAAATTTGTGAAATAAAAGTCCTACGAATGTAAAAACAATTTTCTCACGTACTACATGACAAAAGAAAATTTTAGGAAAAAGCCGGGTATTTTTTCGACTTTTAAATTATTTATTATGATTTAAAACTATTTTAATCTAATTTAATTATAAAAATACTAAATGATTTTGGAAAAATCAAATTTTCACTAAAAATACTTTAGGTTATAATTGGATTTAAGAAAATGAAAAAGTGGTATACTACTTAACGAAATAAGCAACTAATAAGCAAATAAGCTAATAAGCTTAAACCGATTTTTGTAGTTAAATATAAAATGATGCAAAGTTAAACATGAAAAGACCCTAGGGCGCTTGGTTGTGTGAGTGGTGTTGTGTTTGTGATGCTAGAGGTCCAAGGTTCAATCTGCTTGGCACCTTTTTTGCAAACTATTTTTTTTTTTTTTTTTTTTTTTTTGAAAATTTCTTTTTGCAACCAAATAATAAGATGAAAATAAGACTTTTTTGTGAAAACAACTTTTTATCAAAACTTGGAATAAGCAGTTTTACAACTGCTTGTTCACAACAGCTTTGACAGTGGCCAAAACAAACACCCCTTAGGCACTTTTAAGCTAAATGAAAACTAAGATAAGCAGTAGGAATCATGCAAATAAGCATTTGAAAAATGGAAATAAGCAAGCATACATTTACAAGTTCTAAAATAAGCTAAGAGAACAGTCCAGGGGGGGCAGATAAGCAGTTTAAGAGATAAGCTAAACTAGAATCTTAGGCTAACAAAGGGCATAAGCATACAATGATAAGCTATTCTACAAACTACAATAAGCACTAAATAAGCTGGAAACTAACTAAACCTAATCTATGGAACTTAATAAGCTACTAAGGATACCTAAATAAGCTAATGGGGAACCTAAATAAGCTAAAAGGAGGCTGCTATTGGAATTGCAGTGGACTAAAAAAGCTACTCGATGTGGGGTTTGGGACAGCTTTTAGAGCAAATTTAAGCTACATAAAACTATCCTAAGTGACAAATAAGCTATAGAATTATGAAGATGGGTATGTAGGATGCAAGAAAAAGTACTTTGGACAAAATTTTGACCACAAATAAGCTAGGAAAAGGCTGCTATGAACAATGAAATTAAGCCACTGTTTGAAGACGTACATGTAAACAGATATGGTTTTTTTTTGTTTTCAAAACTTGCAAACTTGGAATCTAAGCTAAACATACTTTAGAAACTTGCTCAAATCTTAAACCACTTTGACTTTGAGAGTCAAAGTGGGTAAAAAAAACAGTTTTGACCCAAATACAAGCTTAAACCAAACACCCCTGTACAGGGTGTTTAAACTTATACAACTGATTTTATCAAAACAGATTTGTATTCTAACTTGTAAAACTCACTTAAAACCTTACAATGGAACTTATGACTGAGAATTAATAGCAATAGGCTAATAAGCACTAAAGTGCTTATTAGCTAAATAACAAAAAGTAAAACCAACAAGTGAGGAAATTTTTCATTAATTAAAAAGACATAATACAACTTAATAAAAAAAAGCAGAAACTAAATTTTTTTTTAAAAAACTAAATCCTAAAATCCTAATGCCTCATCCTTTTCATCACCATTCCCCTTTTTGAGTCAAAGTTGACTTCTGTTGACCATCATCCAATATTGATTGAAAATTAAATGTAACCTTTTGAAAAGCTATCATGAACTTATACAAGCTTGTTTGAGATGAAATACAAGCTTCTGAAAGCTTTACCCCTAGAAATTGAGAATGAAATTTGCAACAGTGGCCAGAAACATGGAATTTATCTAAATCTTTGATTGAAAACTCAAAAGCTTAATACAATGACTATTTAACTTAAAAGTGATACATGGAAACTGAAATTACACCATTCTTATTTTAACTAAGACAATAATCTAGAAAACGACATAAGTAAAATTTTATAAAAAACTAACTACTATTCTTCAAGCTTCATTCTCTTCTCTTTTATACTCCCTTGCTTCTCTCTCACCTTCTGAGTGGATCCCACCTTGTTTCAGAGCCTTGGGATAACTTTTGTGGATTTTAGCCACTTTGTCAATTTTGGCGAGAATGAGGTGTTTTGACAAAGGGAGATTGAGTAAAGGGTTTTGGAGGTGCATTTAATGCTTCCTTGGATGTAGTGGAGGAGGGAGACAGGAAGAGATAAGGGATGGGTTGGTTGAGTGTAGCGGGAGTTGCAGCTACAAGTGGGAAGAAAGTGTTGGCGCCAAAAGGTGTTTGATGGTTAGCTTTGACCAAAGGAGTTAATAATCCAAGGGTTCATAATACAATTTGACAGGGTCCAAAACAGTGGGTCCAAAATTAGTTTTAAAGGGTTTTAAATATAAGGACCTAAAGTGTAACTTCTGAAAACTGAGGGACCTAATCTGCCAATCTTGCAAAGTTGCTTCAAGGGACCATTAATGACAAGCTTCAAAAGTACAGGGACCAATTCTGTCATTTCCCAATTTTCCAGGGGCCATTTCTGCCAAATTTGAAACTTGAAGGACCATTCTTGTAATTTTCTCAAACTTTTCATATTTTTCACCAAAGGACTTATTTTGACAAGTTATGATTTTAAAAGGACCTTTGGTGACTTTTCTTTTGAAATTTTGACTCGTGGACTATTTTGACAATTTTAGAAACTTGGGGACTAAACCGCAATTTTGCAAATTTGATATGTTTTTCATCCGATTTTGATATTTTGCATTTAAAACACATAAAACACTGATTTGTGATATTTTGATGTGTTTCGAGTGTTTTCGATGATTTTGCGCTTATATTGTACAAAATGATGAGTATTTACACACTCATCGCTTTTTGTGAAGAGATCTTGCAAAGAACCCATGTTCGTGAAAGGGTTCATTGTTCTTTACCCCGCTTCTTGTTTGAACCGGAGTATTCAAATTTCCAAGAATCTGCTCCTTAGGATGAATCTTGTGAATTCTCGTAGTAGTAATTGGACTTTCATTAATTACGCTTCCAAATTAGTCAAATTAGCATTGAAGAATTCATCCATGTCTTCATCATCGAGGAGTATCAATCTCTATTAATTCGGGCATATTAGGATCATGTGGATACCCTCATCACCAAATAGTGGCTTTGGATTAGGTCCAAAGAAAGTACTATCTTCGATTTGTAGCCGGAATTTCACATGAACTATCGGTGGTAGAGGTTGGCTTGTCAAGATTTACGGATGGCCTATCAAGATTACATAGGGCTTAGCAAGGCTTACTGACTACTTTTTCTTCTTTTCAATTTCTTCTACCGACATCGAGTTATCTTGCAATGACTCATCCTTATCTTGATGATGATCAACATTGCCTCCAAGATTCAAGACATCATCACCGTAGGACCTTGCTTGTGTATGATGGAAGGAACAGAACCACTTTCCACTTTTCAACCAAATAGAACTCCTTTGGAGAATCGGCTTCCTTTGAAGATGTATCTACTTGAATCCTTTTGTATACCGCATCAAGATTAGTGGAAGTTCCCGCAATGATAGGCTCATAATTCATAGATTTGGTTAGCATATCAATGTTAAACACCCGGTCTGGTCCTTTGGTCTCAACACTAGGAGTCTTTTCACCGAATTGAACATGTAGGTTCTCTTCAACAAGTCTAGTCCTCCTATTGTATACTCTAAAGGCTTTACTATTTGTAGAATAGCCTAAAAGTATCCATCATCCGCTTTTCTTGAAACTTGCCTAGGTAGTCTATGGTATTCAAAATGGTAATGAACACCCAAAAGGTTTTAGGAATGCAATCATTGGCTTCCTATCATGTAACAACTCATAGGGGTCTTGTTATGAGGCTTCACTACCTTACTGCTTTTGCACATAACATGCAATTCCTACAACCTTCAAATTTCAAAAGGTAGTTGGTAACTTAGACTCGACAACATTGTCCTAGCAGACCTCAATTAGTGTTCTATTTTTCCTTTCACCACACCATTCATTGTGGTGTTCTAGCAACACTAAACTGTCTTTCAATACCTTTAGCTACACGTAACTCGATTCATCACATCATTCTTAAACTCGGTTCCATTATCACATCTCGATTACTTTGACCTTATGATTTACTAGATTTTCTATCTTAGTAATGAAACTCTTAAGAATCTCACTAGTCTCACTCTTAGTAGCCAAAAGTATACCCAAGAAAATCTACTATAATCATCGGTGATAACTAGGCAATATCGCTTATGATTCAAGCTTCTAACAAAGGTTGGTCCAAATAAGTCCATATGAAGCATAAACAGTGGTTGTGTTATGGTGTTTACGCTTTGGTCTTACAAGAAGCTCTATGTTGTTTTCCTTTTGACAGCCACACACAGTTCCTTACACTCAAAAACCTTTGAAGGTAACCCTCTCACTAAGTTTCCTTTTACCGCTTTATTGATTGTTTTGTAATTGAGATGACCTAGCCTTCTATGCCACAGCTTTGACTCATCAATAGATGCTTTAGCAAACAAACATAAGGACCTATTAGGAAGAACATTTTAAGATCAAAACAATATATATTTTCCTTCCTAGGTACCCTAAGTTGTATAAATTTCTCATCGTGCATCTTAAACTCGGGAGATAACACCACACACTCGGTTTCCCAAAAGTACCCGCTTTTTCTTATCACACATTTGAGAAACACCGAATAAATTATACTTAAGTCCTCGTACCAAATAGACTTTTTCAAAGTCTAGTTTCCTGCTCGATTGTGCCTCGCCAAGTATCTTTCCTCCCTTGGATCATTGCCAAATGCCACATATCCTCCATCATAAGCTTCAAAATCTTCCAAATTGCTTCCATCCCAAGTCATGTGCCCAGAGCAACCACTATCAAAACTCCTTTATCTTTTAGCTCGGTTTGAAGATTGCCTCGCACATAAAATTACACAATTTAGTTCTTCTTGTGGACCCAAGCCAAGATCGACTTGGGTCCGCCTGCATCAAAATATTCAAATTTCTTTAGGTCCATTGATGCACAGCTTGACATGTGGTAAAACCTTGGTCTTAGGCTTCCATTGCCAACTTGTCGAGGCCTTAACAAATAAAATGATTTCCAACCACCGTATCGCTTATCACCTTTGGAATTTTAAAACTTCTTTTGAATAAGTGGTGATATTTTGCTTAATGATGGTTTGACATCGCTAGCCGTGTTTACATTTTGCTTAGCAAAGGTTGGAACCCATTTAGGTGAAGCGGTGACAATAGATTTTGTATTCCCATTCCTCATCAAGACTTGCTCTTGGAATCATGTTACCGTTAGGATGAGGGTTTGTTTTTCTTGAAAAGTTTTGATGATTTACCCTCCTCCAATGATTCCAAACTTGTGGTCTGCTTTTGTGACAATTTCTCCGTAAGTGTTCAAAACTACCACACACAAAACAAGCCTTTTAACACATTGAAACTCATCACCTAATATGTTAGAAATTAGACCATTTAAGCTTCTTTGATTACCCCTAGGTTTATATTGTTTCATCGGTCCTTAGGAATTTCCTGTGCACTCTACAACTTTCTTGGTAACTTTAGCTCCAAATCTAGGTACAAGGTTGACTTGCTTAGAATCAACTTTCTTAACTGTCTCTATCTTTTCGGACTTAGTTGATTCAGTTCTATCATCCTCGAATCGATTCCCAATCTTCTATTATGGGAGCACCGGATAACTTATCGAACTTATCTTAGGTGATTCATCTTATTTATTTCTTCAACAGTTTGTTAAAACTGAATTCACTACTAAATGACAGCTTCTTTAGCGGTGGTGCATGTTTCATCAAAGGGGTGGTGGCATATCATTGTAACCTAAACAAGTACCATCTTTGAACAGCTTTTGACCTATTGGTTTCTTTACTAGATCGAAGCATATTGTGTTTTAGCAACCCTAACAACATGTTTTTCTTTTTCATCTAGGGCTGTATTTTTACACTTTCTCTCTACTAGTTTATCTTTAAGCATTTTAATCTCTCTGTTCTTAAGATCAATTTCACCACCTAGTATATTGATCTTTTCTACATACTCAAACTAACATTTAATACGTAATTTTAGCTTCTCTTCCACACCTCTAAACCAACTCTATATCCTAAGTTATCTAGAGTCAATCTCTACTTCTTTTCTCATACTCGTTGATAGCCTTTTGAGATTCTAAGTTATCGTAACATGATTTAAAAGAACAAGTAGATGTTTTAGAATCATTAGATACCTCGTAATCGAACCGTAAGATGAAGCATAGGCCATTAGAGCAAAGTTATGCTCTTTGAAGCTTCACTAGCAAGAAAAGTCGCATTTGGACCTTCTTCAACTGATCACCCAATCATAATCACCAAGTCCATCCCGAGCAACCAAAGTCAAGAAGTAGCGTGCTCTTACGTTGTCTTCTTAATGCTTTCAATTCTTTAGAGCTCGACATTCCCTAGCAAATGACCTTTCTTCTTGCGCTTAAAGCACTCCATCTTGCTTTTGTCGAATCCACTCTCCTTTGACCATCATACCTAACATGTCTTCCAGTCCTCCTCGAAACTTCCTTGCTTGGAGAGTCAAGATTGCCATTTGCCATTGAAGATTAATTTCATCAAGATCATCGGGATCAATTTGATCTAGATCTTGATTCAAAACATCAACACTAGTAGTTAACCGACAGAAAAGCACAAATTGCACCATCACCGACATTATCACTAACGGTGGTATTGTTTGCAATAGCCGTGGTTATACCATAAGCAAAGATGGATACATCATGTGAGCTTTTGTGATTAGTGGATACAAAAGCAATGTTTTGATTAGAAGAAGACGAGTTAGAAAAGTTATTTTCGGACTCATAAACCTTCAAGTTATTGAAGAGATTGTCTAGAGTCATTGTAGCAAAGTCCGCCTTGTTTCTCCACACAATTGTATGAATAGCCCAATCGATGATAAGCTCTAATGAACTTCAAATTAATATCTTCTTGAAGGAACTTGTAACCCACCGCCTTGCTTGAATGATAAGTTTTGAAGTCTATTGTATGTACCATCAATCTTTTCTCCACTCGGAAGCGGTGAAGGTTTCAAACTGATGCTTGAGCATATTCATCCTTGACTTCTTAGTAGCTTCATTACCAGCAAACCTTAATTCAAGCGCATCCAATAATTCTTTAGCAGACTCATATTGATCAAAGTCCAATGCAAACTCATTAGGTATTCCCATGGAGAGAATACTGTGAGCTTTGATCTCCATTTTCCTCTTAGCTTTATCAGGTTCACTAATAATAGCAACCTCCTTACCATCCACACCCTTCAAAGGAAGAGTGTCTCCTTTTTCAACAACATCCCATAGAGCATAATCAATCATACGAATGTATTGCCTCATTCGCATCCTCCAGATTTGATACTCACCATGTTTGAGCATGGGCACTTTAAAGCAACCACCATGTGAGTTTCTTCGACATCTTAACTTACTTGAGTAAAGATTAACAAACTTCTTCTTGGTTACAATTTCTAGATCACAAGCTCGATACCACTTGTTGATCCCAGTTGAGCAAACGATCTAATATAGAAACCGACTTGTAACAAAAGCTTATCAAGTATTACGCGAATTTAATACTTAATCTTAAGAAGAAGAACAATTAACATTCAACACCTCAATATTATTTATTAATACGAATACTCTTACAAGATTAGGGTTTTGCAACCTTGAAGTGTATCGACCTTAGATATAAAACATACGATATCTAACCTAACCTAGGACCTCCTTTTATAGGCTAAGGAGTCCTATACAATATACAATACGTAACCTACAAGATAAATATCTTTTCCATATTTATCTAATACAATAAACTAACTAACTATACAAGACTAGCAGTGCTTACTATATACTATCAGTGGTTACATAATATTACTAGCCGCGGTTGTCTTCATCCGTGGTTACACTCTTCAGTCCGTGGTTACATCAAGCCTGTCAGTGGTTCCAGTACTTAGAGTAATTCTTTATCCAAGGAACCTAAAACCCAACAGTACGGTATAATGGATGATAATTAACACTAAATTCCTTGATTGGTGAACCCAATACCTCAATCAAAACTTTGATAATTTGATCTTTATGAATTGGTAATAAAAAGTTTTTTATTAAAATTATGCTACAAGATGAATGCATGACATCTTTGTACATCTTTGATTTGACCACATAAAATCAAAACTACTACCCTTTTAAATTAAGTTATATGCCATCTAATTAAAAGGAACACTTGAAGTTGCAATTTATGTCATGAGAGTACTTGGCTAGATTGTGATGGAGAGGTAAATCTCTATGTAAAGTGAGACCTTACATGGACATATTTGCGCTTCTTTAAGTTAGACACTTAAGTTGAGTAGGAAGTGAGACCGGACTCAATGGCATAAGATGGGATGAAACATGTTTATATTTGCAATAGCGTTGGAAAATATAAAGCCCATAATGATCTAGGAATTGGAAATTGTTTGCAAATTATTGTTCGACAGATTACCCTATTATGTGCTTTCGTTACTAGCAGATCAATTGATGTAATGGAACTACGATTATTTGGATCCTAGTTTTCGAGAAAATTCTATGGTTATATGAATATTACCTTGGGTATTTTATTTTCTTGAAAAGTTTAATTATCGAAAATACTAAAATTGAATTTTGCTAATTCTTTAAATGTATTAATGCAACATTAAACCGTAAACGAGGTTATTCTGTATTGGTAAATTGATCTACACCGTAAGAGTTTTGGTAGAGTCAACCTTACTAAAAGAATAAACCTAGTCCTCTTTTCATAAGAAAGAGTGAGATTCAATCCTATTCCTTTTCATGAATGAAGAAAGGTATGATAGGACAATTAGAATTTTCTAAATTCTAAATACGTAACTCGTAAGCAAATTTTAATAGTTAAGAAAATTGCATATTTTTGAGTTATTAAATTAGAAACTAGACTATTTTACTGCAAAATTGGTAAAAGACAAACTAACATATTTTATGTAATTGTTATGCTTTGACCATTTAAAAGTACTACTTACAATTGTTGGAATAGTAGAACTATTAAGAAAGAAATTGCATGCCCAATTTTTTCAAGTTAATAGCATTGATGGATAGTTCAGCATCTACATAGTAGAATGCACTCTTTAAATACATAAGTAATTGTTATGTATGGACTTTTTCAAAGGTGTAGGGAAGTAAATATAATGATCTTTAATTCAGTGGGAGTTACAAGCTTTGTCATATTGGTAGTAACCCATATTATCTCTAGAATGTCTTAAGATAATTATTTTCCACATGTAGACACTTATGTTTTCAAGGATGGTCATGTACGTTTCCTTATTAGACAATGAAGTGGTTCTACATCTACTAGTTATGCTAATATCAATGACACAATCATATTAGTCACATAAACAAACATATGTCGTGTTGTTTATCTGCTACATGATGTTGTTCCATGCACAAGTGGGAGAAATCTATATTGTGTGCAAGGTACAACATATAGGTATATGATTTAAAGGATTCTCTTGACTGCAAGGTAAGAGACCAACATTCTAATATAACTTGTACATATCTAATTCAAGAAACACTTGGTGTTGTAATTTACGTCATGTCGAACTTGGCGAGATTGCAATAACAAAGTAAATCTCTATTTGAAGTCGACCTTGCATGGACATATTTGCGCTTTCTAAATTAGACAAGTATTTAGAACATGTGTCAAATGATATATAAGACTACTTCAAATTAAATATTTATGTATTACTAGAATGACATAAATAAATGAAGTAATCTAATACTACTTTAATTTGTATATTTATGAATTTTTGGAATGACATAAATAAATGAATAAATAATGCAGTCCTACATTATTGTGAAGTAAATAAATTAACTTGAAATTACTATTGAAACCAAGAGTTGTGTTCATAATTACTTTAGTTAAACATGTTTATGATTCATTGTAAAGACATAAACATAAAGTCTTTTAAGACTTATAATAAAGTAAGACGTTAACTTGTTATGTTTTGTAATTAAGACATATACAAGAAGTCATTGAGGTGATCAATGATTTATAACGTATAATGGGATTATAACAGTTTATGTTTCTTGTTGAGACATGGATATGAAGTGACTTGGTTAAAAAGTACTTGTGTTATAAAGCATGAAATTGGCTTGGAAAATCTATTATACCATTAAGTTGAATTAGTTGGTAAATAGGTAAGCCAAAAGGAATATGTTTATCTTATATATTGTTAGATTGTCTTACAATATTAAATTCTAATGAATACCACAAGTTGATGGTATGTTCAGTTAGGAGAATCAAACTTTATTTGATTTATTTGATTCAAGATAACCATAACTTCTTTCTTAAAAAGTAACAAGGTTAGAAAATTGAGTATGGATTGAATATACTAAATATGACTCCAACCTAGAAGATTAATAAAACATCATTTCATTATGGAATGTGATGAATCACATTAAGTTTTAAAATTGAAGATTCTGAATTTGTTAAACTACTTATGAATAGGTTATTAACAAACTTAAGCCAGGAATTATCAATGTATATTTGTAATGTCCAAAAAGAGAACAGTGTAGTTTTGCTCTAATTGCTAAGTATATATAGATAGTCTATATATTACAAAAGGCAAGTGGGAGTTTTTTTATCTTGAAAGATAAAATTACAAGATACATAATCTTCTAAAACACACTAGTAAACATCATGATGAGGTTAGACATGTAAATGATAGACCTCAAGATGATGGAATTTTCATTCATAGATCTGCAAGGATATCTCAAATATTTGATTTATATGCTGAGAAGAACATGAGTTATAGGATTATAGTAAACCTGATAATCATTATGATGGATTACCAAATATTGAATTGGGTAAATTACTCATACTATGAATGTTAAAGATGCTGTCCATAAAGATAATCAATTTTGGAAATTTGGTTTATCTTAATAATTAGACTAGAGAATGGAAATGAGTTTCTTCAAAGAGATGAAAAACCCTAGTGGTTTGTATTTCTATGTAGAAATCATATGGACAAAATATTGTACACATATTTAATGCTTGTCTTATGACAAGATTATTAATCATACTTAAGCAATTAATTGTGATTGAATTTTCTTTTCTAGACACATTAAATATATAAAGATAATAATGGTCATACTTGTTTTCATTAATATGAAATATGACAATGAAATATCAAAACTCTTTCTTGAAAAATTACTTGAGCGAGGACGGTAAGTAATTGAAAGGTTTTTTGAATTCATATAATCTTTGGTAGTGGACGAAGTGCAATAATTCATGAATGGATAAATGCATGCATCTATGAAATTATTCTTATGTTTAATTATTAAATCCTAGTTTCGATTTATAATTGAAATAAGATAAATTTTAAGTATTCCTAAAAGCTAGTGGGAGTATTATGTTAAGGTTTTAAATCTTATATGTTGTATAACATATAGGAAGTAACATTCCTTGTAAGCTAAATGTTAAGTCTTAGTTTGGAATAATACTTCACTTGTAAGATTTAAGAATTAAAACATACAACCTTGGAATATATGTTTATTATTAATAAACATGTGCGAGAAAATAAATGATTATAATAAAACATGATATATCATTTGGGAAATTGATAAATATCTTTTGACAAGATAGAACATGAATGAAGTCTAAGTTTGACCATAGATTCATCATGTACATCATGTTGTGTATATTAAAATTGTTGTATCATTCTTGCATAAGAAGTGATTTGACAACATTGATATCTAACTAAAAGTTATTAGATAACTTGTGTAATGAATATTCTAATAGAATTACATCCTCACCGGAATTGCTCCTAGATTCTATGGATGAACAATATGTCAATTGTTGTGCAAATTGTCATCAGCTTCAAACTTGAAAGTTTGGAAGACATCAAACATTACACAATAAGATATTAAAGTTTACGGAGTTTTTATAAGCATATTGTTGTTTGTTTACAATGATGCTGGTTTAATTGAGATGACACTCAATACTAGTTATGGTAGGATTTCATCCTTGTTAATAGCCATGTGAACTAGTTGTGCTAATAAAAGCACAGTCGCATTATACATTAAAAGAATAAGAATACTTTAAACTTTAAAATGTTTGAAAGTTTAAATTGTCATAAATTGGTGATAAAGGATGTCACACACTTTATGAATTATTATGTGGATTGTTAAATGCACACATACAAGGACTTCATTAATTGAATTCGTGAAATAAGTATTCTCAAAATTACGATAGATCAAGTTGGTTGATTTATGCATTATCAACAAGTATGATTGTCATTACTTGAGGCATAATTCATCAACTAGAATTTTCATGCATTGATCTATTTGGTATTTGGATAAGGGATGTTAAACAATTGTTATAATAAATCAAGTACTTGGCATGTTTGATTTTATAATATATTGTATCCTATATTTGCATGTTTAATCCGTGAATAAATTTATTTATTCTAAATCGTCCGTTGTCAATTAATGATATGGGAGTATCATTAAATTAAGACAAATCTGAGATATATGGTAGAATATACTTGAAAGTATATTGATGAGAATGCATACCAATTTCAGATGATATTCAATGAATTGAATATAGGACTTATCCCAACTACATAATTTACTTTATGGATATTGTTGTTAAGTAAATTATGAATAGTTATCCTCAGACTTGAGATACCAGATAAATGTCATGAATGTAGTGCATTTCGTGGAGCAACTTAACGCTATACGTGGCGGTAGTCATAAGGGTTGTTTCACGAAGTGTTGCAAAGTTCGTGGGTTATTCTCGTAGTCAAGATAGAATTTGTTCCTTCAAATTTATTTGAAGTTTAATCTTCTTGGGCCCCTCGTAGGGTTGACAAGATGTTTGCATGGCCATGCCCAAAGTTCTCCCGAATATGTTCGTAAGATTTGGTAATCTTGCTCAATCACTAATAACGAGAAACAAAATGGTTGAATAAAGAATGACTTAATTCCATATCTTTATTTAACATGGTATTAGAAACAAAAGGATAATAATAATGAGAAATCATTAAAGGTTTTCCGGAGCCTTGCTCGAGTTGTACTAGAGGCATCAAGTGTTGCTAGACGCTAACCGATGTGATCACTCTATTAAGATATGTTCAAGTGGGAGCTGTTGGTTTTATGGACAATAAATTAATAGACGTGTGTTAGGATCGAACTCGAGACCACGGGATTGCACACTATGCGTATGAGAATTAAAGTTAATAATTAAATATAAATGTTATGTTTATTTATTAATTAAACGAAATAACATAACGGACGTTAAGTAATTAGTTGTAATTGACTAACGGTCGTTAAATGTAATTGGAAAGGACTAGAATGCAAATCAATATTTGGAAGGTTTCGGAATCCCTTGTGGGATACTCCATATGATCGGCCACAAGGAAACCCAACCCATATCCAACTCAACTTGTTCTCCAAGTTTTGCTAAGTATATATACAAGGCTAGGGGTCTTGTGTTTTGTATCTCTTGTACTCATAACCTAAAACCAAAAGGTGTTTGTGTGTTTTTGTGTTTAAAACCGATCGTACAACCCTTATGGGTGTCGATCATCATCTTTTCCAAAACATAATTATTTTGTTTAATTAAAACTAGCATTACTTTAATTTGTTTTAGTACGTGTGTACAAGAACGTGGTAATAACATACTTTTGTTATTATTCTTGGATTGAATTACAAAGCGGTGAGGGTAATTTTATAATCCTATAAACCCTAATTAGGGTTCATCCTAATTGCTAGTTTGTGGATTTGATTCTTGTTCGGCTAGAATCAAGTAAGTACGATACTTTATTCTTTAGTTAATTAATTATTCATTATATGTTCCTATACGCTCCGCACTTGCTTTGATGTTTTGTGTTTTATTTTTGTCATGTCTATTATATAATTCCAACATCCAATTCCAATTTGACTAAATTTTAGAGTTTCACCTAATAGTCATTGAGTTCCACTTGAGAAAAGACTTAATGTTACTTGGGGAATCATTAAACTCATATAATTTTTTACAAATGGTAGATATTAGAAAGCGAGAGTATTTGACTACTCAAATTGTATTTTATTTGAAAGTGTATAAGTAGACTCAATCACCTTTAATACTCTCGAAAATTATAATTGACTTAATCTATATCTATATCTATTATACATAGATATGGCCAATGTTGAAATTGACCCAAATTTGAACTACTTAAGCCATGTATTTGTCCATGGTACTATAACTTATATGACATTTGAAAAGGAGAGTATTGAAAGTATTGAAAACCAAAACTTAAGGACATATGTTTAATCAAGAACTATTAATAGTTTTTAAAACCGGTTCCGACGGAAGCTTGAAACTCGGTGGTTGACCGGAATTTTGACCCTTTTCGTACCAAAGTGTTCAAAAATATGTTTGAACCGATGTGTTCTGGTACTCAAAACATTATATTTAATCTCAAATCCTAAATTTTTATTATTTTTCGTTTGTAACTCATAAACTTTTTTTTATCATGAAAACTATCTGCCGCTACAAAATCTCGTGGCTAGCACGGGTACTCGTCTAGTTACTTATAAAGCATTTATACTTAATATTGGAAACTTAAAAATGCTTAAAAATAAGTAAAGTGGTTTTTCTAAGATTCCCCTTATTAATACCTCTTAATGCTTCTTAAATTTTAATTTCAAACGACAACTTCTAAAATGGCAGATTAGACAAACAATATATACCTTAAAAAAACGGCCACACGGTTAATAATATTAATGAAAACTTTTTGATAGAAATTGAAACTTTTTAATAAGACACGTTTTTTAATTTATAAGCACAACTACATGGTTTACTAATTCTAAATAGAAGCTTTTTTATCACACGAAAATGAATAATTAAAAAGGGCAAATGACAAAAAAAAAAAAAATTATAGTTGACACTATTTGCTCTTGTGAGTAGCGAACAATTTTTTTTGCTTTTGTGGGTACTATACTTTCAAATTCAATCTCTTTAGGGTATTTTGCGAAAATTTTAGACATTTTTGCCCCTTTTAGCTAATAGAATTTTTTTTCCCGAAGGACAAAAATGTCACATATTAATACCCTAAAGAGGATGAATTTGAAAGTATAGCACCCACAAAAGCAAAAAATTTGTTAACTACCCACAAGAGCAAATGGTGGCAAGTATGATACTTTCTTTTACCATTTGCCCAATTAAAAAAATGACTACAAATTGAACTCGTAATTATTGTATCAAAAATCACACCATAATCACAAGTTCGCTTTTCCACTATATACCTTCATTTTTTGCATGGTATTCGTATAGTACAAAAGTATATATGCATACTTGAGATATATGTATGTCACTACGTACATATGACTATGATAATAGTTTGGGAAGCAAATAAACAAGTATGAAACTAAGAACATGTCCAATGAAGATTTATAAGACACGTCCATAGTAACATGGATTTCAGATTTATAAGACACGTCCATAGTAACATGGAATTTATGTGGAGTCTGTACCATGAACTTTCATTGTTTGATCAAGTTCATAAAGCGGAGAGATGAGGATGTCCATACCCAAAAATTTAGAAAAGATACCCACGAATTTAGAAAATATAAAATTATGTGAGTTCATATTTCATTTTAACTATTACACCCTAAAATCGAATTTTTAAGTATTATATTACAAGAATGCCTTGAGTAGTTTGACTAAAACCTTATATATATTGAAAGACAAAATATAATTGGTTAGTCAATATTTTAAGTTGAAAGTCAAGTTTGTTAGTCAAACTATAAGTCAAAATATTAAGTAAATGGTTTTAGAAAGTATTGTGTGTTACAAGTATTAGAGAAAAGAACTTGAAGAACCTAAGTTGCCAAAATAATTAGTACTAAAACCAACTTGTTTCAGTACTAGAACCAACTTGTTATAGCATGGAGGGACTATTTCTTGTCACATTTCCAAAGTTGTGCAGATTTAATGAGATAACATTTCATATCTTCCATAAGCTTCTGCAGGTATGTGGTGTTTTGTATGTGACGAGCCAAGGGAGAAAGGAGAGAAAATAAGAACTCTCTTAGTGATCATTTGATGAAAGATTAATGTTCTAATACAAGTATTGTGTCCCTAATGATGATCCTATGCAAGTAAATAACTTTAATCACTTTGAATTGGTAATTTATGAATTAGGGTTCATGAGACCAAATTGGGGATTTCATCATATGATCAAGCTATGATCATATGATAATTAAGAATGGAAATTGGGTATGTTTATGGGTAGTGTAAACCCTTGTTAAATTATATTGCTTTAATGTGTAGTAGGTGTTGGTGATTTTTGGATAAATTTCAAGAGGTGATGTTGTTATGGCTTCTTGGTAACTTGGCTATGAAGCCAAGGTAAGTAACTATGATTATGACATGTGTTATATTGATATTATCATGTTAAGAAATTGTGAATGAAGGTGCTAGGACCTAAGAACTTTGGCCTAATGAGTATGGAAATAAGAGAGAATTGGATAGTTAGATTGTATGGATAAAGTGGGGGTTGTTTAATGATTATAGACAACCCAAGGGTATGTTATGATTAGTATTGTTATAGTTTGATGTTTGTGGTTATAGCGTATAGTGATGCAATTGTTGAATTGTTATAGTCTTTGGAATATATGGATGGTCATGATTTTTATATGATTAATTGATGTATAATGTGTTATAATCCGGTTACTTACTGCTATAGTTGTCGATGTTTTTGTAGGTAACGCGGATAGTCTTGGGATAAAGATCAATGGATATAACGTAGAAGTTTTGAAAATATGTTGAAAAATGATTAGGAGCTTAGTACTAGATACCGAGCTCAATCAATGTTGAACCCCCAGGAGTTGTAAAGATGGTTTTGTAAAGTTATTGTCAAATGTCAAGGTCATTTGTTATAGTCTTGTGTTATAGCGTACGCAACGGTCAAAATGGATGTTTGGTAAATAGTCGTATAAAACCAGTTTCGAATGCTAATGGGTTGCATGGAGTCTTTATAAATAAATATGGAAATGTTACATGAATTTATGGGATGGTGTCTTAAGTATTTTTTTTTAGTTTATGTTATAGTTATGTGTCAAAGTATATGTAAATGGGTCGAAATAGGTGTTTGACATACCCCGTAAAATATGTTTCCACGGGTCTTCTAGACCAAGTGTGCATTTACAAATGAAGTATATGTTATGTAAATGATTTCTGAAAAGTCTCGTGTCGTTTCGAGTTATAGAAGTCGATTTTTGGTCGTTTTAGTTAAGTATGAAAACGGGACAACAAGTAGGGGTGTTGATAACATCAAATTATCCTGAATATTAAATTTCAATTTCCCTCGATAATGCTTGCAATTTATATCATTTATATGTATTTACGCTTGTTTTCCATTATATTCCACTTTTAGGTAAATTACGAGCATTGGAGCTAAAGAGACTCGAAATTGGAGAATTACGGCGTAACTCATCTCTCACATTACGCCGTAACTAAAGCGTAACTCAGAAAGCCAACTCTTCAGAAGATTACGGCGTAACTCTCCCAAAAGATTACGACGTTACTATATTAGGTCAAATGAGGTTCCGCTCCGCTGATAACTACGCCGTAACTCTTGCATAAACCACGGCGTAACCAAGAATTATTGAAGATACTGCGTAACCACTTCTAAGGTTACGCCGTAACCAGCAGATCTAGTGCATTTTACGAAGAAATAGTCTATTACGGCGTAACTATTTTATTAGTTACGCCGTAACCCAGATCTGTCCTATAAATACCCCACGATTTCCAGCATTTCAGATCATCCCATTTCACACACCACAACCAAATAACGTGGGAAGAAGCCAAAGGCAGGTCTAGAGGAGCATACGGAGCTATCTCCAAGGGAGAAATCACTCCTCTACGATAAGCATTAGCATTTTATCTTTTCTTTACTTTCGATTCATGTATTTCGTAACATTAATTATTGAATTGATTTGTATGGTTAATATGAGCGGCTAAGCACCTCTTGGTGCTGGCCTAGTTATGATTCCTTAATTGTTTTGTTTGCGTTTATATTACTTCCGTATAATTATTTCTAAGTGTATGCATGCATAGTTTGTTGGTAGCTACCCTTGTTTCGGTAGTTTTGAATGGCGGTAGAGGCTAGTTGCTTAGGAGATATGACCAACTGACCCTAAGTGAGTAGACTGAGACGGAAGGGTAAGATATGACCAACCGACGACCCTTTCTACTTGTGCGATTTGACCAACCGATCACCTACCATTTGGATGAACTTAAGAATTAGGAAGTGAGTGTTTAAGTTGCTAACGCCGGCACTCACTATTATAAGTCTAGCATGTAGTGGTACTTAATGACTCGACTTAGGGACCGGAACAACTGGACTTATGAGGGACACCGACTTCTCCAGGTGGCATCTTTGCCGATAGGTTAGGGCGAATTGACCAAATGTTGTCCTCTCGACTTTGACCCCACCTGAAGTAATTGGAAGTAATTAGACGTAGACATTACTAGCTAGGATGAATAACTAGGTTATCACCACTCTCCTTTATTGATCACAACCTTTGCCTTTTATTGCTTTTATCTTCTCTAGTAGTTAATTAATTAATTCCTTATCAAAATCATACTAAAATCTGTGACACCTAGACTTAGTATTAATTCAACACGCATAGCTCTTGGGACGACCTCGGTTTTACCGAATACTACACTACACATGACCTGGTACACTGCCCGTTAGTGCATTAGGGTAGACCATAGGTATAACGAGACATTATAAATATTAAAACACAGTCAAGAAACTCGTGATCAAGTTTTTGGCGCCACGGAGAGTTATATTAGGATTGCTATTAAGTCTTTCATTTTGTTTTGTTTTAAAATTTCTCAAATTCTCACGATCACTTTTCAAGTTTTCGGTACCATGGAAGTTGTTAACATTGATGACCTCACTCTTGAGGAATATTTGGCGTTGACAAGAGCGAGAACAAGGGTCGGGTCTCGTAAGACCGAATTGGAGCCGATGTCCATTTCAAATTAAAGACCAATTTATGAGGGAGCTTCGTGCTAACCCTTTTCATGAAACAGGACGAGGATGCTTATGAGCACGTTGAAAATGTCCTATACATCGCAAGCCTTTTCAAAATTCCGGTGTGTCTTATGACGTTTGTTATGCTAAGGTATTCCCATGACTCTTCTTCGGGCTGCCGGAAGATGGATTGAAAGATCGCCCTTGAGCGATTAATACTGGGCTCTACTAAAGAAGCACTTCTTTCAGAGGTATTGTCCTCCATCGAAGATTTCTAACCAGATCTTGGAGATCCATAATTTCAAACAAGAAGACGATGAAACGTTGTATCAAGCCTGGGATAGATACAACGATCTCCTTTACAAATGTCCTAAACATGATCTGAACAAACAACAAAAGGTCAACATCTTCTACAAAGGAATCAACGTGACTACAAGACAGATGTTGGACTATCAAGGACCAAACCCGAACATGACTCCTACTCTAGCAATTGAAGACATTCAAAAAATGGCTGATCATTTTCAAAAATGGCACGATGGAGGAAGCAAAAGAAACCAAGGCGGGAGTTTTGATGGAATTGCGGCCATAACTAACAAACTAGAGAATCTAGGTCGAGATATGCTAAAAATCAAAGAAACTGTTCATGCCATCCAAGTTGGTTGCGAAAACTGTGGGGGAGGACATCTAACTAAGAATTGTCCTAACATTGATGAAGAAAATACGATCGAAGAAGCTAAATATGGAGAAAATCGACCACTCTACGGGGATAATCGTAATGGCTATCGTGGAGGACCCCCACCATATTATGAGCGTAGTGAAAGAAGAACTAACTTGGAGGAAATGATTAACAAGTACCTTGTGGATTCGACCAAGAGGCAAAAAGAGCAAGAAGAATGGCTGAAAAACTTCTAAGATAATACAAACAAAAGCCTTTCTGACCATGACGTGTCACTAAAGAACTTGGAAACTATGATTGGGAAGCTTGGCGACGAGGTAAAAAAGAGAAATGAGGCACAAAAGAACAAATCTACAGTATGTAAAGCCGTATTTTCTGAAAATGACAAGTCCTCCGATGAGTCTAATAGAAATAATGATACTGAAGGCAGAAGAGAGCTACGCCGTAACCAAACCTCAGAGTTACGGTGTAACTAGGATGCAAGCAATGAAAAGTCTACCAAATTTGACAACTCTAAAAGAAAGAATCATTGGTGTAAGGCTATTGCAATTGACGATGGAGAATGTTATAACTTATGGGCCTCTTGTGACCCTCGGAAGACCTGCGATGGGGGGGTTGGTAAGGAGAGGGTTAATGATGATAGATACATGTGGACTACACTTAACGATGAAGAAAGATTAGCCAAGTTCTCGATCAATGAAGTGGAAGGACCACCTATCAAGCATTGCTGCAGACCCTTACTCATCACGGAAGATGAGTTCACACAAGCATGACCGACTTGCAACCCCTTCGTGAGTATTGCAACGGAGGGAGCAATATGAAGAACGAAGTTTGGATATGGCCACATGAATCGGGAAGACATGACGTTGATTTTGGGGACCTATCATTCAGAGATTGGTACTCAGTAAGGTTCGGTGACGCAATAATTAATTCTGTCTTATTAAGAAATCTAGAGATCAAATATGAAAAACATATTCTTCAAGGAAATACCATTAAGCCTCTCAACGACATTCCTTCTGGCAATAAGGATGGAGAAGGAACTCAAAATCATTGGTGGAGCAAATTAAAACCACTGACGGAAATGTTTGGGCTTCCTGCAACCCTTTTGATTATGAATGTAACGGGGAAGCAGCATTGAGAGAGCTTGGGAAGACGAGTTCCTATAGACCTTGAATAATGACTCGGAAAGAACAGAATTCCCTTGGCCAGATGATCTAGGATTCGACGATTGGGTCAGAATCAAATACGGAAAAATAGACGCACTAACTAAGGAGAAAATATGGAATGGGTGTATGAGTAAAGATCAACCAAACAAGGAAGTTCCAAATGGAGAATCAGATAATGACACCGAGGATTCATCGAGGAAGGAAAAAGAGGAATGCAAACAAATGCTCGTGGAAAATTTACTCAAATATAACCAACTTAAAGATACCAATTCCGACGATGATGATTTTGATTACCTCGAGCTACAAGGTGAAGATGGGTTAATTGACCCCGATGATGAAGTACACGAGAAAAGAATATACAAACTTCTTGGCATCCCGTTTAAGAGGCCGCCACCAATTATAGCCAAAATATGAGTTCACTCGATACAATTTTGGACCGGAGGAAAAATTTTGCAAAATTCGAAAGATCGAGACTAAAGAATACCTCCGCACTGCCACAAATGTCGCTTGGGTCAGACACAACTTGATGAAGGACGTGAAGGAAGTTGGCCAAGTTCAAAGGCCACCTTAAAGCCCCAAGGCTCTGAGTCTAACTTAAAGACTCGTAAATAAAGAAAAGTGCTCTTTCGGGAGACAACCCGAATTATCCCTTTCTTTTGTTTTATTTCCATTTATGTTGGGTTTTGTGTTTTTAACCATTTTTGCAGAAAATGAGGAGTGATTCTCTTTGCGATATCTTGATCGACTATAGTTACTGGTAACTCATCTCGATGGTTACGTAGTAACCAACCCCTGCGGCAATTTGGATGCATCACCAATTACGGCGTAATTCCATCTCGATGGTTATGCCGTAGCTACACTCTTGCAACAGATGCGGGTTTTGCCTAGTTACGACGTAACTCCTTCTAAGAGTTACGACGTAACTATCCTCTACTTTACTTTTCATTTTAAAACACAATAACCTTGTATTAGTATTTTAAATGAACTTTGTGGGTGTGTTCCCTGTAAACCCTCACGAGACTTCACTCGTCCACTTGGGACACCAAGTGGTTTAAAAGGCTTGTTGCATATGCTAAATGAAACCGTGATTCCTACGAAAGTGAGTTAGGTTTGTTTTCATTTTCATTTTTATTTTTAGAATTATGCTTGTCGGTAGTATGATTTCGTGGATTGAAGTTTGCTCGGGGATGCTTATACTGAAGGCACGACTCTTTTCGTGGGCCTTCTTTCTTTTGGAGCAAATTTCGTGGAAGTTCTCGCTCTAATTCTACTTTTCTCTTCACCTTTATTTAACGCTTAGTACAAAAGGGACTTTGTACAATTCAAGTTGGGGGACGGGAGTAGAATTGTCACTTGAACTTTATTTTGCCCTTTTTTTTCTAGTTTATTTTGAAAAATTATGCCATTTTTCTTAAACTAACTAGATTAGACCTTAGCCGAGCACATACAACCCTTGATATTATATGGTGAGATTAGCCTTATCCATTTCCAATATTTTACCCCAAATCCACCAAATTATGAGTGTGCCGGTAGCTTGTAAACTTTAGAACTTGGCCTTTGCATCATTTCGAGACCATTGACGAGGTATGTTGAGTTAGCTCGACATATTTGGACTTTTCAGTTTAAGAAGGCAGTATTATAGGATTATCACCCAAAATAGCCTATCATTGTGTATCTATCGATTAGTCACCTCGACTTCTCGACCCCCATGTGAAACCCTCTTGTTGCACTCACCTTTAGTACAAGATACCCCTAGATACACCTGTAAGATATAACTTTTCACATACACATCAAACCATAACACAAAGTGGCGTATAGATGGAATTCTAGAGAGAGAAAGTTAGAGGTTTAGGGAACTTAGTGAGAGAAAGTGAAAGATATTATTATGAGCTCCAACTCTCTACCTTGGGAGGTAGAGAGTATTTATATTCTTACATAAATCGCCACACTTCTAGTCTGTGGATCGCATACAAATGGGTAAAGACCCGTCTGTCCTCCACGGTGTTACTTAACTAAATACTACTTAACTTAAAAGAACTACGACTACGAGCTTTCTACGATTACATATACTTGAGGTGACCGACTCTTTAATACCGGAATTTCTAATTCTAACAATCTCCCCTAAGGAGGTCACCTCATTCATGTACCAAAATTACATTGAATACAACTAGATAATACATTAACAATTGATCTTGCATTCTTGATGTAGTCATTTGCTCCTAAGCTCGTAGTCATTGATTCTTCACATTGCATGTTTGGTTACTCCAAGTGGAGGTCTTTACCGATCCACGTGATAATAAGTTTGAGCCAAGATTTGAGATCATCGCCTATCAAAATCTCGAGACATCCATTGTGGTGTTGTGACTTTGGGACCGACATGCTCACATTCGGATCATGATATCTTCTCATCGAGTAGCGGAAGCTTTGTTGATTCATGATATTGGCGGCAGTGTAGCGAAGCATGGAGTGAAAATATCGAGTCATTGATGTACTAATCATGATTTCTTTTAAGATGAATGTGTTAAGTGAGCATGCGGCTATGGATTGACCGCTTCATTCGATCATTTGCAAACGCCGGGTGTACCGCATACAACAAGCTAGCAATAAATCGCATGAAAGTGTCTTTGATCACTTTCGTTGAATTGAGGTACACGCCCACGGTTCCCGTTGATCGAGACATGTACTACCTGTGATCGTATAATTCAAGAATTTCCTTGATGTGGTTTCGCGAATGCTCTAGCTGTTCTCAAACCGAACATCTCAAAGAAGATAACACGGAGTGAGTGAACCAAATGAATGTTAAGTCCACCGATTGATGAAAAGAGATTTGAAAACAATCGTATTGCTCAATAGAAATTGTTTTTGCAATACAACGAAGGTTTTATTGAAAATCAATTATCAATCATAAAAACACCTTTTGGTTTGAAAAAATGAGTACACGGTCGATGTGCTAAAGAAAAGAGTTTTAAGCACAAAGACCGGTTTTCAAAGGTATCCGTTAATCCATAACTGAACCAGATTGATTCAAGAGATTGAATCGCCCCATTGTTTCTGTTCGGTTGTCACATGGTTGATCCATACAATGGATCTCACATGCCACCTACCGTGAGCTTGTTTGATGTTGGCTCGAAGGCTTTCCATCTTCATCGTAAATATGTATACACATCACTCGGATGTTCGGCAATACCACAAGGATAATGCGAGGACTCAAGATATAATCTCTTTCCACATTGTGTGAAATAGAGAGTCTTCATTGAAAGTGTCCTAATGAGATTTATTGATGATCTCGTGGCTCTAGACTCAATATGTGCATATATGGATCCCGCGGAGACAAGGGAGAGGGTCTCCTTCTTCAATATCAACAATCTCTAAGAGAAAGTCGATAGATAATGTCGGTTCCCGTGAGAATGAAACAAGTCCTTTAAGAGAAACTTGAGTGGTTTGTAAAGTTGAAGTGCAGTGCGTCACCGGGTCCATGACGCCTTGTCTTCAATACCGATGTTACCATCAAGAGCATATGAATTGAACCCGTTTCGCCCTAAGGTTGAATAAATGGAGGGCTATTTGTTTTCACCCTATTCTCATTCAATTCTTTTAATTCTTCAACTCCTTCAAGTGCTTACCGAGACTTCATAACTAGAACCTTGTTGGGTTTATTCCAAAGATTAGTTCGGCCTTAGTCCGCACTCTTCCCATATCTCATTTTTCTCCTTTTATCATCATACCTAAGGACTTCTACACTAACTAGTGGATTGTCCTCGGTAGATCCCTCCGGCTCAAGCGGATCATGGGAACCAATACCTAACCTTATCATCCTTATATCACCGTACATAAAGTAAAGTTGGTCGGTCTATTTGGTATTGTTCATCCGCCATTGGATCCAATTGAAAACCATTTGAAAATCAATTCGTATACTTGTGATATATTATCAAAGCATTTTGTACCGAATTGTTTTTGATAATTTTAGAACGAGAACTCCCCTCAACATGTGCATCAAGTATTTGAAAATGTTTTGCACACGGAGGCAAGTGAAAGAATTAACTTCTTTGATTACCATTTTCTAAAGATATCAACATCACTTCCCACATCAAATCAAGTAGATAGAGCATTTCCGGAAGGATGAGGTTTCCATAAGTTTGCTCCCCTCAATATGTGCCTCGGGGTTTGAAGAGAGTTTGCACATACTAGAGGAACCCGCATTGAGATAAGTTGATCACATTTCAAATCATAGGTTTAAGATAGATGCTCCCCTCAACATGTGCATGGAAAAATTTGAAATCGTTTGTCACATGTGGGAAGGACAAGATGTACATCCTTATAAAACCATTTACCGAATTATCGGTTTAAATCCAATTTAAATCACACATTCTCCCCCGATCACAATTATCAAATCATTTGAGATTTGTGATCTCTTATAGATTTAAATTGATTTTGAAAGCTTTTAAGGAGAATTGTGACTTGATTATGAAAGCGTTTGAACTGATAAGGATCGACTCCATTGATAAAACATGCATGTACATCTTTTGAAAACAATTTAATGCCAAATAAATTTTTAATTTAATTGAAATCATTCTCCCTCAATCAATGACATAGGTTGTTGATTGAGATAGAGATTTTGACAAATAAGTCTTGATGATTATCAAAATAGAGATCGAGTTATTTTTCAAAGCATTTAGTTTTCAATAGATAAATGTTTATAGAATCGAGCATGGAATTTTGAAAACATGATAAAACATGGCTCGTTTTTTCTTTTAAAACCGGTTATTGCTCGAAATGACAATAAACCATTGTTTCTCTTTCTCCCAAAAATAATTTTTGATTTTTTTTTTTTTTTTTTTTTTTTTTTTTTAAGAATTAACAACATCTAAAGTCCCGTGTCATTCTTTGAATGACAAAGACAAAGACCGTAGATATTATCGAACCGAGAAAAACATGACAAATTGACAATATTTTTGAAGATTTTAGAATTTTTGATTTTATGGATTTTGAAAGTTTTATAATTTTCTATTTGATTTTTGAGAGTTTTATAATTTTGTATTTTGTTTTTCAAAGAAAATATTTACAAGAGATAGATGAAGATAGACCTTTACTCCTCGCCTTCCTCCTCGAAGACGTTTGAGTGTATATGTTTGAAGGCTTTTCAAGCCAAGACGTGGAAGAATAAACACAAACGTTCTCTTGGAAGAGCTTTGGTGAAGATGTTCGCTAACCGATATTCGACCTCACAAAATAGAGTTCCACCACACCTTTTTCCACTTGTTCCCCGATGAAATGATGTCGAATGTCGATATGCTTTGCTCTTGAGTGTTGAACATTGTTACATGAGAGAGCAATAGCACTTTATTATCACAAGACAGAGGAATTTTGTTGAATTCAAAGCCATAGTCGATAATTGAGATCTCATCCATAAGATTTGAGCACAACAGGATGACATGGCTATGTATTCACCTCTGTAGAGGAAATAGAAATACTCATTTGCTTTTTGAAGACCACTCACAAGCTTATCACCCAAAACCGAAGCGCCTCAGATGTACTTCGACGAGTATCTTGACAACCTGACTTCACGGTGAACAATGTAGGATCAATCGCTCCTTTACAATCTGGTTGATAGAAGAAACTTTGATGATGTATCATACCATGCCCTTGGAGCTTGCTTTAAACCGTAAAGAGCCTTCTTCGACGATAAACGTGAGTAGGATGCTCTTGATTCACAAATCCTTCAAAGTTGGTGACGTGAGACGACTTCTTTAAGATCTCCGCTCGTAAATGCCGCTTTCACATCCATCGATAGACTACCATGTTCTTACTAGTAGCATTAGCCGTAAAGATTCGATTGCCTCGATTCGAGCAACAGGAGCAAAAGATTCTTCAAAATCAATACCCTCCTCTCGACGGTATCCTTTAGCAACTAATCGAGCCTTGTTCTTCAACACATCACCATGCTCATCTAGTTTCACTTTGAAGATCCATTTAAGAGCTATAATCATAGCACAACTGGAGCAGTACTAACTCCCATACATCAAGTCGATCAAACTCATGAATTTCATCTTGCATGGCATTGAACCAACTATCTTCATTCATGGCGGTTTTAACATCTTTTGGTTCGATCTTAGATAGTACGGAGTTGAAGAAGCACCATAAGGCATCGGTTGCAAGTTGTTTCGGGTTGATACAGACGAGAGGGATTACCAATGATGTTGTCTAATGGATGATCGTGAGTCCATTTTCCGAGGTGTTCATGTGGCGGTTGTTGAGGGACCGAGGTAGTGAGTCGATGTCTCCGAAGAAGATGGTTCGATGATGATTCAGAGCAAATATGTTTTCAAATGGAGCATCTTCGAGTAGCAAAGGGATTAACTTCATCATTGATGCCGCACATAGTTCCATGATGTACAATCAAGATTGATGATGTGTTGATGAGATCGAGTGATCGCAGAGGCGCTTCTTGACTTAATGAGATTGAGACCGAAGGGTTGACTTCATTCACGTGGATAGGAGTAGCCTCGTTGATGGATTTGACATTTCATCAAGATTTGTTTCATAGTGTTCATCAAACATTGGATCGAACAATTTTCTTAAATCATCTTCTCGATGGAGGTACATATGGAGTCATTGGAGAGGATTTGGTACAAAGGATGAACCAATGGGACTGTTTGAAGTGAGGGTCCGAATCTGGATTGTCCAGAGCCATAGGACCACCGCGATAGAAACTCTCTCGACTATCTTTATCAACCCACATTTGGACAATTTGAAGTGACCACCGATGAAGAAAACCGATATACCAAACTTGAAATCAAGAATAATTCCTGCATTTGCATCTTAAGCTTGCACTAATGTTGGAAGAACAGTGTTCGAGAATTTATGCTTCAAGCAAATCTCTAAGTACTCAATACTCAACCAAAGTATGAGACTTTAACACCTCTTGCGATTATCCACAACGCCATATTCGTGTGTCATCGAGTAAAACTACGTAACTCCTTAAAGTGATAGTTAACCGATCTCCGACATCCCGATACCGGTAACTAGATAAACCAAGTCTTCAACTTAAAATTCTTAGACCCGAGCAAGTTATCAAATAAGAACACGCCTTTGAAATTTAACTTCAATCTCAAATAAGTGATAATTGATTAACTCAAGTAATCGCCTTTTGTCAAATGCCCAACACGTGAATAAACGTACAACCGGATGTACGCCGATCCACCGAATGAATGGAACAAATGATTTCTCGACATTAATGCATTCTTCCTAAAGGTATACATGTAGAGACTGATCTGGAAGATTCACCACAAATGTCTTCGAGCGAATGAGGTAGTCATTTTCCTTAATGTTCATGTGGTTGATTTATAGCGAGCACAATGATCCGTAAAGATTTGGCAAAGGAATACCAAAGAGCGGATCATTATCCATGAACAACAATCCGTGAAGATTTGGCACAAGAATACCAAAGAGCGGATCATTATTCAATAGTGCAACTTACAATATCATGATAGTCATTATAAACGCCTTGTGAAATAACCGAGATAAGGTTTCTTGAGAATTCCAAGAAGTACTTCTTAGATGGTGAACCAGTTGAGTCAATAGAAACCGGAGCATGAGCTTGTGTCGGATGATCAACATTCGCCGGAGGTTGAAAGTACACATCAAACATATCTTTGAAAACAATGAATCCCAAACATTGATTCCCATTTGGAGGAGAGTCATCAAAATCAAAACACTGAATCCAGTTATCCTTAGTATATTCATTCTTCATCAAAAGAATATACACTCATCATCATCAAAAATTAAGTCGATAACCATTATTCAAACATCCATCATCATGTAGTATATTCACTCTTCTCCCCTCAAAAGTTGCATCCGGTTGCCATTTTGATTTAACAAGTGAACAAGAGTATACACCAATGAACGAGATCCACTTGATGACCGAATGAGTGTGGAAAACATGAAGCTTGTTGATGAAGAATGTAGATGAGTATGGCCATTCATGAGAGAATTTCTCATTAGTCGAAGATAAAGCGCACGTAAGAGCGTACACTTTTCTTTTCTATGAGGAACGGGCTCAAGTGTTATCTGCAGACGCCATAATGATGAAGTATGAGGCCTGAATCGATTTGAACAGACGTCATTGTTAAGAGCCCAATCATATGTTTAGAGCCACCGAATCCAAATACCAAGGGACGATTTGTACGACCGCTTTGGACAATGACGAAGACAGAGAATTGGAAACATTGGATCCCCACATGCCGATGGATTCCTTTGGTTAGCACAAACAATCTTTGAATCGTGAAACCCTAGATGCAATGGCATTATTCCTAGGAGTTGAACTAGTAGAAGCATCGGACTTAGTCAAATGACATTTTGTGCTTAATGGGATTATTCTACCGGTTGGCTTCCAAACCTTAACAGCACTATTCTAGGCATAGTGGATCTAGGCGAGGGGTAAGGTTTGCCATTCGTAAATATTCGACTGTGGGCTTCCACCGAAATCCTACATTTGTAAACACATTCCCAGTAGGTTTCGTGATTGCTTAACTGCTTTTGCTCTCCAAACTTTCATAATCGGGTTATGAATCTTAGACCTCGAAATAACACATCACATTTATCATGATTACCGAAAATAAACATTTTCACATGTTTTGCGAGACGAGATGAGGCCTCGAATTAATTTCAAGAAGCTTAGAGCTAATACTAGAACTAACACGATTCTTTTTGTTCAAATCAAACTTCTTGTCCCTATGGTGTTCTTTTCACTTCCTTATCATTAACACTTTTAGTTTGCGTAATCCTATCCTTCTTTGCATTGCTTCTAGGTTTTGACCGCTAACTTTAGTGTCAATCTTAACATCCGTAGAAGTAACGATGGGAACATTACATGGTTTCACCGCTCGCATTTCGGTCTAGAAGTCTTGGGATCCAAATTCTAGGAGGCACATCAAAGGTTGCTTGCTTGAAATTTGACATGGAACAAGGCATATCAAGGGTCACATGCTTGGCTTTAGGCATAGAACAAGGCACAACTATTCTATCTCGCCTATTGCAAGATTTCGGACTTGTGACAATTACATACTCTAAGAGTTCCCGAGATCGTTTGGCATCCATGCAGCATAGGCTATAGTACTATCAAAAGGTTTTCTAATCTTTCATCTTCAACAATCTCACGGAGACCCTTCAAACTGTACTTAAGGTGTGAGAGATATGCTTTATGTGCAAGTTCATTATTCCTAATGGGCGGGGAATATATAACATATCGATAGCATATTTATCACAAGCGAAACCTTAGGAATGCAGTATTTGCAATTGGGGATTGGCAACTTTCCTTTCGCCTCACGCTTGATTCTCAATATCGTTAAGTAAAGAAGTTATCTTTTCAATTTGTTTATCATGATTAACTTTAAATGAATCACATAACTCTTTGTTTTGATCATTAACCTTTGAAATTTCAACTTTAAAACAATCATGTTCCTTTGCAAGTTATCAATTATGTTTTGAAGTTGGAAATTCGAGAATCTAAAGGTGGAGGCATATGGGAACCACCACATCCTTCTTTTCACCTTTCAATTGTGAAATTTGGGCTTTCAATCTTTGATCGTGTTATAATGAGCTCGAATTTGTTCATCACGCTTGCTAATTTCAAAAGCGCATCAAACTCGGGAGCATCGAGAGGATGTCTTGATATTTGAGGTTTTAACATTTTCTTTGAGATGTTGATGTTTTAATTGCAAAGCAAGATGTTCAACTTCTAATTTAGAATAATGTTTGACCAAGTTATCATGATCATCCTGTTCTATTTTCTCATGCAATTTTGAATTTTTGTTTCAAGCTCAATGACACGATCATGGGAGACTTTCGAGCAACATATAATTCATGAAATTGAGAAGCATTAATGGAACAATTTGTAGCGATGAAAACACATCTTGAGCAATACATTTAGAAATCGATTCTCATTCAATGTATGCAAATTCTTCCTCTCAATCTCATTATATTTTAATTCTCTCTCATAATCACTAACCTCAACAATCATTGCATCAAATTCCTTTTCCATTTCTTTAATGTCCGAATTCATTCCTTTTTAAGACTCTCAAAATGATCTTTTAGTTGTTTAAAGAAAGGCATGACTTCGCTTAAATAACATTCTTTAGTTTGCTCAAACCCTTTCTCCTTCAAGAATACCATGGGTGTGATCCTTTTCTTGCAAGTTTTCTCAAAATCAACAAATAGTTGAAAGATAACATATTGACTAATTAAGGTCTTGCTTTTAGTGGCAATTTTTCTAGGAACAAGATGCATTGGTGTATTCGGAGGATACACAATCGCTCTAGGCATTTTCCTAAGGGAGGGTTCGTTACAACAAGATTCTCTCGCTTTTGCTTATCTAAATCCTTTTCCAAACACTTGTTCGGGGTTAATATAAGTCTCGAGGCTTAAACTTGTTCAAGGAGATCCAATTTTCTTTAGTGTAATTATGGGGTTTGATCGTTATGTTATTCTTTTACACTCGTGATCTTCTAACTTCTTATTCATTTTCTCCCTAGTGACTTCATCGATTTCTTATCTTCTTCAAAGGCACTCAACGCAACTAGGTTTCGCCAGGCTTAAGGATTTCATTACCATCATAAAGCACCTTATGAGCATTTCTAGCCTTTTAATTACCTCTGGATTTGGTTCCTCAACAAGGAGAATGCTATGCTTATCGCTAAGACTCGATGCTTAGTGATCATGTGAGCTTGAATGGTATTCCCTTGTACGTACAACTTATTTTCAAGCTTGTTTTCAAAGTTTTAGATTGGAAAAATCATTCAAAAGTTTTGATTCCTTAGCCTTGAATTCTTGCTTAAGCATTTTAACATTTTCTTGAAGTTCGTGTTTTTGCTTAGCGCTTTGGAAAGCTTTTCTTGTAAGGAGTTTAACTCTTGTTTTAATACTTCTTCTAAAATTACTTTTCTAATAATTATGCGCATTTGGATGTCCATCTCCGCTCACGAGTGGTAAGTTCAAACTTAGCACGCTGTTCGATATGGCAACTTGATCCTTATAGGTATTGAGTTCGGTGGTCAAGGAATCATCAGCACAAATGCAAAGTGTACTCATGCAATTCATAATCATCATTTTGAGAAGAAGATGCATACCTAGGTACTGCGAAACTTTCATGCAACTTTCTCCGCATTAACGCAAGCACAAAGCGTGGCGGTGCATCTCTATCTTGGGTACATCCGAAGCTTCCATGGGCGTTCCTTTGCATTAGCTTGCACGGTTGTGACTGGTGCACATCTCTCTTGTGAACATAAGCATGAAGATTCTATTTTAGCATTGTCCGACTCATCATTATTTGTTTTCTAACATTCGCATTCAAGAACACCCGATTCTTCCACGGATACATTACCCAACTTATCACAACAATCTCTCAACCGCACCGACACTCATTCACTTTTTCATTGATTCCTCCCGAACTACCTTCTTTATTTCTCCGTCACACTTGTGAACCGTAACAGATGATAAAAGGCGACGACCCGGAGAGAATGCAAGTTTACCAAGGGTTAAAATGTCCTTGGATCGTTTATGTCCCGGTGAGGCGTGATATTCCACATACAATGACTTGTGAATGCCGAAATGATACGAATGTACAAAAATAGGAATCGATTGACTAACACCGAATGTGAATAGTAATAGCTCATCACGCCTACGCCAATAAAACGTGCAATCGAAACCTAAAACGATTATAACTATAGTAGGGATTTGCATGTCTTAGCGACTTAAATGCAAATTAAATAGAATTAAAAAGTTAAAATCTATTAAATAAACGCTATCACTATTTTTACAGATCGATGAACGTTTATATGATTTTATAAAACAAAATAACTTAAATAAACTATCTTAACTAAAACATAAACTCAAATTACCTAAAAACGTTACTTAAACTGAAAACAACTTAAATAAACTATCTTAACTAAAACATAAACTCAAATTACCTAAAAACGTTACTTAAACCGAAAGCAGCGCTATTTACAAAAATGATTTGGGCGCAAGACAAAACGTAAAATTTATGAAATAAAAGCCCTACGAGTGTGAAACTAATTTTATTACATACTATATGATAAAAGAAAATTTTAGAAAAAAGATTTATATTTTTTTGACTTTTATATTTTTTATTATGATTTAAATACTATAAAACACTAATTAATTGATTAAAAATATTAAAACTAATTAGAAAAATCTGAAAAAATCATAGAAACTACTTTACACTATGGGGAATCTAAGAAAAATAGAAAACGTGGTGGTTGCCTTGTAAAATAAGCTCCAAATAAGCTAAAAGAGCTTATGGCAAAACGCTAAACACCCTTATGTATTAGACTTTGCATTCCATAACAAGAAAGACCCAAGGCGCTTATGGTTACAGTACACATGCTATCACTTTTAAAGGGTGGAGGTCTCGTGTTCGAGCACGCTTCCACCCTTTTAAAAAAACATTTATTTTTGGAATTTTCTTTTTGCCAAACTTTATAACAACTAAAAATAATGAACTTTAACAAAACCAACTTTTTCAAAACTTAGAAATAAGCTCTGTGGAGCTTATTTCCATAACAGTTGGCTTAAAAAGCCTTAAAAGCTTCTAAATAAAAGCTACTACTCAAGGTTAAAGCTCTTTTTGGTTTTTCTGTTTTCTGGATTTATTAAGTACTAATATTATACATGTGTGATGAAAAATAAGCTTTACAAATATAAGACTAAGCAGATCATGAGCTTAAGAGTCCAACAGTAAGCTTTTGGCTTAACTGTTGGAGCTCAAACTACTAATAAGCTAGGAAAAAGCTATACAGAAGAAATAAAAAACAAAAGGGGATTAAGTACAAGTATAATAGGTATATATGAACAAAAATAAGCACTGAGAAGTGCTTATAAGCATGAGCTTATGGTTTAGTCAGTTTAGCTTATTTGGCTAAACTTGGATGGAATTAAGGCCTCACAAGCCTGTAATAAGCTCCATACTAAAAAGTGAAGTATAAAATATATTTATACAAGTATAATATACACATAGGAACAAGCTTATGTCTTGAAAATAACTTATAAGCTCAGACAAGCAAATAAGCTCTTCACTGGGTACACAGATCCAAACATCCCGCAATCTTTTGTATTGGCAATTTAAGCTTGTTAAACAAGCTTCAAAAGCCAAATAAGAAGTGAAGACGCAAGATGTTCGTAGGCTTCTCAAAAGCTAAAATTAAACCTGTCCTAGTTCACGAGATGAGCTTTTGAGTAGCTTATGAAAATGCTACCATTTGCCTAAGTACCTTTGGTTTACCAAGATTCATAGTCAACTGGGACAAACAAAAAGCTCCTTGCAGCCCTATTAGATAAGCTGCAAGATGAAAATTAAGTACTGGATCATGAATTTGGGTTGCTAGGCTTCCTAAAAAGCCAAGCTACACCAGCTATAGATCACTAGTGAGCTTTTTAGGAGCTGAAGGAAATGGTGTAAATGGACTGCATAAGCAGTCCATTTTGTGAATGAGCAAACAACAAGCTCCTATATACTTTCCCAACAAGCTTATGATAGCTCAATCAACACTGGAACATTGAGATGGGCAGTTAAGCTTTGTGAAAAGCTAAAGCTCACAAGCTCAATCTTAGTGGAGAACTTTCCATGAGCTTTGGAAAACTTACTCAACTTCACTGTTTGCTTCAGTGAAGTGAGTAACATGGGACAAAAAGTTTGTGGAAATTAAGGTGTCTAGATAAGCTAAGAACTTAAAAACAAGAATACAAATAATAAAAAGGCCACAAAGGCTACACAAAGAAGTAAAAATCACAAGCTATGGTCAAGTCATGAGGCTTCTGCAAGCTCATGAACTTGACCATAAAACTGTGGTGCAGGGCAAAAACAGTTAAGAAAATTGACTTTTAATTTTACTAAAGGTTTGACTAAAATGAATTTGAATCTAAATCTATGGACTGAACATGATGTAATAAGCTATTGTAAGGTGATATAGAGCTGTGCTAACAAGATTTAAGCTAGTATATTGAATTTCACACTCTAACTTTATAACAGTAAACTGTGTATGCAAAACAAAAGAAGATTTGACTTTTAACAAACAAGGACTTAATTTATGGACTGAAATGAACTATTAGGTACTAAAGAAACATGAAACAAGTATAAAGAACCACAGACAAGGACTGGAGCTCTTGTTTATCAGCAAATCCAAACAACCCTGTGATGATCACTTTTCACATGAACTTCATAGTTTTGAATGATTCTGAGTCTAAACCAGATTCCATACATTATAATATCACATAATAAGACTAATTAGCATTAAACTTCAAAAACACAGGCCAAAAATACAAACTTGTCAAATTTGAATTTCAACTGAGTAATTTCCAATTTTTAACACAACTGAATTTTAATGAACAACTACCTTATATTAACTTATAATAACATCAAACAAACACAAAGGAACAGAAAAACATAGAAATCAAAGCATAAAGGTGATAACACAAGAACTTGTAAAATTGGTAACAATGGAACTTACATGTGATCAAGATGAAAATGAGTACCAAGGTCCAAAACCACTCCTAGCTTGGTGTCAACAAGCTAGGAACCAAAACCATCCAAATTTTAGCTTCTATACCATAGCACCGCTTATGAGACCACAAGTTGACTTTCATTGACTTTTGGGTTTTTATTTCCTTTTCGAATTATAAAGACTAACGTGTTTTAATGAATCTAAAAGCTTAGTGAGCTTTTGTCAAGAGCTTATGGAGCTTAAAGAGTTCACTAAACAACCTTAACTTGGAATTAAAAAAACATGGAAATTTAAAGAAAATTAAGCAATATTGAAAACGGAATTAAACTGACATTTAACCGAAAGTAACATTTCATTACACTACTTTAAAGTAAATTACAACATTTAAAACATTTAAAAGACATTAATTTAAAGAAAGCAGTAAAACTACACTATGTGAACAATGGTAAAAACCAAAGTTGGTTTCTTCTCTGCCTTTCTTCCTCTTTTAAACACCCAAAAGTCTTACACGTGTCCAAAGAGCAGATCCCACCACTTTTCTTGGCCAATGGGTGTCTTTTGAGTGTTATCACATTTTTGGCGGAAACTTGGTTTGACAATTTGCTCTGTGAAATAGCTAGTAGGGGGTGGCATTTAATGTGGAGGGTTGAGTGATGATGGGGTGGAGAGATAAGGTGGAAAGGTGAGGTGATGGTGGGGTGGAGTTGCGAGCAACTGGAGAGAAGCACAGGTGGGGCGCCATTTCTTCTGCTTTTGACTTTTGTTGACCAGGGGTCCAAAATGGGAGGGTCAAGGGTTTATAAGGCAGGGGTCAAAAGGGGAAAAGGCAGGGGTCAAAAGGATAGTGACAAGTCCAAAAGGTTTTAGGGCTTTTAATTATAACAAGGACTAGTTTTGTAATTCCTGAAATTGCAAGGACCTGTTCTGCCAAATCATCAAACTTGTTCCAAGGGCTGAAAATGACAAGCTTCAAAAGTATAGGGACCAAAATTGCCATTTTGCAATTTTCCAGGGGCTAATTTTGCCAATTTTCAAACTTGGAGGACCATTTGTGTAATTTTCTCAAACTTTTGATATTTTTCACCAAAGGACTAAATTTGATAACTTTTGATTTTAAAAGGACCTTTGGTGATTTTACTTTGAAATTCGTGCTCGTGGACTGTTTTGACAATTTTAGAAACTTGGGGATCGAAACGCAATTTTGCAAATTTGATATGTTTTTCATCCGATTTTGATATTTTTGCATTTAAAACACATAAAACACTGATTTGTGATATTTTGATCATTTTGATGTGTTTCGAGTGTTTTCGAGATGATTTTGCAGTTTATATTGTACAAAATGATGAGTATTTAGACACTCATCAATCCCCACATCGAGATATTGCTAGTCCCTAGCAATGATTTGAGAAAACATAATGGATTTTAATCTCTTTACCAAAAGCCATTACTTACGGAGTAGCCAAATGTTTCAGTTCAAGTAAGAACCATGGTACACCGATAACCATGTGATTTTGAGCAAACCACCGACTTTCAACGGATTTGATTTGTCTTTACCGAGCCGTACCCTTCGGACTAGCCAACTCTTAGATAAATTATCAATATTATCTTTGGTGAGCTGATTACCAATTATGGTTTTTCCATCGCCTTTACCACAAGCCATAAACTTGGGCTAGCCAACTCTTCACTTTTTAGGATATGGTGAATGAATACCATACAATTTTGGGCAAATTGCAAGCCATATAAACGGTTTGATATATCTTTACCAAGAGCCGTTTGCTCTGGATTAGCCAATCCTTATGTGGGTTAGACATGGTGGATGATTACCATATGTTGTGTTTAGTACATAGTACTTCCACTAAAAAAAAAAATTTTTAAAATTTGGCCATTTTGGGGAAAAGGGACTAAAGGGTACATTTATGATCAAAATTCGCTGAATTTCCCCCACTTAGAAATGAATATTGTCCTCAATATTCAAAGTACCTACCGTAATGCGAAACTTAGAACGTAAAAGATAACATTACTAGCTAAGTGTGGAAACACAACAATTATTCTCTTTTAAATATTTACAATTTTCAAAGTTTTTAGATCTATATACAACATGGGGCATCTCCCACACTAGGGTGGTACACACGGTGAAACCCATGTTAAGCTCTTGTTTTTGATTACCGAGTCGCTAGCTTGACTCGACCCCGAATTAAATTGTTCATGGGGAAGTGGAGTGGGATTGCCACTCAGGGATTTGGTGGGAAATTGGAGTGGGATTTCCACTCACAGAATTATGAATAATCATCACTAAGATGAGTCTAAGAATCTTAGAAAGAAACTCAGAAAAGGCTAGAAGAATCTTTTTGATTTTTGATTTATAAAAAGAAAGGAAAAATATTTTTGGGTTTTTGATATAATATAAACAGAAACGAAAAATAAAAATTGGCTAAAAGGGAAACCTAAATGAGATTATCAATACATGAAACTGATTTAAACCTAATCTATCACATTCCGTGAATTATACTAAGCACAAGAAATCCTTTTTAGTGTAAACATGGTGTTTAGCCAAAATTTAGACCTAGGAATATCAAGATTAGGAAAATTGACAACAAATGCAAATCAAAGCACGATAGATTTCAACCATAAAATCTTTTGTATTTTATATTGTTTATATGAAATGAAGTATATGTAATTTACATACAAGGATAGGTATTTCAACAAAGTACAAAATACAAGTCATAATACGCAGCTAGCCTCCCCGGCAACGGCGCCAAAATTTGATTCCTCCCGAACTACCTTCTTTTATTTCTCCGTCACACTTGTGAACCGTAACAGATGATAAAAGGGCGACAGCCCGGGAGAGAATGCAAGTTTACCAAGGGTTAAAAATGTCCTTGGATCGTTTATGTCCTGGTGAGGCGTGATATTCCACATACAATGACTTGTGAATGCTGAAATGATACAGAATGTACAAAAATAGGAATCGATTGACTAACACCGAATGTGAATAGTAATAGCTCACACGACTACGTCAATAAAAACGTGCAATCGAAACCTAAAACGATTATAACTATAGTAGGGATTTGCATGTCTTAGCGACTTAAATGCAAATTAAATAGAATTAAAAGTTAAAATCTATTAAATAAACGCTATCACTATTTTTACAGATCGATGAACGTTTATATGATTTTATAAAACAAAATAACTTAAATAAACTATCTTAACTAAAACATAAACTCAAATTACCTAAAAACGTTACTTAAACTGAAAACAACTTAAATAAACTATCTTAACTAAAACATAAACTCAAATTACCTAAAAACGTTACTTAAACTGAAAACGAGCGCTATTTACAAAAAATGACGCTGGAGCGCAAAACAAAACGTAAAATTTATGAAATAAAAGCCCTACGAGTGTGAAACTAATTTTATTACATACTATATGATAAAAGAAAATTTTAGAAAAAAGATTTATATTTTTTTGACTTTTATATTTTTTATTATGATTTAAATACTATAAAACACTAATTAATTGATTAAAAATATTAAAACTAATTAGAAAAATCTGAAAAAATCATAGAAACTACTTTACACTATGGGGAATCTAAGAAAAATAGAAAACGTGGTGGTTGCCTTGTAAAATAAGCTCCAAATAAGCTAAAAAGAGCTTATGGCAAAAACTGCTAAACACCCTTATGTATTAGACTTTGCATTCCATAACAAGAAAGACCCAAGGGCGCTTATGGTTACAGGTACACATGCTATCACTCTTAAAGGGGTGGAGGTCTCAGGTTCGAGCCTGCCTCCACCCTTTTTGCAAAAAACATTTATTTTTGGAATTTTCTTTTTGCCAAACTTTATAACAACTAAAAATAATGAACTTTAACAAAACCAACTTTTTCAAAACTTAGAAATAAGCTCTGTGGAGCTTATTTCCATAACAGTTGGCTTAAAAAGCCTTAAAAGCTTCTAAATAAAAGCTACTACTCAAGGTTAAAGCTCTTTTGGTTTTTCTGCTCGGATTTATTAAGTACTAATATTATACATGTGTGATGAAAAATAAGCTTTACAAATATAAGACTAAGCGGATCATGAGCTTAAGAGTCCAACAAGAAGCTTTTGGCTTAACTGTTGAGCTCAAACTACTAATAAGCTAGGAAAAGCTATCTGAAGAAATAAAAACAAAGGGGATTAAGTACAAGTATAATAGGTATATATGAACAAAAATAAGCGAGAAGTGCTTATAAGCATGAGCTTATGGTTTAGTCGGTTTAGCTTATTTGGCTAAACTTGGATGGAATTAAGGCCTCACAAGCCCGTAATAAGCTCCATACTAAAAGTGAAGTATAAAATATATTTATACAAGTATAATATACACATAGGAACAAGCTTATGTACTGAAAATAACTTATAAGCTCAGATTAAGCAAATAAGCTCTTCACTGGGTACACAGATCCAAACAGTCCTGCAATCTTTTGTATTGGCAATTTAAGCTTGTTAAACAAGCTTCAAAAGCCAAATAAGAAGTGAAGACTGCAAGATGTTCTGGTAGGCTTCTCAAAAAGCTAAAATTAAACCTGTCTAGTTCACAGATGAGCTTTTGAGTAGCTTATGAAAATGCTACCATTTGCCTAAGTACACTGGTTTACCAGTATTCATAGTCAACTGGGACAAACAAAAAGCTCCTTGCAGCCCTATTAGATAAGCTGCAAGATGAAAATTAAGTACTGGATCATGAATTTGGGTTGCTAGGCTTCCTAAAAAGCCAAGCTACACCAGCTATAGATCACTAGTGAGCTTTTAGGAGTGAAGGAATGGTGTAAATGGACCGCATAAGGCCCATTTTGTGAATGAGCAAACAACAAGCTCCTATATACTTTCCCAACAAGCTTATGATAGCTCAATCAACACGGAACATTGAGATGGGCGGTTAAGCTTTGTGAAAAGCTAAAGCTCACAAGCTCAATCTTAGTGGAGAACTTTCCATGAGCTTTGGAAAACTTACTCAACTTCACTTGTTTGCTTGATGAAGTGAGTAACATGGGACAAAAAGTTTGTGGAAATTAAGGTGTCTAGATAAGCTAAGAACTTAAAAACAAGAATACAAATAATAAAAAGGCCACAAAGGCTACACAAAGAAGTAAAAATCACAAGCTATGGTCAAGTCATGAGGCTTCTGCAAGCTCATGAACTTGACCATAAAACTGTGGTGCAGGGCAAAAACAGTTAAGAAAATTGACTTTTAATTTTACTAAAGGTTTGACTAAAATGAATTTGAATCTAAATCTATGGATGAACATGATGTAATAAGCTATTGTAAGGTGATATAGAGCTGTGCTAACAAGATTTAAGCTAGTATATTGAATTTCACACTCTAACTTTATAACAGTAAACTGTGTATGCAAAACAAAAGAAGATTTGACTTTTAACAAACAAGGACTTAATTTATGGATGAAATGAACTATTAGGTACTAAAGAAACATGAAACAAGTATAAAGAACCACGACAAGGACCGGAGCTCTTGTTTATCAAAAAATCCAAACAACCTGTGATGATCACTTTTCACATGAACTTCATAGTTTTGAATGATTCGAGTCTAAACAGATTCCATACATTATAATATCACATAATAAGACTAATTGAGCATTAAACTTCAAAAACACAGGCCAAAAATACAAACTTGTCAAATTTGAATTTCAACTGAGTAATTTCCAATTTTTAACACAACTGAATTTTAATGAACAACTACCTTATATTAACTTATAATAACATCAAACAAACACAAAGGAACAGAAAAACATAGAAATCAAAGCATAAAAGGTGATAACACAGTAACTTGTAAAAATTGGTAACAATGGAACTTACATGTGATCAAGATGAAAAATGAGTACCAAGGTCCAAAAACCACTCCTAGCTTGGTGTCAACAAGCTAGGAACCAGAAAACCATCCAGCTTAGCTTCTATACCATAGCACTGCTTATGAGACCACAAGTTGACTTTCATTGACTTTTTGGGTTTTTTATTTCCTTTTCTGAATTATAAAGACTAACAGGTTTTAATGAATCTAAAAGCTTAGTGAGCTTTTGTCAAGAGCTTATGGAGCTTAAAGAGTTCACTAAACAACTGCTTAACTTGGAATTAAAAAAAAACATGGAAATTTAAAGAAAATTAAGCAATATTGAAAATTGGAATTAAACTGACATTTAACTGAAAGTAACATTTCATTACACTACTTTAAAGTAAATTACAACATTTAAAACATTTAAAAGACATTAATTTAAAGAAAGCAGTAAAACTACACTATGTGAACAATGGTAAAAACCAAAGTTGGTTTCTTCTCTGCCTTTCTTCCTCTTTTAAACACCCAAAAGTCTTACACGTGTCCAAAGAGCAGATCCCACCACTTTTCTTGGCCAATGGGTGTCTTTTGAGTGTTATCACATTTTTGGCGGGAAACTTGGTTTGACAATTTGCTCTGTGAAATAGCTAGTAGGGGGGGTGGCATTTAATGTGGAGGGTTGAGTGATGATGGGGGTGGAGAGATAAGGTGGAAAGGTGAGGTGATGGTGGGGGTGGAGTTGCAGAGCAACTTGGAGAGGAAGCACAGTGGTGGGCGCCATTTCTCTGCTTTTGACTTTTGTTGACTAGGGGTCCAAAATGGGAGGGTCAAGGGTTTATAAGGCAGGGGTCAAAAGGATAGTGACAAGTCCAAAAGGTTTTAGGGCTTTTAATTATAACAAGGACTAGTTTTGTAATTCCTGAAATTGCAAGGACCTGTTCTGCCAAATCATCAAACTTGTTCCAAGGGCTGAAAATGACAAGCTTCAAAAGTATAGGGACCAAAATTGCCATTTTGCAATTTTCGGGGCTAATTTGCCAATTTTCAAACTTGGAGGACCATTTGTGTAATTTTCTCAAACTTTTGATATTTTTCACCAAAGGACTAAATTTGATAACTTTTGATTTTAAAAGGACCTTTGGTGATTTTACTTTTGAAATTCGTGCTCGGGGATCTTTTTGACAATTTTAGAAACTTGGGGACTGAAACGCAATTTTGCAAATTTGATATGTTTTCATCCGATTTTGATATTTTGCATTTAAAACACATAAAACACGATTTGTGATATTTTGATCATTTTGATGTGTTTCGAGTGTTTTCGAGATGATTTTGCGGTTTATATTGTACAAAATGATGAGTATTTAGACACTCATCAATCCCCACATCGAGATATTGCTAGTCCCTAGCAATGATTTGAGAAAACATAATGGATTTTAATCTCTTTACCAAAAGCCATTACTTCGGGTAGCCAAATGTTTCGAGCTCAAGTAAGAACCATGGTACACCGATAACCATGTGATTTTGAGCAAACCACCGACTTTCAACGGATTTGATTTGTCTTTACCGTGCCGCACCCTTCGGACTAGCCAACTCTTAGATAAATTATCAATATTATCTTTGGTGAGTGATTACCAATTATGGTTTTCCATCGCCTTTACCACAAGCCATAAACTTGCATGCTAGCCAACTCTTCACTTTTTAGGATATGGTGAATGAATACCATACAATTTTTGGGCAAATTGCAAGCCATATAAACGGATTTGATATATCTTTACCAAGAGCCGTTTGCTCTGGATTAGCCAATCCTTATGTGGGTTAGACATGGTGGATGATTACCATATGTTGTGTTTAGTACATAGTACTTCCACTAAAAAAAATTTTTTTAAATTTGGCCATTTGGGGAAAAAGGGACTAAAAGGGTACATTTTATGATCAAAATTAGCGAATTTCCCCCACACTTAGAAATGAATATTGTCCTCAATATTCAAAGTACCTACTGTAATGCCGAAACTTAGAACGTAAAAGATAACATTACTAGCTAAGTGTGGAAACACAACAATTATTCTCTTTTAAATATTTACAATTTTCAAAGTTTTTTAGATCTATATACAACATGTGGGGCATCTCCCCCACACTAGGGTGGTACACACGGGTGAAAACCCATGTTAAGCTACTGTTTTTGATTACCGAGTCGCTAGCTTGACTCGACCCCGAATTAAATTGTTCATGGGGAAGTGGAGTGGGATTGCCACTCAGGGATTTGGTGGGAAATTGGAGTGGGATTTCACATCCTCATTGCTTAATTCAATCATCTTTAATCTTTCGATTAGCATACATTATCATTGTTGTCCACAACATCATACGCTTTAAGCACTTCCAAATCACCGGTCAAGAGAGTAAGACATGATGTGGAAGGATGCACGGATTTTACACGTCTATGATTTAAACCGAGAAAAGAATCTTTCGCGGATTTTACTAAAATCAAGACGAAATCGTTAAGCATTGACCGAGAGGGTGTTAAGATGACCAATGGAATGATACAATGAAAGACGATTGTGTGATAGGACTTTAGATTGTTCGTAGGAAAGGTGAAATGTTGATTGGTTGATATTTGGATTGGTTGATGCACGTTTTACGGAGAATTTTAGGTCTAAAACTTAAAAGCTCAATAACTTCCTTTCGGAGGATTTGGGCCTCGAAAAATTCGTTTCACGACATCGTGGTGGAACCTCACAATATTCAAGTCGTTCGGTCGTTTTGATGGTATTTCACCGAAAACGGAGTTCTGGATCAAAAGTTATGGCCGTTTGAAGTTTTGACGTAAAAAGTCAACTTTGGTCAAACCTCTTCTTCGTAAAAATCAACCAAGTCGCTATAACCCTTGAACCAAGTCGCTAAGCACCAAGTCGCTAACACCTAATTCGCTATACCACCAAGTCGCTAAAGTCCCAAGTCGCTAAACAATTTCAAGTCGCTAAGTAGTAACTCGCTAAGCATTAAGTCGCTAGCAAAATTTTGGCAGCAAGTCGCTACACAAGTCGCTAAAGATACAAGTCGCTAAATAGCAACTCGCTACAAACCAAGTCGCTACCTCCAAGTCGCTACCTATGGTGGAAAGTCCACTACTTGTACTTTAAGTCGCTAGTTCTAAGTCGCTAGGTCTAAAACTGTAACTCGCTACAAATTTGTAAAGCAAGTCGCTACGAAGAAAGTGTTCCGTGTGTTAAGTCGCTAGCAAGAAAAAACCACATAAACATCACTTTTCAATCCAAAAACAACCCAACCACGATGATTCAAGCTTACCAAATCAAAACCTAAACACTTGTGATGATTCTAAACACAAAAGTACTATCAAAATCCAAACTTTAACATTAGAAATCACCCAAATGATGCAAAAACCACTAAACTTTTTCAAAACTCAAAACCACCTAAAAACCACTAGAAATCCAAAGATGTGTAAGATATGATCTAACCATGGCTCTTGATACCAATTGTAAGATATAACTTTTCACATACACATCAAACCATAACACAAAGTGGCGATAGATGGAATTCTAGAGAGAAAGTTAGAGGTTTAGGAACTTAGTGAGAGAAAGTGAAAGATATTATTATGAGCTCTAACTCTCTACCTTGGGAGGTAGAGTATTTATAGTCTTACATAAATCGCCATACTTCGTCGTGGATCGGGCATACGATGGGTAAAGACCCGTCCAGGTCCTCCACTTGTTACTTAACTAAATACTACTTAACTTAAAGAACTACGACTACGAGCTTTCTAACGATTACATATACTTGAGGTGACCGACTCTTTAATACCTGGAATTTCTAATTCCTAACAACACCTATCTGAGCCATTCCTTTCATTTTGTTAACCCAATATATTGTTTCGATACACCTATACACCTTAGCCTACCCTGTAGTCTTTATTTGTGATTAAGAAGTCATCATTTGCCTAAGTTCAAGGTTCAAGTGGAAAGGTTCGGGAATCACGCTTTCGTCGACGACATATTCTTAAAGATCATTGAAGACCCCCCAAATTCCCATTGTTCATCTCAAGTGGGGGGATATTATGTTTAGTTGTTATGTTTATGTTGAAAAAACAATTATGTTATTTAGTTTATTGTAAAGTGAAATGTTATAAGCACTATGTGATGAGCTTTATATAGATTTAGTATCGAGGAGGCCACCTTGGCCACATTCGAAGATTGGAGTTGGTTAGTTGCCAACAGTTGGAGAAAAGGTAGTGTGCCCATCACGACGTCCTATAATGACACATCTACCTAGTATTTCATGATCCAGTTTCTTAACTTCAAAGCTTGAACTTTGGGCGGACTGTAAGTGGTGATGACTTGGTTATAAATTTAGACTATCTGCTTGTTTTTTATTTTACACCATTTATATATCCCATGCCTTATCCCATCCTTTAGTCATAAGCGTGTCTAGGTGATGCAGCGAGCAATCTTTGTTGTCTTGGCCATGGATTTGGTCATGTATCATTGATTTTTCCCACTTCGCCATGACATGTTAGTAATGACGAGTCACCCTTAACCTTTGTCGTGTCTACCCATATTGCCTTCGAAAATTGTTTAGCCCTTAACTCTAGTGGTGGAGATTTGTGTAACCACCAAGCTTATGATAGAATACATGCTATGATTGTGCGATTGAGTGATCACCCCAAATTTGACACTTAGAATAGTTGAGAGATTTGAGTGTTTCGTTCCCATTTCGTGAGGTGTTTGGCTTTTTTTTATTCTAGCATAAGGGATTTGTAAACTTATATTTTCCAGGTTATGGGAGATATCTTTTTAGGAATCTATCTAATAAGGTATGCTTGAGGGCAAGTAGAGTTCAAGTGGGGGGATATTTGATAACATCAAATTATCCTGAATATTAAGTGTCAATTTCCCCCGATAATGCTTGTAATTTATATCATTTATATGGATTTACGCTTGTTTTCCATTATATTCCATTTTCAGGTAAATTACGAGCATTGGAGCTAAAAAGACGCGGAATTGGAGAATTATCCAAGATTTATCATAGTATGCTCACTTTGAAGAAGTTACGGCGTAACTCATCTCTCACATTACTCCGTAACTAAAAGGTAACTCAGAAAGCCAACTCTTCAGAAGATTACGGCGTAACTCTCCAAAAAGATTACGACGTAACTCTCCAAAAAGATTACGACGTAACTATATTAGGTCAAATGAGGTTCCGCGCCGCTGATAACTACACCGTAGCTCTTGCATAAACTACGGCGTAACCAAGAATTATTGAAGATACGCGTAACCACTTCTAAGGTTACCGTAACCAAAGCAGATCTAGTGCATTTTACGAAGAAATAGTCGATTCTGGCGTAACTATTTTATTAGTTACGCCAGTAACCCGATCCGCCTATAAATACCCCATGATTTCCGAGATTTCGGATCATCCCATTTCACACACACAACCAAAGCGTGGGAAGAAGCCAAAGGCGGGTCTAGAGGAGCATAAGGAGCTATCTTCAAGGAGAAATCACTCCCTTACGATAAGCATTAGCATTTTATCTTTTCTTTACTTTTGATTCATGTATTTCGTAACATTAGTTATTGAATTGATTTGTATGGTTAATATGAGCGCTAAGCACCTCTTGGTCTTGGCCTAGTTATGATTCATAATTGTTTTGTTTGCTTTATATTACTTCCGTATAATTATTTCTTAGTGTATGCATGCATAGTTTATTGGTAGCTACCCTTGTTTGGTAGTTTGAATGCCGATAGAGGCTAGTTGCTTAGGAGATATGACCAACCGACCCTAAGTGAGTAGATCGAGACGGGAAGGGTAAGATATGACCAACCCACGACCCTTTCTACTTGTGCGATTTGACCAACTCGATCACCTACCGTTGGATGAACTTAAGAATTAGGGGTGAGTGTTTAAGTTGCTAACGCCGGGCACTCACTATTATAAGTCTAGCATGTAGCGGTACTTAATGACTCGACAGGGACCGGGAAAATCGGACTTATGAAGGGACACCGACTTCTCCGGTGGTGGCATCTTTCTTTGATAGGTTAGGCGAATTGACCAAATGTTGTCCTCTCGACTTTGACCGCACTGAAGTAATTGGAAGTAATTAGACGTAGACATTACTAGCTAGGATGAATAACTAGGTTAGCACCACTCTCCTTTATTGATCACAACCATTGCCTTTTATTGCTTTTATATGCTCTAGTAGTTAATTAATTAATTCCTTATCAAAATCATATTAAAATCTGTGACACCTAGAGTTAGTATTAATCCAACACGCATAGCTCTTGGGACGACCTCGGTTTTACCGAATACTACACTACACACGACCGGATATACTGCCCGTTAGTGCATTAGGGTAGACCATAGGTATAACGAGATATTATAAATATTAAAACACAGTCAAGAAACCCGCATCAAGTTTTAGCGCCACTGCTTGGGAGTTATATTAGGATTGCTATTAAGTCTTTCATTTTGTTTAGTTTTAAAATTTCTCAAATTCTCACGATCACTTTTCAAGTTTTCGGTACCATGGAAGTTGATAACATTGATGACCTCACTCTTGAGGAATATTTGGCGTTGACAAGAAGCGAGAACAAGGGCGGGTCTCGTAAGACCAAGCAATTGAGCCGATGTCCGTTTCAAAATTAAAGACCAATTTATGAGGGAGCTTCGTGCTAACCTTTTTCATAAACAGGGGACGAGGATGCGTATGAGCACGTTGAAAATGTCCTATACATCGCAAGCCTTTTCAATATTCGGGTGTGTCTCATGACGTCATTATGCTAAAGGTATTACCGGGACTCTTCTGGGGCGCCACAAGATGGATTGAAAGACCGCCACGGGCGGTTAATACTGGGCTCTACCAAAGAAGCGCTTCATTTAGAGGTATTGTCCTCTGTCGAAGATTTCTAACCAGCTCTTGGAGATCCATAATTTCAAACAAGAAGACGATGAAACGTTATATCAAGCCTGGGATAGATACAACGATCTCCTTTACAAATGTCCTAAACATAATCTGAACAACCAGCAAAAGATCAACATCTTCTTCAAAGGAATCAACGTGACTACAAGACAAATGTTGGACTATCAAGGACCAATCTTGAACATGAATCGTACTCTAGCAATTGAAACCATTCAAAAAATGGCTGATCATTCTCAAAAATGGCACGATTGAGGAAGCAAAAGAAACCAAGGCGGAAGTTTTGATGGAATTGCGGCCATAACTAACAAAATAGAGAATATAGGTCGAGATATGCTAAAATCAAAAGCATTCATGCCATCCAAGTTGGTTGCGAAGCGTGGGGAGGACATCTAACTAAGAATTGTCCTAACATTGACAAAGAAAATACGATCGAAGAAGCTAATATGGAGAAAATCGACCACTCTACGGGGATAATCGTAATGGCTATCGTGGAGGACCCCCACCATATTATGAGCGTAGTGAAAGAAGAACTAACTTGGAGGAAATGATTAACAAGTACCTTGTGGATTCGACCAAGAGGCAAAAAGAGCAAGAAGAATGGCTGAAAAACTTCCAAGATAATACAAACAAAAGCCTTTCTAACCATGACGTGTCACTAAAGAACTTGGAAACTATGATTGGGAAGCTTGGAATATCAAGTATGCTGATAACGCTACACGCGTCGTTCGGGGTCAAAGGAACTTCCTTTTAAATCGAGCAAGTTTTCAACACCCTAGGCGATGAACCTAATCGTTGTAGTATAGTATTAGGGTAAGCCACGGAACCGATATCATTCTCTAGGGAATAGGAATGCTAGTGAGAAGTTACTACGCTAAGGTTGGGGTTGAGGAAGATTATTTTTATCTTTTATGTTTTTAGGAAATGGAAAGGTACGAATCTTGGGGTTTGGATTGGGGGGTTGGTATTTCTACCGATTACTTCTACTTATCTAATTATCTAAACTAAGGTGAGGTTAGTCTATGTCTATTGTTGTATGTAGTCTATGTCTATTATTGTGTGCTCGTATGATAGTTAAAATTGTATTTGCTTGGGCTTTATTACTCCTTAGTTATCTCCTATTGGTGGTTGAATTGTCACGTCCTTATTCTTAATGCGTTGTGTCTCTAAGGTCGTAGGGTATGCATTTATCCCTAACTCTTTGAAGCTATCAAGGTTAATGACTACAAAATCTCTAGGATTTATAAACTTTAACTCTAAGGTATTCTTTGGATGACTAGCCTACAATTACTCTAGGCGATTATAAACTAAGGTTCATCAAAGATTAATCAAGCATTACAAACCAACGAAATGACCTATCGCAATACTAGGTCAATCACAATTAAGATAAGAGACAACCAATCAATATTCAATAACTAAGTTTCATATTACCTAAACAAACACACAAGTAAATTAGCGGGACATGGGAACATGCAAGCATACACACAATCAAAGGAAGACATAATTAAATTAATGAAGTAAAACACTTATCTTGATGTAAGATAGGGTATGGAACCTAAAATCTTGTCCAAGACAACCTTGGTTGGTTTAGGTTTTACTCCAAAAGACTACACACCGAAAACTAAAACATTCGGATTCTATATATAAGATTACACATGCGACGCGTCACCTTTAATTTGTGACGTCGTCGGTCGCCATTATTAGGGTTTCGTCTTGGCGCGTTAGTCTTGCGACGGCGTCACCTTATGCTTGTGACGCCGTCCCTTTAGTTTCGGCGTCGTGCGGATCAAATCTAGGCCGTCATTGCGACGCCTACTCTTTTAAAACACAAGCCGTCACTTGTAAATGAGAAATTTGGCTCTGAGTCGTTACAAAATTTGTCCGACGGCGTCTCTAGTGAAACTGGCCGTCCCTTCATTCGAGTAGCATGAGTGTCTCGATTCTTGACTTTCGCCATTTTCTTCAGATATTCACGCCTTTTCGTCCGAATAAGTGTCATTCCAGCATTTTGCCTTCAAGATACCTAAAAGTGAAAAGGAATGATATTAAGTAATAACGGATACAAAAGTGATCAAATAAGGGCTTAAACGACCCTCAAAAGGTACATTTAAAACCTTATCAAATATCCCTACACTTGGTATTTGCTTGTCCTCAAGCAAATGTGCTTTTAGCCAATCAATTTATAAGTTAGAGGTCATGAATCATTAGTTTAGAGCGATCCACAACACATATAAGCCCATGAAAGTCATAACAAGCACGGAAATTACATACTAGCACCTCACATGGGGTGTTTAGATACTCACATCTCTCGGTGTATATGAAATATAACAAGTTGGAAATGGAAGATAAACACTCATTAACCGGTCCTAGTACATAGATTACCATAGGCTTGAGACTAGATTAAACCTCCATCGCTTTGGCATAAGCACCTAGGAAAGACTATCCAAGAGGTCTTTTAAAGGTTGTAATGATAGGCTTACTGGTAGGGAAACAAAGGGTTTGGTGGGATAGGCTATTTAGTGGTGGCAAGTCAAAAATCTTTATGTTACAAGCATGCGAAGAATGGCGTTGCTAAGCCAAGACTCGACACTCTAAACTCTAGATAACTGAAACAAACAAACATAAATTAAAGATAGATGTAGGATGGTAGCCCGTATGTTTTTCATTTTATTTATTTATTTTATTTTATTATTTTTTTTTCATACACTTTTACTCTACCATCCTCTACGATAACATCAAAATGATAGGGATTTATAGGCACATCCCTACACTTGAGTTTTTATTACTCTAACAATAATTTGACCCGAATTGAAAAGATCAAAACACATGGAGCACATTATTACGCAAATAAAGGGAATTTGAATTTAACGTTCCCTTCCCGTCATTCCATAAAATTTAACTTTTCCCATGAGTCCCAATCGTCCCAAAACTGTGTACAAAGTATATGACTCGACTTAGCAACTTATGCAAGCAACAATATAATTGAACTAAGGGTTTTATGTGATAACAATAATGCACTAAAAGTGAGTGCATACAAGGTAGGCTAAGGCGATTTGGGTGTACATTTGGGGGTGGATTGTAAACAATGCTCTTCATTGATATTCTGGAAAACCGAAACATCACGAGAACCGCGAAAAGGATAGGCCCTGAGGGGTTAACTAGGGGTTTCGTGTACTAAAGATGAGTACAACGCAAAGGTGTGGGGGAATTACTCAACCGATGTGGAAGAAGTAATTATATTACGGGCATCAAACAAGGGTTATCCTAATGCCTCTTATCATTTAGTTATTCCTAACTACACAAGTGTAGTCTTACTAGCGATCTCGGGATGCATCATAAAACAAGTTCTAGAATCTATTATACTACCGGTTCACACTCTAAGCATTAAAGATGAATGCTTTAATTCCTACTAATCTAAGGGCAATCCTCACATTTTGGGTGGAATTTAAGTGGTAAAGGGTTTTTGTGCTAGTCATAGAACTTCCTATCCATGAGACGTTTTATTAAGACTAATGGCCCACTCCTATATGTCATGAAAAATTTTAAATTTGGTGCCAAATTACCCTAACCGATATTTCTCATGGTTTATTACACAAATGCACTTGGACAAAGCAAATATTCAAGGATAAGCATAGTTTCAAAGTTCCGTTTTATTTTCCCTCCATACACTTAAACCGAACATTGTCCCCAATGTTCCCGAAAGTATCAAAGTTATGATAACGGAAGGTAATAAAAAGCGAAAGAAACCGATTACTCCTTGATTAGCTCGGTAGGATCCGTGTAAAGTGGTGGTTACATCTTTCTTCAAAAGAATGTTTGCGTGAAAAGCTCCTTCTCATCTTATGTATCTTCTTCTTGGTAAATTAAACTGCACACTTGAAGAAAACAACGAAACCTTCGTAAAATCGCGGTAACAATATATATTTGACTCTACTAAACTAGGATATAATGCTTGTGAAATGGATGTTTACTGATTTTACGGAAAATTAAGACACGGAAAATTCTAAAAATTTACAAGTAGCTCGAAAACGAGAAAAAGTAATCGATTGTTTACGCTCCTTCACGGCCGACGCGTCAGTTGCGATCTGACGCCGCCAGTTATCCTGACGAACTGGTCTGCGATTTTCGGAAAATTTACATCTTTAGAATCGGAAAAATTTCACGCAAAACATCCATTATGACTCGATACAAGCATTTGACTCGAACAAACACACATGTATATCTTTTAATTAATTGTAATTCTCATGTTTACGTTTCTTTTGAAACGTGTGTAATCCTCCCTACACTTATCCCTTATGTAAAATACCTTTATATGTAATTAAGACGAGGTTAAAGATAAAATAAAGCATTTTTACTGTGACAACCCGTACTTTCAGGTCATTTCTTGACACAATTCATGTCTCATTATTTCAACATTTATAGTAAACTTGGTTTACTTGTTCCAAATTCGCGTAACCTTTATGGTTTAGCGGCGAATTCATGATCATAACATCACGTACATTTCATATGGACTAAGATTAGTCTACATTTCATTGACATCATTTGCATCATATTAATTCATTCACGACATTTCATTTCACTTTATACGCGTAATTTTTATATTTAATAAACGTAATCGCGTGAGTTATTATTTTGTATATTTAATCCATTACTTTCAAAAATGATCCCGATGTATTTTTAAACTTACATTTAGTTTATAAAACTATATTTTTAGTTTTCCTAATGTTTCAAATTTATTTGGTACATAAATCGTTAAAGTTTAATTATTACGACGTTTTCTTAAAATTATCGATAATTATTTTATCACTCAAATTTCACAAGGAATGTATTTTTACAATTTTATTATATCATTACAATCTATTTTGAACTATTAAAAACTTACTTGTACCAAAAAGTTACCATTTACCTTTAATTATACATTTTTCTTACACATTACTTACACTTTTCTTGAAATTGTTACAAGTAACTATTGTATACAAGTAAAGAAAAAAAAAAATATCTAATTGAGAAACATAAGCCACAAAATCCGGCCCTAGGGAGGGTACTCATTTAATGGTGCATGGTTCATTAATTTCATGTCTTTACAACTTGTACAAATAAGTCTTACTCAAATAATTCTCATTCATTCACTTCACAATATTCACCTAGTAGCAAAAATATTTCTCTATTCTTTGGGGCTTCACAAAACCGGCCACACATCAAGAAACAAGGGATCAAAATTTTTCTTGAGTTCAAGTGTTATTTACAATCTAGTATATACTCTTTATATGGTTTTGAAATAAAACCAAGGGTATTTAAGTTTTACCTTGTTACTTTCACCTCATCATACTCATTTGTAAGCTTGTTTTATCATTTTCATGTTTCCTTTTCATTTCATATGTTTCTTTTCATTTTGGAGATAGTATGCATGATATGTGATTTATACCATTTTCATGATTTATTGAGTTATATATACATATTGGTCATCCTATAAATATTCCCATGGTATTCTTTGGTCTTGATGGTGATTAGGAACCCATGACACCCTAAGAAGGTGTATGGTAGGATTAGATTAGCTTTGGAGTTGATTTGAAGGGATTAGAATAGGTTTTGTCCGAGAAAAACTATTTTCGTAACTATATATTTATGTTCTGTCCTTAATTCGAATTTCTGGAAAACCTACTGTTGATGCGAAAGTTTGGCCTTGATATTTAGAAAATATACTTTAAAAGCGAATCCGTGGCGGCTTGAGCGGATAAAAGCGGACTTATAACGAAGAAGTTATGGATTTTTAAAGTTTGACGACGAAATGTATATTTTTACGAAAATTCAGCATGCAGTTTTAGTTAATTCGGGTCAAAAAGCGAGCCTTAAGCTTCACAAATTATTTCGACTTGTCAAAAATATATTAGTATACTTTGATACGAAGCTAAGGACATATTATACGTGAAAAGCAGTTTGAAGCGACAAAGATATGCACGTTTTATAAACTTGCCGTAACTATTATTTTACGAAAATCTATATTATTTTTACGATACAAGTATTTCATTAGTTATGTGACCATGTTTGCGGTGTTTTTAACCATGATGTGAAACTTTTGGAGCGAGTTGTCTTCTAGTAAAATCAAGTTCACCGCCATATTTTTCAAAACAACAAGCTGTTTGTCAAGCGGAGTTATAGTAAATTAATTACGGATGTTCAAACTTGGCGAAACTCATTTTACGCACAACAATTAGCCAAAACCACCAACTTTAACCTTTATTATCTTTATGATCGAGACCTTTTGAACGAAAACTCTGAGCTGAAACTTCTAGATATCGATACAAACTTTCCAAAACAATCGAGTTCGTTCTCTAACGATCGGCGTACACCATTTTACGACTAGTTTTCCAAAGCCATTTTGTTAATTTCATGAAAATTCGGCGACATTGTTTTGCGACGAAAAGTGAAAATTTCACCAAAAATCATTATAAAACCATTGTAGGATGACATTTTGGCGTAAAAGCGGTAAAGTCATTTTGGTTGGTCAAGGCGTCAAAAGAGTATTTTTCGACGACAAGTAATATTTTTAAAACTCACAAATGGTATAAATAACATACTGAAGTGCATGCATAACATTACATTGCAACTCATGACATATCATATCATTCGTAATAGGTCCAGTTGACGCATTACATTATACCTCGGTGTACTCACTCTTGTCATCATACCGGTTTACCAAGTGAGTTCATAGCCCCTTTTACTCTTTTAAGCTGTTTCAAACACTTGGGGAGATACATGCTACATTTTAATCGAACACATATGCTTTGAGCTGTATGCTATATCCGAATGTTTTATTGTCACTAAGTATTAGCCATGTTGAAGTCCCTACATCATGAACCATTAGTCACTTGCGGTGGCGCGAATATTGTGAATAGGCCTATTGGAATTAACACTCCGCTCCTATTGACCCATTTAGGAAATCGGCGCACTATATTGAATCATTAAGGTAAATTGGCAAATTACCTATTAGGGCGGCGATGAAACGATGATTACCAATTTTTATTGATGCGATGTTTACGCTTTGGTGTCATGAACTTAGTGAAATAAATACGATTTTGTTTTTAACGATGAGTGTGAAACCATTTAACTCACACTACGATTATTGTGTTCAAGCGAATTACTTAAACCTATGGATTTCACTCAACCTTTGTGTTGACCTTTTTAGCATGTTTATTCTCGGTATCTAAGGCATTATCATCATGGCATGGTTAAGGAACCACCTTTTGAGTCGGCGTCGACTTACATCATTGTACATTATGGCACTTTCTTTTAAAACCATCGTTTGGACTTGTAATATATTTATATTTCCATGAAACTTTGTAAACCTTTTGGGACCGATGTTGTAACTCGATTATTTTATTAAATCAAGCGATGTATTTTCCAAACGACACTTTAGGTCGTTCAATATAAGCTGTGATTGTGATGCTATGACGGTCAATCCCGAAATTCCATTCCGCCGCAAAGCAGTAATTTGGGGTGTGACATTGGCATCGAGCTTGATTATAGAGAACTAGGTTGCATCATTGACCTAGACTATAACTACATTATCATAGCATCTCATCATTTCATCATAAGTGAATGTTCACTTTACATGCGGTTTTACGTACATTTTCGAGTTATTTACTTTCATTTCATATCGATTGTCACATGGATGCCTTTAAATTCCCATCCCATTATTCTTTCTTCATACTCTAATGTGGAGAATTCCTTGTCAGTCCTTATCACAATTTCCACATCAATCGACTCATCACCGATAACGTCGAATGCCGAGATAAACCTTTAAGTTCGGCAAGGTCACTCTCACTCCTTTGTTTCATCACTAACATGTCGAGTTACACGCTATTCACTCTAAGTCACTAAACCATCATACATTTGAAGCACTTACGACATCTCATAACCCATTTCTTAGGAAACCGTCGATTATTTTGAAAGATAACCTCAAACTTATCATTTCTTATCACCTCTCTTTAGGCGCATATTTTAACATGGGATTTTGCTCGTCTCACATTTCCTCTTGTTTTGAAGAAGATATGGCATCAAGAAAGCTACGTTGAAATGACCCAAGCAAATTCAAAAGTTGGTGAATGATAGCATTGCTAATGCTTTAAGAGTTGAGCGGAAACAATTGGGCTGCTGCTGCCGAGGCAGCTGTCTTCTTTGGCCGCTAGGCTAGCTTCTTCTCTTTGAAATGCCGAGGATCCGGAGTTAAGAAATGTTCGTACAAAGATTTCAAAAGTGGCGAACCCACCAAGTTTCGAGGTACCGGGGAGCTACGACCATGGTGCGATGGTTTGAAAAGTTGGAGTCGATGTTCTTGCTATGTAACTGTCCGGATGAATGAAGGTCAAATTTGCTACGAGCACATTACTCGATGGAGCGTTGTCATGGTGGAATTCATATGCTCAACCGATTGGAATGGAGAATGCTTTCAAGCTTACTTGGGAGCAATTTAAGTGTTTGGTGACTAAGAAGTTTTGTCCTCGTGCGGAAATCAAAAAGTTGGAGCGGAGTTCTATGAATTAGTAACCATTGGGTGCGATATTGACACTTACATTCGGAGATTTCAAGAATTGGGCGTGTTATGCCCGTCCATGGTTTCGATAATGAGAAGTTGCTAGAGGCTTTTATCGGGGACTTCCGAGTGATTCAAGGAAATGTGACTTCGTTTGATCCACAAACAATCGAGGAAGCTATTAGGGTGACTCAAAAGCTCATGGCCTGTAGTGAAGAGAGTAAGTACACCAACACCAACCAAAACAACAACAACCCCAACAACCGCACCAACTACCACAATAACCAAAACAACAACAACAACGATAACCAAATCAACAACAACAAAGAAAATGGGAAAAGCGACCAAGGAGATTATAACAACAACAACCAAAACCGCAACACTAACCGTCATCAACAACAAAATAGAAGGCAAGAAGCGGGAATGGTTTATGTCATTGCACCAATGAGAGGTAGAGGGTATCTTTGGAACACACCCACTATGTAATCGATGTAATTTTCATCACTCGGTCCTTGCCACCGCCAAGTGCCACAAATGCCAAACACCGGACATCTAGCAAGGATTGTAAAGGTAAAGCCGTAGTCACATGCTTCGGATGTGGGGAGCAAGGACACTATAGAAACCAATGTCCTCAAAACCAAGGTCAACAAGTCGAAGGTGCTCATGGGAATGTATATATGTTAGAAGGAGGAGGAGGAGCTCGTCAAGGTATCAACGACGCGGAAGACTGAAGAAGTTCGGAAACTAACAGTCTTATTTCTCCTTATGTACTATGTAGTACTAAGTTTATGTTTTCCATCGTATCCGAATCTTTATAACCTAAGATGTATCTCTATTTGATAAACCACTTGTTGTAAAATATTCTCATCTATCGTACTTTATTTTCTTTCCGAATTGTTATCATTTACGAGGATTTTAATTCTTTTTACTTTAACTATCATTTTAACGACACTTCTCCATGTCTTCTCTCCTCGATGTTTATCACAATTTTAACATCAGTTGACTCAACACCAAACAACATATGAGTCGATTAGTCCAAGCATTGCATAGTTACTCTAAATTATACATAGCGATCACCTATGTCTAATTCGGGAAGAATAATGCGATGAAGGGAGTAGTGAGCTTATATGTGTAACAGTCTATGTCGAGCCAAATTCTCAAAAGTCCTCCTTCAAACCAATTTAGCCTAATCTCATGACGTTCTTGTTTGATGAGTTGTGAGATTAAGTGAAAATTGGTTGGTAAAAATCTTTGAGGTTTTGCTCGGAATGGAAAGTTTGCCACATCAAACCCTAAACCCGATAGACTAACAACGATTGAATCTGAGACCTAATTCCTTTTTGGTTGGGCGAATGTGACAACCCGTACTTTCAGGTCATTTCTTGACACAATTCATGTCTCATTATTTCAACATTTATAGTAAACTTGGTTTACTTGTTCCAAATTCGCGTAACCTTTATGGTTTAGCGGCGAATTCATGATCATAACATCACGTACATTTCATATGGACTAAGATTAGTCTACATTTCATTGACATCATTTGCATCATATTAATTCATTCACGACATTTCATTTCACTTTATACGCGTAATTTTTATATTTAATAAACGTGTCGCGTGAGTTATTATTTTGTATATTTAATCCATTACTTTCAAAAATTATCCGATGTATTTTTAAACTTACATTTAGTTTATAAAAACTATATTTTAGTTTTCCTAATGTTTCAAATTTATTTGGTACATAAATCGTTAAAGTTTAATTATTACGGCGTTTTTCTTAAAAATTATCGATAATTATTTTATCACTCAAATTTCACAAGGAATGTATTTTACAATTTTATTATATCATTACAATCTATTTTGAACTATTAAAACTTACTTGTACCAAAAGTTACCATTTACCTTTAATTATACATTTTCTTACACATTACTTACACTTTTCTTGAAATTGTTACAAGTAACTATTGTATACAAGTAAAGAAAAAAAAATATCTAATTGAGAAACATAAGCCACAAAATCCGCCCTAGGAGGGTACTCATTTAATGGTGCATGGTTCATTAATTTCATGTCTTTACAACTTGTACAAATAAGTCTTACTCAAATAATTCTCATTCATTCACTTCACAATATTCACCTAGTAGCAAAAATATTTCTCTATTCTTTAGGGCTTCACAAAACCGGCCACACATCAAGAAACAAGGGATCAAAATTTTTCTTGAGTTCAAGTGTTATTTACAATCTAGTATATACTCTTTATATGGTTTTGAAATAAAAACCAAGGGTATTTAAGTTTTACCTTGTTACTTTCACCTCATCATACTCATTTGTAAGCTTGTTTTTATCATTTTCATGTTTCCTTTTCATTTTCATATGTTTCTTTTCATTTTTGGAGATAGTATGCATGATATGTGATTTATACCATTTTTCATGATTTATTGAGTTATATATACATATTGGTCATCCTATAAATATTCCCATGGTATTCTTTGGTCTTGATGGTGATTAGGAACCCATGACACCCTAAGAAGGTGTATGGTAGGATTAGATTAGCTTTGGAGTTGATTTGAAGGGATTAGAATAGGTTTTGTCCGAGAAAAACTATTTTCGGTAACTATATATTTATGTTCTGTCCTTAATTCGAATTTCTGGAAAAACCTACTGTTGGTACGAAAGTTTGGCCTTGATATTTAGAAAATATACTTTAAAACGAATCCGTGGCCGCTTGAACGGATAAAAACGGACTTATAACGAAGAAGTTATGGATTTTTAAAGTTTGACGACGAAATGTATATTTTTCTGAAAATTCAGCATGCAGTTTTTAGTTAATTCGGGTCAAAAAACGAGCCTTAAGCTTCACAAATTATTTCGACTTGTCAAAAATATATTAGTATACTTTGATACGAAGCTAAGGACATATTATCGTGAAAGCAGTTTGAAGCGACAAAGATATGCGTTTTATAAACTTGCCGTAACTATTATTTTACGAAAATCTATATTATTTTTACGATACAAGTATTTCATTAGTTTAACGACCATGTTTGCGGCTGTTTTAACCATGATGTGAAACTTTTGGAGCAGTTGTCTTCTAGTAAAATCAAGTTCACCGCCATATTTTTCAAAACAACAAAATTTGTTTGTCAAGCGGAGTTATAGTAAATTAATTACGGATGTTCAAACTTGGCGAAACTCATTTTACGCACAACAATTAGCCAAAACCACCAACTTTAACCTTTATTATCTTTATGATCGAGACCTTTTGGACGAAAACTCCTGAACTGAAACTTCTAGATATCGATACAAACTTTCCAAAACAATCGAGTTCGTTCTCTAACGATCGATGTACACCATTTCGACTAGTTTTCCAAAGCCATTTTGTTAATTTCATGAAAATTTCGACGACATTGTTTTGCGACGAAAAGTGAAAATTTCACCAAAATCATTATAAAACCATTGTAGGATGACATTTTGACGTAAAAGCGGTAAAGTCATTTTTGGTTGGTCAAGGCGTCAAAAGAGTATTTTTCGACGACAAGTAATATTTTTAAAACTTCACAAATGGTATAAATAACATCTGAAGTGCATGCATAACATTACATTGCAACTCATGACATATCATATCATTCGTAATAGGTCCGTTATTGACGCATTACATTATACCTCGGTGTACTCACTCTTGTCATCATACCGTTTACCAAGTGAGTTCATAGCCCACTTTTACTCTTTTAAGCATTTACAAACACTTGGGAGATACATGCTACATTTTAATCGAACACATATGCTTTGAATCGTATGCTATATCCGAATGTTTTATTGTCACTAAGTATTTGCCATGTTCAAGTCCCTACATCATGAACCATTAGTCACTTGCGAGTGGCGCGAATATTGTGAATAGGCCTATTGGAATTAACACTCCCGCTCTATTGACCCATTTAGGAAATCGAGCGCACTATATTGAATCATTAAGGTAAATTGGCAAATTACCTATTAGAGCGGCGATGAAGCGATGATTACCAATTTTATTGGTGCGATGTTTACGCTTTGGTGTCATGAACTTAGTGAAATAAATACGATTTTGTTTTTAACGATGAGTGTGAAACCATTTAACTCACACTCGATTATTGTGTTCAAGCGAATTACTTAAACCTATGGATTTCACTCAACCTTTGTGTTGACCTTTTAGCATGTTTATTCTCGGTATCTAAGGCATTATCATCATGGCATGGTTAAGGAACCACCTTTTGAGTCGCGGCGTCGACTTACATCATTATACATTATGGCACTTTCTTTTAAAACCATCGTTTGGACTTGTAATATATTTATATTTCCGCAAACTTTGTAAACCTTTTGGGACCGATGTTGTAACTCGATTATTTTATTAAATCAAGCGATGTATTTTCCAAACGACACTTTAGGTCGTTCAATATAACTGTGATTGTGATGCTATGACAAATCAATCCCGAAATTCTATTCATTGCAAAAGCGAGTAATTTGGGGTGTGACATTTACAAATTTAAACATGAGAATAAAAATCAATAAAAGATATCGACATAAACAAGCAAACAATTAAGCATGGGTTGCCTCCACGCGATTTTCTTTATTTATGAGTCTTGTAGCTAGACTCGAAGTTGTGCCCTACGTGACTTCATTACACCACCTTCTTCCTCATAGACGGTCTCTATTGGGGATTCCATGTTATAGAAGTGCCCTATGATGCACCTTTCTAAGAGGTCGTCCTCTCCCCAATCGGTTCTATATTCCGGTCCTAAGTTCAAGCAATCTTTATAGAAACCGAAAATCTTGGCCATAACATAATCTACTCCTTTCTTATCCTCCTCATTCCTATAGTAGACCGATAGGTTAAGTTCCTTTTCATCATTGAGAGTGATGAAAACTTCTCAATCTTAAGCGACATTTGGTAAGCTACATCATCGGTTTCATCTTTGAATCGCACTATTCTTAATGAGAGATAAGTCATCCGGTGTTTTCTATGAAAGGTTTTCCTAGAATAACGTGGGCCAATGTCACACCCCAATTACATTTTTGCGTGAATGGAATACACGGGGTGATCCCATAACATCACAATTACATTATATTGAACGACCTAAAGTGTCGTTTGGAAAATACATCGTTTAATTGAGTAAAATAATCAGAGTTTACAAAGTATAGGTCCCAAAAGATTTCCAAAGTACCAAAATAAATTTGTTACAATCTAACGATAGTTAAGTGCATAAAATATATGTGATACGCGTCAGCTCAGCGACTCCATGCAAGCATGATGATATGCTAATACCTGAGATAAAACATGCTTAAAACAGTCAACACAAAGGTTGAGTGAAATCCACAAGTTTAGTTAAGTCGTTTGAACACAATATTCGTAGTGTGAGTTACATTGTTTCACTCTCATCGTTGAAGACAAAACAACATCTATTTCACTAAGTTCATGACAACCAAAGCGTAAACCTCGTACCAATAGAAATTGGTAAAATCGTTTCATCGCAGCCCTAATAGGTAAACTTGCCAATTTACCTTAATGATTCAAATATAGTCGTTCGATTTCCCTAGCGGGTCAATAAGAACAGGAGTGTTAATTCCAATAGGTCTATTCACAATATTTGCGCTCACTCGCAAGTGACTAATGGTGCATGATGTAGGGACTTCAAACATGGCAATAGAATACTTAGTGACAATAAAGCATTTGGATATAGCATACAGTTCAAAGCATTTGTGTTCGATTAAAAATATAGCATGTATCTCCCCCAAGAGTTTGTAAAATAATTAAGTAATAGAAAGTGGGGCTATGAACTCACCTGATGCAATGATTATGATGACAAAAGTGGATACACTGAAATGAGGTGCAATCTCTATCTGCAACCTATGATGAGTGATATGATCTAATATAAGTCATGATATAATGTTATGCATGCAACTCACATGATTTCCATACCACTTGTGCATTTTGAAAATAAAGTTTATCGTCAAAATATAAGTTTATAACATATTGTCAAGTTATAAATTACTTTACAAGTACTTTCGTTGAAATGATATCCTACGATAGTCATTTAGTGATTTATTATGAAATTATAGCTTTTCGTCGTAAAACAATGTCATTTGACAATTCATGAAAGTGACTAAATGGCCTCGAAAAGCTAGTCGTAAAATAGTGAATATCGAGTGTTAGGAAACAAGCTCAACGGTTTTGGAAAGCTTTTAGCATTATATCAAAGTATTAGCTTTTAAATTTTCATCATAGAGGTCTCGATCATGGAGAAAAACATAGGTAAAGTAGGGTACTTGTACCAAAAATATTGTTTAAGGGTAGTTTTCGGCAAAGTTTGAGTGACCGCATTTTATTCGTTACAACTCCGTTTGACGAGCGGTTGAACATTTTGGAAAGTAGGCTAGGTGAACTTACTTTTACTAGAAGACATCGTTTTCTAAAAGTATTCCATCGATGTTAAAACGACTCCCAACATGGTCACTAGCGACAACTAGATTTTGCTAATAGGAAATATATACTCGTATATGTGTTATACTTGTGAAAGTAGTTACGACAACCTTATTTAAGCGCAGTAATTTAGTCTTATAAGTCCGTTTTCACGTTTTATATGTCCTTAGCTTCGTGTTAAAGTATACTAATATATTTTTGATAAATCGACTCATTTAGATAACGCTTAAGACTCATTTTGACCCTTAAAATCTGGACAACATGTCGTTTTTCCGGAAAATATAGTTTTCGTCGTTAAACTTGAAAATAGCATAACTTCTTCGTTATAACTCCGTTTTAACCCGTTCAAGCGATCACGTTTTCATTTTAAAGTATATTTTCTGAATATCTAGCCCAAAATATTTTATAAACTTTCGAAATTTCCAGACTTAGCAAAAATGATCAGACCTTATATTTAGTTTGTCGAAAGTGATTTCTCTCGCGTAATACTTATTCTAACCACTTCAAATCAATACCAAATCTATTCTAAACCTACCATACACCTTCTTAGGGTGTCATGGGTTCCTAGAAATCATCAAAAATGATATGTTTAAAGGGATTAATTATAGGATGATATATACTAATTATAAGTACTAAAAACAATAAAAGTGGTATAGAGATACACATGAAACTTGCATGATTTCTACTAGAATGATAAAAATAACTCATGAATATTATGAAAGAGTAAAAATGATCATGAAATGCTTACTAGTATGATGATGAGGTTTATGGAACAAGGTTTTTCCTAAATACTCCTAGGTTTTTATTTCAAAACCTTAAAAGAGAGTAAACTAGTGTTAATAATATTGCTTGATCTAGAAAAATCTATGCTTCTCCTTAGTTTTTCCTTCTTGGCCGAAAATATAGAGTAAAATGGGAGTGAGTTTTTATTTTTCACCTTTGTAAATGAGTAGTGTGTGTGTATTAGTTAGTTATATCAAGTATAATAATTTGTATATACATGTGTCAAGGCTATAAATGCATATGTGTACTTAGCTAGCCAAGATATTTATGTACATATTGTTGTGTCATCAAGTTTGGTTGACCAAGAGTATAAAAAGAAAAGGGTGGATGAATTTTGATGTCAAAATGTGTTAATTGTTAAGCAAAGTGTGAAATTTGTAAGTGTAAATAGGTATTTAGGGTAGCGTTAGCTAAAAATAAATTTTAACGGAACAAAATAAAATATATCGAAGTCGTAAAATTATAAAAATACATTTCGTACAAAATTGAGTGAAATAATAATTATCGAGTAGTATTTATTTAAAACCGTCAGTATATATATATATATATATATATATATATATATATATATATATATATATATATATATATATATATATATATATACAATTTATATACAAAATAAATTTAAAACATCGGTAAACTAATAATATAATTTTATAGTCTTAAAATGAGTATAAAAATATATCGGATAATTTTGAAAGTGTTGGATCAAATATTCAAAATAAATGATTATGCGATAGCGTTTATTTAATAGAAAATATACGTTAAGGAAAAATGCAAATCCATGCATGAACTAATATGGCGATGATGTTACTAATGATATGTAGACTAAATCTAGTCTATATGAAATGTCTCAATGATTTTCATGAATTCGCAACTAAACCCTTACGGTTCTTGAATTTGATACTCATAAACCTAGTTTACGTTAAATGATGAATAGTGAAGCATTAATAGTGATTTTCTCAGGAATGAATAGTGTTTCATGAATAGTAAAATTTTGGAATACGTTCTCGAATATCAAATAGACTTGAAAATGATGAATAGTAAAATGATGAATAATGGCGATGAATAATAAATTCGAGATGAATAGTAAATTTGAGAAATGACACGAAATTACGAGTTGTCACGCACAAGCTAGGAGGCCGTACTAATATCATCCACTATTATGAAATTCGTAGGAAGCGTGAAACTACCTACATACACGGGCAATCTCTTAACTCTACCAAGAAAATTGCAACTAGCCCTAGGATTATCGGGATATTTCCTAGTTGGGATAGGCTTCTTCATTACCCAATTATAGTAGGTGCTAGTCATTATGTTTATTGGGGATTGCGGGCAATGTAGGCCTTCGCCACGAAAAGGTTTCCTATCTGACATGGTATGTTAAGATTCCAGGGTTACATTGGAATCACTCTGAGACCTAAATCAAGTGTTAGTGATTCATATGTAATAGTTAGCTTAATTATGGCCTTTATGTTTGTTATTAGCCTTAAGCTTATGTAGAAGGCCCATGAGCTTGGCCCAAGCCCATAGGAGAAAGGAAGGGAGTAGGAATGTTGCCTATCTCCCTTCCTATAAATACTATGTAATAACCCTCACTGAGGTTGGTTGTTCAATTACTCTTTCATTCACACTCTACGCCTAACCCTTCTTTATTATACGTGTGTGTGTGTGTGTGCGTATAGTTGTTCATCCGCCTCTATCTCTTCTCTATCTCTTCTCTTGATGCTTGTGTTGTAAAACTAGTGACCTAACAGTGGTATCAATCGCCTAATAGTTGGGTGAGCGTATTGTTTCTTGAAGTGGGTTTTGGTCCTCTGCGTAGAACATACGTGCGTGGTTTGATATTTTGGTTAAGCTTAAAACACAATTTTACACATTTGAATCAAGATTCTTGTACTTTCAATGTTTTAAGGTGTTAAAATAACTGTTTTTGGCAAAAGTTTCAAACTTCTGCGTGGATAAACGTTTTGAGCTTGGTTTTAACGAGGGTTTCGTCTCACGCATAAGCTGTTTTAGGCGTTTTGGTTCATCAAGTTTCACACTTTTGTGTTATTTTGGTGATATTGAAGCTTTCTCATCACAAAAATCTGGTTTAGAAACATCTTTGGGCAAAGTCATTTTACTGAGTAGAGTTATGTAGTTAACTACCACGAGCCTTAAACATATATCGATCATAATCATATTCACATAAGGCAACATTTGTAGGGAGACCTACGAGTTATGAAGGGCGTGCATGCACGCAACATCAATCATCGGATAACATATAACGAGATAACGGATCTAGGATGCATCCATCGCCCACGACGGATATTGGCCATAACATATAATTGAGCTCATAAAGATAATGAGATAAGGGGCGTGACATAACATCACTCTCGCCTAGAGTCATGTCGGAGGTGCATCAACGACACGGACATGGAACCCCATGACTAGTGAAATATTTGGCTCGGGTGTCAAACTATCTTAGGTCAAATCGAATGTCAAAACCGACACGATCATACTTTATCATAAGGTTAATCATATTTTCAAAATCGAGTTTTCATATCATATAGTTCAAAATCGGATGTTTCATAATTGAAATCGAAGTTCGGATAAACAAATGATCAAACAAGCGTAATGGAGTTCATAGCAAGGCTTAGGAAACCCTAATATAAAAGCTAACGAAAAGAAAATGTTATAAGGAACCTTCTTGAAAAGGTCGGAATATCATACCTTATTCCAAAGCAAATGACCAAAAAGCGATAAATCTGGAAAGCAAATGATCACTCCTTCTTCACGAACCTATACACATTAATGATCGTACATATTATTTATGATTCCATAATTGTCGAAATGATCTTTTAATGTTTGGTATTTATATTTAGTGTATTTAATGATCTTAATACTTTAGGGTTTTATCATTAAATGAGACTTAGAGGTTTAATATAATCAATATTGTAGATTAGGGTTTAATTATGACATCTATTAAAGTTTAGGATTAAATGTGAAAATAGTTTAAAGTCATAACTCACACATGAAATAACAATTAATACACTTAGCTTTCAAACCCTAATCGGCTCTCTATTTATGTTCTAGGGTTTTCTCATTCTTTTAATATCATATTAATGCGCATTTACTTTACATGTTCGTCTTTTAATAACTCATCACTTTGACCTAGATTGTATGAAGACAAACCTTTCTTTTCTTGCTTCACCATGCCTTGCACACACACATGCAAACACTTATCCATACTCAAATCGACTCACACAACTTATTAACTCTTGTTCGAACATGCATGCACTCGACACGTCAAAACCTTTTCAAAAGACTAACGCTAAATAACCATGCATGTAAATCGACACAACTATAACATAAAGTTAACATGACTCTTATATATCGACATATAGCTTTTAACGAAACACACAAGTTACGTTTCATATTTATTCTGAAATACTTTCATGACTTTAACCATGTGTTAACCTATATGTATACAATACCATGTTTATGATTCATCGACACTCACACATTCATGCTATACGGTCTTTATATACATAGCGATTCTTATATATACTTGTTCAATTCATGTGGCTCGACATTCTTAGGTGTTTCACGTTTTCATGATTTACAAATACTTAGACACGTTACATGCTTTCCTCATATGGTTCGGTCATATATATATGTAAATACATAAATCATACCTCACAGTTCAAACATATATTAACGTGTGCATGCAAACATAAGTGAGGCGAGAAGGACTTAGTTATACCTAAGCTTGCGTTGAAACAAACACCACGACACCAAGGGTGTAGTGATCGGAAAAAAAAGCGAAGAAAGGGAAACTCTCTTGTCTGTGACTTTTGTAACTAGGGTTTCAAATTGATGTTTTGTGTTTGTATATATAGTGTAGGTACCGATCGGTTCTATGGGTTGGGATGGGCTTGATGTGGCTCTCGGCAAACCCAAACCGAACAAAAACATGGCCCAGTTTGGGCTCACTTGGACTCGGCTCAAACAAATGCGCCCAACGAAATGGACAACACCAAAACGATCGACCCAAATGGTTTATGCACATGACGTTTATCTTTATCGTACAAATGACGATTTCTTAAATAGGTTCATTTGGTTTTAAATATTCATAAGTTAGGTTTTAATTTTCGTTAAGTGAACATTAATGTATTTTACGTATTTTATAAATTTTGATTTCAAAGGGTATTTTAGTCTTTATTCTATGTTTGATTTTCGGGTTTCAACTCTTCCTCTAAAAGAAGAATTTTAGTCCTCGAAAATTGAAATGAAACGAAACAGCAATTGAGCGTGCAAACTATTCAAAGAAATGAGGGTAACTAGCTCGCATCGATTCTTGGTTTCCCAGTAGCCTCACGCTCGGGTGATTTTCAAAGAATCTTAACGAGCGGAATGACTTTATTTCTCATGACTCTTTCTTGCCTTTCTAAAATAGCTTCGGTTCTTGAGATAAAGACATATCGGATGAATTTGATCAAGCGGATAAAGCAACGTGTAACGGATGATAGTTGTATCCCGCAGGAGATACATGGAAAACGTCATGAACATGCGATAGCGAGGCGAAGTGCTAGCCGATAAGAAACTTCTCCTATATGCTCCGAATTTCAAGCGGACCAATGAATCGAGGTGAGCTTGCCCTTGATTCCAAAACGTTTACACCTCTAAGCGGTGAAACTTTCGAAATTCACGATCTTGACCCGAAACTCTAAATCACGGCGATGCTTGTCGGCATAACTTTCGGCGAGACCTAGCCTCCTTGACTTTTCTCTAACAACACTACTTTCTCATTAGTGATCTCAATCATTTCGGACCTTCAATTAGCGTTCACTACTTCATCCCAACAAGTAGGTGCTCTACATTTCTCCCATAAAGAAGTTCAAGCAAGGTCTTTTAATGCTAGCATGCCAATTGTTGTTGTATGCAAACTCTACTAGACACAAATATTCATCCCACCGCCCGTCCATTCTAAAGCACAAGCCCTTAGCATGTCCTCTAAGGTCCGAATAGTCCTTCTCGATTGACCATCCGTTTGAGGATGAAATGCCGTCTTGAAATTAAGTAGAGTACCCCAAGCTTTTGCAAACCTTTCGAGAAGCAGGAAGTAAAGCGGATCTCTGTCGGACACAATAGATGCCATTGTTAGGGTTGGAAAATTTCTTAGTGAAGAGTCGGTCACCCAAATGTTATCTAGCATAAGTTAGCTCGTAGATTTGTCGTTAGTTACGTTATTTATCGGTTTATTAGTTAGTTATTAGTTTAGTTTAGCGTAGTGTTTCACCGTGGAGGAAGGACGGGTCTTTACCCACTGTATCCACGATCCAGGCGATAGGAGGTCGTATTATTTGTAACTATAAATACCCTTCCATCCATGGAAGGGTGGTGCTCTTCTTCATTAATCTAATATTCCATACTTTGAGTAACTCTACCAAGAACACCTCTCTCTACTTCTCTCTCTAAAATGGAAAACATGTATTTTGATCTCCCAAGACCACCGAATCATCTAACACAATAAATATCGATCCTTTACAATTGGTATCAAGAGCCAAGGTTGTTGTGTTGTTTTGATCCGTGTGGTTTAGATATAGTTATTGTGGTTTTTGATACATATGTTAGTTGTATTAGTTGTTATCTGTTTTGGCGGATAATGCTTTTATGGGTAAACCATTTTTACACATTTTGGGTCAAAGAATTTCAATAGCTTTGCGACTTATGTCCTTTGTGTCCTCATATCGGTTCGGTTTGTCATTGGGTCATTTTGGGTAAACTGTTTTCACTTCAGTGGTCAACTTTTGTGGTCTTATATTTGGTCTCAAATATATGGTCACATCTGCTCATCTTCACATGGTCAAAGCGGGTCTAAAGTAGCAGTTTTATGATAGTTTTACGGGTTTTGTATGAAGGTGGTGGGAAAAGTGGTCGGAAAACTCATCGGAAAACAGAAAAATCTTGCTAGCGACTTAGTCACAAAACAGTCCAGATTCAATGTATTTTTCTTAGCGACTTGTCTTTACAAGTCGTGGCGAGTTGACCTAGCGAGTTGACCTAGCGAGTTGGGTTAGCGAGTTAGGTTAGCGAGTTGGGTTAGCGAGTTGGCTGTTGAGTCACTTCTTTGTCGTGGCGACTTAGTCGTGGCGACTTGTCGTGGCGACTTAGTCGTGGCGACTTACTGGCGACTTAGTCGTGGCGACTTCTTGTTGGCGACTTAGTCGTAACGACTTCTGTTGGCGACTTGACTATGGTGGCGACTTGATATTTACGAGAAAGGAAGAAGGAGAATAGACCTGGCGACCATATACCAAGACTACAATGGACTTGACATATCACCTTCATCGATCAGTGAAATACAAATCAACAACCAAAACTTATCCTACATCTAGACTCGACCCATAACCCTCACAACCACTCATCAACTCTCAAATCAATTAAACTTGAGTCATATCGAAAATTAAAACACATACGATCTCGATTCATTTAAGGTATGGTTAAAGGCAGGTCATGTTCTCGACTCGGGGTTTTCATAAAAACCCTTGTCATGCTTCCTCATTGATCAAGACACCAAGACTCTAATTCAAAGGAAATGAAAATGGATCTCGAATTTAATTTGTGTATATCAAATGACTTCGAGACCTTGAAAAGATCTTAATCACGAATTGAATTAACCATCACAGATCCAGTGATTAAATGAAAACCGAAAAGATTATCATCATGATCTCAGTATTCTTTTTAACGTGTCAAGTATAGATCTTTGGAGATCTTTCACACAAACAACATCATAGATCTGTTGAAGCATACGCCTCATTTAAATATCCGATTTTATTGAAGAAAGAACAAAACCATAAAGGTTTCATCGATCTCCTCGTGCTCGGTCGATTTATGTCTGAATGGAAAATAATCTAAGATCTCGACTTAGTGTCTTTCGTGTTTGGTTCATCAAACCCTTAGATCCTTTGATCTACTTACAAAAGACTTATGCCTCATGGATCAAAATAACCTTTTTGTTAATATCTGAATGTAAAAGGATATGATAACAATTATGTTAACACATCCTCTTGATTCGTGAATGTTTTATAACGTGCACAGGTGCATTCTTGAAATTGGTCACCTATCTCATACCATCCATTCACGTGGCCTCGATAATGCCAATTCAAAGGAGCTCAAACCATCTCGTGGTGATGTGCTCTTGAGTATAGGTGGTTAATTCATATGTTTGATTAAGAAGTTGAATAAAAGGGTGAATGGTTTTGTTGGAAGCATAAAGTTTGAGAGTTTGTTTAAGATTAGTTATCAGCTTCGATTTGTGGTATGAATAATATGGGAGGCGGATTTACTTGAGCTTAGGTTATATTAGGGTTTGGTGGCTGAGGATATGATCAGGAAGGGGAGAGGCGATTTTTTTTGAGAGAGAGATTAGGTTAGGGTTATTGTGAGAGAACTTAGGGTTATGTCATTTATATATGACCGGTCATAATGTTTGTAGTTGTTGGATCGGATTGTTGATGGGCGGATACTTTCACTCTATTGCTCGTGGTTGTATTGTATTATGTTGGGGTGATGGTACTCTTGTTATGAGAATTGGGTGTGATGATTTTATACCGTATACCGATTACTATTAATCAAATGCTACTATCCAAAGTTCATCTTTTGGATATTAATTTTTGATATCTTGGTTAAGATTAGTATTGTTGGTATTTTGGTGGGATTAAATTTTCACGGAGAATATACTTTTCGACTTGGTATTTTCTTTGGACAATCTTGAGTGGTACTTTGTAATGTGAGTTATTCAAATGGGCCGTGATAATGATGAACTAATAGGCATCTCAAGAATTGGATTTTAAGAGACTTGGATAATATGAGATGCAATCATGTGTCTTGAGACATCAAGTTGTGATTTGATTTTGAGGTTTTAATTGTGTCATGCGGGTTGATACTTTGGTCACACATTATCACGGAGGATATTATTTCATGGCTTGAATTGATAATTGAACAAGGTTGACTACGGAGTGTTTGTCTTGATATTTCTTATTTGGATTTGAAGTGAGGTTTTTGAGGTAGCGCTTACTTATTTTCGTCTTCTTTCTTGCTACCTTTCATGAAGATGACTTGTTTGGGCATTTATAGAGTGTGATAAAGACTTGGCTATTTAGTTTCGTTTGTGATTCTTACTAAGCAACCCACAACGTAACTATCACTTGATGTCTCACGCTTGATTGAGGATCGTCAAGAGGTTTTGTACATTGGGTACACGTTTCTTTTCACAAGGATTAGTACAAGTTTAAGTAACAAATGGGAAGTTTTACTTCATGATCAAGTTTGGCATATCGGGTCTATTTCTCCATGTGGTCACTACATTAGCCGGTGAATCGTGATTGATGTGTTTACCAAAGTGTTGATTGGATGGTTGTTGATGTTCTTGATGTTGGATTATGAACCGTGATGAACGGCGCATGTTCCCTAAAGCATTTTCACCAAAACCAAAGTTGTCATTACACACTCAAACTAACATTGTTTACGGTTTTGTCTTGATTTTGTAATATCCATGAAGAACCTATTTCTCGGTTTAAATCATAGACTTGTAAAATCCGTGACAATGGAAACATCTGGTATTAGTAAAGTGCATTTCGGATCTATCTTACGGTTTATTCTTGGTTTTGTAAAATCATGAAAGAAACTATTTCTCGGTTTAAACTATAGAATTGTAAAATCCGTGATGATGGAACCATCTTGGAGAAAGGAAAGCGTATCTCGGGGTCTTCGATCTTGGTGTTCGGGTTACGCTTCAAGAAAGGATAAAAGGGTGTACTTCATGAATTGGATGTGTGTTTGGATTTTCGTCATGGCGTTTGGCTCTTCATGGTTTCTGAGGTTATGTGCTTCTAACCATGGTCGGGATGAAAACCATTATCGAGTTCACTTTAAACGTCAAAGGAGGCTAGAATTGAGCTTTTAATCGGAAGATGTGACAACGGGGTTAATTCACTATTATTTATTTGAAGTTGAAGTGAAGTATCACGGGCGAGTGTACTTAGTATCTGAAGGTATCGGGGATGGATGGATGAAGATACTTCATGATCCTTGTTCAAGCTTACCATTAAAAACAAAGACTTGGAAATCTAGTTATTATTGGGTAACTTTTACCTTTTCTTTTACCACTTGGGGAATTGGGCTCTTACCTTAACAATATAACTATCACTTTAAGGAGTTACGTTGTAGTGCTCGATGTCACATTCAATTGTCGATTTTCAAGAGGTGATATCGTCTTATACTCGATGGTTGGTTGGTTGAAGAGTATAGAGTACATAGAGATTCAAATGGGCATGAAGTCTCGTCACACGCTCTTTGTTACATATGTGCAAGTTTAAGTCGCGAGTTTGGGTTAGTTTACTTGAGGTCAAATTCATCATATTGGGTTTTCTCCATCATTTGTCACGACAAAGAGCCTCTTGAATGATAATGGGGTTGATTACATGTTTTGCTAAGAAAGTTGAAAAGAGAGATTATGATGTCATTGCACACAGCGGTTCATGCCTCGTTCTCGAAAGAAAGAAAAGTGTGCGTGTCACATCGGTTCGCTTTATCTTGAAGAAGAAGATCTTCTCTATTATGACCATTCTCATCAACATGCTTCATACTTTTCCATGCGCTTCAATCATCAAGTGAACCGACTACCATGTGATTGTTTTCTCATTCCACTTGCTCGATTATAATGAAGATGGCGACATCATGTGCTTATTTTGAAGGAGAAGTGTGAATAGAACATTTGGATGATTTTCACTTACTTAATCAAGAATGGCAACTCGTATGCAATTCTTGAGGGAGAAAGTGTGAAATTACTGCATGGTTGATTATTTTTGAGAATTTAAATGGTCATATCGGCTCTAAACTCATGTAAGAACCGAGCTTCTTCTTATCGGGTAATCTTCACATGGTGTTTCTTCTTAAGAGCCATTTGTTGACATCTTCATGGTGATATGAGTTTATTGACAAAGTGCTTTAGGTTAATGCTTCACGTGCATCAACATGATGATTCGAACAACCTTCCATTCTTGTTTGATGTGATTGTTTGCTTGGTATTACCATTTTGTGTGTTCGTTCTTGGCTGATTCTTGATTTCCTTGATGAACATCTTTACATTCTTGTTTGATTGGGAGGGATTTTAGTTAAGGGATTTGCAAGATGTAAGTTGATTAGGATGCTTTTGGTGATGTCCTTGTTTTGGTGAGTTGAAGATGTTAACTATCTATTCCCAAATGGACAATCTTGAAGAAGGTCGAGTCTGGTCTATTCTACATTTGTGCTGCATGTTAGAAGACTAAAGGCGAGTTGCATTTGATAATCCAAAGACTTCTTCTTAATTCAAGCATTCATCATAAAGATTGTCGGTTTAGGGAGAGCACTAATTGGGGAATGTGATATGTCGAATTTAATCCCCAATTAGACTTGCTCGCATTGTACTTGACAAGTTGATTCTCACAGATATATTTGTGCTTATAGTGTTCTTCTCAAAAGATTTCAAGTATTTGGGCATTCAAAGAGTTCTTGATTACGAAGTATCAAAACTAGAAAGGGAAGGAGACAAGCATCTAAGCGAGTAAACTTGATGTACTTAATACTTCTAAGAAATTGAAGATATCCGGGAAGACAAATGTTATTACATGAGAGAAACTCAAGGTTTGACTCATGGCGAGTAAACTTGATAAACTTAATTCTTCTAAGTGATTGAAGATATCCGGAAAACAATTGTCATGACCGCGAGAGAAACTCAGGTTTTACTCATCAAGGCGTTTAGTGTTAGTATTTCATCTCGTGGGGAAGTGATGTTGGTGAAAGTTTACGAAGATAAAGAGGTACACTAGTGTGTGGTGATTTCGATGGTATCGCAATGATCAAGGAAAGAGATTGTTTACATTGGGGATGCTCATTTGTTTTACTTGAGGGCTTAATCGTGATTCGAGATATAATCACTTATTCGGTGTTGACATCCAGAGATTGTCACCCGAGAGATAATCGATGACTTGGCACGCTTCTTCAATGTTATCGATTATTCATTCCTTGTGTATTGGTATACTTGGATACTTGAGCTTCATACACATTCATCGGGGACGAAAGATGTGAACATAGGGGAGGTGTTCTACATTACCCTCTTGATGTGTATTCGGGAGAGTTCTTGGATATTGGTGTACTTGGGTTCTTGAGCTCCATACACACGAATAAAAATGTGAACATGGGAAGGTGTTCTTCATTCCCTCATGAAGTGTATTTGGGAGAGTTCTAGAGCATTATACAAAGAGGCGACAACAACAATTCAACTACTTGGGGAATTGCTCTCTTGACACCTTTTGGAATGGATCGCTTGAGACTTGATGGAAAAGAAATTTGAGAAGAAATTTAAAGAGTGGGATGATCGTTCTTTGTTCTTGTTGATGATATAACCCGAATGGAGATCCTCGATTATCGTTCTTAAATGGGCGGTGGATTTATGATAATGGTGTGCTTTCTTGTGCACTGGCTAAAAAAGCTTGAAATAGAGCTTGAATCTGCTCATCTTAAGGATTTTCGGTTTGGGGGAAGTCGCGAGTCTCACTTTCGAATGGTTCAATTTCTCTCAATTAAAGAGCCCTGGAAGCTTTGGTGGTGAATGTTTAAGAGTTGATGACTTCTATCTTCTACGACGTGCTGCTCGATATCCTTATCTCGGTACTCGTATCATCATCTTCTTAACTATATCATCTATTCTATCCTTGTATATATTTTTTTCAGAAAAGCAAAATACAAAAATATAAAACCTGCAAAACCAAATACAAAAATAGAAAACCAACAAAAAGAAAATAGAAAAATATAAAACCTTCAAAAACCCATAAAAATCGAGAAAATTTAAAAAATTCCAAAAATATGTTTTCCTAGACATGTCTTACGTATCGATAACATCTACGGTCTTAGAAATGTCATTCAATAATGCACGGGACCATAGATGAAGTTCGAGCGAGGAGGTGTAAATATTCTTTTTCAAAACATGTCACAAATCAAATGGCTTCTGATTATTTCGGGGCGTAACTTGGCTTAAACTATGGCTTGCAATTACTTGATTTGTAAACCGTGCTTAAACAATGGTTTGCTATTATTTACGATGGCAACCCGCTCTTTAAAGGAAGGAAAGTGTTGCGCTAAACAATTTTACAAATATTTGTGCACTTATCCTAATTCAAAATGAGGAAAGTATGTCGAAGGATCTTTGTTCCTACACAAATGTTTTTCGTCTAAAATTCTTGAGAAAAATATTTGTTGTTTTCAAAAGTGGTGGTAAATGAGTTGCTTTAACAACAATCAATTTGAGTTTTTATTAAATCGCAAACTCGATCAATGACTTCCACTTTTAAACTTTTCACAAATTGAGTCATTGATTGAGGGGATAATGTTTTCAAATCTATATCTTCTAACGGACTTTCTTAATTATCCTAATATGCTTAATTAAAATGATGTTAACCTATGTTGAAGGACTAGGTGCCTAGGATATGATTGCTAGGATTAGATGATTAGAGTTTGATGTACATTATTCCATACATTTATATGATCGATTGATATGTTACATTGACTTTTATTAGTCGATTCTTTGTTTGGGTGATGTCAACCACCATATATCTGTATGTGTGTTCACTAACGTATGCGAGATATATTGGTTATAAGAATGTTCCGATCCGGATCCCACAATTGAAGATGATTGGATGCGAAAGGAAAGGGTAACTATTTCTTGGGTTGACAAATGAAAAGCGAACTTAATTGGACTTCAATGGAGAGTTGGCATAAATGCAGCGTAAGAGGTCTCCTTGCATCGTGAGATGGTTTTCTTCTGTGATTGAAGAAAGCGGAGCTTAGTGGACCTCGGTTGGCATTCAAAATGCAGCGTGAAGAAGTCTCACTGCGTATCTGAGCGGTTTTCTTCAAGCCCTACGGCAAAAGCGAAGCTTCTCGACCACCTAACATATCTTTGTGCGGGATAATCGTGATGATACCATTTTTCTAAAACTTTGAAAAATATTGTTTTTAAAATGGAAAAATATTGTTTTGAAAATATATTGGACTAAATTTTGAAAATCACGGACTTCATTTTATCAAAACTTAAGTCACTCGATCATCGACTCTTGTCATGGTTTGAGGGAGAGTGATTTTGAATAAAATATTTTCATACAATATTGCTTCATAAAAGTCGGATTATGCGAAATAAAGTGGTGATCTAAAGATTTAATGTTATGTCATGGTATGATTTTCTTTAAAACTCAAAGATCTTACAAAATGAAATTTTTTACATTCTTGTTTGATTGTGAAATTGTTTTATTTTACTTAAAGATCGTTTAAAAACTATCATACGACACTAACAATCTTTAATGTCTAGAGTTGGTCCTTATCATCATTTTTCAAAGTTAAATCAAGCCGTCTTTCCCAAATTTTCTAAATGATTTAAATCAGTTGGGATCACAAATCTCAAATGGTTTGATATTTCTGATCGGGGTAGAGATCGTGATTTAAATCTCAAATATGTTTTAATGGAATGAGTTTTAGTCCTTTATAGGCACTCCTGCCTCCATGTGCCAAACGATTTCATACACAATGCACATGTTGAGGAGGAGGATTTATCCAAAAACAAGATGAGTATTTAAACCTGGCCACATATTCTCCCATGTTTTTCCAAACCTGATTAAATCACTTGGGATCCAAAATCTCAAAGGGTTTGATATTTTTGATCGGGGAGAATTTGTGATTTAATAATGAAATTTGATAAAGGTGATCGTTTGATTTAATTGTGCGGTTTTTCTCTCATATGTGCTAAAAGCTTTCGAATCTCGAGCACATATTGAGGGAGCATAACTATCAGTACAAAAGTTTTTAAAGAGATTCATAAAGTACCTTGATTGAGTTATCAAATGGTTTGATTAATGGATTTTGTGATCGTGGATGTGCTTCAAAGAACTCTTGCCTCTATGTGATAAAATGTTTTAAAATATCTTATGCACATATTGAGGGAGAATTTTACCATGAAAATCAAATGGCTTTTCTAAGGAAATTGTGATCAAGAAATTATTTCAAAGAAATTATTTCAAAGAACTCTTGCCTCCATGTGATAAACAATTTAAAAATCATATGCACATGTTGAGGGAGCATTTCTAAATGATCAAAACTATTAAGGTACAAAATGCTTTGATATTATATCACAAGTACCTTGATTGGTTTTCAAATGATTTTCAATTGGTTTAAGAAGGAATGAACTGTACCAAAAGACCGACCATTTTACTTTATGCATGGTGTTATAAGGATGGTTAGGTTAGGTATTGGTTCCCACGATCCCGCTGAGAGCGGAGGGATCTACCGAGGACAATCCACTAGATAGTGTAGAGTCCTTAGGTATGATGAAAAAGGAGAAAAATGAGAATATGGGAAGAGTGCGGTGAGATAGAGCTAGAGCTGGAATAAACCCAACAAGGTTCTAGTTATGAAGTCTCGGTAAGCTTGAAGGGTTGAAGAATGAAAAAGAAATGAATGAGAAAAGGGTGAAAAGAAATAGCCCTCCATCAATTCAACCTTAGGGCGTGCTAACCGGGTTCAATAGATATACTCTTGGTGGTTACTAAGGTAACAGCGGTATTGAAGACAAGACGTCATGGACCCGGTGATGCCTTGCACTTCAACTTTCAAACCACTCAAGTTCCTCTTAAAGGGCTTGTTTCATTCTCACGGGAACCGACATTATCTATCGACTTTCTCTTAGAGATTGTTGATATTGAAGAAGGAGACCTCTCCTAGTCTCCGCACGGGAACCAAATGTGCACTATTGAGTCTAGAGCCAAGAGATCATCCACAATATCTCATTAGGACACTATTCTTGAAGACTTCTTTGTTTCACACAATGTGGAAAGTAAGAATATATTTAGAGTCCTCGCATTATCCTTGTGGTATTGCGAAACATCAAGTGATATGTAAAAATATTCACGATGAAGATGGAAATCATACTAGAGCCAACATCAAAACAAGCTCTTGGTGGGTGACATGAGATCTTCTCGTAAGATCAAACTTGTGACAAGCGGATAGAAACAATGGGGCGATTAGGTCTTGAATCAACCTTGGTCCGAGAATGGAATTGGCGAATACTTTTGGAAAAACCGTTCGATGTGCAAATCTTCTTTTCTCTGTACGTCGAATGTGTACTTATTTTCAAAATTCAAAAGTATCTCGATTGAAAAAATACTTTTAGAAAAACCGGTCGATGTGCGAATCTCTTCTTTTCACTAACACGTCAATTGTGTACTATTTTCAAATACAAAAAGTGTTTTGATTGAAAATTGATCTTTCTCATAAAACCTTCGTCGTCTTGCAAAACTCTTTATTCTAAGCAATACGCGATTGTTTTCAAATCAATTTTCATCGATCGGTGAATCTCGATTCATTTGGTTCACTCACTCCGTGTTGTCTTCTTTGAGGCGTTCGGTTTGAAACGGCTAGAACATTGCGAAACCACTGTCAAGGAGATTCTTAGGAATCCTACACGATCACGGCGATGCTTGTCTTGATCAGCGAGGAACCGTGGGCGTGTACCTCGATTCGGAAGTGATCAAAGACACTTCGTGTGTTTTATTAACTAGCTGTTGTTTGCGGTACACCCAACGATTGCGGTGATCGAATTGAGGAGTCAATCAAAGCCGCATGCTCGCGACATCCACACTTAATTTGAAGAAATCATGGTGGTGCATATCTACATAACACGGCTCGATATTTCATACTATGCTTATGCTTATTCTACAAATATCATGAACCGATGAAGGCTTCCTCTCGATGGAAAGATGTCATGATTCAAAGTGTGAGCATGTTGGTGCGAAAGTCACAACATCACATGAAGGCAACACAACTATGGATGATCCGAGAGAGATTTCTTTGTGGTGATGATCTCAAAAGCTCAAAGATCATCAAAGATGTGGATCGATTAAAGGCCTCCACCGAAAGTACAAATCAATGCGGACTTTGAAGAATCGCTACAAAAGCACAAAGATTGCGGAAATGAAGAATTCAAGTCTCTGAGCTCAAGAACAATGTCAAGAATAGAATGCTAGGATTGAAATGTAAAACATGGGGTGACCTCCGCAGGGAGATTGTTAGGAATTGGAAAATTTCTTAGTGAAGAGTCGGTCACCCCAAATGTTATCTAGCATAAGTTAGCTCGTAGATTTGTCGTTAATTCGTTATTTATCGGTTTATTAGTTAGTTATTAGTTTAGTTTAGCGTAGTGTTTCACCGTGGAGGAAGGACGGGTCTTTACCCTTGTATCCACGATCCACGAGGCGATGGGAGGTCGTATTATTTGTAACTATAAATACCCTTCCATCCATGGAAGGGTGGTGCTCTTCTTCATTAATCTAATATTCCATACTTTGAGTAACTCTCTACCAAGAACACCCTCTCTCTCTACTTTCTCTCTCTAAAATGGAAAACATGTATTTTGATCTCCCAAGACCACCCGAATCATCTAACACAATAAATATCGATCCTTTACACCGGAGTACCATGAAGCTAACGATCTCTTCTTGAAAAATTTCCGCCATCTACCAATACCATAATCCTTTCTAATTGGTAAGAAATGAGCGATTTGGTTAGTCGATCAACAACTACCCAAATCGCATCATGCTTCTTCAGAGTAAGAGGTAGCCAGTCACAAAATCCATAGATATCTTATCCACTTCCATGTTGGAATATCGATGGGTACGTAACAATCTACTAGCCCTTTGATGTTCAATCTTAACTAACGACAAACCATACACTTGACATAAGCGTCGCCACATCTTGCTTCATGCCATTCCACCGGAAATCGCTTCAAATCCCTATACATCTTGGTAGAACCGGGATGGATAGTGAAAAGAACTATGAGCTTCGATCATAACTTTCTCATAATCTGGGATCATTAGGAACCTGAAAGCCTATCTTCATACCATACAATTCCGTCATCATCAACCTTAAACTCCGTGCGCTTTCCTTCTTCAACATTTTGCGCCACGACCCCTGACTCACCATCATCTTTAAGAGCTTCTTTAATTTGCGATATAAGGTTCGACTCCACTTCGTACTAGTATTAGGTTAAATGGCGAGTCATTAGGGGCTAGTATGAAGGACTCTAAAGGTAAAGTGTAAAGGAAAGATGGTTATCAATTACGTATTAGGTTAAGTAGCGAGTCATTAAGGCGTAACATGTAAAGTAAATACATATTAATGAGATATTAAAGAATGAGAAAACCACAGAACATAAATGAGAGTCGATTAGGGTTTGAGCTAAATATAGTAATTTGTTATTTCATGTGTGAGTTATGACTTATAAACTATTTTCACATTTAACCTTAGACTTTAATAAATGACATAACGAACCCTAATCTACAACATTAATTATAAAATACTTAAGTCTCATTTAATAAAACCTAAAGTATGAAGATCATTATTTATGAACACCAAATATTAAAAGATCATTTTGGCGATTATGGAATCATAAATAACATGGACGACCGTTAATGTCTATAGGTTACGTGAAGAGGAGTAATCCTTTGCCTTTCGTCTTTACGCTTTTTGATCATTTGCATTGGAATAAAATGCGAGATATTCGACCTTTTCGGTGAGAGTTTCCTCTTAATGTTTTCTTCGTATTAGGGTTTCCTAAGCCTTTGCTATGAATCCCAAATCGATGTGTTTGAGCTATTGCTTATCGAACTCGATTTACGAATTATGAAACATCGATTTTGAACTATCGATATGAAAACTATGATTTTGGAAATATGAATGATTTTACGATAAAAGATGATACGTGTCGGTTATGACATTACGATTTGACCTAAGATAGTTTGACACCGAGCCAAATATTTAACTAGTCATGGGGTTCCATATCGTATCGATGATCACCTCGATATGACTCTAGAGGCGATAGAGTGATGTTACGCGCGTCTACGGATGGTGAAACATATTTGTGAATATGTAGGAAGGCGTATGGATGCATCCTAGATCATTATCATTATATCATTATATGTTATCATTATCGATGATTGATCTTTGCGTGCATGCACGTCCTTCATAACTACGGTAGGTCTCCCCTACAAATGTTGCCTTATGTGAATATGAATATGATCGATATATGTTTACGGGCTCGTGGTAGTTGACTATAAACTTTATTTTGAAAGTTATGATTTATGCTTTGAAAATGATTAAGATTTTGCTATCGCTCATTCACTTTATTTCATATCCGTTATCGTTTAGTATTAAGCTTTTGCTTTCATGTCATTCCTTTGGGCTTTTGAAGCTCGGTAGCACTTTCTTTTCTTCAGCGGAAGGTATCTAAGCATTGGGCTGGGTTGCTTTGGGATGAGTGCTTGGTGGACTTACCTAGAGATTTTAGCTTTGATTTCTTATGATGCCATTTAAGACTTATTTTATTTGGATATTATGTTGAGGTTTATTATGTTTCGTTGGGACCTATGTATTGAAGTCATTTGACTTGGTTTATTTACGCATTTATGTTAAGACTTCTTTTGGTTATTTATGTTTTGCTTTGATATGACACCATTACTTGTGATTCCTTTACCCTTGGCGGGTTGGGCGTTACAATTTATGGTATCGAGCCCAGTTCGACTTGTAGTCGGGACACTGTGAACATAAGAACCTTAGGTTATCCTTAGAGTTAGGATTTGACTGTGAGGATTGGGTAGACTTAGGTTTCCTTCTGCGAACTTCCATTTAAGTATCTCACCGTTTGAATATCATTCGGATGGTTCGAACTCGTCGAAATTTGGATGGAGCGATGATGCTCTAACATGGATCTTTGCGATTGCGAATGCTCTCAACTCTCTTTTCCTGGTTTGACTACACGAGATGATGGAGCAATTGATCAACAACATTCGTAATCAAAATGGTGCTTGGGTGGTGGTGGAGAAATCAACCTGAGGCATTCACACTGGGCTCGAGCATTTCGGTAGCTCGAGCCTCTTTCTTTTAACTTCTTGCTACTCCCATTGAAGGAATTTGGATCACTCATGTTGAGAAATTTGTTTGAAGTCTTGGTTGTGGAGGCGAGTTTAAGACTCGTTTGGCTGCGTTTAAATTGGAAGGTGATGCTTTAAATTGGTGAAAAGCATTGAAACAAGCACGAGGAGGAGATGCTTTTGTTACTTGTACTTGGGCGGAGTTTGGGACTATCTTCTATAGTTACTTCCACGATCTTTGAGCAAAAGGTATGAGAGGATTATCGGGCAATCTACCGACTTGATCATGAGAACTCAATGAGTACATGAGTAGGTTTATGAGGTTGGTAAGCTTTGTTGGAGCGATTCTTTGGAGATGGTAGGCGCCAAGCTAAGCATTTCAAATGGGGATGAAGAAGTGGGTGTTGGACCATGGCTTAACACTGAGTATGAGGATGTGTCGGCTGCAATGATGACATTCGTAACATTGAGATCTTTCATGAGGTTCGGGTTACAACAAGCGTGTCGCGATGGTGATCGGATTCAGTGGGACTCAAGTAATGAGTATAAAGAAATCTTGGCGGGAGTTATGATTCGAGGGACAAGTGGATAAGGGTTATGATCGGTGAGGTCGGTCGGGAAGGAATGTGGACTCTAGCGCGCCACGATGCGAGGGGTCGAGGATAGCGAGCGGTGGTAAGAATGGAAATGATCGTCGAAATCAAGGTAACAATAACCGGTTACAAGAAGATCGATCGGCTCGAGGATCGAATCGAGTCGTGCTTGAGGATCTTACGGTCGTGAAGAGGACGGTGAAGTTTGCCTCCCCACTTCTCTCTACTACTTGTGGAAATGCTCATCCGGGACCGTGTTTCAAGGCCCTTTGGTGGATGTTTCTCTTGTGGTTCCACTACTCACAAGATCAAGGATTGCCCTAAGAGGAACCCGCGATTCACGGAAACTACACAAGCCGCCACCTACTCTTGGGCGTGTTTATGCTACTACTCGGAATCGGTAGCGGAGCATACTTGAGTACCATTACGGGCACTCTTTTCATTGATGATTATTACATCTTCGTTTTATTTGACACGGTGCCACACTCCATTATATCATCACATGTGCTAAGAAACTTAATATGAAGCCACGACCACTAACGAATCACTTATCGATATCTCGCCTATGAAAACCACATGATCATTGATCATAAATACATTAAGTGTCCTCTTCGTTTTGATGATCGTATTCGCCTACGCACATCTGTATCCTCTTGATATAGTCGACTTTGATATCATTCTAGGCATGGATTGGTTGGCTTATCATAGAGCTTCCATCGTTGCTATCTAGAAGCTGTGATCTTTGGAGCGTAAAACATCTGAATTCGTTTATTATGGTTCTAAACCACTCAAATCTGTTAAGTTCATTTACGCTATGAAGGCACGGACCATGATTGCTCATGGGTGTCAAGGTTTCGGCATCATTAAGGACACATCTTTGGAGAGTCCTAACATTGAAAACCTTTACATTGTTTGTGAATTCAACGTTTTCCCGATGAACTTCACGGTATTCCTCCACTAGAAGTTGAGTTTAGCATTGAGTTAATTCACGGTGCTAAACCGATTTGAAGGCTCCGTGTCGTATGGCTTTTGTAGAGGCTGAAGGAGTTGAAGGAGCAGTGCAAGAGATGATAGAGAATGGATTCATTAGACCTAGTGTTTCTCCATGGGGTGCCTGTTTTGTTTGTGAAGAAGAAGGATGGAAGTATGCGCTTATGTATCGACTACAGTGAACTCAACCGTATTACTATTGAACCGTTATCCTCTTCCGCGCATAGACGATTTGTTTGACCAGCGCAAGGAGCTAAGTTCTTTTCTAAGATTGATCGAGGTCCGGTTATCATCAACTACATGTGAAGGAGCAAGATGTTCCTAAGACCGCGTTTCGTGCGGATATGGTCATTATGAGTTTCTCGTTATGCCTTTTGGTTTGTGAATGCGCTTTCTTGTGTTTATGGACACGATGAATCGTGTTTTCCATGAGTTTCTCGACAAGTTCGTTATTGTTTTCATCGGCGACATCTTAGTTTACTCTAAGTGCGAAGAGGAGCATGAGCAACATCTCCGGATAGTTTTGGAGATTACGAGGAAGAAGAAGTTGTCGCCAAATTCTCGAAGTGTGAATTTTGGTTAAGACAAGTCGCTTTCCTTGGTCATATCGTGTCGGTGATGGTATAACCATGGATCCGTCTAAGGTTGAGGCTATCACTAAGTGGCCAAGACCTACGACGATGGCCGAGGTTAGGAGTTTTCTAGGACTTCTTGGTTACTACCGGCGTTTTGTAGAAAGTTTCTCGTTTAGCTTTGCCCTTAACCCAATTGATGAGGAAAGGTGAAAAGTTCGTGTGGACGGATGAAAGAAAAGAGTTTTGAAGAGTTGAAGCGGAGGTTGGTGTCGCTCTATTTGACTCTTCCATCCGGTTACGGAGGATATCAAATCTATAGCGATGCATCTAAGAAAGGATTGGGTGTGTCTTGATGCAACATGGTAAGGTGATAGCTTACGCTTCAAGACAAGCGAAACCTTATGAGGAGAATTACCCAACTCATGACCTTGAGTTAAACACGTGGTGTTCGCATTGAAGATGCGGAGACATTACTTGTATGGAGGCGTGTGATATTTTCACCGACCATAAGAGTCTCAGTATATTTTCACTCAAAGGAACTCAACATGAGACAAAGAAGATGGTTAGAACTTCTTAAGGATTATGACACTAACATTCGGTACCATCTGGTAAGGCTAATGTGAGTTCTTGACGCTTAATTAGCGAAATCGGTGTCTTGCAAGTATTGAGATTGAGCCTAGGATCATTAGTGATTTAGGCGTTTGGATGTTGAGTTGTGCGTCTGAGGTTTTGGTGGATACTAGGCTAGTATGAAGGTGGAGTCGAACCTTATCTTGCAAATTAAGGAAGCTCGAGAAAGATGACGGTTGTGGGCGTAGCTCAAAATGTTGAAGAAGGTAGGCGGTAGGAATTTAAGGTTGATAACGACGAATTGTATGGTATGAAGATAGGCTTTGCGTTCCCAATGATCGGTGCCATTGAGAAAGTTATGGTGAAGCTCATAGTTCTCCTTTCACTATCCATCCTGGTTCTACCAAGATGTATAGGGATTTGAAAGCGATATTTACGGTGGAATGGCATGAAGCAAGATGTGGCGGCGTTAGGTGTCGAAGTGTATGATTTGTCGACAAGTGAAGATCGAACATCAAAGAGCTAGTGGTTTATTACAACCATTGGATATTCCGACATGGAAGTGGGATAAGATATCTATGGACTTTGTGGTGGACTACCTCTTACTAAGAAGAAGCATGGCCTGATTTGGGTGGTTGTTGATCGGTAACCAAATCTGCTCATTTCTTACCAATTAGAAAGGATTATGGTATTGGTAGATTGGCGAGATTTTTCGACAAGAGATAGTTAGACTTCATGGTACTCAAGCGACTATTGTGTCGAGATAGGGATCCGCGTTTTACTTCTCATTTGGAAGGTTTGCAAAAAGCTTGGGGTACTCGACTTAATTTTAGTACTGTTTCATTCTCAAACGGATGGTCGGTCGAGAGGACTATTCGGACCTTAGAGGATATGCTAAGGGCTTGTGATTTGGAATGGATGGCAATTGGGATGAATATTTGTGTTTGGTAGAGTTTGCATACAACAACGGTTTGCATGCTAGCATTAAAGCGACACCGTTTGAACTTCTTTATGGAAGGAAATGTAGATCACCTACTTGTTGGGATGAAGTAGGTGAGCGTCGATCGAAGGTCAGGAAATGATTGAGATCACTAATGAGAAAGTAGGCATTGCTAGAGAAAAGTTGAAGGAGGCTAGGTCTCGTCGAGAAAAGTTATCTTGAGCAAGCATCGTCGTGATTTAGAGTTTCGAGTTGGTGATCGTGTGTTTTGAAAGTCTACGCCGTTTAGGGGTGTGAAACATTTTGGAATCAAGGCAAGCTCGGTCCTCGATTCATTGGTCCGTTTGAAATTTTGGGCGTATAGGAGAAGTTTCGTGTCGATTAGCACTTCCGCCTCGGTTATCGCATGTTCATGATGTGTTCCATGTATCTCTCTAAGGGATACAACTATCATCCATTACGTTGCTTTGTATCCGTTTGATCAAATTCGATCCGATATGTCTTTATCGAAGAACCGGAAGCTATTTTAGAAAGACAAGAAAGAGTCATGAGAAGTAAAGTCATTCCGTTCGTTAAGATTCTTTGGAAAAATCACCGGGCGTGAGGCTACTTGGGAGACCGAAGAGTCGATCGAGCTAGTTATCCTCATTTCTTTGATTAGTTCGGTATGTTCTCATCTCGTTTTAGTTTCGTTTCATTTCAATTTTCGAGGATGAAAATTTTTTTTAGAGGAAGAGTTGTAAAACCGAAAATCTAAAACATATATAAAGGCGAAAATACCCTTGGAACCAAGAATCACAAAATACGTAAAACACGTTTATAATAAATTACGAAATTAAAAACTTAATAAATAAAACTTAACGAATAAAATTACGTGAGCGACTTTAGTGCGACAAGGACTTAAGCGTTTTGCTAATAATGTTGGGCGTTTATTTGTTGGATGGGCTCGTTTGTTTTGTTTGTTTTGCGTAACCGAGGACGAAGAAGCCCAGAGGCGTTTGTTTTGTGTTCGTGAGACCAAGGGCGAAGCCCATTTTGGGTGAGCTTGTGTGCTCGGTTGGACCAAGCGACCCAAACCCAACCTCTCTAAATCTAAACTAAATGCTACAACTATAAATACAAGACATAATCATTAAATTGAAACCCTAGTTTGCTTTGCCTCTCCTTTTCTTTCTTCTTGTTCGCGAGACCCACAACCTCTTGGATTCGAGTTTTTGCTTCAACAAGTTAAGGTATAACGTTTATTAGTCTTGTTTTGATGTACCTTGCATGTATATGTCGAGCTATGTTTTGTTTACTCGAGTTTTCTTGTTTCTTTTGTTGGTAGAGAGTGTAAACCAAAAACCAAGGCAAACCCTAATAATTGAACTTGATAAATATTAAAGACATGTAACGTAAGATGTAATATTGAATTGGGTCATGTGTATGTTGAGCTAAACTAGGCGAACCATGCATGAGTTAGGACCGAACCATATAAGTGTTCGATTGAGGGTAAAACTTAATAACTTGAATATGTAACATGTTTAGATGAGCTCGACTTGCGTATAACACTGGCGAAACCCTAGTTTGAACCGAACATCTATACATGAGTTTTGAGCGTGTAATAAACAAGTAAGGGTCACGTAGCGTAAACCCTAGGTTAAATATGGGAACCGAATAAAGTATACTAAACCCTAATAACTTATGGTGCATGAAATCATAAGCGTGCATGGTAAAGTGTAAAAGGAAAGATGGTTATCAATTACGTATTAGGTTAAGTAGCGAGTCATTAAGGCGTAACATGTAAAGTAAATACATATTAATGAGATATTAAAGAATGAGAAAAACCCAGAACATAAATGAAAGTCGATTAGGGTTTGAGCTAAATATAGTAATTTGTTATTTCATGTGTGAGTTATGACTTATAAACTATTTTCATTTAACCTTAGACTTTAATAAATGACATAACGAACCTAATCTACAACATTAATTATAAAATACTTAAGTCTCATTTAATAAAACCCTAAAGTATGAAGATCATTATTTATGAACACCAAATATTAAAAGATCATTTTGGCGATTATGGAATCATAAATAACATGAATGACCGTTAATGTCTATAGGTTACGTGAAGAGGAGTAATCCTTTGCCTTTCGTCTTTACGCTTTTGATCATTTGCATTGGAATGATACGAGATATTCGACCTTTTGATGAGGTTTCCTCTTAATGTTTTCTTCGTATTAGGGTTTCCTAAGCCTTTGCTATGAATCCCAAATCGATTTGTTTGAGCTATTGCTTATCGAACTCGATTTACGAATTATGAAACATCGATTTTTGAACTATCGATATGAAAACTATGATTTTGGAAATATGAATGATTTTTCGATAAAAGATGATGCGTGTCGGTTATGACATTACGATTTGACCTAAGATAGTTTGACACCGGGCCAAATATTTAACTAGTCATGGGGTTCCATGTCCGTATCGATGATCGCCTCGATATGACTCTAGGGCGATGAGTGATGTTACGCCCGTCTCGGATGGTGAAACATATTTGTGAATATGTAGGAAGGCGTATGGATGCATCCTAGATCACATTATCATTATATGTTATATGTTATCATTATCGATGATTGATCTTTGCGTGCATGCACGTCCTTCATAACTCTGGTAGGTCTCCCATAAATGTTGCCTTATGTGAATATGAATATGATCGATATATGTTTACGGGCTCATGGTAGTTGACTATAAACTTTATTTTGAAAGTTATGATTTATGCTTTGAAAATGATTAAGATTTTGCTATCGCTCATTCACTTTATTTCATATCCGTTATCGTTTAGTATTAACTTTTGCTTTCATATCTGTTCCTTTGGGCTTTTGAAGCTCGGCCACTTTCTTTTCTTCATGGCGGTATCTAAGCATTAGGTAGGTTGCTTTGGGATGAGTGCTTGAGTGGACTTACCTTAGAGATTTTAGCTTTGATTTCTTATGATGCCATTTAAGACTTATTTTATTTGGATATTATGTTGAGGTTTATTATGTTTCATTGGGACCTATGTATTGAAGTCATTTGACTTGGTTTATTTCGCATTTATGTTAAGACTTCTTTTGGTTATTTATGTTTTGCTACGATATGACACCATTACTTGTGATTCCTTTACCCTTGGCGGGTCGGGCGTTACACTTATGGTCGGTGAATATATCACACGTCTCTCCATACAAGTAATGCCTCCGGATCTTTAATGCGAACACCATCGCTGCCTAACTCAAGGTCATGAGTTGGGTAATTCTCCTCATAAGGTTTGTTTGCCTTGACGCCAGAAGCTATCACCTTTCCATGTTGCATCAAAACACATTGAATCCTTTCTTAGATGCATCATCAGTAAATGGAATCCTCGAGAACCGGATGGAAGAGTCAAAATAGGAGCGGACACCAATATCCGTTTCAACTCTTCAAAACTCTCTTCTCGTTCATCCGTCCATACAAACTTTTCACCTTTTCTCATCGGTTGGGTTAGGGGCAAAGCTAAGCGAGAGAAACCTTCAACTAAGCGTCGGTAGTAACCAAAGAAGTCCTAGAAAACTCCTAACCTCGACATCGTCGTAGGTCTTGGCCATTTAGTGATAGCCTCAACCTTAGACGGATCCATGGTGATACCATCATCGGATACACTATGACCAAGGAAAGCGACTTGTTTTAACGAACTCGCGCTTCAAAATTTGGCGTACAACTTCTTCTTCCTCGTAATCTCCAAAACTATCCGGAGATGTTGCTCATATTACCTTGGACTTGGAGTAAACCAAAATGTCGTCGATGAAAACGATAACGAACTTATCGAGGAATTCATGGAAAACACGATTCATTAGGTCCATAAACACCGAGCGCATTCGTCAAACCAAAAGGCATAACGAGGAATTCGTGGTGACCATATCCGACGCAAGCGGTCTTAGGAACATCTTGCTCCCTCACGTGGCTGGTGATAACGGATCTCGATCAATCTTCAAAAGAACTTCGCTCCTTGCGCTTGATCAAACAAATCATCAATACGCGGAAGAGGATAGCAGTTTGAATGGTAATACGGTTGAGTTCACGGTAGTCGATACATGACGCATGCTTCCATCCTTCTTCTTCACAAACAAAATAGGTGCACCCACGGAGAAACACTGGGTCGAATGAATCCATTCTCTATCATCTCTTGCACTGTTCCTTGACTCCTTCAATTCTACGGTGCCATACGATCACGGAGCCTTGAAATCGATTCGGCCGAGAATTAACTCAATGCTAAACTCAACTTCTCTAGGCGGGGAAGACCGGGAAGTTCATCGGGAAAAGCGTCGGTGAATTCAAAACAACGAAAGGTTTTCAATGTTAGGACTCTCCAAGATGTGTCATATGAGGCCTTGAAAACCTTGGCACCCATGAGCAATCATAGTCCGTGCCTTCATAGCGAAATAAATTTAACGATTTGAGGGTTGAGAACCATAATAAACAAATTCGGGATGTTTTATGTCTCCAAAGATCACATTTCTAGCATAGCGATCAATGGAAGCTCTATGGTAAGCCAACCAATCCATGCCTAGAATGATATCAAAGTCAACCATATCGAGAGGATACAGTTGCAGGCGAATCGATCATCAAAGCGAAGAGGAACTTAACGTATTTATGATCAATGATCATGTGGTTGTTCATAGGCGTAGAAATTGATAAGTGGTTTGTTAGTGGTTTGGGGTCATATTAAGTTTCTTAGCAAATGTGGCGGATATAATGGAGTGTGTGGCACGGTATCAAATAAGCGAAGGCAGAATAATCATCAATGAAAAGAGTGCCGTAATGGTACACGAAGTGCGCTCCTTTGATCCCGGTAGTAGCATAAGCGCGTCCGGTGGTAGGTGGCGGCTTGATGTAGTTTCGAGGAATCGTCGGGTTCCTCTTAGGGCAATCCTTGATCTTGTGGTAGTGGAACCACATGAGAAACATCCACGATGGCCTTAAAACACCGCCTCGGATGAGCCTTTCCACAAGTAGTGCAGAGAGGGGGAGGCAAAACCTCGGTGTCCTTTGTCGACGAAGATCTGAAGCACGACCACGATATGATCCTCGAAATGACCGATCCTTGTTGTAACGCCGGTTATTGTTACCTTGATTCGGCGATCATTTCCATTTCTACCGCGACTACGCTATCGACTCCTCGCCTCGTGGCGCCTAGAGTCCACATTCCTTCTGATGACCCACGATCATAATTCCTATCCACTTGACCCTCGAATCGTAACTCCTACCAAATTTCCTTATAATCACTACTTTGAGTCCTACCTTGAACCCGATCACCATCGCGGTTACGCTTGTTGGAACCGAAACCTCATGAAAGATCTCAATGTTACGAGTGCGTCATTGCAGGCCGACACATCCTCATACTCAATATTCGACGATCGGTCCAACACCCACTTCTTCGTCCCCACTTGAAGTGCTTGGCTTGGCGTCTACCATCCCCAACAATCGTTCCCACAAAACTGACCAACCTCATAAACCTGCCCATGTACTCATTGGAGTTCTCATGATCAAACCGGTAGATCGCTCGATATTCCTCTCATACCTTTCTTTGCTCGAAGATCGTGGAAGTAACGGTTATAGAAGATAGTACGAAATTCAGCCAGTACAAGCAATAGCAAAGCGTCTCCTCCTCTTTCTGTTTGAGGGCCTTCCACCAATTCAATGCATCACCTTCCAACTTAAATGTAGCCAAACGGGTCTTAAACTTGTCTCCACAACCCAATACTTCAAACGACTTTTCTATGTGAGTGATCCACCCTCGGCCTCGGTGGGAGTAGCGAAGGTGCTAAAGAAAGAGGCTTGAGCTTCCCGAAACGCTCGAGCCAAGTATGAATGCCGACGGGTTGAGTACCTCCACCACTTCCCGAAGGACCAGTCTGGTTTTGAATGTTGTTGATCACCTGTGTCATCATCTCAGGTGTGGTAAGACCAGGGAAAAGAGTGTTGAGAGCATTAGCAATCGCAGCATCCAAGTTAGGAGCATCATCGTCTCCATCCAAGTTACCGTTACGACGAGTTTGAACCATCTGAACGATATTCAAACGATTAGCAAAATGAGCAAAGGTGAGATACGAAATGGAAGTACGCAGAAGGAAACCTAAAGTCTACCCAATCCTCACGGTCATAGCCTAAGCTCTAAGGGTCTCAAAACTGGGCTCGATACCATAAATTGTAACGCCCGACCCGACAAGGGTAAAGGAATCACAAATAATGGTGTCATATCAAAGCAAAACAAATACCAAAGAAGTCTTAACATAAATGCTGAAATAATTCAAGTCAACATGACTTCAATACATAGGTCCCAATGGAAGATAAATTCCAATAGAAATAAAGTGAAATAGTAAAGTCTTAAATGGCATCATAAGATCAAAGCTAAATATCTCTAAGGTAAGTCCACTCATGCACTCATCCCAAAGCAAAACCCAACTCTATTGCTTAGATACCTGCCGCGGAAGAAAAGAAATGCGGTGAGCTTCAAAAGCTCGGTGAATGATATAAAAGCAAAGCAAATACGAAACGATATCGAATACAAAATATAGTGAACGAAGATAACAAAATCATAATCATTTTCGAGTATAAATCGAATTATCGGATAAGGTTTATAGTTAACTACCACGAGCCCGAAACATATATCGATCATAATCATATTCACATAAGGCAACATTTGTAGGGAGACCTACGAGTTATGAAGGACGTGCATGCACGCAGATCAATCATCGATAACGGATAACATATAACGGATAATGATCTAGGATGCATCCATCGCCCACGCATGCATATTGGCCATAACATATAATTGAGCTCATAACGGATAATGATAAGGGACGTGGCGAACATCACTCTCGCCCTAGAGTCATGTCGAGGTGCATCAACGACACGGACATGGAACCCCATGACTAGTGAAATATTTGGCTCGGGTGTCAAACTATCTTAGGTCAAATCGAATGTCAAAATTGACACGATCATACTTTATCATAAGGTTAATCATATTTTCAAAATCGAGTTTTCATATCATATAGTTCAAAATCGGATGTTTCATAATTCAAAATCGAAGTTCGGATAAGCAATGAACAAACAAAGCGGAATGGGGTTCATAGCAAAGGCTTAGGAAACCCTAATATAAAAGCTAACGAAAAGAAAACGTTATAAGGAACCTTTCTTGAAAAGGTCGAATATCATACCTTATTCCAAAGCAAATGACCAAAAATCAGAAATACGGAAAGCAAAGGATCACTCCTTCTTCACAGAACCTATACACATTAATGATCGTACATATTATTTATGATTCCATAATTGTCGAAATGATCTTTTAATGTTTGGTGTTTATATTTAGTGTATTTAATGATCTTAATACTTTAGGGTTTTATCATTAAATGAGACTTAGAGGTTTAATATAATCAATATTGTAGATTAGGGTTTAATTATGACATCTATTAAAGTTTAGGATTAAATGTGAAAATAGTTTAAAAGTCATAACTCACACATGAAATAACGAATTAATACACTTAGCTTTCAAACCCTAATCGGCTCTCTATTTATGTTCTAGGGTTTTCTCATTCTTTTAATATCATATTAATGCGCATTTACTTTACATGTTACGTCTTTTAATAACTCATCACTTTGACCTAGATTGTATGAAGACAAACCTTTCTTTTCTTGCTTCACCATGCACGCACACACACATGCAAACACTTATCCATACTCAAATCGACTCACACAACTTATTAACTCTTGTTCCAAACATGCATGCACTCGACACGTCAAAACCTTTTCAAAAGACTAACGCTAAATAACCATGCATGTAAATCGACACAACTATAACATAAAGTTAACATGACTCTTATATATCGACATATAGCTTTTAACGAAACACACAAGTTACACGTTTCATATTTATTTACGAAATACTTTCATGACTTTAACCATGTGTTAACCTATATGTATACAATACCATGTTTATGATTCATGCGACACTCACACACATTCATGTTATACGGTCTTTATATACATAGCCGATTCTTATATATACTTGTTCAATTCATGTGGCTCGACATTCTTAGGTGTTTTACGTTTTCATGATTTACAAATACTTAGACACGTTACATGCTTTCCTCATATGGTTCGGTCATATATATGTCGTACGCAAATCATACCTCACGGATTCAAACATATATTAACGTGTGCATGCAAACATAAGTGAGACGAGAAGGACTTAGTTATACCTTAGCTTGCGTTGGAAACAAACACCACGACACCAAGGGTGTAGCAGCGGTCGGCCGAAAAAAAAAGAAGAGGCAGGAAACTCTCTTGTGCCGTGACTTTTGTAACTAGGGTTTCAAATTGATGTTTTGTGTTTGTATATATAGTGTAGGTACCGATCGGTTCTATGGGTTGGGATGGGCTTGATGTGGCTCTCGGCTTAAACCCAAACCGAACAAAATCATGGCCCAAGTTTGGGCTCACTTGGACTCTCGGCTCAAACAAATGCGGCCCAACAAAATTGGACAACACCAAAACGATCGGCCCAAATGGTTTATGCACATGACGTTTATCTTTGTCGTACAAATGACGATTTCTTAAATAGGTTCATTTGGTTTTTAAATATTCATAAGTTAGGTTTTAATTTTCGTTAAGTGAACATTAATGTATTTTACGTATTTTATAAATTTTGATTTCAAGGGTATTTTAGTCTTTATTCTATGTTTCAGATTTTCAGGTTTTACAGATAGAATATCATTCTGAAATCAATGTTCAACATTTTCAATCGCCTCTGGTACGAGAACAAAGAGACATTTTTCAGAAAAATCTTTTACCAAATGTTTAAAATTTGAAAAATTGTGCATTGTCTTGGGAACGGGACTTTCATAAGGAACTTGGAGTGATGAAGGTCGTTTTCGAGAAAACAGAAACATCTATTACCAATACTAAGCGTAAAAGAAAATGTTGAGAAAAGATGTTGATCGACTCTTGAATGATGTTATCATGTTGATATCCATAATATTGTGTTATTGAATTACGTGTCATATGCATCGATTATATCTCTGCGACATCGTTGATAATGTTGTGGCTCATTGAGAATCTTGATAATGTGCTTCGATCGAGTCTTTAAAAGTTGAAAATGAATGTCTCTTACGAGCTTTCAAATGAAAACGTCGTCTTCAATGGTGTCAAAAGATTGTCAAAATCGTGAACTTGCTTTGCAAAACAAAATCCACCAGTTGTAATTAAATCTAAAATTTGAGCAATGGATGATCAAAACGTGTCTTTGAAAAGTCAAATCTCAAAATATGAACAAGAACTTGTAAAGTTAAGCAGAATATGGTGTCATATTTGATTTACTCAATCGAGACTCGTCATGAAGCATCAAACGAACTTGATCATTATCTTGCACACACTAGAGAAGTAATGCATTTCTTTGGTAACATTAGATTACGAAAATCAAGATTTGATTCACACTATCTTTAAGTTAAGGAAATGTTAGGAAAGTATGAACAACTTCCGCCTATCGTGATTAAGAGAATAGCACCGGTAACACTTAGTAATCGTGAACGTAGAATGCCTACGCCAAAACACAAGTTGCTAATGTGCTTCCTTCTCTTGAAACAAGAATAGTTGCTTCTTTTCCAAACGTCCGCACTTCGCAAAGATAGGAGCACTACATCGAAGAATAGGAAGTTGCGACCTGAGAAAAGATCAATAAGGAATGCTAAAGTAGAAGAACACCCTAGGACTATGAATAAGACTCACGTTGCTTCCACTATAGATATTGCGTCGGCAAATGTAATAGAAATAGTGATGTAACAAATGCTAAACCTTTAAGTACTTTTGATATTCATCGATGCACCTTGTGTTATTTGTCGTAAAAGTATGAATTCGATTATCATGACAAATGTGTTGCTAAAGCTATCATCTCTAGTTTACGGAATCCTAAGAATCGAGAATACCTCTAGGCCCACTAATCTTTCTAAGTCTCGTGCAGTAAACCGCCTCTTTAGATTCTAGGAAACGCCTTGTTGTCCTGTAGTTCCGTTTCACCTCCTAAGAATGTAGTACCACCTAGTGCATTCACTAAGACTAAAGCAAATACTAGTTGGAGATGGCGAGGTGGATATATAACACACTAGGATTTAAATGAATGCCTAAAGTTATTGATGTGTGTATGTCTACTATAAGCGCTCGGAACCCTCTAACATTTCGGGTTCCACATCTACTTCTATTCCATACGTGTCGTGCGTGTGTAATGCGGTGATCTGAGATCATTCTCTGGATTGTTGATAGCGGATGTTCCCGACACATGACGAAACCTTAAGCTGTTATCAAACTTTATTGCAAAGTTCATTAGCATTGTCATATTCGGAATGATCACTTCGCAGCTATCATGGGCTACAGAGACTATATCAATGGGAACATCAAAATTAGCGAGGTTTATTATGTGGAAGGCCTCGGTGCACAACTGCTTTCGATGAGGTCGATTCTGTGATGGAGATTTGGAAGTTGCTTTCGGGAGAAATCTTGTTTCATTAAGTGATCTACAAGGAAACGACCTTATGTCCGGCTCGCGTAACTCAAGTCTTTACACTATCTCTATGCAAGACATGGTTGCTTCATCTCCCATATGCTTACTTTCAAAGGCAACATCAACAAAATCACGGCTATGGCAACGTCGTCTCTCACATTTAAACTTTCAAACTATAACCAATCTTGCTCGACACAAACTAGTTGAATGTCTCCCACGATTCGGTATTCTAAAGATCACCTTTGCTCGACTTGTGAACAAGGAAAAGCACTCGTGCTCATTTTCCTTCAAAGGTGGAACACGACTCTCGACATGTGCTTCATCTTCTTCACATGGTTTGTGTGGCCCGATCGGCGTGCAAACGATCAATGGCAAACACTACATCTTAGTAATTGTTGATGACTATTCACGATGGACTTGGGTCTACTTTCTTGAAGCAAAGACCAAGCTCACAAATGATCATTACCTTTCTCACAAAATTCAAGTTCGACTCCCTAACACCGTCCGCCAAATCGGAACATACAAAGGAACCGAATTTGTTAACCAAACCCTTCGTGAATTTTATGAGGCGGGAATTCAACATCGACATCTATTGCACGTACACCGTAACAAAGCGAAGTTGTTGAAAGATGAAATCGAGCGTTAGTGGAAGCTGCAAGAACAATGTTAATCAATGCTAACCTTCCAGATTACTTATGGGCGTGTCGTATCTCGCATGCTATACTCAAAACCGTTCTATGATTACTAAGCCACAACAAAACACCTTTTGAGCTTCTCCACAACCATAAACCGAATCTCAAACACTTTCATGTATTTGGATCCCTATGCTATCCGAATAATGATCGTGATGATTTTGGAAAGCTCAAAGCCAAAGTCGACATTAGCGTCTTTATTGGATATTGTGAGAATTCTAAAGGTTCTGGATGCGGAATCGTCGTATAAAGCGAGGTTATGGAAACGACTCATGCTCATTTTGATGAACTTACGGAAATGGCTTCTTTAACCCGTTTGCTAATGACAACTGCTTGCACACGATGTCGCGGAATCATCAACAAACCATTTGAATCCTCGAAATCTGCACAATGTATACCAACATCAACCCTCTACATCGATGGACAAAAGACCATCCTCGGCAAACATTATTGGCAACCCGAATCAACCAACCGTTCACGAGACAACGTCTTCACACGAGATGGTGAACATTGCATTTATGCACTCACATGTCGCCAAATCGAGCCTAAAACATTAAAGGCGCAATGATAAGCGGATTGAATCCATGCAAGAAGAACTTAACCAATTCAAGCGTCTTGAAGTATGGGAGCGGTTGAAAGACCAACAGGGTCTACGTCATTGGTCTCAAATGGATTTGGAAAAACAAATTGGATCTTTGAAGGGAGCGTAATCAAAACATGTCACGTCTAGTTGCTAAGGGTTATCGTCGAAGAAGGAATCGACTTTGAAGAATCTTTTGCTACGGTTGCTCGTCTTGAGGCTGTTCGGATATTTCTCGCGTTCGCGGCTCATATGAATATGATGGTCTTTCGGATGGATGTCAAAGCTGCGTTTCTCAGCGGACAAATGAAAAGCGGTTTATGTCGACCAACCGAAGGATTCGTTGATCCCGAGTTCCCCAACCATGTCTACAAATTGAACAAAGCTCTTTATGGTCTCAAACAAGCTCCTCGGGCATGATACGATAAGCTATCATCTTTCCTCATTTTGCTAATAATTTCACAAAGGTTGGTCGACCCTACTCTTTTATACAATATCACGGGCACATATCTTAATTGTTCAAATTTACGTGGATGACATCATTTTGGGTCTACATAAAAAGTACTCAATCGCTTTTGCAAAACTAATGAAGAAAATTTTTGAAATGTCCATGATGGGTGAACTTACGTTCTTTCTAGGACCGCAAGTTCATCAATCACCCGTGGTATTTTCTTGAGTCGGTCCAAATATGCCCTTGAATTGTTAAACAAATTTGGAATGAAAACACGTGACACTTATGCCACACCAATGACTCATACCAAGAAGCTAGACGATTTACATGGGAAATTAGTAGACCCTACCAAATACCAGTATTATTGGGTCTCTCATGTATCTAACAACTAGCGACTGATATTGTCTTTGTCGTTTATCTATGCTCCCTTTATCGATCGCGACCAACTGAAACCCACCTCTCGAGGCTAAAAGAATCCTCCGATACATCAAGGGAACCATTAACTTGGGGATATGGTATCCGAAGGATTATAGTTTTGAACTAATCGCTTTTTCGAGATCTTGATCAAGCGGGATGTTTAGATTCACGAAAAAGTACTTGAGAGCACTACAATTTCTTGGTGATAAACGGTGTCCCGGCAATCGAAGAAGCGAGATTGTACATCGTCATCATCAACGAGCGAGAATATGTAGCCATGTCGGCGTGTTGTGCTCAAGTCATCCGGATGAGAACACAACTCAAAGACTATGGTTACGTGTTGATGAATCCCAATGTCTTTGCGACAATCGGTGCCATTGCAATCTCGTGCAACTTCGATTCGACTTTCAAATCAAAGCACATCGATCTTTGCTATCATTTCATCAAGGACCACGTGGGGCAGTGCAGTTGAATTATACTTTTGGGTGCGAGAATACCAATTGGCGGATCTACTCACCAAAGCCTTGCCTCCCGCTAGGTTTAATGAGTTGGTCCACCGGATTGGTATCGGTGTTTGACTCAAGAGGAATTGGATGAACTCTTAAAATAGTCTTAAAACCGGTCAAACACCAAAATCTCGTTTGTAAATAATTTTCAAAACAAAATACAAAATAGAAAATCGGATAAAACAACAAAATATTCTTCTATCTATATTTCTTCAAACATGGCAAGTACATTTCTTCCGTCAACACTCAAATCTTTCAAAATTCAAGATTTTTTCGATCACGTGTTGAGGGGAGAAAATAAATTCTCAACTGCTTCAAAATAACCGTGTACTTGCATGTTATCCTATCCGTTTGTTTCTTTAATAATGGTGGTCACATTTACGGTTTCTTGACACTCCTCGGACTAAAACTTATAACCTTTCATTATTTCTTAAGTCGAGGGGGAGTGTCGTCAATGTTATTTCCAAATATTCTTCGTTTGGTAACCAAAATGGAAGTTAAAGGCTTTGGATGAAAATGGAAAAGGTGGAGGGACTAATGTTGTCAAAAGCTCAAAGTTATTTTCATAAAAACACTCCACCTAACTTATCCATCACATTTATTACTCACAACCAACCATAATCTACGCATATAAATCGTTCAACAAATCCGAAGTTTTGATCATCAATCTGTAAGTGATTTTGTGTTTGTAACACGTTTTTAAACATTGGTTTTGATTTTCAAACGAATCCAACGGTTAAATTTACGTATATGGTTGAGTTTGTGTTCTACGCATACGCATAAGAACACATGATCATGTTTGTGTGTTTGAGGTTAAGATAAATGGGTCAAAACGTTTCTTTAATATCAATGATACTATGTTTATCCTCAAAATCCACCCAGAAACACGAATTGATTGACTTTCAAAAAACTAGGGTTTATGCGTGGGTTTGGGTATTTTCAAATGTGAATGGTTTTGGTCAAAAAATTGTTGTGAGATGTTGTTAGTATAGTGAATTGATCATATCTGTGTTTAGAATTAACCCAGTAACACTAATGATTAGGGTTTATGTTCTTCACGTTTGGGTATTTTTGATTCATTAAGAGTTGGATGTTAAAACTTGGCCATAACACTCTCATGACATCTAAGAACCACCAGAATAAGTTTGATGCTGTTTCCATGGTTAGATTTCTTAGCGTAAATCTTAAAACTAGGGTTTAAGTCTCACGATAAGTAATCTTCTGCGAAACCGTATGATGAGTTTTCATGCCATGATCCGTTTTAGAATGGATGTATATGTTAATATTGTTGCTATGATGACTTTATTTCGGTGCGCTACGTAAAATTCGAATCAAGGTCATTAGCAATCTCGCGCAAGGATCACCTTATGCGTAGAAGGTTATCGTAAGAGAAATCTTACGCGTGGCGTTCTGGCGTGAGGTTCTACAAAGGGACTACGCGTATCACGTGAAGGATATGCGTAACAAAGGATGACCTCTGCATAAGGTCTACTCTTACGAGTAAGCCTTATGCGTAAGGTTTAATATACGCCTCTGGCGTAAGCTTTACGCATAAGGTCCCTGTTCCTACGCGTAATATTCCTTACGCGTGAGGCGGGATCCCACGCATAAGCTTGCGTCTGGCGTATACCTCTCCTGCTTACGCATAAGCTACCATTTCTCGCCTAAGCCTTGATCAAACCTTCATTATGAATTGTTACGCGTGCAAACTTGTAAATAAATAAATCATAACGTCACGAAACCAATAAATGTCACTAATAAACTTAAACATTTAATGTGTTGTGAAAAATAAGTGATAACATAAACTTTAAAACTTAAAGTTAACTAACTCACGAAACTTCTCTCGACATCATTAGACTATTGAACAAACAAGTGACTTTGGACTCGTGACAATCATTGACATATCTCATTCAATAAATAGACAATAAAACCTTACATTGACTAACATTATGTCTTCGATATGTTGGTTCTTTTGGCTAAATGTGTTTCGAGATCACGACATGGAAGCTCAAATGAATGTGGATGCACCAAATGTTCTCACCATTGTCGATATCTTCCCACATGGCTATCCAATGAAGATTGGAAAGAACAATCTTAGAGTTGACTTTGAAACTCTCACCGCTCGGAATCTTCTTGTCTCATTGCGGTGGATATTACGAAGAATCATCCCTATCGAACATGCTCACCCACTCTTGCCACCGTTCAAGATCTACATACAACAATTACGGAATACAATGCGGATGGTCAAAGGTCAAAATCTTTGACGGTGGCGCTCAATCACAAGCAAATCATCATCACTCCTGCAGACTTACGGGCGGTTCTCCTCATACGACATCATACCAACTGAATTCTCTGCACCCTCTTGAAGAGGCATCTTGCAATTCTTGATTGATATTGGAGTGCGATGAAGCTTGGGGTAATCATCAAGCATTCTCATGCGGATCTGAAGAACATTCCTCGACCTTGGAGAACCCTTTATATCATCATCATCATCAAAATCATTTACGGTCGTGACATCGGCTATGAGCATCCCAAGCTTGTAGAGCTGCAAATATTTTGGGCTCGATCAACATGAAACACATCGAAATTGAAGCTCGATATGGGATGACATGATGACATTCCTCAAAAGCTTGGCTTAAAGATTCCTTACATCGGATATACTAAGCTGTTGATCCAGAGCACTTGGGTACAACCACGACATTCCCAAAGAATCAATGACCCCGACAATCATGACATGTTGGTGAACCCACTCTAACAATCGGTTTAAGGAGTCAACTACCAAGAAACAAGGTCTTTGTGTTGCGGATCACCGCTCTCAGGCGAACTCAAGCACTATACTCTTACAAAAGGTATCTAGTAGGCGTGAAAGAGAACACTTTTTCTTTCTTGATGAAAAATCTTACGTGCGCTGCAAGAAAAACCGAGAAGAGAAGTGCGAGAAGTGCTATAAGCGAGAGTCGAGGAAGTTCCCAAGAGGAATCTCCTCGTAAAGGATTGTTCCTTCTAAGGAAGTGCTGGTGCTATTCCCATTCCAAAGCTTGAACCACAAAGAAAGCTAGTGGACAAAGCTCGAAGATACACAATCGAGAAGAGGTCTTCTACTGCGATCAGAATCAAGCACCTCCTTGATGAGCAAACCTCCCGGTCCACCACTATCCAAGGAAAAGGAAGACTCGATGCTTGTGCCTTATGAAGAGGAAAGCTCGGAAGAAGAGCCACTTTGAAACTAATTACGAGAAGGAAGTTCAAATTTGTTAGACTCCAACACGTTGCGGAGGAATTTGCCAAAGATCAAATGGGTGGCCGGAGGGTCAAGTGGTGAAGTTCAACCTACACGGATCTGATGCGGTTAATCAACTCGATAAGGGAACTGGTGCCACCACTCTTGAGCAACAAAAAAGCAATAGGAGGAGTCTATTAAGTTTGACATTGAGGAACCGATCTTGAGAAGTCCGAGAAAGATAAAGGCGATGAAGAAGCTAAGTGCGGAAATGATGAAGATGTTGATTATGAAAAGTTTCTTCTTGGCGGTCCCGTGCGGTCTAAGGAGAAAACTTCGAACCTCCTAAGGATCTTGAATCTCCTCACATCTCATCTTCATCGACTCATCTTCTCACTCCTCACCACCACCATCAAAGAGATCAACCAAATCAACATCCAAATCGGTGAAGAAGCCAGCTGCATCTTGGATCTCTCAAGCTAAGGCAGAATCGTTAAAGTTGTCAAGCGGTCGAGAAAGAAAGACATACTCTACAGAAGATGAATTTCTTCACGATTAGATTCGATATCTTCATGATGAGAACGACAAGATGCAAGTTGAAAGGAATATGTCCGAAGCTCATGAAAGATGATCTTCAGGAAAATGGACGAGATGATCCAGGATACTCTCACAAGTTCCTCATGGAGGTCGTTCCTAAAGCGACAAAGGAGATGTATACCGAGACAACTTTATCCAAATCTCTTGCATCGGCCAAGCAAACCATGAAATCAACTCCAATGAATGTGAACATCAATCCAATTGAACCCACAATTTTTCGAGATGATGAATTGGTGAACCGCTAGTAGCTCAAATGTCGAAAGCAGCTCGCAGCGTTTGCCTCCCACGAAGCTAAATTGTTTGAAGCATTCTTTGGAATACCAACTCGGTCAACATACGAGAAGAAGTCGTAAGGCCTAAGCGTTCAAGAGACGACAAAGACAAAGATCGGGATAAGGATAACGAGCCCAAACGCACGAAGAAGTATGGTGAATCTTCATCAATGCCACCTCCGACCCCAAGGCCCTCTCCACCAAGGCGATCTCCTCCTCGATCTTCTCAATAAAAACCTCGAGTTCTTGAGTTACCACCGAGACTCGAAAACCGGTGATCACTTTGAGTATCTGGGTGGTGACGATGAGGAATTCCATGAGCCCCAACAACAACCCATCTCTCCCGACACGACCAAGAAACCGGAATCTTCCTCAGGCCAAAGAATAAGAAGAAGAAGGCGCCTGGCGGCGTCCTATCATGGCTAGACGAGTTGATCTTGAATTTGAATGGTTCTCGAAGCTTGTTGATTCCACTCCTTACCCAATCAAGGTCAAGAGGTTCTAGAATGTAGTACATTGGAGCATGCAAAACTCGCAAGAAAAATTCCGTGTAAAGAAGATGACGAAATCCGAGTTGAAGCGAATCAAGAATGAAGCATTTCAACTTCTCAAAGACGACTCCGAAAGTGCTATTGAAGTTGAGTATCACCTCGATAATATAGCACAAGCCATGTCTAACAACATGGATTGGCTCAACCCGAAGCAAACATCGACTTCACCAAACGGGACAACCCTCCATATTACACCGATCGGTCTAAACCTCTACCAACAATTGGCCACGGATCGACCTAGGATTCCATTCGATATTTATTCAACAAAGACTTGGAATTTCTTCTTCACGGTGGCGATGGTTCAAGGAAATCGCTACATCATCGACACTTCCATTCCCGGCGACCATATACTCTAGCGCATAGCTATCGAGGAAAGAGCTAACCACATGTTCTCCAACAATGTGGCGGTAGTATGACCATGATGCATCAGATGGGATTCACCATTGGCGAGCGCCAATGAATCTACTACGTGTGCTAGGTTCAAGTCTCAACATGAAGTGTTCGGTACTAAGAGTATTGTTGCCATCAAACATGTTGATCTTTCGTCTAAATGGGACTACACTTTCCTCAAGAATATTGTGGTCAAAAGGCAAGACGAAAGGGATTATGCATTCTCAGGCGGACTTTGAGAATTTATCTATCAACGACATTGAAGACATGTACCTTGCCAAAGTACGGTCGCATGAGACAATTTTCAAGCTGAAGTACAACGTGAATTCATCAAGTCCTTGTTTATCTTCATCGAAGCATAGTCATCAAAGAGCGTGTAGAAGATCTCCACTGCGGTTGAATCATATCGGACCGTGTCAACTTCACTCCACCTCGCCTAGATCTTCCCGACATTAACCGACTTTCACAACACACACTCATCGACCAACCATTCGGAGTGGTTTACATTAGTGAAACACATCGCAACTACTTGATGGCGTGTAAAGATCTTCACAAGTTTGGGGATCACACATTGAAGAAGGTTAGGGACGGATTGGCTTATAGGTTGAAGGATATTCATGAAGGCATTGGGTCACAAAGCGATGGAATTGCAAGGAAAGGCGGGATGTGAGGAGGATCATCGAAAAGATTGATAAAGGTTGTATCAGCGGGACGATTCGAACTCGGAGAGCTTTGTAGGCGGTCTTCCCGAGATTGCTCTCGCCGGCTATCAACGCCTAGTTCGCATTCACGGAAACATTGATGGACTTCACGGTACCCTTGAATCGCTTCTATTTCATAATATTTTGGATGTGTGATTATTTATGTCGATGGCTTGTGCACACATAACAATGTACAACCCGTAATTGTCAAGAAAGGACCACGTAGTGCGCTTGATTGCCACAATCCTTATATAAGGAGCGAAAGCTTACTTTTGAGTAAACCTTATCAAACCTTTTATTTTTCAAAGATTTTACTCAAAAGAACAAGTACTTCCCGTATGTTTTCAAAACCTCAACCGTTTATATCACTTGTTGAGGGGTATTTGAATTAAAACTTTGTTCACAAATTGTTCACAGTGGTCATCTTCCGCAACACTCGAAATGGTCATATTTATTCTCAACTTTTCAAAATAACATTTTATATGCCATTTTTGAGGGGAGAAAATTATGTGATAAGAAATATGTTGTGTAAATGCAAATGAATCTTTGTGCTATAGACTTAACCAACGAATTGACGATATTTAGCGTTAGTAACTCGAAAAGACTTATCCGAGATGGATAATAATTTCAAGCTAGTTTGCTAGTAATGTAAACGTGTCTACAAAGGACTTGTCCGAGTAGAATGTACCATTCAAAACTCTTGGTAGACATGAACTCGACGGGTTTGACAACCTTTCGAGGTTTGTCTACACCTTCAAGGTAGTTATTAGAGCTAGTTGTCACCTAAAAGGCGACAATGTATCTCTTTAACTATGCAACGAACTGTGTCCCTCGGGAATTGTCTATCTTAAGTTGATCAATTCATAAAGTGCGCTCTTTCCTCACTGCGATTTCCGTCAAAACTCTTAAGCACATGTGGAGGGGAGTATTTTGCAAAGATCAAACTCTTACAGTGGTGCAAAATGTTTTACAATCATAACCATTGTGAGAGATTTTCTTGAAAATTGGTTTTATGGCAACATAGGTTAGTCATGAAGTTATAAGGTGACTAAGGTTAGGAATAACTGTCTCCTATGATCCGCCAGAGCGGGAGGGATCTACCCAAGGACATCACAAATAGTTAGTACTTAGAAGTCCTTAGGTACGATTATAAAAGGAGAAAATGAGAATCGGAGAAAGAAGGAGTTGAAGAATTAAAAGAAATGCAAAGAAAAGGGTGATAAGAAATAGCCATCCAAATTATTCAACTTAGGGACATAGGGTTCAATTCATATGCTCTTGGTTGTCACTTGATGACACCGATATTGAAGAATAAAAGCCGTCATGGACCCGATGAACGCATGCACTAAACCTTCTTAGCCACTCAAGTTTCTCTCAGTAAGCGTGTTTCACTCTCACGGGGAACCCTACATAATCTATCGGCTTTCTCTTAGAGATCGTGATTTTGAAAAAGGAGACCCTCTCCTAGTCTCCACTCGGAAAACCAAAACGCACTATTGAGTCTACATCCACGAGATTCATCAAAAGATCTCTTAGGTATACTTGACATCTCATCACTTGATGTTCAACAATAAGAACATCGGGTGGTGCGTTATCGAGTCCTTCACGATCTTAGCAATCATCGAGAACATTTATGAGAGGTTCACAACTGTGATCCTCGGTGATTGAATGGAAACTCTGCCGAGGTCAACATCAAACGACCACGGCAAGTAGTCACTTGGTAACTCCCGTGGATTACGCTTAGTGTGTCTCAAATGGTCTACATCGTGAGGTGATGCTTGATTGTACCTCAACGACTCATCTGAATCAGATGTACTTTGGTACATCGCTTTATCTCACTTGGGACTCCGGTTCGAGAACGGCCTTTGTGAGAATTAGAGTTGTGTTTTCACACTATCTTGTTAACACTCTCGAAGTTCAAACTTGTAAGTGCGGAATCCGCTTATTACTAACCGCTTTAATGTTTTCTTCTTATGGAAGCTCGGAGCGGAATGATCGTGCATATTCTTCTCATGCTCACGCCAACATCATCACTAATGGAAGTTCTATCTTAAAGCAACACAAAGTCGAATGATTCTTCAAAATCAAAGAATCTACAAAGTTAAAGACTTAAAGAACTTCATCGATCTCGAAATCCAACGTCAAAGGCGTGTGAGCATGTTGAAGAATGACGTGGAATCTTTGGAGCAACGAAGCGGACTGCGGAAGACTTGATGCGAACAACAACAATATACTATCACTACCATCACAAAGAACAATGATCAAAGAACAAAGTTAAAAGATGACATCAAAGCAAAACTGTTTAAAGAAAACAATTTCTCTACACTGGGGAGATTGTTCAAATCGAGGCAATTCTTCTCACAAGAAAGAAGAATGTCAAAAGACGTCAAAGCTACTATTACATCAAAGCCTTCACCGTTCATATTCATTCATCACCAACACTTAGGGGGAGATTGTTGGAATCACTCCTAGACCTAAATCAAGTGTTAGTGATTCATATGTAATAGTTAGCTTAATTATGGCCTTTACGTTTGTTATTAGCCTTAAGCTTATGTAGAAGGCCCATGAGCTTAGGCCCAAGCCCATAGGAGAAAGGAAGGGAGTAGGAATGTTGCCCTATCTCCCCTTCCTATAAATACTATGTAATAAACCTCACTTGAGGGTTGGTTGTTCAATTTACTCTTTCATTCACACTCTACGCCTAACCCTTCTTTATTATACGTGTGTGTGTGTGTGTGTGTGTGTGTGTAGTTGTTCATCCGCCTCTATCTCTTCTCTATCTCTTCTCTTGATGCTTGTGTTGTAAAACTAGTGACCTAACAGGTTCCCAAACTTGATCCTAGGGCTTCTCCTAACATACATGTGACGGAGGTCACGTACTAAGTGAGGGTGGCGAGATAGTTCTTCTTCCGTAGGAAACTTATTGAAATAGTCATTGTTTACTTCATCTACTTCCTCAGTTGTTTCATTTCTAGGTGTTTCACTAACCTCAAGTATCGTTTCCTGGTTCGCTTCGTCATTTGTTCTTTTAGGTTTCACTAAGGTGATGGTATTGACGAATTGAACGTGCTTAGCTAGCTTACTTGGCTCCTTAATCTCTACACCGGGAGTTTCAGGAGTTGAGATAGCATTAACCTTCCTATCACTATTGGTCATGGCTTTCAAGAGGTTATCTATCTTCCTATCCATTTCAGCTTGTTGTTGGTTAAAATGGTCCGAGAGCTTAGCTATTTGAGCTTCTTGGGATGTTACTAGGTGTTGCACCATCCCCTCAATGTTTTGTTGTTTAGGGCCGTGAGATGGGGGCCATGAGAAATCATTGGATGTGAATTCCTTGGTTTGTCCCCAATAAAAGTCGGGCTTGCCCTTCCATGCTTCTCGGGCATCATTAAAAGTCCTAGGTCCAGGTGTGGTAGGGAATCTTCCTCCCGTTCCATTAGTACGCGAGGATGCGTAGTCAACGGAAGCTTGTTCGGGGAGTCTTGTGCAAGTGTGCGTGTTATGAGGGCCATTACACGGCTCACACGAAGAAGAAACTTTGTTCACTTGGCGTGAAGACTTAGGATTTTCGTAGGAGCTCATTAGGAATTTAACTTGATCTTTAAGCTCGAGCATCCTACGGTCGGAAGAATGTGAGTCAATGGGAGGCAAGGAGATTGCCTTAACGGTTTTGGGCAACTCACGGAGGTCATTCCAACTTTTGTTGTCATAGAGAGCAAGGTCCTCTATTATACCCCATGATTCTTCCGCGGTGAGATCACTAAGTTTTCCACCGGCCGCTTGGTCAATGGATCGCTTAGTGGGGAAATTAACAAGATCGTAGAAGAGTTGGACTTGAAGCCAAAGATCAATTCCGTGATGAGGGACTCTATGGATTAAGTCCTTGAATCGAGTCCATGCTTCGTAGAGAGATTCACCTTGACGTTTTTGGAACATCAAGATATCATTCCTAAGCTTAGTGGTTCTCCCCGGTGGGAAAAATTGAGCAAGGAAGCGAGAGGTGAGATCATCCCAACTTGACATGGAGCCGGCGGGAAGTCGCTCAAGCCAATTACTAGCTTGGTCCCGTAGAGAGAATTGGAAGAGGCGCAACGCGTGGTCTCCCGAGTAGTAGCATCGAGGTCGATGGAATCGAAAATTTTAAGGAAATCCTTAAGATCTTGACTAGGATCTTGAACGAAGTCCATGGAATGCACATCCGTTTTGCACCAACCGGATGGTGTCGGATCGCAGGGCCGTAGTTTGGGCTTGGTCGGGAAGCTCAATGGTGTTCCTATAGCCTAGGTGGCTTGGTCTCGAGTATTCACCAAGAGGACGGCCTCTTGGCGGGTCATTTGGTGGTGGGTTGATGAGTGGTGGTTGGTTATCACCTTCCATGATGAAAAGTGATGGGATTACTAACAAAGGTCACGAAGAAGAGGGATAGACTACGAGAAAGCTAAAAATGGGAAAAAGTTTACTTGATAGGAATCAAACAAAGAAACCTAACGAGGTGGACTCTAACTAGCTATTCTATTCCCGTGGCGCCAAAACTTGATAATGCTACACGCGTCGTTCGGGGTCAAAGGAACTTTCTTTTAAATCGAGCAAGTTTTTCAACACCCTAGGCGATGAACCTAATCATTGTAGTGTAGTATTAGGGTAAGCCACGGAATTGATATCGTTCTCTGGGGAATAGGAATGCTAGTGAGAAGTTACTACGCTAAGGTTGGGGTTGAGGAAGATTATTTTTTATCTTTTTATGTTTTTTAGGAAAAGGAAAGGTACGAATCTCGGGGTTTGGATTGGGGGGGGGGGTTGGTATTTCTACCGATTACTTCTACTTATCTAATTATCTAAACTAAGGTGAAGGTAGTCTATGTCTATTGTTGTATGTAGTTTATGTCTATTGTTGTGTGCTCGTATGATAGTTAAAAATGTATTTGCTTAGGCTTTATTACTCCCTAGTTATCTCCTATTGGTGGTTGAATTGTCACGTCCTTATTCTTAATTGCGTTGTGTCTCTAAGGTCGTAGGGTATGCGTTTATCCCTAACTCTTTGAAGCTACCAAAGGTTAATGACTACAAAATCTCTAGGAACTATAAACTTTAACTCTAAGGTATTCTTTGGATGACTAGCCTACAATTACTCTAGGCGATTATAAACTAAGGTTCATCAAAGATTAATCAAGCATTACAAACACAACGAATGATCAATCGCAATACTAGGTCAATCACAATTAAGATAAGAGACAACCAATCAATATTCAATAACTAAGTTTCATATTACCTAAGCAAACGTACAAGTAAATTAGCGGACATGGGGAACATGCAAGCATACACACAATCAAAGGAAGACATAATTAAATTAATAAAGTAAAACACTTATCTTGATGTAAGATAGGGTATGGAACCCTAAAATCTTGTCCAAGACAGACCTTGGTTCGGTTTAGGTTTTACTCCAAAAGACTACACACGAAAACTAAAAATTCGATTCTATATATAAGATTACACATGCGACGCGTCACCCTTTAATTTGTGGCGCCGCCGGGTCGCCGTTATTAGGGTTTCGTCTTGGCCACGTTAGTCTTACGACGGCGTCACCTTATGCTTGTGACGCCGTCCCTTTAGTTTCGGCGTCGTGCGGATCAAATCTAGGCCGTCTGAGCTGCGACGCCCTACTCTTTTAAAACCTGAAGCCGTCACTTGTAAATGAGCAATTTGGCTACTGAGTCGTCACAAAATTTGTCCGACGGCGTCTCTAGTAGAGCCTGACGCCGTCCCCTTCAGTTCCAGCAGCCTGAGTGTCTCGATTATTGACTTTGGCCATTTTCTTCGTATCTTCACGCCTTTTTCGTCCGAATAAGTGTCATTCCAGCATTTTGCCTTCAAGATACCTAAAAATTGAAAAGGACCGTTATTAAGTAATAACGGATACAAAAGTGATCAAATAAGGGCTTAAACGATCCCTCAAAAAGGTACATTTTAAAATCTTATCAAATATCCCTACACTTGGTATTTGCTTGTCCTCAAGCAAATGTGCTTTTAGCCAATTAATTTATAAGTTAGAGGTCATGAAGCATTAGTTTAGAACGATCCACAACACATATAAGCCCATAAAAGTCATAACAAGCACGGAAATTACATACTAGCACCTCATGGGGTGTTTAGATACTCATATCTCTCGGGTGTATATGAAATATAACAAGTTGGAAATGGAAGATAAACAGTCTGTTGGATATAACTTTTCACATACACATCAAACCATAACACAAAGTAGCATATAGATGGAATTCTAGAGAGAAAGTTAGAGGTTTAGGAACTTAGTGAGAGAAAGTGAAAGATATTATTATGAGCTCAACTCTCTACCTGGAAGGTAGAGTATTTATAGTCTTACATAACACGCCACACTTTGGGTGTGGATCGCATCTGATGGGTAAAGACCCGTCCGTCCTCCACGGTGATACTTAACTAAATACTACTAAACTTAAATGAACTATGACTACGAGCTTTCTAACGATTACATATACTTGAGGTGACCGACTCTTTAATACCGGGAATTTCTAATTCCTAACAATCTCCCCTAAGGAGGTCACTCAATCATGTACCAAAATTACATTGAATACAAATAGATAATACATTAAAAATTGTTCATGCATTCTTGATGTAGTCCTTTGTTCATAAGCTCGTAGTCATTGATTCTTCACATTGCATGTTTGGTTATTCCAAGTGGAGGTCTTTATCGATCCACGTGATGATAAGTTTGAGCCATCTTTGGAGATCATCACTATCAACAATCTCGATACATCCTTTGTGGTGTTGGTATTTTGTGATGTTGTGACTTTGGGACCACATGCTCACATTCGGATCGTGAAATCTTCTCATCGAGTAGCGGAAGCATTTGTTGAATCATGATATTGGCGCAACGTGGCGAAGCATGGAGTGAAAATATCGAGTCATTGATGCACTAATCATGATTTCTTTTGAGATGAATGTGTTAAGTGAGCATGCGGCTATGGATTGACCGCTTCATTCGATCACCAAACGCCGGGCGCACGCATACAATGCTAGCAATAAATCACACGAAAGTGTCTTTGATCACTTCCGAATTGAGTACACGCCCACTTGCCCTCGCTGATCAAGACAAGCATTGCTGTGATCGTATAATTCAAGAATTTCCTTGACAGGTTTCGCACCGCTCTAAATGTTCTCAAACCGAACATCTCAAAGAAGACAACACGGAGTGAGTGAACCAAATGAATCTAAGTCCATCGATTGATGAAAAGATATTTGAAAAACAATCGAGTATTGCTCAATAGAAATTGTTTTGCACACAAACAAGATTTTAATGAAAATCAATTATCAATCATAAAACACCTTTTGATTTGAAAAATGAGTACCACGATCGATGTGCTAAAGAAAAGAGTTTTGCCAACACAGACGGTTTTTCAAAGGTATCCGTCAATCCCAACTGTAACTGAGATTGATTCAAGAAATTGAATCGCCCATTGTTTCTGCTCGGTTGTCACATGGTTGATCCATATAATAGATCTCACATGCCACCTACCGGGAGCTTGTTTGATGTTGGCTCCAAGGCTTTCCATCTTCATTGTGAATATGTAAACACATCACTCGGATGTTCCGGCAAGACCACAAGGATAATCGTGGGACTCAAGATATAATTTCTCTTTCCACATTGAGTGAAACAGAGTCTTCATTGAAAGTGTCCTAATGAGATTTATTGATGATCTCGTGGCTCTAGACTCAATTTGTGCATATTTGGATCCCGTGTCGGAGACTAGGGAGAGGTCTCTTCAATATCAACAATCTCTAAGAGAAAGTCGATAGATAATGTCGGTTCCCGTGAGAATGAAACAAGTCCTTTTAAGAGGAACTTGAGTGGTTTGGAAAGTTGAAGTGCGGTCGTCACCACGGGTCCATGACGTCTTTGTCTTCAATACCGATGTTACCATCGAGAGTATATGAATTGAACCGGTTTCGCCCTAAGGTTGAATAAATGGAGGGCTATTTGTTTTCACCCTTTCTCATTCAATTCTTTTAATTCTTCAACCCCTTCATGCTTACCGAGACTTCATAGCTATTACCTTGTTGGGTTTATTCGATTACTAGCTCGGTCTTAGTCCGCACTCTTCCCATATCTCATTTTTCTCCTTTTCTCATCATACCTAAGGACTTCTACACTAACTAGTGGATTGTCCACTGGTAGATCCCTCCGGTTCGGCGGATCATGGGAACCAATACCTAACCTTATCATCCTTATATCACCGTACATAAAGTAAAGTTGGTCGGTCTATTTGGTATTGTTCATTTGCCATTGGATCCAATTGAAACCATTTGAAAATCAATTCGGATACTTGTGATATATAATCAAAGCATTTTGTACTGAATTGTTTTGATATTTTTAGAACGAGAACTCCCCTCAACATGTGCATCAAGTATTTGAAAATATTTTGCACACGGAGGCAAGAGAAAGAATTAACTTTTTGATTACCATTTTCTAAAGATATCAACATCACTTCCTCAACAAATCAAGTAGATATAGCATTTCCGGGAAGGATGAGGTTTCCATAAATTTGCTCCCCTCAATATGTGCCTCGAGGTTTGAAAAGAGTTTTGCACATACTAGAGGAACCCACATTGGGATGAATGATCACGTTTCAAATCAAAGGTTTTAAGATAGATGCTCCCCTCAACATGTGCATGGAAAATTTGAAATCGTTTGTCACATGCGGGCGAGATAGCATGTACATCCTTATAAAACCATTTACCTAATTATCGCTTTAAATCCATTTAAATAACACATTCTCCCCGATCACAATTATCAAATCATTTCGATTTGTGATCTCTTATTGATTTAAATTGATTTTGAAAGATTTTAAGGGAATTGTGACTTGATTGTGAAAGCGTTTGAACCGATAAGGATCGGATTTTAAGACTTTACACTCCATTGATAAAACATGCATTTATATCTTTTGAAACCACTTTTAATGCCAAATAACTTTTTAATTTAATTGAAATCATTCTCCCCTCAATCAATGACATAGGTTGTTGATTGAGAGATAGAGATTTTGACAAATAAGTCCCGATGATTATCAAAATAGAGATTGAGTTATTTTTCAAAGCATTTAGTTTTCAAAGATAAATGTTTATAGAAACAGAGCATGGAATTTTGAAAACATGATAAAACATGGCTCTGTTTTTCTTTTAAAAGCGGGTTATTGCACGAAAATGACAATAAACCATTTCTCTTTCTCTCAAAAATAATTTTTGATTTTTTTTTTTTTTTTTTTTTTAAATATTCGAACAACATCTAAGTCCCGTGTCATTCTTTGAATGACACACAAAGACCGTAGATATAATCGAACCGGAAAAACATGACAAATTGACAATAATAATTTTTTTTTTTTTTTTTTTTTTTTTTTTTTTTTGAGAATTTTCAATTTTTGATTTTATGGATTTTGAAGGTTTTATATTTTTCTATTTTGTTTTTCGAATAAATATTTACAAGAGATAGATGAAGAAAGACCTTTACTCCTCGTCTTCCTCCTCAAGACGTTTGAGAGTTTCGGTTGAAGGCTTTTCAAACCAAGTCGTGGAAGAATAAACTCAAAACGTTCTCTTGGAAGAGCTTTGGTGAAGATGTCTCGCTAACCGATATTCGCACCTCACAAAATATAGTTCCACCACACCTTTTTCCACCTGTTCCTCGATGAAATGATGTCGAATGTCGATATGCTTTGCTCTTGAGTGTTGAACGTTGTTGCATGAGAGAGCAATAACACTTTATTATCACAATGATGAGGATTTTGTTGAATTCAAAGCCATAGTCGGATAATCGAGATCTCATCCATAAGATTTGAGCACAACAAGATGACATGGCTATGTACTCGACCTCTGTAGAGAAATAGAAGTACTCATTTGCTTCTTTGAAGACCACTCACAAGCTTATCACCCAAAATCGAGCACCTCTGACGTATTTCGACGTGTATCTTGACAACCCGCATGATCAAGATCTGCATAGGCCGTTAGTGACATACCGGTGTCCTTGGTACCATAGTCCCATATTGATGGTTCCTTGGAGATACCGAAGACCCGCTTAAGCGCTTCAAGGTGCTTTTAGTAGGCTTAGCTCGGTATCTAGCACACATGCAAACAATGAACAAGATGTCTGGTCTACTAGCGTTGAGGTACATCGTGGATCCAATCATACCGCGATATTTCGTTTGGTCAATCATGATCCCCGAGTGGTCCTCATCTAGTTTGGTTCGATCAATCATGGGGGTGTCAACAGGTCACTTGAATCAAATCCAAATTTCTTTAAAATCTCATTGCATATTTAGATTGATTTATGAAAATGCCTCCGGACTTTGTGAAATTTGTAATCCCAAGAAAATGACATTTGTCCCATCATTGACATTTGAAACTTTGAACTCATTTCATTAGAAAACGATCACATTCCATTGGGTCATCGAGGCAAAATAATATCGTCAACATAAATTTGAACATGAGTTAAATGTTTGCCGACTTCACAGTGAACAATGTAGGATCAACTGCTCCTTTCTTGAATCCGGTTGATAGAAGAAACTTTGACAGTTTATCATACCATGCCCTTGGAGCTTGCTTTAAACCGTAAAGAGCCTTCTTCAAACGATAAACGTGATTAGGATGCTCTTGGTTCACAAATCCTTGAGTTGGTGGCGTGAGCGACTTCCTTAAGATCTCCGCTCGTAAATGCCGTCTTTACATCCATTTGATATACCACCATGTTCTTACTAGCGAGATTAGCCGAAGATTACGATTGCCTCGATTCGAGCAAGCTGGAGCAAACGATTCTTCAAAGTCTATACCCTCCTCTTGACGATATCCTTTAGCAACTAATCGAGCCTTGTTCTTCAACACATCACCATGCTCATCAAGTTTTACTTTGAAGATCCATTTTAGAGCTATAATCATAAGACAGATCTGGAAGCAGTACTAACTCCCATACATCAAGACGATCAAACTCATGAATTTCATCTTGCATGGCATTGAACCACTATCTTCATTCATAGCGCTTTAACATCTTTGGTTCGATCTTAGATAGTACGGAGTTGAAGAAGCACCATAAGACATCGGTTGCGAGTTGCTTCCGGTTGATACAGACGAGAGGATTTCCAATGATGTTGTCTAAGGGGTGATCGTGAGTCCATTTTCCGAGGTGTTCATGTGGCGCTTGTTGAGGAACCGAGGTAGGTGAGTCGATGTTTCTGAAGAAGATGGTTCGATGATGATTCGTGAGTAGCAAATATGTTTTCAAATGGAGCATCTTCGAGAGTTGCAAAGGGATTAACTTCATCATTGATGCCAAAACATTTCCATGATGTACATTTGAAGAATGATGATTTGTTGATGAGATCAAGGATCGTAGGGTGCTTCTTGACTTAAAGATATTGACACCGAGGGATTGACATCATTCTTTCGGAATATGAGCATCCTCTCGTTGTAGGAGTCGATACCTCATTAGTAATAGAATCATCAGAGTTCATCAAACATAGGATCAAACAATTTCTTTACATCATCTTCGATGGAGGTACATATGGAGTTTCTTGAGATGAGTTTGGAACAAGGGATGAACCAATGGGACTGTTTTGAAGTGCGGGTCTGGTGGGTGTCCAGGAGCCATTTGACCGGTCACTCATCAAACATAACATGAATTGTTTCCATGATATTTCGGGTTCTTTTGTTGTAGATTCGGTAACCCTTCTTGTTTGGTGCATAACCTCGTAAACTCCAATATCTCGCTTTAGCTCTTAATTTACCTAAATCTTGACCGTCATTTGTTGGATAGCACAAAGCACCAAACACACGAAGATAGGATAAATCGGGTTTTCGTTTATGAACAAGTTCATATGGAGTTTTTCCATGAGAGGTGTGAATGAGAGAGCGATTTTGGGTGTAGAAAAGAAGAATGGCTTCACCCATAGAAACATTGGAACCTTCGAATAAATTAGCATTGTTCTAGCGGCTTCCACAAGAGTTCGATTTAGTCTTTCAACTATACCGCTTACGTTGAGGAGTTTGTGGAACACTTCTTTGATGACCGATTCCAATACTTTCATAAAATTGACTTAAGTCTCGATTAACGAACTCGCCATTGTGCATTCGAACACTTCTAACCGTGTTGTTAGGAAGAACTCAGAGTTGCTTGATAAGTTTGATGATGATGATGGAGTTTCATCCTTAGTCCTCAAAAACTTGACCCAAGTAAATCTAGAGTAGTCATCAACAACGACTAAAATGTATCTCTTCCCATTAATCGTTTGCACTCTTATTGGAATCATCATACCAATGTGTACATGAAGCAATAGCACGATGCACTTTACCATTAAACATATCGAAGATGTCGATAAGCAATATCATCTCACGTACTATATATTCTCCTCACATTTCTTTCAAGCGAATCAAGTAACACATACCAAAAGGCTCCGAGACCATTTCCCCAAATAGTTGGAATAATACATCCTTCCCCACTTGGTTTTGATACCTCGTAATCAAGAAACATAATAAATCCATAAACTTGAAATCTTGTGAGAAGAACTCAAATAGCCCAAATGAATCTGTGAGAATCAAGCGATACATAAACTCTCTCGACTATCTTTATCAACCCATATGTAGACAATTTGAAGTGACCACCGTTGAAGAAAAACCCAATATACCAAACTTGAAATCAAGTCGAATTCCCGCATTTGTGTCTTAAGCTTGCACTTAAAGATGGAAGAACGGTGTCGAGAGTCTATGCTTCAAGCAAATCTCTAAGTACTCACTACTCAAACAAAGTATGAGACATTAACACCTCTTGAGATTATCCACATCGTCATCCGCATGTGTCATTGAGTAAAACAACGTAACTCCTAATAGTGATAGTTAACGGTGTCTTCAACCATCCACCCCGATCACTTGGTAACTAGATAAAGCAAGTCTTCAACTCATATTCTTAAGCCGAGCAAGTTATGAAATAAGAACACGCCTTTGTGAAGGTCAACTTCAATCTCAAATAAGTGATAAATGATTAACTCAAGTCATCAACTTGTGTCAAATGCCCAACACGTGAAAACAACATACAATCGGATGTACATTGACCCATTTGAATGAACGGAACAAATGATTCCTCAACATCAATGCATTCTTCCTTAAAAGTAAATATGTAGAGACGATCCGAAGATTCACCAATAATGTCTTCGAGCGGATGAGGAAGTCATTTTCTTTAAGTTCATGTGGTTGATTTATAGCGTGCACATTGAGAGAAACAATAATCCATAAATATTTGGCAAAGGAATACCAAAGAGCGGATCACTATTCATGAACAATAATCCGTGAAGATTTGGTAAGGAATACCAAAGAGCGGATCATTATTCATGAGTGCAAGCGCAATATTATGATAGTCATTATTAACGCCTTGAGGAATAATCGGAGATTTGGGCTTGAGAATTCAAGGAGTACTTCTTAGATGGTGAACCAGTTGAGTCAATAGAAACCGGAGCATGAGCTTGAGAAGCTGGATGATCAACATTCGTCGGAGGTTGAAAGTACTCATCAAACATATCTTTGAAAAACAAAGAATCCCAAACATTGATTCCCAATTATCCTTAGTAAGTGAAGCGTTAGGCGTTGGAGAAGAGTCATCAAAATTCAAAACAATGAATCCCAGTTAACCTTAGTATATTCACTCATCATCAAAAAGAATATACACTCATCATCATCATCAAAAATTAAGTCGTATAACCATTATTCAAACATCCATCATCATGTAGTAAATTCACTCTTCTCCCCCTCAAAAATTGCATCCGAAGTTGCCATTTTTGATTTAACAAGTGAATAGGAGTATACACCAATGAACATAGATCCACTTGATGATTGAATGAGCGTGGAAAAACATGAAGCTTATTGATGAAGAATGTAGATGAGTATGGCCATTCATAAGAGAATTTCTCTTTAGCTGAAGATAAAGCGCACAGAAGAGCGTACACTTTTCTTTTCTTTGAAGAACGGGGCCTGAAGTGTTATCTGCAGACACCATAATGATGAAGCACGAGGCTGAATCGATTTGAGCAGACGTCATAGCGGTTGAATATCAATGTTGAGAAACTTGAACCCGTGAGTTATGAGATATCAATCCATTTGTGATCCATACTTTAAGCCACCCATGTATTGAAGGATCGAAGTATCTCTGAATCGAGTAAGGAGTACCGCACTAACATTACAAGCTTGATTGCATATATATGGGTTAGTGACATTAGTATCCAAACTCTTTGGGGTTTCACGGTCAACCTTGATTTTTCATCGAAAAGTTTTCGGTAGGAATCCACCTAAGTCCAAGATTCTTAAACATTCTACCGACGGTATCCACTTATGGCAAGGTCTAGGATTGTAAGGCTTCTATACATAGTGGAAGACTTATCCTTGTTCCTAGTTTCCAAAGATTTAGCAGTTGGTATCCATCTAGGCGAAGTTTTTGGTTTGTATTGTTTCACAACATGTTGAACCTTAGTCGCGTTAGTGGTCTTAGTGGATAGTACCTTGGCATGTGAATTAGGAAACTGCTTTCTTATGTGGAAAAGACTCGAAATTTCTAGTTTTGTTTTCTACATGCTTAGCATTCTTATGCAAATAACTACTCTTAGTCGCACGCCAATCCCTAGTCTTTTGAGTGTTCCTAGGTAGTGGTTTACAACTACTAGTAGTGCCTTGAAATCTCGAGAATTCCTCACCCTAGGTCTTGCACCTAAAATTCCGTCTTTTGAATCATGCCTTTTTCCTAGCTTTTTCTAGATAATAGTTCTTCCACAAGTCATTCATATCATATGAATTCGGGTTTTAATGCTTGGTTTTGACACTGTTTTGAACTAATCCTAGAGGTCTTTGGGAGTAAAAGTAGTGCATGTTGAGGATTAGAGGAACTAGAGGCATGGCTCTTAGGTAACACAATGAAGTGACCTGGTTTTGACAAAACTTTTTCCTCATCAACTTGGGAGGCAAACCGTGTTTTGAAGATTTTGGTCTTTCGGATATAAACGCAGAGGGTCGCCTAACAATGAATCGGTTTCTAATGGGATGAGAAACGGTTTCCCAAGGTTGATGGTTTTGTAAACTTAGTGTTCACACTTTTCCCTCTGCTTTCCTAAGCTCATTCTTTAAGGCTACAATAGCGAAACTCTTATCCCGAAGTTGAGCTTTGAGTTCATCAATTTTTCTATCAAAGAGTTTGTTTGCTCCATTGACTTAGTTCTAGCTTCTTTGATGGACTCACTAAGTTCTACATGATGCTTTCTCAAAGACTCATTTTCCTTTAGTAATTTAGCCACATAAATTGACAATTCATTATTTCTTGTTATAATAGCATCAATGTCTTGAGTATTCATGACTAAATTGCTTTTCTCATTCAAGATGTAAATATGTTTCTTGATTGTAAATGGTTGACTCTTTGTCTTGAAGTCGAGCTTTCAAAGTGTTAATTTCAAAAGTTCACGGAATTCGTGAAGTTCGGTTTTTACATGGTTTGTTAAGTTGAAAACTTTCTTCTTTACTCGAATCGCGATTTCAAGTGAAATGCAATATTTTCAAGATTTGAGAATTTGTTTGAAAGTTCATCAAAAGCCTTCTTATCAACCAAATCTTTTGTTTTGAAACACTTAATCTCGGACTCACCTCGATGTGAACATTTATGAAAGACTTGGTCAACATTATGATCGGTTTGTTTAAGTGCTTTAGCAGATGCACTATGTTGAGCAAGAAGGGTACCTCATTACATGACACCGCTCAATTTACAGTCTCATTATCCGCATCCACAACATGTGTAACGAGTCACCTGGACATTGGATGTGTCAAGCTTATCAATCTCGAGCCTCGTATTCGGTTTAATCGATCCATCATCCGGTGTTTTACCCGACTCATCATTATATGTTGACTCGACATTACGCATTCAACAACACCGATTCTTTAACAGATACATTACCCAACTTATCACAACTATTTCTCAACCGCACCGACACTCATTCACGTTTTCATCTTTTGTGTAACTTCCTCAATGTACTTCTCCACATTATCCATGAGTTGTATGAATGTCTCAATGAACACGCTAATTTCCATTCCAGTGTGTTTCTTGAAAGACACTTGATCATTTCATCATCAAAATCGAGGAATATCCCCGGATAAATGGTGAAATTGATCAAGATTACTTGAAGAGTGCATTAGATTCATTAGTTGAGAACTTCTCTTTAGTAATTTGAAACCTCGGTTGTTCTAAGTTTAGTAGCACGCTTCTTGTCAAGATGGGAAAATCGACGAAGGAGAGCAATCGCTTGTTCGATCCATAGTTGTAGATAAAAGTAGTTTGAGGTCTTGATAAAGTAGTTGAAAGGGCTCAATGTTACATTCCTTTAGCATGGCATTTTGTAGCATTGATGGTGCATTTCGATCTTTTCAAAGTCGAACACGGAGATATCACATCCTCATTGATTGATTCAATCATCTTTAATCGCTCGATGTAGCTAACATTCTCGGGGTTGACTACATCATCATACAATTTAAGCACTACGAAATCACTTGGTCGAGAGAGTAAGACATGATGTGGTAGAATGCACGGATTTTACAAGTCTATGATTCAAACCGAGAAATAGAATCTTCGCGGGATTTTACTAAAATCAAGACCAAACCGTTAAGCAATGACCAATGGAATGATAGAAAATTGTGTGTTAGGACATATGATTGTTTGTAGGATTAGCGAGAGATGTTGTTTGGTTGTGATTCGGATTGGTTTATGCCCGCTTTTCACGAGAAATTAAGGTCTAAAACTTAAAACCTCAATAACTTCATTCGGAGCGGATTTAGACCTTGAAGATTAGTTCATTCGGCGCCATTCTCCTCGTTCTCACGGTCGTTTTGATGGGTAGAAACGAAACGAGATTCTGGTTCAAAAGTTATGGCCGTTTGAAGTTTTGATGGAAAAATCAACCAAGTCGCTACTGATTCTTGAACCAAGTCGCTACCAACTAATTCGCTACACCACTAAGTCGCTAGAGTTCCAAGTCGCTAGCCGGATGTAAGTCGCTAAGTAGTAACTCGCTAAGACTCAAGTCGCTAGCAAAATTTTGGCGAGCATTAGCTACTCAAGTCGCTAAAGATGCAAGTCGCTAAAGAGCAACTCGCTATGACCAAGTCGCTACCACTGTCGCTACCCGTAGTGGAGAGTCCACTACTTGTATTTGTAAATCGCTAGATCTAACTCGCTAGGTCTAAAGCGTAACTCGCTACAAATTTGTAAAGCAAGTCGCTACGAAGAAAAGTAAACCGTGAGCTAAGTCGCTAGCAAGAAAAACCTTATAAACATCACTTTTCAATCCAAAAACAACCCAACCAAGATGATTCAAGCTTACCAAATGAAAACCTAAACACTTTTGATGATTCTAAACATAAAAGTACCAACAAAATTCAAACTTTAACACAAGAAATCAACCAAATGATGCAAAAACCACTAAACTTTTTCAAACTCAAAAACCACCTAAAACCACTATAAATCCAAGGATGTGCAAGATATGATCTAACCATGGCTCTTGATACCAAATGTTGGATATAACTTTTCACATACACATCAAACCATAACACAAAGTAGCATATAGATGGAATTCTAGAGAGAAAGTTAGAGGTTTAGGGAACTTAGTGAGAGAAAGTGAAAGATATTATTATGAGCTCCAACTCTACCTTGGAAGGTAGAGAGTATTTATAGTCTTACATAACACGCCACACTTTGGGGTGGATCGGGCATCTGATGGGTAAAGACCCGTCCGTCCTCCACGGTGATACTTAACTAAATACTACTAAACTTAAATGAACTATGACTACGAGCTTTCTAACGATTACATATACTTGAGGTGACCGACTCTTTAATACCGGGAATTTCTAATTCCTAACACAGTCATTAACCGGTCCTAGTACATAGATTACCATAGGCTTGAGACTAGATCAAACATCCATCGCTTTGGCGTAAGCACCTAGGAAAGACTATCCAAGATGTCTTTTAAAGGGTTGTAATGATAGGCTTACGGAAGGGAAACAAAGGGTTTGGTGGGATAGGCTATTTAGTGGTGGCAAGTCAAAAATCTTATCATATGCAAAGACTCGACACTCTAAACTCTAGATAACTGAAACAAACAAACATAAATTAAAACTTTATCATATGCGCATAGCCGCATATAGACAATTTTGTGTTGCTCATTAACAACTAACAAGAAGTTGCAATTAACTATTAGTATTTGTTGTTCATTAAACTTATTGATAAAAGTCGAGAAACAATTAACGATTATGGCATCATTGCATGATGTATTGTCACCATGTAAGTTATTGTAAGCTAGTCGCCATGATTGATATATAATATTCTCAACGAGTTTGCAATTATTTTCGTGGATAATAAGTTTGCTATTACCGGATATATGTTTTTTTGTTTGTTTGCAAATCAAGTTGTGGAATACTATTAAGGTCATCAACTTCTTTCAAGTTCTCTGAATCGAAAATCGTAAATTCACATCCATCCAAACATATTTTTTAACACTTTGGTACTCATGGAATTACGAAATTCCGTCATCGAACCGAGTACCATCGAACCGAACCGAAAAACTTGGGACGGTTCTTGATTCCACTTTTTCCTTATTTTTGGTTCTCGGTTCTTTCAGTTCGGTTTCGGTTCGGGACGGTTATAGTACCATGGACACCCCTAACAGCAAGTAGTGCAAAAAATGGGTCATGTTCGGAAAACCATATCTAATAATCGTAAGTCGTTAGAAGTCGTGATACCTATCGTTTTAAAGGTGATTGAGTCTACTTTCATTTAAAAATACTTTCAGGGTCTGGTTTGTAACGGAATTATATGAGTTTAATGATTAGTAACATTAAGTCTTTTCCAGTCATGCTATTTGCGCAAAAAATTTAGTCAAATTGGAATTGGATGTTGGAATTATATAACAGGACATTCAATAATAAAACACAAAACATCAAAGCAAGTGCGGAAGCGTATAGGAACATATAATGAATAATTAATTAACTAAAGAATAAAGTATGCGTACCTTACTTGATTCTAGCCGAACAAGAATCAAATCCACAAACTAGCAATTAGGATGAACCCTAATTAGGGTTTATAGGATTATAAAATTACCCTCACCGTTTTGTAATTCAATCCAAGATAATAACAAAGTATGTTATTACTATGTTCTTGTACACACGTATTAAACCGAATTAAAGTAATGCTAGTTTTTATCAAATAAATAACTTGGTTTGTGGAAAAGTAATGGATCGACACCCACAAGGGTTGTACAATCGGTTTGGACAAGAAAACACACAAAACAATTTTTAGGGTTTAGCAATGAGCACAAGAGATGGAAAAACAAGACCCCTATCCTTGTATATATACCCAACTAAACTTGGTGAACAAGTTGGCTCTTGTTTCCTTGTTTTCTTGGCCGATCGGTTCATGGTATCCCTTAGGGATTCCGGAACCTTCCCAATCTTTGCAATTAAGTCCTTTTCCAAATACCTTTAACACCCGTTAGTCCATTACATTAATTACTTAACGTTCGTTAGTTATTTTGTTTAATAAATAAATAAATATAACGTTTATATTTAATTATTAACTTTAAATTCTCATACGTAAAGTGTGCAATCCCATAGTCTCGAGTTCGATCCTAACACACGTCTATTAATTTATTGTCCATAAAACCAACAGCTCCCACTTGGACATATCTTAATAGAGTGATCACATCGGTTAGCGTCTAGCAACACTTTGATGCCTCTAGTACAACTCAAGCAAGGCTCCTAGAAAACCTGTTAATGATTTCTCATTATTATTATCCTTTTGTTTCTAATACCATGTTAAATAAAGATATGGAATTAAGTCATTCTTTATTCAACCATTTTGTTTCTCGTTATTAGTGATTGAGCAAGATTACCAAATCTTGAACATATTCGGGAGAACTTTGGGCATGGCCATGCAAACATCTTGTCAACCCTACGAGGGCCCAACAATATTAAACTCCAAATACATTTGAAGGAACAAATTCTATCTTGACTACGAGAATAACCCACGAACTTTGCAACACTTGAAACAACCCTTATGACTACCGATTCGTATAGCGTTAAGTTGTTCCACGTAGTGCACTACATTCATGACACTTATCCGGTATCTCAAGTCCGAGGATAACTATTCATAATTTACTTATAACAATATCCACAAAGTAAATTATGTAGTTGGGATAAGTCCTATATTCAATTCATTGAATATCATCGAAATTGGTATGCATTCTCATCAATATACTTTCAAGTACATTCTACCATATCTCTCGGTTGTCTTAGTTTAATGATACTCCCATATCATTAATTGACAACGGACGATTTAGAATAAATAAATTTATTCACGGATTAAACATGTAAATATAGGATACAATATATTATAAAATCAAACATACCAAGTATTTGATTTATTATAACAATTGTTTAACATCCCTTATCCAAATACTAAATAGATCAATACATGAAAATTTCAGTTGATGAATTATGCCTCAAATAATGACAATCATACTTGTTGACAAAGCATAAATCAACCAACTTGATCTATCGTAATTTTGAGAATACTTATTTCAAGAATTCAATCAATGAAGTCCTTGTATGTGTGCATTCAACAATCCAAATAATAATTCATAAAGTGTGTGACATCCTCTATCATCAATTTATGACAATTTAAACTTTCAAACATTTTAAAGTTTAAAGTATTCTTATTCTTTTAATGTATAATGCAACTATGCTCTTATTAGCACAACTAGTTCACATGGCTATTAACAAGGATGAAATCCTACCACGACTAGTATTGAGTGTCATCTCAATCAAACCAGCATCATTGTATACAAACAACAATATGCTCATTAAAACTCCGTAAAATTTAATATCTTATTGTGTAATGTTTGATGTCTTCCAAACTTTCAAGTTTGAAGCTGATGACAATTTACAACTTTTGACATATTGTTCATCCATAGAATCTAGGAGCAATTCCAGGCTGAGGATGTAATTCTATTAGAATATACATTACACAAGTTATCTAATAACTTTTAATTAGATATCCATGTTTTCAAATCATCTATCATTCAAATGATACAACAATTTGAATACACTACATGATGTACATGATGAATCTACAGGTCAAACTTAGAATTCATTCACGTTCTATCTTGTTCAAAAGATATTTATCCATTTCCCAAATGATATATTATGTTTTATTAGAATCATTTATTTTACTGCACATGTTTATTAATAATAAACATATATTCCAAGGTTATATGTTTTAATTCTTAAATCTTACAAGTGAAGTATTATTCCAAATTAAGACTTAACATTTAGCTTACAAGGAATGTTACTTCCTATATGTTATACAACATATAAGATTTTAAAAACCTTAACATAATACTCCCACTAGCTTTCAGGAATACTTAAAATTTATCTTATTTCAATTATAAATCAAAACTAAGATAATTAAATATAAGAACAATTTCATAGATGCATGCATTTATCCATTCATGAATTATTGTACTTCGTACACTACCAAAGATTATATGAATTCAAAAAATCTTTCAATTACTTACCGTCCTCGCTCAAGTAATTCTTCAAGAAAGAGTTTTGATATTCCATTATCATATTTCATATTAATGAAAACAAGTATGACAATTATCATCTTTATATATTTAATGTGTCTAGAAAAGAATATTCAATCATAATTAATTGCTTAAGTATGATTAATAATCTAAATCATAAGACATGCATTAAATATGTGTACAATATTGTCCATATGATTTCTACATAGAAATTCAAACCACTAGGGTTTTCATCTCTTTGAAGAAACTCATTTCCATTCTCTAGTCTAACTATTAAGATAAACCAAATTTCCAAAATTGATTATCTTTATGGATGACATCTTTAACATTCATAGTATGAGTAATGTACCAAATTCAATATTTGGTAATCCATCATAATGATTATCGTGTTTACTATAATCTTGTAACTCATATTTATTCTCGACATATAAATCAAATATCTGAGATATCCTTGCAGATCTATGAATGAAAATTCCATCATCTTGAGGTCTATCATTTATATGTCTAACCTCATCATGATATTTACTAGTGTGTTTTAGAAGATTATGTATCTTGTAATTTTATCTTTCAAGATAAAAAAACTCCCACTTGCCTTTTGTAATATATAGACTATCTATATATACTTAGCAATTAGAGCAAAACTACATTGTTCTATTTTTGGGACATTACAAATACACATTGATAATTTCTGACTTTACGTTGTTAATAACCTATTCATAAGTAGTTTAACAAATTTAGAATTTTCAATTTTAAAACTTAATGTGATTCATCACATTCCATAATGAAATGGTGTTTTATCAATCTTCTAGGTTGGAGTCATATTGAGTATATTCAATCCATACTCAATTTTCTAACCTTGTTACTTTTTAAGAAAGAAGTTATGGTTATCTTGAATCAAATAAATCAAATAAAGTTTGATTCTCTAACCGAACATACCATCAACTTGTGGTATTCATTAGAATTTAATATTGTAAGACAACCTAACAATATATAAGATAAACATATTCCTTTTGGCTTACCTATTTACCAACTAAGTCAACTTAATGGTATAATAGACTTCTCAAGCCAATTTCATGCTTTATAACACAAGTACTTTTAACCAAGTCACTTCATATCCATGTCTCATCAAGAAAACATAAACTGTTATAATCCCATTTAACGTTATAAATCATTGATCAACTCAATGACTTCTTGTATATGTCTTAATTAAAAAACATAACAAGTTAACGTCTTACTTTATTATAAGTCTTAAAAAACTTTATGTTTATGTCTTTACAATGAATCATAAACATGTTTAACTAAAGTAATTATGAACACAACTCTTGGTTTCAATAGTAATTTCAAGTTATTTTATTTACTTCACAATAATGTAGGACTACATTATTTTTCATTTATGTCATTCAAAAAACCATAAATAAACAAATTGAAGTAGTATTAGATTACTTCATTTATTTATGCCATTCTAGTAATACATAAATATTTAATTTGAAGTAGTCTTATATATCATTTTGACACATGTTCTAAATACTTGTCTAATTTAAAAACTGCAAATATGTCAATGCAAGGTCTGACTTCACATAGAGATTTACTTTGTTATTGCAATCTCGCCAAGTTCTGACATGACGTAAATTACAACACCAAGTGTTTCTTGAATTAGATATGTACAAGTTATATTAGAATGTTGGTCTCTTACCTTGCAGTCAAGAGAATCCTTTAAATCATATACTTATATGTTGTATCTAGCACACAATATAGATTTCTCCCACTTGTGCATGGAACAACATCATGTAGCTGATAAACAACACAACTTATGTTTGTTTATGTGACTAATATGATTGTGTCATTGATATTAGCATAACTTAGTAGATTTAGAACCACTTCATTGTCTAATAAGGAAGCGTACATGACTATCCTTGAAAACATAAGTGTCTACAAGTGGAAAGTAATTATCTTAAGACATTCTAGAGATAATCTGGGTTACTACCAAGATGACAAAGCTTGTAACTCCCACTGAATTAGAGATCATTACATTAACTCCTTATTCAGTAATAAGAACAATACTCCCACTGGATTTGACAACATTGTAAGTGTTTCATTAACCAGTGAAAGAAAATAACGCTCTATTTACTTCCCTACACTTTTGATAAAGTCCATACATAACAATTACTTATGTACTAAAAGAGTGTATTCTACTTTGTAGATGATGAACTATCCATCAATGCTATTAACTTGAAAAATTGGGCATGCAATTTATTTCTTAATACTTTTACTATTCTAACAATTGTAAGTAGTACTTTTAAATGGTCAAAATAAAACAACTAGATAAAATATGCTAGTTTGTCTTTTACCAATTATACAGTAATTAGTCTAGCTTCTAATTTAATAACTCAGAAATATGCAATTTTCTTAACTATTAAAATTAATTCTGAGTTATGTATTTAGAATTTAGACAATTCTAATTGTCCTATCATACCTTTCTTCATTCATGAAAAGGAATAGGATTTAATCTCACTCTTTTTTAGAAAAGAGGACTAGGTTTATTCTTTTAGTAAAGTTGACTCTACCAAAAACCCTTACGGATGTAGATCAATTTACCAATATAGGAATAACCTTCGTTTGATTTAATGTTGCATTAATACATTTAAAGAATTAGCAAAATTCAATTTTAGTATTTTCGATAATTAAACTTTTCAAGAAAATAAAATACCCAAGGTAATCTTATGCCATTGAGTCCGTGTCTCACTTCCTACTCAACTTAAGTGTCTAACTTAAAGAGCGCAAATATGTCCATGTAAGGTCCGACTTTACATAGAGATTTACACATCCATCACAATCTCACCAAATCTTGTCATGGCGTAATTGCAACTTCAAGTGTTCCTTTTAATTAGATGGCATATATCTTAATTTATAAGGGTACTAATTTTGATTTTATGTGGTCAAATCAAATATGTACAAAGATGTCATACATTCATCTTGTAGCATAATTTTAATAAAAACTTTTTATTACCAATTCATAAAGATCAAATTATCAAAGTTTTGATTGAGGTATTGGGTTCACCAATCAAGGAATTTAGTGTTAATTATCATCCATTATACCGTACTTTTGCATAAGTGTAAACACTTAGTGTTTGGGTAATTACCACCGAGTGGCGCATGGAATTAAAACTAATTACCCTTAAGATGAGTTTGTACATTTATGGCTTACTTAGTAGCTCCACTCGAACGGCGAGGCGAGAGGACCGGGTAAGCGCAAAAGCATAACCTTAGACATCCTTTCGGTGTATTTGTGCGCACTTCTTTATTAACCCTTTATAGTTCGTTCTAATGGGTGAGCCGTTCAACCATAGTACCAAAATCATCAATCAATTAAACTATTAAAAACTTAACTCTTCTAAAACAAATCAAATTTCACCATTGTTTAGTCCGTATTATTTTTCTATTCAAAATTACCCTTTGCTTAAAACCTGCCGCACATAATAAACAAACAAGTAATACCAATAAAAAAAATAAACTACTAAAAAACAATGCGCACATAATAAACAATTTATACGTGTAAACAAGTAGCCACATGCAACTTATTCGATAAAACCTATTAATAATCAATGTCTAGGTTAAATTAATGTATATATTAATTTAGGGCTTTCACTCTTCCAATTGAAAGTGAGCCACATACATCGACGAATCGATTAAGTAAACCCATAATTAATGATATACCAAATTGCACATAATTGATTCATTAATGTATATAATTGGAGTCTTCCCCAATTCAAGATTTATCGTAAATAAACATGTGATAAAAATATCTTAACAATTAAACAATATTCAAGAAACTATCCATGACAAACATGCATGTATTATCATGCATATAACATAACAATTATTCAATGAGTCACAAGATCGCATACAATTCCATGTCACATAACACTTTATTCATGAATTTATCACGTAACAAATATATTAAATCTAGGTTTCGATATAGATAACATAACAATTAATATAAACCCTAAAAAAATAAGGAAATCGACTAAAAATTTTTAGGGTTTCCACCCATAAAAAAATTTCGATCCATAAAAGATTTTTAAAACCAAATTAGGGCAAAAGCCCTAACCCTAAAATTAGGGTTTATATAATCATAACCAAAACCCTAGAATAAATCATATCAAACACAATACAATATCCATTTTTTACGTGTTTAGTAATTAATTACTCATTAAAACCAAGCACGTGATGCCCTTTGTTGGAATTATATAACATGACATTCAATAATAAAACACAAAACATCAAAGCAAGTGCGGGCGTATAGGAACATATAATGAATAATTAATTAACTAAAGAATAAAGTATCGTACTTACTTGATTCTAGCGAACAAGAATCAAATCCACAAACTAGCAATTAGGATGAACCTAATTAGGGTTTATAGGATTATAAGAATTACCCACTACCGTTTTGTTATTCAATCCAAGATAATAACAAAAGTATGTTATTACTATGTTCTTGTACACACGCACTAAACCGAATTAAAGTAATGCTAGTTTTACCAAACAAATAACTTGGTTTGTGGAAAAGTAATGGATCGACACCCACAAGGGTTGTACGATCGGTTTGGTCAAGAAAACACACAAAACAATTTTAGGGTTTAGCAATGAACAAAGAGATGGAAAAACAAGACCACTATCCTTGTATATATACCCAACTAAACTTGCTGAACAAGTTGGCTCTTGTTTCCTTGTTTTCTTGGCCGATCGGTTCATGGTATCCCTTAGGGATTCCGGAACCTTCCCAATATTTGCAATTAAGTCATTTTCCAAATACCTTTAACACCCGTTAGTCCATTACATTAATTACTTAACGTTCGTTAGTTATTTTGTTTAATAAATAAATAAATATAAAGTTTATATTTAATTATTAACTTTAAATTCTCATACGTAAAGTGTGCAATCTCATACCTCGAGTTCGATCCTAACACACGTCTATTAATTTATTGTCCATAAAACCAACATTGGACGTTTCATTAACACACGTATTATAGAAATATGTATTTGGATCTCAGTTGTGGACATTCTAAGTTTATAGCAGTGGATGATGAAGTTTATATTTTGTAGTTTATAAAATCTAAAGTGGTATATCACTATGAGCATGATAATGTCAATAGCATTAGATATGCTCTAGCACGCTACGACTTGCAGCAATATTTGATTTAACTACTCTTGTTGAACAATGAAAATTATGCCTTCTTTAGTTCTTGTATCTAAAATGTCTTCAATAGCAAGTAAAAATTTGAGGAACTTTCAATATAAGACATTGCAACTTGCAAACCCATATTTGCTTAAATTCAATATTCAACAACTTCATTACTGTCTCATTCAATTTTTGATAGAAAATGAGTTCTTGTTTATCCATTCATATAACCCTTATTTATAATTGTTCTTTTAATTTAAGACAACTTTATTAGCATAACAAAAGTTAAGAATTGAAACTCATGATGATGAGAAACGATGATGAGAAACTATATTTTGGTGTGATATAGCTACGTTGCTATATATAATCATGCTCAAGTGATTGACTGTTTCATTTTGATCAAGAGTGTACGTCTTTCACTATCAAAGTGGAGTAATATATATCCAAATCTTTGGGCAAATTCATATTTTCTTTCATTATAAAACGTAAACATAAACATAAGAATGACAAATTAACTATGAAGTAATAACGGATACAAAAGTGATCAAATAAGGGCTTAAACGATCCCTCAAAAGGTACATTTTAAAATCTTATCAAATATCCCTACACTTGGTATTTGCTTGTCCTCAAGCAAATGTGCTTTTAGCCAATTAATTTATAAGTTAGAGGTCATGAAGCATTAGTTTAGAACGATCCACAACACATATAAGCCCCGCAAAAGTCATAACAAGCACGGAAATTACATACTAGCACCTCACATGGGGTGTTTAGATACTCATATCTCTCGGGTGTATATGAAATATAACAAGTTGGAAATGGAAGATAAACAGTCATTAACCGGTCCTTGTACATAGATTACCATAGGCTTGAGACTAGATCAAACATCCATCGCTTTGGCGTAAGCACCTAGGAAAGACTATCCAAGAGGTCTTTTAAAGGGTTATAATGATAGGCTTACGGAAGGGAAACAAAGGGTTTGGTGGGATAGGCTATTTAGTGGTGGCAAGTCAAAAATCTTATCATATGCAAAGACTCGACACTCTAAACTCTAGATAACTGAAACAAACAAACATAAATTAAAACCTTATCATATGCGCATAGCCGCATATAGACAATTTTGTGTTGCTCATTAACAACTTACAAGAAGTTGCAATTAACTATTAGTATTTGTTGTTCATTAAACTTATTGATAAAAGTCGAGAAAAAATTAACGATTATGGCATCATTGCATGATGTATTGTCACCATGTAAGTTATTGTAAGCTAGTCGCCATGATTGATATATAATATTCTCAACGAGTTTGCAATTATTTTCGTGGATAATAAGTTTGCTATTACCGGATATATGTTTTTTGTTTGTTTGCAAGTCAAGTTGTGGAATACTATTAAGGTCATCTAACTTCTTCAAGTTCTACGAATCGAAAGTATCGTGAATTCACATCCATCCAAACATATTTTTTAACACTTTGGTACTCATGGAATTACCGAAATTTCGCATCGGAACCGAATATCTGATCGAACCGAACCGAAAAACTTGGGACGGTTCTTGATTCCACTTTTTCCTTATTTTTGGTTCTCGGTTCTTTCAGTTCGGTTTCGGTTCGGGACGGTTCAAGTACCATGGACACCCCTAACAGCAAGTAGTGCAAAAAATGGGTCATGTTCGGAAAACCATATCTAATAATCGTAAGTCGTTAGAAGTCGTGATACCTATCGTTTTAAAGGTGATTGAGTCTACTTTCATTTAAAAATACTTTCAGGGTCAGGTTTGTAACGGAATTATATGAGTTTAATGATTAGTAACATTAAGTCTTTTCCAGTCATGCTATTTGCGCAAAAAATTTAGTCAAATTGGAATTGGATGTTGGAATTATATAACATGACATTCAATAACAAAACACAAAACATCAAAGCAAGTGCGGAAGCGATAGGAACATATAATGAATAATTAGTTAACTAAAGAATAAAGTATATGCACTTTACTTGATTCTAGCCGAACAAGAATCAAATCCACAACTAGCAATTAGGATGAACCCTAATTAGGGTTTATAGGATTATAAGAATTACCCTTACCATTTTGTAATTCAATCCAAGATAATAACAAAGTATGTTATTACTATGTTCTTGTACACACGCACTAAACCAAATTAAAGTAATGCTAGTTTTTATCAAACAAATAACTTGGTTTGTGGAAAAGTAATGGATCGACACCCACAAGGGTTGTACAATCGGTTTGGACAAGAAAACACAAAAACAATTTTAGGGTTTAGCAATGAGCACAAGAGATGGAAAACAAGACCCTATCCTTGTATATATACCCAACTAAACTTGGTGAACAAGTTGGCTCTTGTTTCCTTGTTTTTTGGTCGATCGGTTCATGGTATCCTTAGGGATTCCGGAACCTTCCCAATCTTTGCAATTAAGTCCTTTTCCAAATACCTTTAACACCCGTTAGTCCATTACATTAATTACTTAACGTCATAGTTAGTTATTTTGTTTAATAAATAAATAAATATAACATTTATATTTAATTATTAACTTTAAATTCTCATACGTAAAGTGTGCAATCCCATAGTCTCGAGTTCGATCCTAACACACGTCTATTAATTTATTGTCCATAAAACCAACAGCTCCCACTTGGACATATCTTAATAGAGTGATCACATCGGTTAGCGTCTAGCAACACTTTGATGCCTCTAGTACAACTCAAGCAAGGCTCCTGGAAAACCTTTTAATGATTTCTCATTATTATTATCCTTTTGTTTCTAATACCATGTTAAATAAAGATATGGAATTAAGTCATTCTTTATTCAACCATTTTGTTTCTCGTTATTAGTGATTGAGCAAGATTACCAAATCTTCCGAACATATTCGTGGAGAACTTTGGGCATGGCCATGCAAACATCTTGTCAACCCTACGAGGCCCAATAAAGATTAAACTCCAAATACATTTGAAGGAACAAATTCTATCTTGACTACGAGAATAACCCACGAACTTTGCAACACTTTAGGAAACAACCCTTATGACTACCGCCACGATAGCGTTAAGTTGTTCCACGTATGCACTACATTCATGACACTTATCCGGTATCTCAAGTCCGAGGATAACTATTCATAATTTACTTATAACAATATCCACAAAGTAAATTATGTAGTTGGATAAGTCCTATATTCAATTCATTGAATATCATCTGAAATTGGTATGCATTCTCATCAATATACTTTCAAGTACATTCTACCATATCTCTCAGATTTGTCTTAGTTTAATGATACTCCCATATCATTAATTGACAACGGACGATTTAGAATAAATAAATTTATTCACGGATTAAACATGTAAATATAGGATACAATATATTATAAAATCAAACATACCAAGTATTTGATTTATTATAACAATTGTTTAACATCCCTTATCCAAATACTAAATAGATCAATACATGAAAATTTCAGTTGATGAATTATGCCTCAAATAATGACAATCATACTTGTTGACAAAGCATAAATCAACCAACTTGATCTATCGTAATTTTGAGAATACTTATTTCAAGAATTCAATCAATGAAGTCCTTGTATGTGTGCATTCAACAATCCAAATAATAATTCATAAAGTGTGTGACATCCTCTATCATCAATTTATGACAATTTAAACTTTCAAACATTTTAAAGTTTAAAGTATTCTTATTCTTTTAATGTATAATGCAACTATGCTCTTATTAGCACAACTAGTTCACATGGCTATTAACAAGAATGAAATCCTACCACGACTAGTATTGAGTGTCATCTCAATCAAACCAGCATCATTGTATACAAACAACAATATGCTCATTAAAACTCCGTAAAATTTAATATCTTATTGTGTAATGTTTGATGTCTTCCAAACTTTCAAGTTTGAAGCTGATGACAATTTACAACTTTTGACATATTGTTCATCCATAGAATCTAGGAGCAATTCCAGGCTGAGGATGTAATTCTATTAGAATATACATTACACAAGTTATCTAATAACTTTTAATTAGATATCCATGTTTTCAAATCATCTATCATTCAAATGATACAACAATTTGAATACACTACATGATGTACATGATGAATCTACAGTCAAACTTAGAATTCATTCACGCTCTATCTTATTCAAAAGATATTTATCCATTTCCCAAATGATATATTATGTTTTATTAGAATCATTTATTTTATCGCACATGTTTATTAATAATAAACATATATTCCAAGGTTATATGTTTTAATTCTTAAATCTTACAAGTGAAGTATTATTCCAAATTAAGACTTAACATTTAGCTTACAAGGAATGTTACTTCCTATATGTTATACAACATATAAGATTTTAAAAACCTTAACATAATACTCCCACTAGCTTTCAGAATACTTAAAATTTATCTTATTTCAATTATAAATCAAAACTAAGATAATTAAATATAAGAATAATTTCATAGATGCATGCATTTATCCATTCATGAATTATTGCACTGTGACACTACTAAAGATTATATGAATTAAAAATCTTTCAATTACTTACCGTCCTCGCTCAAGTAATTCTTCAAGAAAGAGTTTTGATATTCCATTATCATATTTCATATTAATGAAAACAAGTATGACAATTATCATCTTTATATATTTAATGTGTCTAGAAAAGAATATTCAATCATAATTAATTGCTTAAGTATGATTAATAATCTCGTCATAAGACATGCATTAAATATGTGTACAATATTGTCCATATGATTTCTACATAGAAATTCAAACCACTAGGGTTTTTCATCTCTTTGAAGAAACTCATTTCCATTCTCTAGTCTAACTATTAAGATAAACCAAATTTCCAAAATTGATTATCTTTATGGACAGCATCTTTAACATTCATAGTATGAGTAATGTACCAAATTCAATATTTGGTAATCCATCATAATGATTATCAGGTTTACTATAATCTTGTAACTCATATTTATTCTCAGCATATAAATCAAATATCTGAGATATCCTTGCAGATCTATGAATGAAAATTCCATCATCTTGAGGTCTATCATTTATATGTCTAACCTCATCATGATATTTACTAGTGTGTTTTAGAGGATTATGTATCTTGTAATTTTATCTTTCAAGATAAAAAAACTCCCACTTGCCTTTTGTAATATATAGACTATCTATATATACTTAGCAATTAGAGCAAAACTACATTGTTCTATTTTTGGGACATTACAAATACACATTGATAATTTCTGACTTTACGTTGTTAATAACCTATTCATAAGTAGTTTAACAAATTTAGAATTTTCAATTTTAAAACTTAATGTGATTCATCACATTCCATAATGAAATGGTGTTTTATCAGTCTTCTAGGTTGGAGTCATATTGAGTATATTCAATCCATACTCAATTTTCTAACCTTGTTACTTTTTAAGAAAGAAGTTATGGTTATCTTGAATCAAATAAATCAAATAAAGTTTGATTCTCCTAACTGAACATACCATCAACTTGTGGTATTCATTAGAATTTAATATTGTAAGACAACCTAACAATATATAAGATAAACATATTCCTTTTGGCTTACCTATTTACCAACTAAGTCAACTTAATGGTATAATAGACTTCTCAAGCCAATTTCATGCTTTATAACACAAGTACTTTTAACCAAGTCACTTCATATCCATGTCTCATCAAGAAAACATAAACTGTTATAATCCCATTTAACGTTATAAATCATTGATCAACTCGGTGACTTCTTGTATATGTCTTAATTAAAAACATAACAAGTTAACGCCTTACTTTATTATAAGTCTTAAAAACTTTATGTTTATGTCTTTACAATGAATCATAAACATGTTTAACTAAAGTAATTATGAACACAACTCTTGGTTTCAATAGTAATTTCAAGTTATTTTATTTACTTCACAATAATGTAGGACTACATTATTTTTCATTTATGTCATTCAAAAAACCATAAATAAACAAATTGAAGTAGTATTAGATTACTTCATTTATTTATGCCATTCTAGTAATACATAAATATTTAATTTGAAGTAGTCTTATTTATCATTTTGACACATGTTCTAAATACTTGTCTAATTTAAAAACTGCAAATATGTCCATGCAAGGTCTGACTTCACATAGAGATTTACTTTGTTATTGCAATCTCGCCAAGTTCTGACATGACGTAAATTACAACACCAAGTGTTTCTTGAATTAGATATGTACAAGTTATATTAGAATGTTGGTCTCTTACCTTGCAGTCAAGAGAATCCTTTAAATCATATACTTATATGTTGTATCTAGCACACAATATAGATTTCTCCCACTTGTGCATGGAACAACATCATGTAGCTGATAAACAACACAACTTATGTTTGTTTATGTGACTAATATGATTGTGTCATTGATATTAGCATAACTTAGTAGATTTAGAACCACTTCATTGTCTAATAAGGAAACGTACATGACTATCCTTGAAAACATAAGTGTCTACAAGTGGAAAGTAATTATCTTAAGACATTCTAGAGATAATCTGGGTTACTACCAAGATGACAAAGCTTGTAACTCCCACTGAATTAGAGATCATTACATTAACTCCTTATTTAGTAATAAGAACAATACTCCCACTGGATTTGACAACATTGTAAGTGTTTCATTAACCTGTGAAAGAAAATAGCGCTCTATTTACTTCCCTACACTTTTGATAAAGTCCATACATAACAATTACTTATGTACTAAAAGAGTGTATTCTACTTTGTAGATGATGAACTATCCATCAATGCTATTAACTTGAAAAATTGGGCATGCAATTTCTTTCTTAATAGTTTTACTATTCTAACAATTGTAAGTAGTACTTTTAAATGGTCAAAATAAAACAACTAGATAAAATATGCTAGTTTGTCTTTTACCAATTATACAGTAATTAGTCTAGCTTCTAATTTAATAACTCAGAAATATGCAATTTTCTTAACTATTAAAAATTAATTACGAGTTATGTATTTAGAATTTAGACAATTCTAATTGTCCTATCATACCTTTCTTCATTCATGAAAAGGAATAGGATTTAATCTCACTCTTTTTTAGAAAAGAGGACTAGGTTTATTCTTTTAGTAAAGTTGACTCTACCAAAAAACCCTTACAGATGTAGATCAATTTACCAATATAGGAATAACCTTCGTTTACGATTTAATGTTGCATTAATACATTTAAAGAATTAGCAAAATTCAATTTTAGTATTTTCGATAATTAAACTTTTCAAGAAAATAAAATACCCAAGGTAATCTTATGCCATTGAGTCCAGGTATCACTTCCTACTCAACTTAAGTGTCTAACTTAAAGAACTGCAAATATGTCCATGTAAGGTCTGACTTTACATAGAGATTTACCTGTCCATCACAATCTCACCAAGTACTGTCATGACGTAAATTGCAACTTCAAGTGTTCCTTTTAATTAGATGGCATATATCTTAATTTATAAGGGTACTAATTTTGATTTTATGTGGTCAAATCAAATATGTACAAAGATGTCATACATTCATCTTGTAGCATAATTTTAATAAAAAACTTTTTATTACCAATTCATAAAGATCAAATTATCAAAGTTTTGATTGAGGTATTGGGTTCACCAATCAAGGAATTTAGTGTTAATTATCATCCATTATACTGTACTTTTGCATAAGTGTAAACACTTAGTGTTTCGGGTAATTACCACCGAGTGGCGCATGGAATTAAAACTAATTAAGCCTTAAGATGAGTTTGTACATTTATGGCTTACTTAGTAGCTCCACCGAACCGACGAGGGCGAGAGGACCGTAAGCGCAAAAGCATAACCTTAGACATCCTTTCGGCAGTGTTGCGCACTTCTTTATTAACCCTTTATAGTTCGTTCTAATGGGTGAGCCGTTCAACCATAGTACCAAAATCATCAATCAATTAAACTATTGAAAACTTAACTCTTCTAAAACAAATCAAATTTCACCATTGTTTAGTCCGTATTATTTTTCTATTCAAAATTACCCTTTGCTTAAAATTGTCGCACATAATAAACAAACAAGTAATACCAATAAAAAATAAACTACTAAAAAACAATGCGCACATAATAAACAATTTATACGTGTAAACAAGTAGCCACATGCAACTTATTCGATAAAACCCTATTAATAATCAATGTCTAGGTTAAATTAATGTATATATTAATTTAGGGCTTTTTCACTCTTCCAATTGAAAGTGAGCCACATACATCGATTTAATCGATTACGTAAACCCATAATTAATGATATACCAAATTGCACATAATTGATTCATTAATGTATATAATTGGAGTCTTCCCCAATTCAAGATTTATCGTAAATAAACATGTGATAAAAATATCTTAACAATTAAACAATATTCAAGAAACTATCCATGACAAACATGCATGTATTATCATACATATAACATAACAATTATTCAATGAGTCACAAGATCGCATACAATTCCATGTCACATAACACTTTATTCATGAATTTATCACGTAACAAATATATTAAATCTAGGTTTCGATATAGATAACATAACAATTAATATAAACCCTAAAAAAAATAAGGAAATCGACTAAAAAATTTTAGGGTTTCCACCCATAAAAGAAATTTCGATCCATAAAAGATTTTTAAAACCAAATTAGGGCAAAAGCCCTAACCCTAAAATTAGGGTTTATATAATCATAACCAAAACCCTAGAATAAATCATATCAAACACAATACAATATCCATTTTTTACGTGTTTAGTAATTAATTACTCATTAAAACCAAGCTCGTGATGCCACTGTTGGAATTATATAACATGACATTCAATAATAAAACACAAAACATCAAAGCAAGTGCGGAAGCGTATAGGAACATATAATGAATAATTAATTAACTAAAGAATAAAGTATGCGTACCTTACTTGATTCTAGCCGAACAAGAATCAAATCCACAAACTAGCAATTAGGATGAACCCTAATTAGGGTTTATAGGATTATAAGAATTACCCCTTACCGTTTTGTTATTCAATCCAAGATAATAACAAAAGTATGTTATTACTATGTTCTTGTACACACGTACTAAACCGAATTAAAGTAATGCTAGTTTTTATCAAACAAATAACTTGGTTTGTGGAAAAGTAATGGATCGACACCCACAAGGGTTGTACGATCGGTTTGGTCAAGAAAACACACAAAACAATTTTTAGGGTTTAGCAATGAACACAAGAGATGGAAAAACAAGACCACTATCCTTGTATATATACCCAACTAAACTTGCTGAACAAGTTGGCTCTTGTTTCCTTGTTTTCTTGGCCGATCGGTTCATGGTATCCCTTAGGGATTCCGGAACCTTCCCAATCTTTGCAATTAAGTCCTTTTCCAAATACCTTTAACACCCATTAGTCCATTACATTAATTACTTAACGTTCGTTAGTTATTTTGTTTAATAAATAAATAAATATAAAGTTTATATTTAATTATTAACTTTAAATTCTCATACGTAAAGTGTGCAATCTCATAGTCTCGAGTTCGATCCTAACACACGTCTATTAATTTATTGTCCATAAAACCAACATTGGACGTTTCATTAACACACGTATTATAGAAATATGTATTTGGATCTCAGTTGTGGACATTCTAAGTTTATAGCAGTGGATGATGAAGTTTATATTTTGTAGTTTATAAAATCTAAAGTGGTATATCACTATGAGCATGATAATGTCAATAGCATTAGATATGCTCTAGCACGCTACGACTTGCAGCAATATTTGATTTAACTACTCTTGTTGAACAATGAAAATTATGCCTTCTTTAGTTCTTGTATCTAAAATGTCTTCAATAGCAAGTAAAATTTGAGGAACTTTCAATATAAGACATTGCAACTTGCAAACCCATATTTGCTTAAATTCAATATTCAACAACTTCATTACTGTCTCATTCAATTTTTGATAGAAAATGAGTTCTTGTTTATCCATTCATATAACCCTTATTTATAATTGTTCTTTTAATTTAAGACAACTTTATTAGCATAACAAAAGTTAAGAATTGAAACTCATGATGATGAGAAACGATGATGAGAAACTATATTTTGGTGTGATATAGCTACGTTGCTATATATAATCATGCTCAAGTGATTGACTGTTTCATTTTGATCAAGAGTGTACGTCTTTCACTATCAAAGTGGAGTAATATATATCCAAATCTTTGGGCAAATTCATATTTTTCTTTCATTATAAAACGTAAACATAAACATAAGAATGACAAATTAACTATTGTTGATGCAAAAGTTGGACGTTCCTTGCTTGGAGCTCCGGATTCTACACCAATTGAGGATTGTTGCTTGGAACCTGCGCACTAAAAACAAAAGACACCGTTAGGCTTACCGTGGGATTGTTTCCCACGATTATCCTCCGGCGTGAGAGTAAGTAATCGGTTTTAGGGTTTAAGGAGAGTTAGGGTTTGTAAAATCGTCCCTTAAACGAGGGATGTGATTCCCCTTATATACGCACGGAATCCTTATTGGTTCCGTGTTCCTCAACCTTCGGCGTATCCCGCTTTTAACGGTTGAGAATGATTATCTTCTTGTTTAGAAGATATCCCGTATCTATTCCGTAAATAGATTCGTATATGGGCCTTCGTGGGCCTGAACGCTTGTCAGCGTAGCCCATCTCGCGCTGGGATGTATCCATATTAGGTCTTGGGGCGGGTTCGTAACCCGGATGTAGAGTATACGTCATCATGTCCCCCCAGTCTAGTATGCGCAGGTCGTGGCTGCGGATGCTAGACTAACAACCATAGGTACGGTAGAATATACCAAACGTATTAAAGAAGCCAAAGTAAATTGCGTTGAATACATTGTATCCGGCCTAAATAATAGAAAATGAGTGCCTCGGAAATCGGGGGAAAGTTACTGCCTGTGTGTCCCATCAAACAATCTCCACCACACAGTAATAAGGAGTGGAATCCACGTGTCAGCCATCGGGTGGAGGAAAAAGGTTATATAACTCCTATACTTCATTTTTACCGTCGTCACACAAAGTAAAAACAATCCGCCATTAACAAAGCTATCCATTTATCCAAGCTCTCTTACTGAAATACCGCCAAGGTAACCACGCCTGCGCGTTTGTGTTTGATTAGAATAACACCATGGTGAAAGAATTATCTGATTTTACATCCGACATAACGGAAGAAGAACTACAGTTCGCATCGATTACTATATACCAGTAGCGTACATCCGGAAGTTCCGTGCGAATGCCTCAATATTGGATTTCCCGATGGGAAAATTGGTGTATCTGCGATTTTTCAATTCGCAAATCGGTAGCATCCCCATATCACTATTTTTAAGTGATGTATTAAATTATTACCGCATTCACTGTCCCAACTGCCTTTGTATAGGTGCGGCAAAATTAATAAATTTCGAGGTGAATTGCCATTTATTGGCCATAAATCCGACCATCCATTTATTCCGGCATTTTACCACCACATGGTCAAATGGGTGGGTTTCATTCGCGAACGCCGGATCCCTCGGTGCTACGTAAAAGTTAGACGACTCCGGCGGAGAAGCGTTTTCGGATTGACAACACCGCTTTTCCATCCCAATTCGATTTTACGCTAAGGGACATTGCCAAGGATGAGCGCCCTCACTGGATCATATAATGTAGAGGATGCGAAACCATAAATGCTAACCGCATCCCTATAAGCTCCTACCCCAGGAATTCTTGGTGCATATAGGCTGAGTCACATTATTTCGGCAAATTGCAGGAAGTACCTATTTTCTTGGATGCCGATGATCGAGTGGGTGCTCATTCTTTCGCACTCGTTGAATTACATGTCCGTAAGTTATGAACTTGGTATATTTATTATTGTTATAAACTATATGTGTGTTTTTGTGGTGCGCGAAATGGATCCGCTCAGCTGGTGCACTTGGCAAAACCAACAGAGGTAAAGGTGGGGACCCGAGCTCTGAAAGAGGGAGAGGAACCCGTGTTAGCTACGGTAGCTGGTCGTACCGTAGCGATGGATCTAGGCGAGGCGGGTGAAAGTTCATCCGTAGCGCTACAGGCAACTCCTGTACAAAGCATGCCAAGTGGAATAGCACAAACACCACCCGTGCAACCAACGCCCATATCGGCAGAGCACGTGGAGGAGATGAAGAGGTCAAGAAAGCCACGAATTGGGCGAAGAGGAAGCGTCACGGTGATGGCGCCGCCACATCCGGAAGCGCCAGTCATTTTAGTGTGGAGTCATCATCCGGTGATGTAGCGTCGCGCCCCCATCACCGTCACCGCCATTCAGCGTAAGTAACCCCGAAAGTGTATCTATCAAAATTTTTGCACGACAACTCTGAATAACTGTGATTATCTCATCTTGTGTGTAGGATTGAACAATCTGTAGAGTCGCCCCCCCAAACAAGTCCAATGCGCACAGAATCATCTGGGCTAAAGGACCAAAGCGCGGAGCCTAATACCGCGGAGGAAGTACCCATGGATCTGCTTATTGATGACCTGGTTTCACTTGCAACTCAGATAAAAGTGAAGTATTCGGGTGATTCTAGCCAAAATGCGGAGAAAGACAAACGTATTGCCTCTCTTGAGGCTCAACTGGCTACTGCGAGGGATGAGGCAAAGACTCTTGGGGCGCATGCTACAAAACTAGCCGAGGAAAAGATGGCACTGATGTGTCAAATTAACCAAGAGCGCGCAGAGGCTGCGAGCTATAAGTCTACCTGTCTATGGGCTATAAAATACTTGGAAAATAGCAAAGATGCATTGACCACTCAGCTTGAAGACTTTGGTACTACGGTGAAAAATGCATTGGAGACACAGGAGGAGAAGTTGCGTAAACTCAGCATAGAATACGACGAGGAATTATATCCGCAACTTCTCTCCACCATAGCTGAGCGCAGATGGCTCATAAGCCATGGGCTCCGCTTAGCAGCATTGAGTGTCTTGGAGTCTCAAAGTGCGTGACTCCTTTGGGGATGTGGTGAAATGCGACCGGGCGTGGAAAGTCCGAGGCTATTGAAAAGCGCAAGAGGCGATCCGCTAAAGGTACCCGTGGAGCGGTGCCGAATTATGATGTAAAGGCGATGATAACTTAGTCGCGGCTATGGAAAAATGAAGGACTTGGAACTCCCAAGATCGTGGTGGAACGTGATCGGGACTATCCAATAAGCGTGATATTTGCGTCGACCTTAGCTCGGCATCGGGTGGAGAGGCATTCTGCAAATTGACTATTATCTGAGGCCCGATGCATCCCAACCGCGAGGTTCTGTTTTGCGCCCGTGGACATCCTGAATCCGTTTGTTATTGGCCGGAAGTCCCTTGAAACAAGTATTGGGCGCATGCGCGAGACTTCGGAAAGGAAAGGTATTAAGGGCAAGGCCGTAATGTGTGGTGTGGGTGGCGCGCCTCCCAAGGTCGGACGGAGTGCCAGTGAGTGTGGCCACCGTAGCACGTCGAGATCTTTGAGTTATTCAGGGAGCTCAATAGGATTGGGAAAATACTAACCGCGTGGGTAGTTCTTCCTTGAAAGCAGTCATAGCTTTTAGTTTACTATCTAGTGATGTTTGTAAGAAATAATTCGTAATAGATTTCCTTTTGTGATGTACACCTTTGTCGTATTTACCTATGCGTAAAAGAAATAGACGTTGTGTTTATCTAGGATGTACGCCTTTATACTGTGTATCTTTGCGTAAAGGAAGTATGCGTTGTTATTTGTATAGGCAAGTGTGAATAATACAAGGACGCCATAATCATGTATGAAGATCCAAAAATGTTAAGTATAATCATGTATATTATTGGTATGCGTCTTGTCAAATACCGTGAGGAATCAAGTGTCTTGGTTCCCGATTTGTTAGCGTGCACATGTGCATAGCTGCGCATCCGTCGTAGGGTGCGCACCAAGCTTATTCCAACGTCTTGTGAACAAGGTGTTTAACAAGGATACGTAATCCGTTGTCGATGGGTTTGCAACCCTCTTACTCGACAAGTTGTTTATTAGGTTAACTTATCCTTTTGACCGTCGTGGGTGTATATATTGCATGCACGCCATGTAGGCAAAAATATGAAAAAAGAAAAATGTTAAGACATATAGTATATGGAAGTAACAAATTAAATGGTGTTACGGAGTTAGCTAGAAACCGCAACGTTTTATTAATACTTGCAAGTGTTTATGAAAAAGAAAAAACATGATACTAAGAAAAGTAAAAAAAAAAACATAGTTATCTATCGGTACTTTAGTGAAATGCCTCAAAGATTCGTAAGCAGCCATAGCCCATCTTATAGGTAGCATCTTTTGAGATTGCGGATGTTCCATGTGCGCTGCGGCAGATTCACGACCATCCACGCCCGTAGCTTATGCACGCCACGGTTCTAGTGCTTGATGACCTCATGGGTCCTTCCCACTTCGGTCCAAGCTTACCCATGTCTTCCGCGTGGCTCGCATCATTAGCGCGATAGGCGAAGTCACCGGCACGAAGGAGACACCTCTTACCTTGCGTCATAGTATCCCTTCATTCTTGATTTCGATTTTTCTTCACGTATAGCGGTAGCTCACGTTTTCTTCTAGTAGATCCGTGTCAAGGCGGGTCTTCGTCATTAGTTGCTACATTAATCTCGGCGGTGCGGATAGTTGGCATACCAATTTTCATTTGGTATAACGTCGGTCCGTAGACTAGAGAGAGGGTGTTTCTGTCTTGGTTTTGATCGAGTGCGATGCGCCCACAAGACATGTGATAGTTCTTCACCCACCTCCCTTTGTGCTTTTCGGTGCGTGCCTTAATTCCTTCGCCTAAGCTTGATTTGCTCGTTCCACTAGGCCATTGGTTTGTGGGTGTTTAACGAGACAAAGTCTTTGTGTGATCTGTGACTTTTCACACCAGTCCACGAAAGGGTTGTCACAAAACATTTACCATTATCCGAGATGATTTCTCCGGAAGGCCAAAACGGCATACGATGTTATCCCACACTAAGCGCTTCACCGGTTGCGGTGATGGTGACCACCGCTTTGCTTCAATCCACTTGGTGAAGTAGTCTCGGCGACTATGAGAATTTTAATCCCCATTGCGGACGGGAAAGGGCTGCGATGTCAATACCCCATTTGTAGAATGGCGGGGTGATGTTATTGGCGTTAGCTCGTCTTTGTGGTTGGCGTGGGGCGGGTCTATGCACTTGGCAATCGAACACTTCCAGATTAAATCCGCGTCCGGTGCATGGTGGGCCGGTAATATCCCGATCGCATGGCGCGTGCTACAACGGATCGTGGTCTGAATGCATCTTGCATGAACCTTCATGGATTTCGCGAGACACATAATTTGCTGTAGAGGCCCACACAGTGAGCCATGGTTGCAAGAAGGAGCGTCGGTACAAAATGTTGTCTCGGACTTCAAATCATTGCGCCATGCGCCGTATCCTGCGACTTCTTTACATTCTGGGGTAACATTCCCTTATTTAGGAAGTCCATTATTGGTGTCATCCATGTAGGACCGTCTTCCTCTATGATTGTGGAGACTTCATCTCGAGATAGACTTGCTTTTCAAAGTTTCTACTAGAACACGCTTTGATAGGTGCAAAACTCGCCGAGGCAATCTTGCTCGGGCGTGCGCCTTGCGGTTTTCTCCTCTAGGGACTGTTTGATAGTGAACTGTCAAAACCTTTGATTAGCATCTTGGTTTTGGCGGTATTGGATCATGTTGTCCTCCTTAGCTACGTGCCCAACACGTGGTTAGCTACGAGGCGAGAGTCCACATTTGCTTCTAGGTTACGCACACCCATTCGAGCTGCGATGCGTAGTCCAGCAAGTAGAGCTTCATACTCTGCTTCGTTGTTTGTCGCTGTAAATTCAAAGCGCAGTGCATAGGTGAATTCCATACCTTCTGGATTGGTAAGGATAAGGCCAGCTCCTGAACCATCAATGCAAGAAGATCCATCTGTAAACAAGATCCATGGATCATGCTGTTTCGTCTTATTTGGTATGGGTGCCTCATTGGTGTCTGGCTTCTCAATTATGAAATCTGCCAGAATCTGTCCCTTAATTGCTGTGCGTGGTCGGTATGAGATATTGTGTTCACCCAGCAATACACTCCACTTCTGGAGTCGACCTGATGCATCTGGTTTAGAGATGACCTGTTTAATTGGTTGATCGGTAATGATCCGCTATCGGTGCGCTGAAATACCGCGTGGCCGTTTAGCGACAAACACCAATGCCGAACCAATTTTTCCATGGCCGTATAGTTCACCTCCGTCTTCTTTAGCGCTTTCTTCGATAAAGTAGATAGGAGTTTGCATGAATCCCTATCTGTTAGTAGTACCGCATCGTTGCTCCACCGTTCTTGGACAAATACATGATCAGTTCTTCCCCTGGTCGGGGTGCAACGAGTGTTGGGAGTGTTGCCAGATGTTGTTTAAGCTGAGTGAAGGCTTCCTCTGCCTCCGTAGTCCACTTAAAATCGCCCTTCTTTATGCACTTCTTGAGTGTTTTAAAAAGTGGTAACGATTTTTCTGCTGACTTGGATAGGAACCTGTTCAGGCCAGCCAACTTCCCGTTAAGAGATTGAACTTCCTTCAACGTGCGTGGTGAAGGAAGTTCGATGACTGATTTTGTCTTTTCTGGACATGGTTTTATGCCGTTAGGTTCAATCAGGTATCCCAGGAACATGCCCTCAGTAGCGCCAAATGTGCACTTTTTTGGATTCAGCTTCATGTTTATCTCTCGTAGAGTTTTGAACGTCTCCTCAATGTCGCGTATTAGCTCATCTTCAGTATGGCTCTTGATGACTAGATCATCGACATAGACTTCAATGTTGCGGCCCACCTGTTTTTTGAAAGCGTTGTCAACCAACCGCTGATAGGTGGCCCCCGCATTTTTTAAACCGAAGGGCATTTTGGTGTAACAGTAAACACCTTGGCCTGTGGAAGGCGTCTTTCTTCATCCTCTTTAGCCATCCGAATCGATGGTACCCTTGCACGCATCTAAAAACACTTGGTGGATACCCGCAGAGACTCTATTTTCCGCCTATTTCGGTAATGGGTACCCGATCCACGTAGGCACGCTTTGTTAAGATCCGTAAAGTCGACACACATTCGCCACTACAAGTCGCCTTTTTGACCATTCTTTGGATTTGAGAGCCGGTCGTGGTAATAGACTTCGCGATAATCCCGCATCTACCAACTTGTGTACTTGACCCGAGATTGCTTGCGCTCCTGGGCTTAGCCCGTTTCTTCGGGCGACAAAGTAGTATCCTTGTCGGATTCGCAGTTATGCTCTGTGATTGGTAGCGGTACTCGATCATGTGTTTGGCTCCCATGCAAAATGTCTAAGTTCTTTTGCGGGAGCGCACATACAGCTGATTTGCCAGTATCTGATAGTGATCCTCCAATGGCAATTTCCTGCTCTGGGTATTCTGGGTGGATTGCTACTTTCAGATGTGGAATTCTGGTAGTCCGCTGTGCTGGGGTTGGTGCGGTCTCGCATGCAATCGTGTTGCATTCTCGTTGTGGTATAGTGGCATTGTAAAGAGTAACAATACCACCTTCCACTGGGAACTTAAGCATCCCATGCGCTGTTGACGGCACTGCGCGCATAGCTGAAATTCCTGGTCTCCCAATAATGCCATTATATGGCGAGGGAGATTTAATCACCATAAATTCCATCCATGTCGTGGCGGGTGTTCTGCGTTTCCAATCTTTGACGGGTAATCTTATTTGTCCCATAGGCCATATCTTCTCCCACAGTAAAACCGGTCAACATTGTTCCAGCCGGGTTAGCGGTTACGTATTTCGGACGCGATCGCTTAAAGCGATGCTTTCGTACATGATGTCGTGAGGCTCCACCATCAACATACATGTGGTGGATATCGTGACCCCAGCTTATCTCTATAGTAAGTGGTTCCACCACGCGTTGTTCAGCGTTAAGGTGGGGAATGAAATTTCTTTTCCCCGCGAAAAATCCTGACTTACCTTCTGCTTTGTGACCCGCTGCCATGATTGTATCATGTAAATGGTGTCGGGCTTATCTTTAGGCGTTTCTTTCTTATTGCTACTCTTTTGCTTGTCCTTCCCTTCCTTGATATTCTTGACCAGATGGTCCAATCTACCCTCTTTGACCATTTTGTCAATGAGTTGACGCAATTGGACACATTCGTTAGTAGTGTGGCCCTTCTGCGCGTGGTAATCACAGTATCCACTGCCGACACGCCTCTCCTCTGGAGTGCGCATTTGTGGTGGTCTTGGGAAGTTAGCACCCTCAGTTGCGAGTATTTCCTTCGGTGATTTGGTAAGCGGGGTATATTTGTCATTGTCGCGTCCATTCCACTTGGTTGCGATAGTTCTATTCACGGTTGTTATTCCGGATGCGTGGATTGTCTCCCGTGTTGTTCCTGTGACCGTAATTGGAGTAGCTTCTCTTGCTATCACGCGGCGGCTTCTCCTTGTCTGAAGGACCGTATACGCTCATAACCTCATCGAAGGATTGGGGAATCACGTCATTTAACCTTTAATAAGTTCGGGGTTGTTGATTCCATTCATGAACCACGAGATTTTAAATGCCGGGACATGCTTTTACTTGCATGCACTCATCCTTGAAGCGCTCCATGAAAGCGTTTGTGGACTCCCTGGCGCTTGTTTGACTCTAGCAAGTTCAATGGGGTTTTAGCGCACTTTTTCGTTGAGTAAAATTTAGGCGGAATGCCTTCCTCAATTCTTCAAAGCCATTGATGCTTCTACGTGGAAGCTTGTTGAACCAGTTCGCGCATTCCCCACTGTGAGTGGAATTGAACATGTGGCACCATCAAAGTTGTGGCCAATTTTCAATGGTTGTGCTGATTCAAAAATTTTAGGTGATCATCGGGATCACTGCTCCATCATAGGTTTTAACATTAGTAGGCATCGCCTCTTTTGTTCTCCGAAAAATCAACGTCACGTCTAGTGAACGCATCTACCTTCCGGGGCGCCATGGGAGAGACATATCCTCCTCTTCTTGGTCACGGTTTTCTTCCGGATTTCCAATGTCGGTCTCACTGTCCTCACTTGTTCGAGGAATTACTGAGGATAGTTCCTCTCCCTTGGCGTTCGCGGTTATCCTCGAATCGTGCTTGGGGGCTCTCACTGGGGAATATCGCTCCCCAATCTATCTTGTACTCTGCGACCACCGAGTCTAGTATGGACATTGGTGCGCTTCTCATCTTCCTCACTTTCGGTCATGGGTGAGTCGACGCGTATTATCTTCCTCAACTCTCCTCCCGATTCTATTGAACACTGGGGTCGGCGATTACCCTTCCCGTCTCTCCTTGACGACGCGTTGGGGATATCTCAAACTCGGGCCCAAAGTCTAGTCGAGCATGCATGCTTCGACTTGGTCTTTCTTTGCTTCCTCTTGCATGAGGACGGCTTAGGGCTTCGTAATTTTGAGACAAAATTACTTGGCTCTAGTGAACGACTCCCTCTAGAGCAGGGGTATCTGTTTACAAACACGCCTCTCTGTCGGGTGCGTGGGTGCTTTGTGAAGTTAGCTTCTAGCACCGATTGGAGTGGAGTAAAAGGAGTCTTGTGCGGGTCTCTGGTCTTGGTGGTAGTCGTTGTTGTGGGTTGTCCCGAGAGTGGTTCCACGGAGGAAGGCGAATCTGGCTGATCCTCGATTCTTAGCAGTGGTTGTTCCGAGTTACGCTTGGGGTTGCCATTGTCACCTTCTTTCAGGTAAAATCGCTGCGATCGCTTCGTCATCCTAGTTCTTGGTTCTTAGTGAATGGTCCCACGGATGGCGCCACTTGTTGATGCAAAAGTTGGACGTTCCTTGCTTGGAGCTCCGGATTCTACACCAATTGAGGATTGTTGCTTGGAACTGCGCACTAAAACAAAAGACACCGTTAGGCTTACCGTGGGATTGTTTCACGATTATCCTCCGCGTGAGGTAAGTAATCGGTTTAGGGTTTAAGGAGAGTTAGGGTTTGTAAAATCGTCCCTTAAACGAGGGATGTGATTCCCATATACGCACGGAATCCTTATTGGTTCCGTGTTCCTCAACCTTCGGCGTATCCCGCTTTTAACGGTTGAGAATGATTATCTTCTTGTTTAGAAGATATCCCGTATCTATTCCGCAAATAGATTCGTATATGGGCCTTCGTGGGCCTGAACGCTTGTCAGCGTAGCCCATCTCGCGCTGGGCTGTATCCATATTAGGTCTTGGGGCGGGTTCGTAACCCGGATGTAGAGTATACGTCATCAACTATGATTACGACATATCGATCTCTATAATCAATCTATGTATTTTAGTCCACGCAAATATTAGCTTATATAATTAACTTTCTTTTCTAAGCATGGATTAAGCTATATATAGAGCAACATACTATCCTTCATGTTATATTATCATACATGTACTTGTTTTCATTCCTTACATGCTACAAACACTCAGATTATGTTTTGATATCATACTTATTGCTTAGATGTCCAGGGTATTTTGATAATTCTAAAGGTGTTGACACGTCAACAATAAGTATGATATCGAAACGTAATCTGAAAGTTTGTAACGTATAGTAATAAAACATGAAAAGGTAAGCTATTCGATCTATAGTTTAAACTTTTCGAAATATATGTTGTTCAAATCTGATGTTCAAGTTTCAAGCACGACCGAATGAACCTAGTTTAGAACTTTAGATCCCCTTTTTCATGATTCTCGTCATACTTTAAGTTAAAACAGGCCAAGTTGCAAGACGGTATAACACTATACACGGAAAAAATCCCAACATTTGAAGTCTATTACAGTATGAATTGAGTTTATACCAAAAAAAATAATTTCTAGAGGATACATTTCATATATAACGAACATATACCAATGTCAATGTTGATTGAGTCCAATTCATAACCACTTAGTTCAAGAAACTAACACCACAAGTTCATGTCGATCATCATAGTCTCGATCGAATTCCAAAACTCTTTAGTTGAAATGAAGCTAGGTGTGTAGTACCATTTGGGACCGTGAACGGTTAGTTATGTTGAGTTTATGATATATAAAATACAATAAAACATAAAGACATCAAGAGTACACAGCGGAAGACTTAAGATCATAACAAATAAATTAATTAACTGAAAGTATGCGTAACGTACCTCTTGCGAATGTCAGGTCTCTAGAGCAAACCAAAACAACCCTCGAGCAAAGCAAACCAAAGAAGTACTTATTGGTGTAAGAATAATGTCTTACAACCACGTTCTTGTACACACGCACTATTAGCGATTCGATCACGAATGCTAATTCTTGATCACAATAGAATAACCAAACACCTTTGTTATGTTAAGGTCACTCGTAAATCCTTACAATGGGGATTCACTCGTCGACCAAGAATAAGAGGGAAGAAAAGAAGAAGTTTGGCCTTCTAATGAAATCAAGTGTACCAAAGGATGAATACATGGGGATGTATTTATAGCCTTATGGTAGATGTCATGTTTACTATGGTTTCCGATGTGGGATTCCATAGTTTCGGCCAAAAACAAGCCCAAAAGAAGGTTCCTAAAACCGTCTCTTGGCTTGTTTACTTTTCTTCATATCCCGTTGACATTTAACGACCAATAGTCACTTTCGATAAGTGCTTATCGCTCGTTTAGTCGTTTATTGTGAATTTAATAATTAAACATAATATTTTATATTAATTATTTAAACATCGAGTCTCATACGTAAAGTGTGCAATCCCGTGGTCACGAGTTCGAATCCGGACATTTACGTACTTGTAAATATATACATTTTCCAACAAGTTAATGGTACTATTCCTTCTATCGAAGTTTGGATAATGTGTGAAAATGCAAGAACTAAAATATGGCCATGAATCAAACTCAAAATAGTAGTATATATAACAACACGAAACAACAAAATACATCACAAATCTTGATGAGAAGATGAAGCACTTGTTTTTCCAGTAAGTCGTTGGACTGTGGTCATGAACTCATGAGGAAGCACATGAACGACCTCTGGTGACTTCAAATAAACTATTACCGGGGATTTAACATGCTTGTGACTTTGATTCTTGGAGATCTTGGATGAGTTCTTGTTTATCATCAGAGGTGTAGGCTTCGGACCATGCAACGTGGTGGCAGTGATGCTGGTACTAGTACTCGTGGTGGTCATGATGTACGTGTTCAATTCGATGTTTATCAATCTCAAAATATTATCCTGAATCTGTAATAAAATCATATCAGTGAGCATGTATTTATATGATATGTACTTATGAGGAGCAAAGGGATTGAAGAGGCCAATAATACAATTATAACTTGGTCATCTTTGAATAAGTCTTTACATTGTGTATAATAAATTATTTGGCAAGATGAAAAACCGGCTAGGTAACTTGGTTAGTTCACCCATATACTATATTTTCCTTCGTGAAGGTTATATGGGTATGACTTGATCACCAATGTCAACCTAGCTTGCAATGGCGGATCAAAAAATTTAGAAAGAGTGTGGCACAAAATAAAATAAAAAACCCTAAAAAATTATAATTAAAACTAAAACTTGAACACATAAAGTGATCACAAAGAAGCTGATTAACAAAGTTGCCTTGTTACATTGCAATGAAAAAGAGCCCAAATAGCACAAAATTTAAATGGGCGTTACACAAATTAAAAGCAAACAAATTTTTTGAAATTTTTTAATCTACGTAGTCTAAAATCGGGTAACTGAGTCCGCCTTTGCTTGCAGTAAATTAAATGAGAGTGTTTATATGTTGACACTACATATTTGTGTCTGCTAAATTAAGTTGGCATATACATCCTGTACCGCTCTTAGCCATATTGCGATAATATGTCATAATTGTATTTTGTTGCAGATAGATCGTAGTTTTGGTTATGATATATATATAACAGGTCAAATACAAATAAGTCCTCCAAAACGTACAATGGATCTAAATCAGTGAAACTTCTTATTAACATATTTTTCGATCGCAAAACTAACCACCACCGAGTTGCCCTAGTGGTTAAGCATCATAATGCTCATACAAGGGTCATCAGGTTTAAACCACACCGGGTACATAGCTTGAGGTGATGAAGGAAAAAAAATGAAAAATCGCCGGTGATAAATGTAAGGTTAATGATTTTTAACTTGTCTTACCAAACATTTTGGCACATTTGTGTTTCATTAATTACCGTATTACATTAACTAAGTGAATGTCAATTATCAGTTGTTAATTCACTGCTATCGTAATTAAAAGTGACTTTTGTAATAAAATTGCATGCGTGAGTGATATGATAAGAATAATATATTAGTACCAGGTAATGGCGTATCTGACTTGGTCAAAAAAGTACAAAGCCTTCGAACCCCAACTCTCTAACCGAACCATCGTGATCACCGTTTGACTTGGTATTGCTAACCAATTCAAACCGGGTCCAAGTTCCATAATGCAACTTTTACACAGTTCTTGGAGCCAATTCTTACCCAAATACTTTATGTGAAATTATACATTTTCTTGTGTCGTAGTGTTAGGAACAAAGCAAGTCAAGATTGACCTCAGCCTCGGAGTTATCTCTACTACATATAAAAAATGTATAATTACGCTTAAACTTTCAAAATGAGAAAAATATAATTATTAATATAACCTCGATCTCAATTAGTATTATGTATTGATTTGTTTTACATAATCTTATATAATCTCATTTACTGTATTGATTGAATGTTTTTAATTACTATCAACAAGCATTTTTCAAAGATTTGAATTTTAAAGCTTAATGCTCTAGACCTTTTCACAACCATCATGATCACCGTATATACGCTATTTAAAAGACCTGCGAATTCGCGGATTTTTTAAAGAATAATAGAAAAATAATTTGCATATACTCCACAAAAAGCTGTATGAAAGAAACATCTGAGTATATATAGGTGGTTCGGAAACAAAAGTGTTCACAAATAAAACATATGTATAATCCAACAAAATGTCAAATAAGTAAAAGACTTGTTGATAAACTTGTCAATTACTTGAGCTGGAAATTATTAAGCATTTTTCGAAGAATTGAATTTTAAAGCTTAATGCTCTAGACCCTTTCACAACCATCACAATCACCGTATATAATACATTCATATTTTATCAATTTTTTTATGTGGTTTGTAAAAATAGAAAATGACTGACCTAGTTAAGATTGATGTTATTGTTTCTAACCAAGATGAAAATCTACGAGGATTTTGATTATTGAACGCTATTTTTTGCTATATGTAGTAAAGATAAACGTTACACGAAACAGTTAACCATGACATCACAACCATAATTATTTGCCGTTAGAGATTCCCGTCGCTATGCACTGGTACCTCTAATTATTTATAATGAGAAATATTCAAGTATGACTGTATATTTGACAAGCTAAGATTAATAGAAAAAACTTTGCAAAATATATAAACATGTTCTATACTCAGATAGCTTGAAATGTCAATAAGAAAACATTTTCACTGGGATTTAGCTAGACTATAAAATAGCGAAGTGTAGAACACTAGAAGAGGGGGGGGGGAGGGTTGAATAGTTTTGCCGATTAAAACTTCGTTTTAAAGTATTTAGATCGACTTATGTCAATTCATTTAGATCGTGTGTTGGATATTGATAGATGGACATATAAATAAGTAATGCAAGAGATAAAGAGTAAAGGAATACAAAACCACAACACGAGTATTTATAGTGGTTCGGCTACAAAGACATCTTCCTTGCCCTACTCCACTCCCTGAGTACCCAACTCGAGAGTTTCTAAGCACTACACAACACAGCTCCTTAATGTGGCGGAGAAGCCTTCACAACGTCGCATACACTTTATCCGGTACAAGGCTAGACGCCGAGTTCTTCCACGAGGTAGAACCAAACCTATCACAACGTTGCCTACACTTTATCCGGTACAGGAGTTCCATTACAAAAGAGGAACTACTACCCAACACTACTACCCAACACAGCTACCCGAAGGAGACACACTCCTTTTTACAATACTAGAAAGGATATCAATATCCTTTAACCCAAACTACACAACTTGTACATCGACGCACCATATCGAATGTACACTTTCGGCATCATACACCAATGCCTTCAACACGACACACTATGGAGGGAGAGAAGAACTATCAACAAGATGAACTTCAGTGGTCTTGATGATGACGAAGCTTAGCAACTCATGACCTTGAGCTTGCACGTCTTCAAGAGGTTGTGATGTCGCCTTTAAGAGGAATCTAGAGAATCACACAAAGATAAAACTACATAGAATGATCATTTGGATATGTGGTCAGAGAAGTTAGAACATAGAAAGAAAGTATGTCTGAAAGGGGTTTTTTTTTTTTAGAAAGAGAGAAATGACTCACTATTTATAGGCAAAACAAGCCTCTTTGTTCCACCTGTTCCGGTGGATCCTCACCCAGGGATCCGTCGCCGGGTCGACTTAGTCCGTTTTGGGTTGCAAACCAGGTTATGGGTTACGGACCATAGGTCATGGACTTTGGATCATGGATACCCAACAAGATACAATGTACCTAGTCAATGGGTTATGAATCTTGGGTCATGAGTCATGGACTTTGGGTCATGGATCATGGATAATATCCAACATGACTTCATGCATGATGTCATGCAATGGGTCATGGGTTATGGATTATGCTCCATGGGTATGGGTTATGGACTTTGGTTCTTACCCAACAAGATTTATTGTATCTAGTCAATGAATCATGGGTCTTGAGTCATGGATTATGGACTTTGATTTTTACCCATTATTTACCCATTTAAAACATATACAAAGTACATATAGATTTTTATAAAATGTAAGTAAACAATATTTCTTGTAAGTATTTTATAAAAATGGCTTTGGTTTTATATAACTTATTAACTAAACATGTTTTGATGGTTTTAATATGTTTAGTAAAAGTGTGTTAGTGAACTATTGGCTCAAAGCTTTTACGTATTTTATTTATTTCGTTAAAATGATTTTACGTTTGTTATCGATAAAACATTAGGAGATCGTAAAATATAAATAAGCGTTTTTATGGTTTACTTGTATTAACAATCTCCCTATTTCTATTGATGACAAAATATAAGATTATTTTAAGAAAAAAATAAAATTCGTAAAAATTTGAATTGGAGTTTTTACTCTCTTCTCCCTTTTTTTTTTGAAACGAAAAGAGCGTCGAAAAGAAACTAACACATAGTATAAAAGGTTTTGAGAAAACTTGTGGAAAGTAAAAAAAACGAGAAAGAGTTAGAGAAAGCAATGTAAATAGAAGTAGTAAGGTAAGAAAGAGGGTATCGTCTTAGCTCCCCATTGACGGATGCTTCCCTTTGGTGAGGGCGTCAAGTAATTAGGAAGAGTAAACGAGTGTATTGCAATTATTTTGCAATGTTTTTAACTTTGACGAAATTCTCCCCCTTGACGAGTGCTCTCTTTTGATGAGGGCGTCAAGTAGTTAGGAAGGCTAAGTGAATGTATTGCAAGTGTTTTGCAATGCTTTGATTTGATGAAAAGCTCCCCCTTGCTGAGGGCGTCAAAGTTTTCATGTGTATTTTGAAAATCTACAAAACAAATGTTAGAAAACAAGTATATGGTGCATTGTTTCCTGCAAATGAGCTTCAAGTTAGCTCAAAAATAGTATTGTGTCCATCGGTTCTGCCGGATCCTTCATGTGAGGGATCTGTCCAAGCAAAAAGTTGGGAACCGTGTACCTACAACTTAGTGGCAGCAATGTAGATATAAATAGTGACGTAAACGTCCAAATGAGTTATGTATTGTTGCACCAAACATGTTTACATAACTATATAACATAGAAACATGTAGTTTCATTTAATAAAAACAAGAGAAATGTTACACATATCTCTAAAACTAAGAAAATGATGCAAACATGTATTAAAGAAAAGTTCCTAATAATCTAAGTTGCGCCTAAGACTAGAGGAAACACCACTTTGTGCTTGAATTCCTATGCTTAGGGACGATTAGATTTGTTGACTTCATCAAAACGTTCAAGAAGGTGATAGATTATGAAACGCAATTCATCACGTACTTCATGGACTAACCCTTGAACATGTTGACAATGAAAGCAATCATTGTCATGACTAGGAAATGGTGGTGGTAAGAGTAGAGCGGTTTGAGGATGTAAGTTTGATGAGGAAGGTGGAGGTTCCACAAAGGATGGAGGGATTTGTAGAGGTAAGTTTGATGAAGTAAGGGGTGGTTCAACTAAGGATGAAGGTGGTGATATATGTGTTGGTGGTGGAGGTAAAGAAATATCTACTTCCATATGGTCCGGTTGTTGAGATTGGTGATTCCTCATAATCCAAAATGGACCATTTGAGGGTGAAGGAGAGTAGGACACGAGTGCTAGTGAAGTTCTAACACCGAAGTTTTGGTGAGAAGGTTGTTGTGGTACCATTTTCTCAATTGATGAGAATGTGGGCAATGGTGGTGGATGAGAAGGCCTAGGTGGCAAGTCTTCTAGGAAGTAAAGGTTTAGAGATGAAAGAGGTGTGGTAAAGGAGAGGGCTATAGGTTCTAGAGGTGAAAGTTTAGGTGCTTTAGTGGAGATAGGGGTGTTTGGTTTAGGAGGTATGGTAGTGTTTGGCAAAGGTTGTTTTGTGGGAACAAGTCTTTTGGGAGTTGGTTTGATTGGTGGAGTTGGTTGGGAAGGAACTCTAGTGTTTGAAGCTTTGATGGGTGATGAATCGGTTGAGGAGATTTTGTGAACAACATGAGCAATTTTCTTGGGTGGTCCTTTGGTTGATGAGTTTGCACTAGGTGAATTTCTCATTGTGAAATGGTAGAAGTGAGAGATGTAGAAGGAAGTTTTAGCTACTAAGAATGAGTGTTTGAGTGATGGTTTGTAAGTGCAAACACAAGTGGTTTATAAAGGAAGAAATTAGGCAAGTGAATTAAAGCCTAAACCACTAAAATTCTTCTAATTGCAATGATTTGCATGCACAAGAGTCAACTACAGTGTTGTTCTGATCTAGAGAGTCATTTAAGATAATGTAGAGTGTTTAGATTAACAAAGAGGGTTTTAAATGATTATATCAAGTGAGATTAGGTATTATGTGCAGTCGGTTCTCACGGATCCCTCCCTTGAGGGATCATGCTAGCTTTAAGCCAGGGATCCGTCTCTCAGAAGCCAAGAGAAAGAGTGATTGAGTTCTAGCAAGGTCTAGCACCTATATATCTTGAGTGATTTACTCTACTGAGTTATCTTAAATGGTATAATACTTAAATGATCAAGCCTAATGAGTGAGGATAGCCAATGATGACTTTTATGGAAGGAAATGGAGTTTTTATGAACACCAATGAGTGATCAAAAATGACACTAAGAGTTTTGAGGATGGAAAATGTTTATAGAAACCAGATTGTGATTAAATAAAAATTTAGAAAATTCTTTAAAAATCAAAAGAAATAAAAAATTAGTTTTTAGAGCATTTTAAGGTAAAGATGACTAAAATCAATTTGCTAAAATTGAAAGAAATATCAAACTAGGTGTTTTGAGATGAGAGAAACATTGTGTAAACATTGGAGCGGAAAGATGGTGAGTTTTGAAGTAATGATAAATCAAAAACACCTTGAGTGTGATCCTAAGTCATCCATGAGTGAGTGTGAGATCAACTGAGCCTAAGGAAAGTTTAAGTGATCATAATGTAGCATGTTTAACTAGTCCAATAAGGTCTGAAAGATTGGATTGATGCAAGGAAGCTAAAAAGGAACTTTTGTCCATCCGGATCCCACAGATCCTTCACTTGAAAGATCCGGCTAGTTATAGCCCAGGGATCCGGCATCTGAGACAGATTCCTTTAATAGTAAGATTGCAAAATTTTGTACCAAGTATCGAATTTTGAAACTAATGATCTGTACCAAGCATATATGCATATAAGTAAAACATAGTAAGTATAGCATATAGAGACAACATGTGATCAAGTATATAGGAAAGTGATCAACGAATAACTATTTCATAGACATGATCAAGTTACAATGGTGAATTAAGAGAAATCTAAGCATTGATTTTCTAAGGAGTAGGAAATATTTTATTCATAAGCTAACTTTTATTATTCGTTGTTTTCGTTTGATAGATCGCCAAGTGGGTCTTAAGCAGTTTATGATTCAAGAATGAAGAATGAAGTAATGAGACATGCATTTAGAGGTTTCATCATTTTATTCACAAGTAAATATTGAGGGCTTTGAAATTGTGGATGATAGTACATGATATGATGATAGAGGCGTGTCAGGAACATCCCATAAGGTATTAGTTTGCTCTTGTTGCCTTGGAGGTTTACAATTTGTCTTGCGAAGAAATAGGCAAGATTGTATGGTTGTTGAGTTAAGAGACAGTAAATCATGTGAGCGCAACATGCGGAAAGTATATCATGATTTCTTGTAAGACTCCAAACATTTTCATGTAGGATGCTGCGAGAGGTTTTAGATCATCCCGGAGTTCATGTGTATGAATTATGTTTGGATTTGAGTAGTTGGAACGTTGAGGAGTGCATAGAAAGCGAGTTATTTCTTAAGGAGAGGGTATGTATGAACAATATGGACTGTTTTCTTCACGGTAGTTGAAGAGAGAATCAAGGGACCAATCTTCAGTGAAAGCACATTGTCCATAATTTAGAATTCGGTAGTTGAAGAGAAAATCAAGAGACCAATCTTCATTGGAAGATTTGAAAAGTGGGATTTGTTGGTGAGGGGTTTGACGTTCGAAAGAACTTTTATGAGGAAAGAGGAATTTTTGAGATTTGTGTTTTGTTTTATTTGTGTTTAGAAGGAATAGATTTTTAGATATTAGGTTTAGAAAACACATATTGATACACCTAGGTTTAGACGGACGATGACACGTAGACACGAAGTCTTCTAAAGAAACAACGCATATCATATAAATATGTTTAGATATTTATATGAAAGAAAAAAATAAACACATAATTTCCCATTTAGTGACATGCAAGCATACACATGTTTTACTAATATTACTTAGAGATAAATCTTATGAAAGTCATACCTCTATTGCAATTTGAGTGTCCTTTTTTACGAGTTTTAACAATGGACAACTCCGGGTTCTTCGAGATCTACTTGGTAATAGGTTTGGACAACTTTTTTGGGATTAACTAAACAAAACAAAATGACAAGTAAGGTTAGTGCATTTTGTAAGACAAAATAAGATATAAGAAAAGAAAAAATGGGTGTTACCATCTAATCAACATAAAAAAAAAAAAAAAATCTTGAAACATAGTTTTGGTTTTAAGAAATATTCTTCTTTGTATTTTTCAAACATACACGGATCATATCAAGTTTTTAAGGTACAATATACTCTAAGAAACTTGGTAAAGAAGATCTGATGCCAATTGTAGAAAACTATAAGGGGGTTGAATAGTTTTGCCGATTAAAACTTCGTTTTAAAGTATTTAGATCGACTTATGTCAATCCATTTAAATCGTGTGTTGGATATTGATAGATGGACATATAATGAAGTAATGCAAAAGATAAAGAGTAAAGGAACACAAAACCACAACACAAGTATTTATAGTGGTTCGACTACAAGGACACCTTCCTTGCCCTACTCCACTCCCCGAGTACCCAACTCGAGAGTTTTTAAGCACTACACAACACAAGCTCCTTAATGTGGCGGGGAAGCCTTCACAACGTTGCCTACACTGTATCCGGTACAAGGCTAGACATCGAGTTCTTCCACGAGGTAGAACCAAACCTATCACAACGTTGCCTACACTTTATCCGGTACAAGGATAAATACCTAATTCCATTACAAAGGAGGAACTACTACTCAACACTACTGCCCAACACAATACCCAAAGGAGACACACTCTTTTTTACAATATTAGAAAGGATATCAATATCCTTTAACCCAAACTACACAACTTGTACATCGACGCACCATATCGAATGTACACTTTCGGCATCATACACCAATGCCTTCAACACGACACACTATGGAGGGACAGAAGAACTATCTAAAAAGATGTACTTCGGTGGTCTTGATGATGACGAAGCTTAGCAGCTCATGACCTTGAGCTTGCACGTCTTCAAGAGGTTGTGATGTCACCTTTAAGAGGAACCTAAAGAATCACACAAAGATAAAACTACATAGAATGATCATTTGAATATGTGGTTAGAGAGGTTAGAACATAGAGAGAAAGTATGTCTGAAAGGGTTTTTTTGAGTAAGAGAGAAATGACTAACTATTTATAGGCAAAACAAGCCTACTTTTCCACAGTTCCGGCGGATCCCTCACCTAAGGGATCCGGCCAGTGCAATTCCAGGGATCCGGCTGTGGGTTCGGCTTAGTCCGGATTTTGGGTTGCAAACCGGGTTATGGGTTATGGACCATAGGTCATGGACTTTGGATCATGGATACCCAACAAGATAAAATGTACCTAGTCAATGGGTTATAGATCTTGGGTCATGGGTCATGGACTTTGGGTCATGGATCATGGATAATATCCAACATGACTTTATGCATGATGTCATGGGTTATGAATCATGCTCCATGGGTATGGGTTATGGAATTTGGTTCTTACCCAACAATAGTCAATGGATCATGGGTTTTGGGTTATGGGTTATGAACTTTGATTTTTACCCATTATTTACCCATTTACAACATATACAAAGTACATATACATTTTTAAGTAAACAATATTTCTTGCAAGTGTTTTATAAAAATGCCTTTGGTTTTATATAACTTATTAACTAAACATATTTTGATGGTTTTAATATATTTAGTAAAAGTGTGTTAGTGAACTATTGGCTCAAAGCTTTTACATATTATAAATTTTACTAATTGAGGAGCGAAACGACGTCGTTCGCTACAGTAAAAACCCGATCTTGACCCGGTTTCATGTGAGTGTATGCACAGTGTTTGTCCCTTTTTTTGTCGTTTTGAATGTTGGAAAAAGGTCATGTTTGTCGTTTCGGGTAACAAGCAACCCGATATAAGATCTAACCGCCTCAAAGTATAGCAAAATAAAATATAAAACACAGGTAACCGAACCTTCATGAACACTACTGTTCTGACAAAAGATCTGCTGCATTCATCTCCTTTCAACTACCAAACGCAATAACTGTAAGGTACATCAAATACTAGATATAATATACTCATACTCTTATCTTTCTTTGTCTTAATTGCATGTATCAGATGTACTGTAGCTCTTCCAAACATTGAATGCATAATCTAATAAATTAGGTGTAATATGATATGGTATTTAAGTAGAAAGATGTTGCAAATGCTATATAAGAAACGTTATATGAAAGAAACTGATACTCTAACCTTTATACTTTATTTGTTTAAGTTTTTTTTATCTGCATATGAAACTAACAAAACCCCTTACTCATACACTGTGTATACCTAAATGTATAGCAACCTGTTGTTTGTTAGATACAATGAAAACAAAAAGAAAATTAGCAGATGACAATAAGCCTAAATTTAAGCAAACCGGTAATACCAATATAGATGATGTTAATGCTGGCAGCCATGATACTGAAGCCATACGTGTTATGCCTCCTAATAATAGCAAAAAGATATGTATGCATAACAACTATATGGAAAATAGTTTAGAAAATAGAAAACAACATACCCGACTACCTAATCATTTAGTTACCGAAACCTTGAAACCAAACAATGCGTCACATGACAATATCCTTGAGTCGTCTACACCTGTAACCATTACACCAAAAAACGTAAACAATCCAGAGCTACAAGAAAGAGTGAACAACCCTTATGAAACAACGAAAAGGAAAGGGATTTTTTTTAGGCCTGTTATGGCAAATGAAAAAAAAGGTTCCATCTACTTTACAACTTCCATGAACGCAAAGATACCAGTAACAAATACCGTCCAACAATTTACAGCGGACATGAGAATAATTGCCAAAGCAACAACAATCTGACATTGGCGAAACAAAATTGTGAGTATCATTATGTCAACTTTATTCTCACATTTTCTATTATCATTTATTATTCTATGACATATATGCTTATAAAGTATGCATATTTCTATTGCGACTACCGCTATTCAAAACATAGGTCAGACGCATGAAACAACACAAAATGATATGATAACAGACGATGGACTTAAAAGTAAGTATTATACTTATTATGAACCCTTATAGTACAATGATGGAGTATATAAATTTGGAAGCGATATTTTAATATGTGTAAATTATAGGCTCAAATACTAAACCGTTCGTTAATAATACTGCGGAAAAACTCATTCAAAACAATGTTTGGGAACATAAAAAACGCAAAGGTCAGTTATACCACTATTTCTATCTAACGCTGTACATTTTATAGTTTATTTATTCTATGAATATATAAACTTATTTGAAACTCATGGTGCAGGGAAACAAAAGACTACCATTAACAGAAAGCAATTGTGTCCGGAAAACTATGATGAGATATACCAGCAGTCTAAAAGTAAGTTTTAAACTCAATATGTATAAATAGATTTAAAATGTTTACTCAACCTTCCTTTAAGTGCTACAATGTTTTTATAACACAACAACGACTATCAACACAAAACAAAGTATTATATTCAATAGCGAAAATGAAGGCGAGTTACATACTACACATGAAACAAAGGTTTGTATAACTTTTGGATTTATTCATTTACATTAAACCGTTGATTTTTCTACAATCTTTTCTCATTTGTATTTCAAATATTATCTAGGTCCACCTTTAGAATATTCAAAATTTGGAAAATGTAACCACATTTGTGAATCTTGTGGGGCAAGATTTTGGTATGAAGAAAGGTTGAAGCAATCATATAAAAGCACGCCTCGAGACCATAAATCTTTGTTTAGGAGGTACCGTTGTTATAAAGCAACATGAAAACCCCTCGGTACATTAAACAAGCTGTACAAAGACCACCACTTCATGGAAAATATAAGAGCATATAACCAAATGTTCAAAGATGACATCTTATGGAGCAAAAATTGATGATTCGAGTTAACAAAGGAGGAGGCCGTGACGTATTTCGCATTTCGGTCGATATATCATAACATCGGGTCGCTTTGTCCACAAGAAAGAGAACGACCATGTTTCCTACAATTATATATATATGACACAGACAATGAAATTGACAATCGTATGTTTCACTTTGGCGGTGAAGAAAAAAGTGGGCTCAAAAGAGATATCATACAAGGGTTGATTCGGTTATTGGATAAGCATAATGCGTTGGTACAATTGTTTAAATGAAGAAGAGATAAAATTTTGGATTCAACAATACCACAATTCAAGGTTAAGCTTTACGATGTAGCCGGCACCCGTCGAGATGAGATACCTCTGCAGAAACAGTTGGCGCCATAGTATATGAAGAAAGCCAAGATCAAAGAATGATTTTGACATTATTATCCAAGAACACTCAAAGACACTCAAAGGGTAAACAAGTTACACCCATGTTATATGTCTCTCCATTTCCGCTCATATTTGTCTATGGTGAACAAGGATACCGAAAAGATATGTTGAAGTTGGAACAAGGAAGTTCTCGAAAACAAAAGAACATCTCCATGAGAATGTATTATTCTTACCACCGCACGACCGTGTAAACTGTTTCGAGTTCTTGCCAAGAGCGAGACGACTGCTCCAACAAGATGCGTGGTGACGACTTATTGTGCGCTTGAACAAAATCATCTTGACTTTATTCGTGAAAAGCGAGCGATTTTAGAAATGAATATCTTCGGGCTTATATGACGCAATTATGAGAGGAGACCGTGATGGACACGATGTAGGCTCAAGAATTATATTACCGCGTCTTTCACGGTGGTCCTAGATACATGTACTGACCATTACCTAGATGCACTAGCAATCACGGGTGTCCGTGGAAACCCTTCTTTCTTTGTAACATTCACGTGCAACATAAAGTGGCGGAGATTACTGAATATATGGAAGATTTCCGGCCCGAATCTGCAGATAGAGCAGACATTGTAGTCTGTACGTTTGAGCAAAAAGTCCAAGACTTTATCAAGTTTCTCAGAGATTCAAGAACTTTGGGCAATTTAACAGCAGGTATTCCCTAAAACATGCTTATCGTATATGCAAATTTCTTAATTGCCAAAACCAAAAAAAAAAAAAAAAAAAAAAAAAAAAACAACAACATAAACCCAAAATAAACTACTAACATTGCTCCTAATTTTTATGCCACAGTTTTATATACAATCGAGTTCCAGAAACGGGGCCTTCCACATTGTCATACATTAATTTGGATCTCAGAGGCAACAAAAGTGCAAAATGATGAAGACGTAGACAGATACATTTGTGCAGAATTGCCAAACCCAACCGAAGATCCAGAAGGTTATAGAGTAATTGCAGAACTTATGATGCATGGACCATGTGGAGAAAGCAATAAGAATGCTCCATGTATGCAGGGGTCCAAACACTGTAATAGAAACTTCCCAAAACAATCTCAGTAACAAAACTTATATAGGCAGAGATGGGTACGTGCACTATAGAAGGCGACACGTGAATAACCACCAAGAAAAAGCAGTTGTTCGACGATAATGCGTGCGTCGTCCCATATAACCGATTACTGTGCATGCGCTACTATGCACACATCAACGTTGAATACTGTGGATGGTCAATGTTGATTAAATACCTTTTCAAGTATATTTCAAAAGGCACTGACCGTGTAGTCGCTAATATAACAAAAGCTGCAGAACCCTCATCATCCAACATACAACAGCAGCGTATACAAATTGACGAAGTCAAAAATTTTCAAGAATCAAGATTTATAGGACCACATGAAGCATGCTGGAGGATTTATGGTTTTGACATACACAGTAGAGATCCAGCTGTTCAAATATTAGCAGTTCATCTAGAAAACAAGCAACGCGTTACTTTCAGAGCTACCGATAGTCTCAATTCAATAATTTCTAACCCTTGCAACAAGAAGACAACACTTATAGAATGGCTGAACTATAATGCCACATGGGAAGATGGAAGAGACCTTACATATCTAGATTTCCCAAGTGAATATGCATGGCATAATGGTAGCAACTATTGGCAAAGGCGACGGAACCTGAATAAGCCTGCAATTGGAAGGCTGACGTACATACACCCAAGCCTAGGAGACTTATTTTATGAAAGAAAAATTTTATGAAATAAAATGCCTACAAGTGTAAAATCAATTTTATTACAAAATATATGACAAAAGAAAATTTTACAAAAAAGATTTATATTTTTTAGACTTTTATATTTTTTATTATGATTTAAATAAGTTTTTACACTAATTAAATGTTAAAAAATACTAAAACTAATTAGAAAAATCTGAAAATTTTACAGAAAATACTTTATACTAATACTAAGATAAGAAAAATACAAAACTTGAAAAAGCTGTTTCAAATAAGCTGGAATTAAGCTATTAAGCTCGAATAAGCTTATTGAACAAGGTGTACTTAAGTATTAAAGTGTGCATGATATGACCAGCTTTCTTCTCTTCTTTTTATACACCTTCTGAGTTCTCCCCAACTTGTTAGTCAAATCCCACTTTAACTTACAGCCTTTGATTGAGCAGAAATGATCTTAGCCGTTTAATAAACTTTTGGCGCCAAAAGTCTAAAAGGTTTCTTGGGGCAGTTTCAGTGCAATTAATGCACTTTGGGATGTTGTGGAGGTGGAGGGGGAATGTAAAACAGCTGGGGGGATAAGATAGGTGAGGTGGAAAGTGGTGAAACCATGGTGGTTTTGGGAAGCAGGGGAGGTGAAGGGGATAAACAGGAAGGGCGGTTTCTTTGTTTTTAAATATTGGGCCGGGTCACTGTTTTGGACTTGGATTTGGGCTTAGTTATTAATAGAGTCCGTTTGGTTTAGAAGTAACAAGGACCATTTATGCAAATGGCCAAAGTTGAAGGGTTTATCTTGAGCATTTTCCAAAGCTCTCACAAGGGTTAAACCTGCCAAGTAATAATAGTACAAGGACCTTTGTTGTTAATTTTCATTTTACAAATCCAGGACCAAAGCACAATTTAGAAACTATAGGGACCAAACTTGTAATTTTCTCCAAAGTTATCATGAAGGACCAATATTGCCATTTATAAATAGTATAAGGTTTATTTTGATTATTTTCTTATTTTTAAACCTTAGGGACTAATTTTGACACTTTTGCAAACTTGAGGGACCAAAGTTGTAATTTTGTGATTTTAAACTTCAAAGGATTATTTTGAACAACTTGTGAATCCCAAGGACATAAAATGATATTTTACAAGTTTTGGAATGACCAGGGACTAGATTTGACAACTTTTCAAACTTGAGGGACTAAACCGCCAATTATGCAAACTTAATCGTTTTTCACCGATTTTGATGTTTTGCATTTAAAACATATAAAACACTTGTTTGTGATATTTTCATCATTTTGAAGCATTTCGAGTGTTTTCGGATGTTTTGGCATTCTAACGAGATAAAATGATGAGTATTTAGACACTCATCAATGCTCTTATGCCATCAAAAAGGTTGTAAATCCTTTAAAGATCTACGAAAAGTGAATAACGTAATATTTCCAACATACAGAGGAGCATGTGAAGCAATGGGGTTGCTTGGTGACGATAACGAATGGAAGATAGCATTAGAAGAAGCTAATTTCCACGCAACTGCTTCACAACTGCGCGCCTTATTTGTGCAAATTCTCATATTTTGCGACGTATCAAACCCACAAAACTTATGGAAAACTTTTTGGAAGCAAATGTCTGATGATGTTCCCAACATACTTTCAAAAACTTTGGGAATCCAAGTTATCGAAAAAAATGATACAGAACTAGAAGCATATGTTCTGTGTGAAGTCGAAGCAATGTTAAACGGCTACTCAAAATCGTTACCAGAATTTGGTCTACCTTTACCCCCCAAACGTTTGCTAAAGGCATTGAAAAACCGGCTGCTGATGGAAGAAAGGAACTACAACCGTGAAATACTGCAGAAAGAAAGAGATTTGTTGATACCGCGGTTAAACAAGGAACAAAGGATTATATATGACTTGGTTATGGGTGCGGTCTCAGAGAATAAGCAACAGCTTATTTTCGTATATGGTCATGGAGGAACTGGCAAAACATTTCTTTGGAAAACTATAATATGTACACTGCGTTCCGAAGGCAGGATAGTATTAGCAGTTGCGTCATCAGGTATCGCATCATTACTTTTACCAGCCGGGCGTACCGCACACTCAAGATTCAAAATACCCTTGCATCTAACTAATGAATCATTGTGCAACATAAAAAAAGGAAGCCAAATGGCTGTTTTATTAGAAGAAACAGACCTGATAATATGGGACGAAGCTCCGATGAATGATCGAAAATGCTTTGAGTCATTGGATCGCACCCTTAGGGATATTCTAGATGCTCCAAACTCTTTCTTTGGTGGAAAGCCTATGTTGTTGGGCGGCGACTTTAGACAAACACTTCCAGTAAAGAAAAAAGCATCAAAAAATGAAATTATTTCTTCTTCAATCACTCAATCATATCTGTGGAAACACTTCAAGGTATTCAAGCTCAATGAAAATATGCGGTTACTAAAAGAAGGATTAGCTGAAGAAGAAAGAAACAATATAAACAGATTTTCACAATGGCTACTTGCCATTGGAGATGGCAACACAGGTATACCAGATGATGATGACAACGAAAATACTTCATGGGTATGTATTCCAACTACTTTTTGCATACCTGAATCTGACAACTCAAGGTTAGAGTTAATACAGTTTATCTACGATGACGAAACATTGCAAAATCCAACAGCTCAGGCCTTACAAGACAGAACAATCGTATGTCCGAAAAATGAAACAGCGGATTTGGTAAATGCCCAAGTCCTAGAAATGCTTAAAGGTCAGCTTAAAACCTATCTTAGTTCTGATGAGGCATTACCTAAAAGTAATGACGGTGGCGAAATAGAACTACTATATCCTATAGAATATTTGAACAGCCTTTCGTTCGGAGGATTTCCACAACATAAATTACAATTAAAAGTAGGAACCCCAGTTATGCTCTTGCGTAACTTAAATTTAGCGGGCGGATTATGTAATGGGACAAGACTGATAGTCACTCAATTATTGAATAAAGTCATTGAGGCAAAAATTATTACAGGTACACGTATTTCAGATAAAGTCTTCATTCCACGGATTCTGTTAATAAACAAGGAAGAACAACTACCCTTTGTGTTCAAAAGAAAGCAATATCCTTTAAGAGTATGTTACGCGATGACCATCAACAAAAGCCAAGGGCAGTCGCTAAACAAGATAGGAATTTACCTGCCGGAACCTGTTTTTGGCCACGGACAACTATACGTCGCTCTCTCACGTGCAACATCTCCCGAAGGGTTAAAAATACTCATCTGCCAACAACCTAACCAACAACCAAATTATACAAAAAATATAGTGTATAAAGATTTTCTGTCACAGATTGTCCAAAACCAGGTTTATCCATAATTTATTGTCATCATCTGCTACTTACTAATATAATATAGGTAACTGTGCTATCCTTGCATTAATCTGTTTATGTCTGTCCAATATGCTTTAGTTTAAATTAACAACCAATTATGTTTATCCAATATGCTATAATTGTTTTTTCATATAGATAGCAAACACCTATTGTAACAAACCTTTACTTCACCATTAGTACTAGCATCACTTCCACTAATATATTCTTTTTTTGTTAAACAGGCGACAACACTCTGAATTTTGCAAACATGGAAGCATCAAGTCAACAATCCCAAACCTCTGACAACAAAGGAAAAATGGTAATGCCAGCAGCAGAACCCATCAACGTAGCAGACATAAAACCAACAGATTCAAACAAAATGATTGAAGTTAAAGTTTATCGAAAATGGATTGGTAGAAATCCTAAAAAAACAAATCCTACAGGTGTATGTTGTATACTGCTTGATAGACAGGTATGTAATCACACATTGTTAATAATCAAATTATAACAACTTATGTAAACCCATTTACCATTATTACTTAGAAAAAAACTGAAATGTCAAACAGGGTAGTGCCATTCAAGCAAACATGGCTCCAAAGGACATTCTATATTTCGAAAGAAAAATGCAAGAAAATCTGGCATACAAAATTGCAGGGTTCAGCTGTGAACCAGCAAGAGCATGGCAACGCGCCGTCAGCCACAGAACGTCTCTCATCTTTGGCCATGCTACAACATTCGATGTTATTCCAGCTGATGATTTTCCACAGTATTATTTTGAGTTTGCTGCACACAACGAACTTCCAAAAAGAGCAGATGTTAGCACAGCGATACTCACAGGTATTTCCTTACACATTCGTTTTCTTAGTATAACTAACACTTACAACAAATAATAATGGCCGAATGTTTATGCCATAGATTACATTGGAACGATCCAGCGAATAGACACTGTCCGAAACGCTGGAAGTACAACATCAAGCCTTACACGCTGGAGAACCATAGATGTACAAAATTTGGAGTAAGTTTACATTTACAAAGTAAAACAAACAGAAACTAATATAGTTCACATTTTTTCCATCCCTTATTCATTTCCCCTGTACCTAACAGTGGTAAGACAGTGAAATTTAAAATGTGGAATGAAATGGCAATGCAATTTGACGAAGAAGAGTATAACAGACTCCAAAAACCAGTGATCATTGCCATAGCATCTTGCAGAGTCACAAACATATATAACGGTAAATACTTTTAGTCCACTTTTTATATCCAATATCTAACGACAAAACACCTTAATGCTCAAAAATAAATGGTTAAACCTAATTTGTATACATTTGTGCAGAAATCCAGCTTACAGGAACATCTGCTACACGATACTTTCTAAATCCAAACATCCCAGAAGCAGCCGAAATCCGCAATGTGTAAGTAAAACATTCCTTACAATGTAAAAAACATTTTATCCATACATATTTATGCAGAAGAAATATTGCCAATACAGGTATGACACAATGTTAGATCTACCTTCTGCACTCACAATTGAGTCACAAAGATTTGAAAATGAGGATCAAGAAAGGAATAGGAATCGAGTGTCCTTGAAAACACTGCTAGACATAAATCCAGAATCATACAGGGTAAACCAAAAAAAAATATAAATATATATATGTATATACACTTATTATAATTCATTGATGTCACAAACTCTTTTGTTAACAACTATTTCAAACAACAGTATGTTAGATTCACTAACGAAGCTACGATCTTATCAATTGATCGCACAAGACCATGGTACTACAAAAAGTGCTCCCAATGTCCCCTAAAACAATTGAAGAATTCCCGTACCAAGATGTGTTGACCATGGTTTCAATCTACTCCAACTTACGGTATGAATACTTCCTGTCACTTTTACCTAAATAATTACTCCTTAGATACAAAAAAAAATAGTAGAAACCACTAACTATTACCCAACATATCTGTTACAGGTATTGTTTCAGAGCAATGATTCATGATGGGACAGCAACAGTTACGCTAATCTGTTTTAGCCCAGAATCAGAAAGAATCATACCTGAATGCAATAAATTGCTGCCAACACTTGAAGACCAAAACCCGTATCACTACCCAGAGCCACTGCTTTCCCTTGAAGGTACCCAACATATTTTCCAACTGCATTTCACAAAAGAGAGTGTACAAGGAAATGTACAATTCATCCTCGACAAAATCCTTGACCCAGCACCATTACCAACACTACCCATTGCTACATCCGTTGAACAACAAATACTTCTTATTGGACCGTCACAAACATCAGAAAACATCACACGAGATGAAGAAAATGCAGAAGACCAAAATATTGACCTCTCAACTCCAGCAACACAAGATGTCACAACAGCGATTGAAAAAGAAATTCAAGAAGAAAATGTTCCAAAGAAATCGGCAAAACGAGAATTGAAATTCTCATCAGCTTCCGAGGATTCATCAAACATAAGCAAGAAGAAAGGAAAACAAGACTAAACAACCAAAGCTTATCACCTTATGTATATAACTATATTAGCATCAACCGTGTTGACAACACTTATGTATAAATCGTAGGCAAACAGTCAAGATGCATATGTATTAGATATAACATGGTAGCTAACCATGTCATCCCATGATAATTTGCCATTAGATACGGCATCTTTTGTAATACAACTGTAATCTTTTGGGGATGAATCTAATGATATTTGCAACAACTTTTATGCATAATCAAAAGCAAAATAACTAAGAAAGCTTATCTTTATTACATAGAAAGCATAACCATTACAATCACAGACAAATGACAAAGGATTTAAAACCTAAGAACACTACTACCCAAAGGTAGATTACAACTTCAGCTATGCTCAACATCCTAAACATGAATCATACACCTGACAAACAAAATAAACTATTACAAACGACGGATGCTTTCAATGTAACTCGCCATGCATCGAAGGGCCCTATGAGCCTCGGGTAACATTCCTTGAAATGTAACTCGCTTAAAATGTTCATGTGCACGTATTTCCTAAAAACATAACCGAGTTAACCACTCTTTGGATCACGTTGTTCATTGCAAACCTCTTGGATTAAATCATCTATATACCTAATACGTGCAGCAATTTCAAAACAACGGACACGCAAAAGACTCCCACTCACGCGCTACTACCACCTCTCTCTCGAAAAAAGGACCATCTGATCCTGAAGGACATCACTATCACAAGCAAAACCCAGTTCTGCAAGACAGCCTGGCCGTGACATATTCACAACTATAACTAAACCATTTGGCAAAAAACTTACACAAACATAGTATTTATAGAACCAACAAAAAAAAATTTACCATACATAAACTCTTTCCAATAATTGGAACCACTATCCAAACAGTCACAGTAACAACCATTATCAGATACACTAAAAACAGTTTAAAAATTGAAAACAGTCCAAACCACTACTATAAAGTTACAACACATAAGTTCAGTCAAAACCATGTACGCATGCGTGATAAGACCATACCAATCCAAAAACCAATACCAAAAACCAGAAAAACAACAAAACATATACAGCCAACAAGCATTGATATAAATCAATTACACCAACATGTTCATTCTCACTAAATATCAAAAACAAAAACCAAACAAGAAAAAAAAAAGAGCACTAGAATGGATACCATAAATTTTCATATATTAATGGCAACTGTCGATTACATCAATGATATTACCGTATTCGGTAGACACCACCATAAACAAAATTGTAATCCAACAATCATCAAACTAACCCATTAACGATAATTACAGTTTCTTAAACCTATATAAACAAAAAAAAAAGCAGATGTTCATATACCTTCATCCACCATACCTATGACCTTAGCAACATAACTTGAAACCCCATTAACTACATACAAAAAAAACAATAACCCAAAGACACTAACCATCAACCATGTCTTCATTAATCTCCATCAAACTCACATGTTGCTCCTGCTGCCTGATCCCATCACGTATTAAATCCAAAGTACCCTCCAACGATTCCACAATATCACGTTGAACAGTTTCCATTTGGCCAACGCAAAACAGAGCATCAACCCCCTCTGGATGAAAAGGTCCCAAAAATGCACTCGTCCCGTTATCAACCTTTTCAATCTTTTGCCTAAGTTGTCCAACCAATTCCTCCGACTTGAGCACAAGATTACGCTTCAACCAATTCACTATTAAAAAGAAACTTAAAACATGTAGCAACGTTTTCGGAACCAGTGGCAATCTTGAGTTCTTGCAAATTTGGAGTGGCAGCCATAACTTTTAAAAACCCTAGATCTATCAAAAACGAACAGTACAAGTGTGATTAAAATGAAACCTAAAAAAGTGTTGCCTTTAAATATTTCCCAAAGATTTAGATATTCACACTCCCAAAAAAAACTTAAGATCAAAAATTTAATACAAAAAGAATGATTGCAAAACATAACTGAAAACTAGCACTTCTAAACTTTATTTTATAATATTTTTAAAACTTAAAAAAAAAAAGAAAAAAAAAAAAAAAATTATAGATATATATTAAAAATACCCATATAAAACCTACTCATAAAAAATTAAATGACAAAAACCATTAACCCGCTGCAACGCGCGGGCACCATTACTCGTTTTATTTATTTCGTTAAAATAATTTTACGTTTGTTATCGACAAAACATTAGAAGATCGTAAAATATAAATAAAAGTTTATATGGTTTATTTGTATTAACACGAAGTATTTTTGATCAACGTACTCGACTAAAATACCCAGTGACATGTCAATTTATTGTCGGGTTGGGTGAATTTTATAATAGACGCGTATTCGCATTCCAACCTCTCCTTTCACCTTTCATGGCCACATATTTGATTATGTTCTGAAAGCTCATGACACATGGTAAAACACTTTGAAGTTCATGTACTTGGTGGTTACATTGACGAAAGTACATGTTCAAGAGTTCTAGTAAGAAGAAAAACTAAAATGAGAAGAATTAGAAGAATTTCTAGCCACACATTTCAATTTAGAATGAGATTTTTAAGGGGAGATGCATCTATATTTGTAGGTGCATCTGAAATGTGTCGTTGTGGTTTCTTCTTAGCCTTCTCATTTTATGTTTTCATCTTATTTGATCGTAACTCATTCATTATATATCCTAAACTCTATTAAAAAAGAGCACTTCATTTAATTCGCCTAGAACGTGCTTGAATCATGTTTGTGGATCAAAAACTTCAAGAAAATACGAGTTGAGTTATTTGAAACTCGAATATGCCTGTTTCCATCCCATAGGCAAGAAGGAAAAAATCAATAAACAAGAGATATCTAATTAAGTTAAGCCATGTTGGTGGCGGCATTGGCGGGACTCTAAAAGAGTACATGTGATGTATATGTCATGTTGATGGCGGGACTTCAAAAGAGTGCATGTGATGTATATTTTGATTGTTATCTAACTAATACGAATCCATCACATACAATGTCGCTGTAACAATTTGCATTTTTAGGTTTTAACTATTCATCCTTGGGTTTTAACTATTCACTATTACTATTTATTTTCACTATTCATTTTTACTATTCATCGTACTTCTGGGTCATTATTTAAACTCAAATTTTTTCTCGAAAATTACTATTCATGAATTACTATTTACCGTGTTTTTATTATTTACTATTTTCGCGTAAATTAAATTTTATAACTTTATAAATTAAATCCCGTAACCGAGAAACAATATTTTTGAACAACATATGGACCAGGGATAATCTACAGATTGCTAGAACGTTTCCAGTAAAATTATTTTCATTTTATGTCTTAATCTTAGTTAACTATTATTTATTTATTATCATTAATTAAATAAATAAACGCTTTCACACGATTTTCATGCAAACAATGTACTATGTACTCATAATATATAAATATCTAGTTAGTATTTATAAATATCTAAACACTATTTATATAAATATTTAGTTACTATTCATAAATATCTAAACAATATTCATCAAAATATCTATTTACTATTCATCAAAATATATAGATATTTTTAGAAATTTTCACTATAAATTGAAAGAAAACTAGTTCATTTTTTCACAGAAAAACACACACAATTCTCTCCTCCTCCTTGGTGCTGTGTCCATCCCCCTCCATATATCATCCATACTTGATTTTCAGGCTCCGAGTTATACATATAAGTTTAAGGCATAAGTATTCTCTACGTAAAACTTAAGTTTATTTTGTATTTCCGCGGTTGGATTAAGAGCTACACAATGGTGGATAGGAGTTGTGGTTCTCAAAAATTTCTTGAAACTTTGGCAAAGATAGATCGGCTAATTCTAAGGATGAGTTTTTATTATGGGAGCGATTAGGATAGTTTTGGGGTTGATATCAGGTGATTTAGAGGTTTTTATAGTTTAGGAAATGGATTTTTGAATATAGATGCGGAAGTGCTGCCCAATTTCTAGTATCATTTATCAGTTATTATCAGGTGAGTTTCATAGCCCATACTTTTTACGTTTTGAATTACTTTTGGGAGAGATACATGCTCGATTACAAAAATACTTTACTCGCTTGATTTACATACCTGATTTGCATTTACATACATGACTTGCATTTACATAAATACTTGCATACATACATGATTGTGTTAAACTTATTTCCGTTATTCTTGAATGCATTACACTTAATTGCGTTATTCAATTTGTGTGACTAGACTTGATACAAACATTCATCATAACATTGAGGTGTTGGAAGGCCATTAATTTGGATACATACCAACCGTGAGGTGTTGGAAAGCCATTAATTTGGATACATCCCAACCGTGAGTTGTTGGAAGGCCACTAATTTGGATAGATCCCAACCGTTAGTTGTTGGAAGGCCATTAATTTGGATACATCCCAGCCGTGAGTTGTTGGAAGGCCATTTATTTGGATGATACATGATCGATATACTATTTACATACTCAAAACGTTTATGCTTATAACTACTATGATGCGCGTATACACATATGTCTTACTCATTCTATATTTTTAGCAGTGGGTTGTGAACACACAAGTTGCAAGTTTTGTATGGGCGGGACTTGCAACCGAGTAGATTTACAATGCCTTTGCTGTGTGAACATTCTTTAAAAGCTTTACATGTTAAACAAACTCTATGAACTCACCAACCATTGTGTTGACACTTTTTAGCATGTTTATCTCAGGTCTGTAAGGTGATAACTGTTGCATGGAGCATAGAGTCGCACGACATATTTTGAAGACTTATGTTTTTATCATTTACCATTCGAAACATTTGTAAACATTTATGTACTATACTTTGGGACCTCATGATTGTAACTCTAAATTTATTAATCAAATGGTAACTTTTCAAAACGTCTCATTTAGAGGTCGTTTTCTATAACTTGTACTTTGTATTATGAAGTAGCACCCCAGTAACACAATCTTCCTCTGCGACCATTTTTGGGGTGTTACAGTCGCATCAAGCCACAAAGCTAGGTGTAGAACTCACTTCAAAAAGCTAGCTTAAAGGAGGATATGACACCTAGACTTTATAAGCCACCAACCAATCTCATACTTGGCCGATATAAGATCGTAATAATACTTCACGCTTTGAAGAACCAACGTCCTCGTTCGTCATGGCTATGTTGGTCATGATTGGCACCCCTCTTTTTGGGTCCAAGCCACCACTCCGAGCTCGTTGGTCACGACTATGTTGGCCACGTTTGGCACTCTTTCGGGTCTAAGCCATCACTCCTTAGGTCACCACTCCGAGTGTTGGAACCTCGAAAGGTAGGGCTAGCTCTGATATCAATTGATATGCACCCATCCCATATCAGGTCGCATCAAGCTAGAAAGCTAGGTGTAATTTCACTCTAAAAAGCTAGCTCAAAGGAGGAGGGGACACATAGACTTTATAAACCACCAACCGATCTCATACTTAAGGCTGATATGTTACGATCCCACATCGGTCAAGTATGGGATTGATTGGTGGCTTATAATGTCTAGGTGTCCCCTCCTCCTTTGAGCTAGATTTTTGGAGTGAGTTCTACACCAAGCTTGTGGCATGATACCACCTAGTATCGGATGGGTTCGTATCAATTGGTATCAGAGCTAGTCTCACATTTCGAGATTTCAATACTCGGAGTGGTGGCTTATGGAGTGGTGGATTGGACCCAAAAAGAGGGGTGACATCTGTGACAATAGCCATGACCAACAAGGACGTTGGTTCTTCAAAGTGTGATGTAATATTAGGATCTTACATCAACCAATTATGGGATTGGTTGGTGGCTTATAAAGTCTAGGTGTCCACTTCTTTTTTGATGGCTTTTTAGAGTGTGTTCCACACTTAGCTTGTGGCATGATACGACTTATGACATATTTTAGGATGAGTTCGTATCACTAAGGGTCCGTTTGGTTTGTAAAGGATTTGGATTTGGTTTAGAATGAAATAAAATGAGATAAAAGAAAAAAAAATGATATTTTATTAAAAAGTTTATTTTAATAATTGATAAATAAATTATTAGAGGGAAACTACAATGGTTTTGTTTTTGAATAATTAATTTATGTATTGATTGTGAGATAAAATATAGATGTGAGATTCATTATGGGTTTGGATTTGTAAAAATCACATTGCCGTAAATCAATCTTTTATTATTGGGCCCACTTTTATCGCAAAAAACTTGAACCAAACAAGTATTCCGTATAATTTAGAATGAAGCTATTACTTAAATCCAAAAGTTATAAACCAAACGGCTCCTAATGGTTTTTAACTTTTTAAGTACTTTTTTGAAACTCAAATTAAGGATCGAAGCTGTTAACTTCAAAAAAGGATTTGGTTCATTTAAACATCAAAGAAAATTCAAGAAGAGTGAATCCAAACCTAATGAATAACTTGTTTTAGTCACAAAGAACGTTGACGACGGCAGGCATAATCACCAGTGAACATGAGGTTCAGTGTCGATCTCAACCTTGTAATTTATTTATACATCAATATATTCAGTTTCTTATTATATGGCCATGATTATTACATGCATGAACATTATTAACAACATGCATATAAATTATGAAACAATTGCTAGATAAGTTTTCATCTGTACAAGCAGGCAGGTTAGGGTTGATATGATGATATTACTAATTATTAGTTACTTAATAAGCAAATAATAACTAGAATTGTGTACTTTACTTTCTTCTTTCACTAAAGCAATCCCTAATAGTTATCTGAGTAAAGCCGTTTCAGATTTCTTATTAGTTCTTGAGCCGTGTTGATCGGAGTTAGGTTGGCTTAGATAATATATGCCACAAGTCCGTGACAATATGCTCCGATTATCAAATTAGATGTATGCATAGTCAAGAGAGTACTTAATGAATCAATTTATATATCGCCAATGTTCAAGATGATACAAACCTAGTTTAATGAATGCGCGCTTCCATTGTTTCTAGTGCTCAAAGTGACTAGAATTTCCTTTACGATGGTGGTTGCCATGAAGTGCTGTGAATTTTGTGGCTTGCAGTTTAGATAATTAATCATGCACACTGAAACGATACAAAAGAATTAGTATTTATTGGTTGTAGCTAGTCCAGAACCATGGATTCGTACAATATATATGTAAAATCAAAACAGTTAGATAGGGTTAAAGTAAACGACTTTAAACATTTTTTAGGCTCTGATTACCCCAAATGATTAGACGCCAAAGTAACCGCTGTCTATTCACCAACAAGTTCCAGAAGTGAATTTGTTATTTGTGTTAGCACGAGATGAACCACCCGAATTTGAAAGCCATGTTTATAATTTGGTGGCTAGGAATTTGAATAAAACTATCGTGTAGTTACAAATGAGATAGAGTACGGGTATTTATACTTAGAAATTAGATTGACTGGTCACTGCTTTACAATTAAGCAGCTCGAATCCAACATTGGAATTAGGCTCTTGGCCGAATGGTTTGTATGTGAGAACTGAGATTACTATTGGTTATATGGTAAGTTTATTAACTAGATTCGCGTTCAACGTTGCTAAAGTTTATTGTTTGTTACTGTGGTTTGTTTACGTGCATGCGTAGCTTCTCGTAATGTCACATATAAAAACCAACCATATGATTAACATATTAGCAACAAACTAGTCTCATGGTTTACTATAGTAAGTAAACCTGTACAATAGTGATATTACAACTTTATTGAAGAAAAGAAAAAGTTCTTCTGGTCGTAGTAGCTACCATTGTTCATTAGTATCCTCCGTGCTTAAATTTTGCATCATTATGAAGCAAACAAACACCTTTCATATGTTGTTGTGGTCATCCAAACATTATTTTTTAGATAGTACGCCGCAAAGAAATGTATGCCAAGATACGGTAGCCAAGAGCCATGGCTACCAGGGCACTAACTTCCTTCCACCCACTGTCTAGTTCTATCCCATCAATTACAGAACTAATATGTTCGTACTGCACCTTTAGAAGAAGTCTGTATGTGTGATAGTTGAAGGACAAGTAACTTAACCAAGATATGAAAAATGGAACATTCTGCAAAAATAGCGGATTATATCAGGATTATGATAAATTGGAGTATCAACAATATGCAGATGTAAGATTAAATTTTATTTGTGTTTACCTTCACGAAAAAGCCTCCGGCCAACATGAAAGCCATTACAATCACAGAAGCCAGAGTTGTTGCCTTACTCAAATCCATCACTGCAGCACCAATAGCCAGGCCTAGCCCCTGTCATTGTCGTAATAATTTTTCGTTAAGTATATAATCATTTAAAGAAAGTATCTGAATATAACATTCATATTGATATATGGAATATGGCTTACTTGAGCTGCAACTATGCATAAAAAGACTATAAGCATGGTTAGGAAAAACGCCTGAGGAGTTAGTCTCAACCCCGTCATGAAATAAACGATTAGGATGAAGAGTAATGGAAGAAGAAGATCGAGTGGAAGATCACTTGTTGTCCTCGCAATAAAATATGCACTAAGCCTATACATGTCTGCGGCTCTCTCTTTTTTCAGCATTGCTCGTTCTTGAGGGAATGTAAAAATTGCTGTAAAAACTGGGAAAAAAGCCCAAAAAACAGCAATGAAGAAAACCAGTCCCGCCTGCAAATGAGCATATAAGCTTAGGTACAGCAATGGAAAATTTACATTGTAACTAATTATTTTGGCATTTTAGTTTTTTTTAATGGAGACATTTTATACCTGCTTTTGCAGATCTTTGGGGCTATGAACATTTGATCGCCACCAAAGAAGTCCCAAGATAATCGCAGTCGCCACGATTTGTGTGATTCTCAACCAACTTAAATAATCATGTTTCCTTTCTTTAATCCCTCTCCGGAACAGTATGGAGTACTGCTTTGTCCAGCTTGTACCCCACTCTCGTTTCACTGACTGTGCGCTTGACTTAATTTCTTGATCGATTGATGAACGAACAGTGAGCTTCTTTTTCATTTCTTTTGATACATTTGCAACGCAGGCCTCCACTAAATACTATAAGTGAAAGATATAGTTTTTAAATTTATTTAAAGAAAAATTTCGATATTCTTAAAATGTTTTGAATTTCTTTGTTTTAGTTTACCTCGTGCACAATGGCTGGAGATGGTTTCCCATTTCTTGTTTCTCTTCCTGAATTTCCGAGGTCTACCTTGTCCTCTAATTCGTGTGGAACAGAAACATCGTTCAAATTCCCATTTGCAAGATCTAACAAGAACTCCGCTGGGTTCATGGTAATTAAAGGAGAACATCCTATCGATGAAAAATAAGTCATAGCTTCTGATGCTTTGCCAAAGTACAGCAAACTTCCTTTCCCAAGTAGGATTAATTTGTCAAACTTATGGAAAAGTCTGCTTGAGGGTTGGTGAATCGTTGTAATCACCGTCTTCCCAGTCTGTCATAGATATATATTAATCAATAGTTTCTAAAAGTTATATCATACTTGGTTGGTGTTTTAAATAATTATACCTCTGCTATGTCTTGTAGTAGTTCAATGATTCTCAAAGCAGTTGTAGAATCCAACCCGGAAGTGGGTTCATCAAGGAATAAGAGGGATGGGTTGATTATGATTTCATTTCCAATGGAGACACGCTTTCTTTCTCCACCTGAAACTCCCCGAACAAACGAGTTGCCTATCATGGTATCTTGGCACCTACATAAAGGTTATTTTTAGTATCTATTTTGGTTTTGAGAATCAGTAGTATGTAGAAAATATGACTCCATTACCTCTCCAAACCAAGTTCATGGATGATATCTGCTGCTTGTTTTTCTTTCTCTTGTTTTGTTAATGTCTTAGGTAGTCGTAAAAGAGCCGCATATGTTATAGTTTCTTTCACTGTTAGATGCGGAAACAGAATATCATCTTGAGTCACAAATCCAATCCTGCCCACATCAAATTTCAAAATTTTTAGGATTATTATGAGGCTATGAGCCATTGAACATCAATTCATTTGGAAAACAACATATATATACCTGCTCTTTAGGAACTTTGAGTACGGTTGGTCATTATAAGTAATTGATCCTCCTTGGTTAGCATCTGTAACTCGACCTCCAAGCAAACTTAGGAGCGTAGTTTTTCCACTCCCTGATGGCCCCATGAGCGCCAAACTTCTCCTGGATTTACCGTGCCATTTATTCCATTTAAAATATGCTTTTCGTGGGTGGATGTCACTCCTTTAGTTATCACCTTGTATGTCACTTCTGTAAACTGCATATTATATGAAAAAAAAGATCAATAATTCTACATCTGTATATAGTTAGTTACATGTATGAATCAAGACAAGTGTGATATGTGTTAACGCATATAATGAGACCATCTAGAGTAATATATGCCTATAATAATTAATTCATGATAGAAAGTGTGTTTTGGTTGCGATTAATAGCAAATTAGTCTTGTACATAAATACCATAGTATATGAGATTCTGTACAAGACTGAACCTGACATCTCGCATTGTTCTCATACAAAAACCTCCATGTTTTCCTGTCCACATATACATAGCGGAAATTAATCTACTTGCATTTTAGACATAACCAATTAATACCCGCTACTTAGTACTTCTGCAAAGAGAAAATACGGAAACAATTACGAGTAGAAACTGTGTATGAAAATTAGGTCGAAGCTTGAATTGTGAATAGTTCTCTGTACCTTGAGATGGATTGGCAAGGTTGGCTCAGTATGAAACTTTTTTCGTGTGCCTGCTTCAATGTCTTCGGCTGTAACCATCGAATTTAGTATAACAATAGAAAGTTCATATATTAAATATGTTCATGACTTTGTTATTTCCTTATGAAGACATGTTTACCATTTTGATATCTAACTTTTAGTTAATGGGGTCTCAGTTCAATTACTTAAAGCTTGTTTGAATGTTTGATTAATTGAGGATTAAGTATAACGACAAAAATTTCCATATTTCTGTCATATTTCAATGTTCCATTATGTTTAGTCACTGTTCTTAAACCACTTAAATCTAGTTTTCATAGTGATTATTTGTCTGTTAGCTTGTTTAGACTAAATTCCGCTTGTCATTTGATGTCTTGTCAATACAAGCAGAATAAACCTTTTTGTTACTTTTTAATAAAATTTCTCCATGTGTGTTCATATCAAACCTATTCGTTAATATATCTCGTTTGCACTTTCATCTTGCGGATTCTGTTATTAAAGAGGATTGTGATGTTTGTCTCAACAACAACAATACCCAATCCCGCTGGAGCGAGGTATGAGGGAGGTGAGATGTAGACAGTCACATACACCCCTACCCGAGGGTAAAGAGGCTGCTTCCAGAAAGACCTCCGGCAAGTGTGTTTGTGCAACCAAATAGACTTTATGTGTGGTGTGTGTGAGGATTGTGATGTTTGTCTGATAACTCTTAATCCAAACACTATATAACTTGAAAAATGGCATCAGCAAAGAGTCTATTTATGCCTAAAATTCATGTGATGGGACCAAGTAGAATACCAAGACCCCCTTGGACTTAAGTTTTAGAGGATTTGACTAGATTGCCAGTGGACCAGGGTGTGTGCCTTTGTGGTCCTGGTCATGGTCCAGGCCCTGTAGGTCCATTTATGTTGCCACTAGTCTAAATACTCTAAATGGTATCATTGAGATAAAAAGCGCAAATAAGTATGCATATCCACAAACATATGTACAAGTGTTCTTAAAAACAGATTTGTACAACCATGGTGAACTTCATTTGACCCAAGTAGTTCACAAAGTTAGAATTTACTTATATGTACCAAACTGAAAGTCAAATTTAGTTCTATGTCGTTGTGAAGCATAAATATTAGCAACTTCATTAAATCATGTTAAATTTAACTAAATAAATAAAGTGATCACTGTATCTATTATTAGTTTCCCATACTCACTCATATCAGTTGTGCACTCATACCTTGAAACCTACTTCCACCTTATACCTGCCGGTTTCTGACGTTTTTTTTTTCAAGACTAACCACGCAATACCTAACATATATTTCAACCTAGACTAGAACCAACAACATATTGTTTGTTAAAAATAGAATAAAAACCGATTTGGATTTTTTTTTTTTTCTCTTGATTTTAATTTATGCAAAGGAAGCCTCTACTTTTCAGCTGTGCTTCACGTTATATACACCTTTATGGCCTCATTTGGCCTTTTGTTACATAAAAGTTATATTATGGCACCTTGTGTGATCAAATTATATTTCACTTTCATAAATCTTGGATACTTGAAATTAAATGACCATTCTAACCCCACAAATCTTTGTTCTTGATTGTTTAAAAGTTATAAACTGTTTGTAATGTGTTTTACTGACAAGGTCATTTGAATGAAATACTTACGAATGTCATCATCGCTGAAAGGTCTTGAGTCTGCTAGTTCATCCGGAGGCATGGTGAATCCGGCAAGTGAGAAGGAAAACCCCAAGCCAGCGCTAGAGGCACGACTTAGGGCGGCCCCACTAGCAACATCGTCGAAATCAAACTTCATTTGAGCACTCTTCCCCTTCTTAAGGTAAGTGTTTCTTCCACTACTGCCATTTCTACCTGGCGATGCAAGCACTTGATTTCTGCTAGACTTTCTTGAAAGCGTAAAACTCTCTACCTCTTTAGTAACATCATTGGATACACCTGAAGTCATTAATTCTCCTTCTGATATCTTGGTTAGTTGCTCAGACTGTGTTCTATATAACCCTGAACTAGAATTTGGATTCTCCATAGTTACTCCTGAATGCACACTGACATAAATGTAGATGTTAAAAACCTTGACATTTGTAGCATATAAACATGAAGATGTAAAAACTTAAGCGCAGATAATAGAGTTTCACCCTTTATATCTTGAGTGTAACAACACGATAATGTATGAATCTTGCCATTTTTACCATTTAAAAAACTTTTCGTACCTCTTTACTTATTATACGTTGGATATAAAGAAACATCTAACTGTAACTCAATCTATAGAAAGATTTGAGTATCAACCCGAGTAGAGAAAGTGTTGTTGCAAAATAGCAAGAGTTATCATGCTTAAGTAATTAAACACTTATTGACAGACACAAGATATTTAGAGGTATCTTATGAAAGAGCTTCAAGTCTTTTACATACCTTTGCTTAAACCAATGAACCAAAGAAGAGAGGTGATGAACTAATATGTGAGGAACCCACTGGAACTAGTATCTCTATTTATAAACCCCATAATTCGAAAGACAAAAGTACCCTTATATTTTTTACGCGCAAATCACCAAACAAGAAAACAAACATACCTTTATTGTATAACATTTAACCCGTCAAGCTCAGTACCTTCTGATCACAGCTGCCGTATACGTGTAAGGGTACGAAAACCCACTTTATAATTTTAACGTTATCATTACATTTTGTGATCAGCGTCAACAGAAGAGTCGTTGTTTTTGAACTTTTTACATTAATTGAGGATTTTGTTGTGAAGCTTAGAAAACCACTAATTCAGATGTCTTCAATAGTGTGAGGTGTTGCTTCATTCTCATGTTACCTTCTTCTTAGGGCACCTAAGTTTTGGAATTTTTATCATGTTGTTGGCAAACGTAATCTCACACATTTAATCTATTTCAAAAAGAGTTATGTTATCCAATATGGATCAATGGGATGCCTTTATCAAGTTTCCAGTGTTAACTAGTATATTTTTCAAACATTAAATAGGGAACTAAAGCAAAGCTATGTCTATTTGTTCGAATGTTTATATGTATATTTGAGACCTAGAAGTCACAAAAATAGGTTATTGTACATCTTACTTGATATGTTAGTCCAGGAAAATGGAGGAATGAGGCCATGAGGGTGTGGCCCGAAGCATAGTACCTCATGTATGTCCTATTAGCACATTGTATACGTAAGCGTGACAACCTTTCTGCATCATACATAATAGCTCCATGATGTGGGTCGTCGTTTGTAATTGAAGGAACTCACACTTACAATAAACCTATAGCATGAAGTATAGTAGTAACTATGATCAAGGGCGGAGCTATTAAGGGACCGGGAAGGGTCCCGGCCCCCTATCTAAGCCCGTTAGCGTATTTTTTCGCGATTTCACGTGTATTTCTTGAAAAAAAATTATTTCAGCCCTCCTATTTAATATATTTCCCAAAAAAAATTTGTTTCGGCCCTCTCACAATTTTTTTCTAGCTCCGCCATTGACTGTGATTATTATGTTTATGGAAAAGATGACAAGTTATATTACTAGCTAATAGCTCTGGTTTACAAAGTACATGAAGAACAACTAACTATATAAGGTTGGAGAGCATGAGTTAGGAGAGCATGAGTTAGGGTCAAATAAGAAATAAAATTAAAATGAGAATGGTGAGAAGAAATCACAATCACACATTTCAGATAAGCAAAACTCAAGAATAGGATGTGACAAAAACTTAAGCATAAACCCGTAAAATAAATATATTCACCACACCATTCTTACTAAAATCTCTTACTTTGATTTAGCCTAAAAAAACCTCGCTAATCATCAACATGAAAATCTAAACTAGAATGAGTTGGTAACAAAGTAGATTTGTAAAAGTTTCAAAAGACTCGTCCGATGAAGACATCAAGGAATGGCAGAATTCGTGCAAGGAATAATGGACTCTCAAACAGGGATGGAACCAGGGGGTTTTCGGGAACTCAATGGATTTTTTTGATACAGTGTTAATTTTTGAAAAAATCATCTATTTTTTCTAAATGTATCTTAAATGCACCTGATCCATCGAAATGTGTTTCTAGTAGTATACTTACAAAAAGAAAAAAAGGAAAAAGAAAAAAAAGCCCAATATGACAACGTAAAAATGTTTCCGGAGGTTCTTAATGTGCTTCACTGTGTTGAGGAAGAAGGTGATCCTATCTCTAACTATGGAACAGCTAGTCTTATAAAGTATTTCAAAACACTTGATTTTGTGTTTTTATTGTACTTGTTGTTGCATATCTTCAGGCTCACTAATACACTGTCACCACATCTTTAGAAGAGCGATCAAACTATTTTAGAGGTCGTTTCATTGGTAAAGGGAACCAAAAGAGCATTGTAAGAGTATAGGGCAATAGGTTTTGCTTCTTTGAAGAATGTAACTTCGTTTTATGGTAAACATGATATTGAGATGGTGAATATGTATGACTTTCTTTCAAGAGACCGAAGGGATATAATTACAAATCAACATCATTTTGAGGTTGACATATTATATTCAATAGTATTATCGATATGAGATCATTTTAGTGAGGGAAACACCGATTTACTAGACTGTATGGTAGCGTTTGTTGGATATTTTAGTGTAATTGGATAAACTTGTTTTGACCAATTTTATCATAATAATACATCATTTAGGTTTGGAGGTGCGGGTGCACCTAATTGAATTTATTATGATCTTAGGTAAGCCCCAAGGAACTGGGGTCCGGGGCGGCGGTAGTCATGAGGTCAGGCGGCATCCTGGCGAGGTCAGGCGCAGCCCCGGCAGGGTCGAGCTATGTAAAATTCCTGCTGAAGTTATGTTTCTGTGAAATAGTTGTGTTCTCACGACGTTATGTTTCTCTTTGAATGGTTGTGTTCACTGAAGTTATGTACATCGAAACTAATTTTCGGAAATTGAGGACAAAACTTGACAACTTGAAACCCTAAAAGCTTTGGCGGTTATCCGTATCATAGTTATATACGGTTTATTTGGTCATATATTTTCTTGGTTCATTATATCTCGACACACACATACGGAAAATTCTCATTCTCTCGAATTGTATCCGATTGAATAATTTGGTAGAACCGAATTGATTCGATCCGAAAGTGTTCACACGCCTTTCGGAGATTAAGCATATCCGTTGGTGTTCGTTATTACTACATATCCCCTACTAAGATCGAATCAAATAAGATGACGAATCCTGATTCTGTGAAAGATCCGAACAAGACGTTTGCAAAGTTGGAGAAGTTTTCAAGCGGGATTTTCGTAGATGGCAAAAAGATGCATTTTTATCGTGAATTTGAAAGTGGTGTATGTTACGAGTACCCCATGCCACGAGGTCGTTGAGAATGAAACAGCTGAACAGACTCGTAATCGTTCAAAGTGGGAAAACGCAGACTACATATGTCGTGGTCATATTCTTAACGGTATGTCGATTCCTTGTTTGATATTTATCAAAGCGTAGAGTCTCGCAAAAGAATTATGGGATACCCTAGAAGCCAAATACATGGCGTAAGATGCGTCTAGTAAGAAATTCCTAGTTGGTAATTTTAATAACTATAAAATGGTGAGCGCTAGGCCTGTCATGGAACAAGATTACACAATTGCAAAGGATATTAGGACGGTTTGCAAATATGATATGAAAATGGATGAATCAATTTCGTCTCTAGTATCATAGATAAAGCGCCCCTCTTGGAAGGATTTTAAAACAATCAAACATAAGAAAGAGGAATTGAATCTGGTTGAACTTGGAAGTCATTTCCAAATTGAGCAGATCCATACGTGATATGGAAAAGGGTTACATTGGTGGTACTAAAACCATGGTGGTTCTTCATGAACATGGTGGAGGAGGTGAATCCTCTAAAATTTGGTAAAGGGAAACGAAAATGGCAAAGCAATAACAACAAAGGTTCGATAAGAAACCAAAGTGACTTGTTGAAGTGTGGGAAACCGGACACTTTAAGAAAGATTGAAGGTCTAAGGGTGGAGGTAAAGGAAAAAACGAGGCTGGTGCTAGTGGATCCAAGGATCCTGGAAAGCAATCAGGTTTGTTTTTGGTACCTACTGATCATTCTATTGAAAATTATTATGTATCAATAATTTCTGAAACATTCTATGTACAGGATGATGATTTATCATGGTGGGTGGATTCAGGAGCAACATGTCACGTGTGCAAAAATCTTCAATGGTTCAAGGACTTTAAGCCAATTGAAGATGGATCTTTATTAAAGATGGTCAATGTTGCAACTGAACCGATTAAAGGACTAGGATATGTTAATCTAGTCTTTACTTCTGGAAACTCTTTATTTTTAAACAATGTTGTGTATGTACTTGGTATTCGTAAGAACTTAGTATCTGGTATTGTATTAAATAATTGTGGCTACAAGCAAGTCTTGGAAAGCGACAAGTACATATTGTCTAGACATGGAACCTTTATTGGCTTTGGATATTTGAATGGCATGTTTAAATTAAATTTGGATGTTTCGTTTCTTAATAATTCTATTTGCATGGCTTCTACTAGTTCTAGCAATAATTGTGGTAAATCTGAATTATGGCATGCTAGACTAGGACACGTACATTACAAGAGAATGATAGACATGTCAAAAATGAGTCTAATACCTGCTTTTGAATTGAATGGTGAAAAGTGTAAAACTTGTATGTTGGCTAAGATAACTAGACAACCTTTCGCCAAGAATGTCATTAGAGATACTAAGGTATTAGAACTTGTACACAGTGACTTGTGTGATTTTCATTCAACTCCATCACTTGGTAATAGAAAGTATGTAGTTACTTTTATTGATGATGCTACTAGATACTGCTATGTTTACTTGTGTCATACAAAAGATGAAGCTCTTGATAAGTTTAAAATTTATAAAGAGGAAGTAGAGCTTTATCATGGTGTGAAGATTAAAACACTTCATGCGATAGGAGGTGAGTATTATGATCCAAAGATATTTTCAATCTCTTGGTATAATACATCGACCAACGCTCCATATACACCACAACAAAATGGTATATCCGAAAGAAAGAATAGGACATTAAAAGAAATGGTTAATTCCATGATATGCTATTCGGCCTAAGTGATGGATTTTGGGGTGAGGCTATGTTGACACTGTTATTTATTAAATAGAGTTCCTAATAAGCGGAACAAGATAACCCTTATGAACTTTGGTATAAAAAGCACCAAACCGAGTTATCTCGAGTTTGGGGTCAGAGAGTAATGGTAAGATTGATGATCCTAAAATAAATAATATAGGTCAAAGAGGTATAGATTGTGTATTCACCGACTATCCCGAGAATTCTAAGTGCTATAGATTCTATGTCATAGAACCTAATGATTATGTATCCGTGCACTCTATTATTGAATCACGATATCTTGATTTTGGCAATGAGGATAGGTTTACATCTTTACCTAAACCTGCAGACATGATTGCAAGTTCTAGTAACTTTGGTGCATCGACCAAGTGATTGTTTCTCCTCCTGAGCCTAGGAGGAGTGTAAGAGCAAGAAAAACCAAATCTTTTGGTGGCGATTTCCAACTATATTTGGTCGAAGGATCAAGGAATGAAATTCAATTTCAATATCAATATTGTTTCAATGTTGATGAAGATCCTAGGACCTCTGGTGAAGCTATGGCTTCAAGGATGTTGCATTTTGGAAAGAGGCAATCCAAGATGAGATTGACTCTATTATGCACAATAATACTTGGAAACCATCGATTTACCACCGGTTTTAAACCATTGAATAGTAAATAGATCTTCAAAAGGAAGATGAAGGTAGATGGAAGCATAGACAAGTATAAAGCCGATTGGTCATCCAAGGCTTTAGACAAAAGGAAGGTATTGATTTCTTTGATACTTATGCTCTGTTGCTAGGATTACTACCATTAGATTATTGTTAGCACTTGCGGCTATACATTGATGTGCACCATCGTGGTTTTAAATTTGTAAACAGAATTACCGGTTAACTAGGAACACATTCGAGCAAGTATACCCTAGTCAAGTTGTAGTATAGTATATGGTAAATCAAGGTCGTCCCAAGAGACTTGGTTGCACTACAAGTGTTGTTTGTTTGTTTAAGCAAGTAACAAGTTGATGGTTATGATTGTCACATATCAAACCAACAAGAAAAGCAATATAAGAACAAGCACGTATCAAGGTCGTGGTTATGATTGTCACGGATCAAACCACTAAGAACAAGCACACAAAGAACATACATGTTTAGACAAATGATCACAAGGATATTAGGATGTTTAGTTTGGAAAACATATTATCAAAGATAGAACCTATAATAATAGTTTAGTGTTTTATAAATCAAATGTGCATAAGCCTCAATCAAGTGGTCATGTCATGAGCCTTATACCAACAACAAAAAGAATCCCTTTCGCCATAGACTTTGATGTTATTAATTTGTAAAGTTCCATTTACTTGAAAGATAATGAGAACACATATTCAAAAGATTCCTTTCGCTATAATCCAAATTAAACCTTTACTTGTTATGTTTATTAATTCTCTTGCACAATCGTCACAAAGTACAAGACCAAAATCATTTGTCGATTAATGAATTGGAACTAACCATTGTTAAGAATATTTCGACATTAGACTCAACAATGATCAACCAAAACAATAAACAAGAACAAGTTCCAATTCAACCAAATATGATGTTATCAACATATTCCAAACAAACACTACAATTATCCAAACATCCTTTTATCACAAGTTCTCATATGAAATAAACAAGTATCACATAATCAACACAACCAAAGAACCAAACATGAATCATAACATTCAACATCATAAAAGTAACAAGAGTTTACCCAAAGTAAGATTACATTAGGCAAGGGTGAAGGATTATAGCACTCCTTCAAGCCTCCAATCAACTACAACTTCTAACCAAGCATACTTCGGAAATGGCGAGAGGTTTGTGGTCTTTTGGGAGAGATAAATTGGTGGAAATTCGTCCTTAAGGGTGGAGGCAAGAATTACACACACAAACTAACCAAAAATGGTCTTATTTATAGGTAGAAGCCACCCTTAGCCACCAAGTAAGTTTCTTGGGCACAAAGTGTCATAAAGTAGCAGGTTTAGGAGTTATTAGAGCCATATGATCGGACTTGAGGCTTAATGGCACTTAAGGATGCATTAAAAATTACTTGGAGAGGTCAGCTTGGCGTAACCGATTCGGTTGGGCCCCCAACCGATCCGGTTGCGACTTTCTGACAGAAAAGGTCAAAAGCCAAATTTGTAGATCTTTCTCTTAGCTTTCCGTGGCCGCAAACGGGAGGTCAAACGGAGTCCGTATGCAAAAGTTATGGCCAAAATGGTGAAGGTGTGTCGGGAACAACGAGGCTTCCAATATTTCTTCGTTTAAGCTTCTTTTCTTCATTTCTTTCTCGTTTTCCTTCTTGAACTTAATTCTTGAGTCTTTGGACCACTAACTTGATGACTTTATCTTCTCGAATATACTCCGCAGGTCTTGCTTTTGTCGGGAACTCTTCGTACATGGAGAAATCTTCGTATTTTACTTCTTTTTCCGTCTTTTTCTCCACTTTCCTGTATTTGGCTACAAATGAACTAGCAAACGACTTTGATACGATTAAGCATAAAAGCATATGATTATAACCAAATAACACACATAAAAGCACGGATAACGCTACTAAAAACATGCACAATTTGAGCGTTATCAAATTCCCCACACTTAAACTTTGCTTGCCTCAAGCAAATCTAAGAAAAGAAAAATCAAACTACATACCAAAATGACAAAACAAAAGAAAAATAAAAATATTTTTGGTTTTTTTTTTTTTTTTTTTTTTTTTTAAAATAAGCAAAAAAATAAGCGCAAACTCCCTCCCACTTAAGGTTTTGCTTGCCCTCAAGCAAATCTAGAAATAAGAAAAATAAATCCCACATGGTGCATGAAATATGATTAGAAAAATGTGATGCAAATCTACCAAGTACAAGTACGAGATAAGATTCATCATTTTAAGCTTTTAGAGGTGAAAAACTGAGATGTTTGACAATACCCCATGGATTCTCTCGCTTGATAACATGGCTAAGCACCTCACGAAAAGGAACGGATGTATAATTCACTCAACACTCAATTTATTTAGTGATGGATAGTATTAAGGAATAGTACACTCATATTGCTCAGTCATGATCTAAATATTACCATAGGCTTGTACAAGAAACAAAACTCCACCGACGTGGCGTAAGCACCAAGTGTAAACATCTAAAGAGGTCTTTTATTCGGGTTATAATGATAGGCTTCGGGTGATTAAAGGGTATGGATAAGGCATGGGATAATTATATGAAATTGGTGTAAAAGAAAAATAAAGTCAAGTCTAATACCCATGTTGCTAGTTACCGAACAATCCGCAAACCTGAAAATGATTATAGTTACTATCATCTCCTCTTCAAATATCGATCACCAAATACATGTATCAAGTCTTAGCACATTGGCTAATCGGTATCTCAAACATACTTCATCCGTCTTTGTCATCACACGTTTTTTTTTTTTTTTTTTTTTTTTTTTTTTTTTTTTTTTCACATACATCACATCTCCCCACACTTCGTATAAGCATACACCACAAAAATACAAATAAGAAGCTGCAGTCTTCATCTTTGTCGGAATGGCACACACGAATGGCAAAGTGTGGCTAACTCATAATCATCAAAAACAATCCAATCATACCAAGTAACTAACAACCAACCGTTTAGACATTGACAAAGGGTAGGCTAAGGTTTAAAGTGTAAAATATTTTTGTATTTTTCTGGATGAAACAAAAACGAAAAGGATGGCTCAGAGGGTGTGCTAAGGGTATCTAGCGCTAAATATGAGCACTAACAAATGGGTCCATATAAGGGTGGTTAACTAACCGACGTGGCTAGCTAATATATCATTAGATGTAAACGGAAGGCCATTTGGTTTTATTCCTAAGGTGCCTCTTTTTCACACGAATACACTTATATCACACAAATGTGATCTTACTGCGGTCTGGTAATGATTTACAAGTACAAGTTCTAGAATAAATAAAATCATCGGCACACTCATAGCAAAAGATCCAAGCATAAAAAATGTATGCTATATATGAAACAGACTCAAATCCTCACAATTTAGTGGAAGGGCTATAATATGTGCTAGCAAATGTCATCGATCCCAGAATGGATTGCAATATTAATCGGGACACATCTCAAGTTTTTCAAAATTACTGATTTCACCAGTGGGTTGATCCAGTTATGCTAATATATTATCCTATAATCGTGAAAACAACTAGATCATAAGGGCAAACAAGTTCACAAAATTTAAAATAGGCCCAAACATTTGAAATCTAAAACTAGTTTCGCTTTTCTTATTTAACTTTCCCCACACTTAAGTTAAGCATAGCCCTCAATATGAAAAATAAACTTCAAAGCATGTAAGATAGGAAAATGAAATAATAAATCCAAGAGAAACGAAACCTCCGGGCCAAAGAAATCGATCGAACTCCATATGATAAGATGCTAAGAAAAGGCTAGCATAAGCGTGTGAGATCAATCGATTTCTCTTTCAACCAAACATGTCCAATCAAGAGTGTAAGGTTCACGATCCAACCAATCCTTCCTCCAAGAGTTTATTCAATCTGCAAAAATAAACTAAACTACAAAACGCGTAAAATTCTAAAACTCACTTTCGTAGGCATCACGGTTGCATTTAGCGTATGCAACAAGCCTTTAAACCCCTCGGTGGCCCGAGTGGACGAGTTATAGTCTCGTGAGGGTTTCCAGTGAACATACCCACAAAGTTCAAAACACTTTTATTTTAAAAAAAACACATGTACTTATTTATTCACAATGTACCAAATTAACAAAACTTAAAATGGAAAAACCAAATAAAAGAAATGAAACTCTTGCAAAAACAAAAACACATTTAAACTTATTTTACCTAAACACAAACACACAAAAACCAAAAAAATAAAAATAAAAACGGATTTTTTTTTAACAGATTAGTCCAGCCGAATCGGTTACGGGGTGTGACCGATCGGTTGGAATGAACCAAACTGTGACCAACCTTCCAACCGAACCGGTTACGGGATGCGACCGATCGGTTAGAGGATTTTTTTTTTTTTTTTTTTTTTTTACAAGTTTTATTTCAAACCATTTATTGATAAAATAAAATAAGGACACAAAAGGTTACGAACATAAAACTAAACACAAGTAATTAAAACACATAAACACATATTAACTATCACGAACATAAACCAACACTTAAAACAAAATACGCATAAACAAATAAAAGCTCGATTGCGAAAAATAACAATCACATAGGCGCAAGCAAACACAATTAATCACGTAAAGCAAATCAAACAAGATAATCTAAAACAAGATATCTTATTCAAAATGTCTGAAACTAATATAAACAAATAACATAGACAAATAACATGCACATGAGATCATATAACATATAAAACATAGATCACAAGAAACAAGAAAACACAAAATGGATTTTTTTTTTTATTATGTTTTTTAAGAACACACAACGGATCCGGTTACGGGTAGTGACCGATCGGTTGTAGTGGTTTTATTAAATCGAGGCTTCCAACCGATCCGGTTGGAGTGCCAACCGATTCGATTAGAGTGATCCGGGTGGTTTTGGTGGTTTTTTCGCAAACGTTTTCGAGCAACTTAGAAAGCAATCATTGAAATGAGCATTTTAGAACACATGAAACGAAATCCCAACATCAAAAACACGATTTTGATGCAAAGATCATTTGAGCAATTATGAGAAAATGAGAGATTTTAAGAAAAAGACAAGCATTCAAGCAAACATCATGAGCAAACATCAAGAGCAATCAATTTCAACAAGCAAACAAACACAAGAATACAAACGCAAGTCCCCGGCAGCGGCGCCAAAAACTTGATGTGCACCATCGTGGTTTTAAATTTGTAACAAGAATTACCGGTTAACTAGGAACACATTCGGGCAAGTATACCCTAGTCAAGTTGTAGTATAGTATATGGTAAATCAAGGTCGTCCCAAGAGACTTGGTTGCACTACAAGTGTTGTTTGTTTGTTTAAGCAAGTAACAAGTTGATGGTTATGATTGTCACATATCAAACCAACAAGAAAAGCAATATAAGAACAAGCACGTATCAAGGTCGTGGTTATGATTGTCACGGATCAAACCACTAAGAACAAGCACACAAAGAACATACATGTTTAGACAAATGATCACAAGGATATTAGGATGTTTAGTTTGGAAAACATATTATCAAAGATAGAACCTATAATAATAGTTTAGTGTTTTATAAATCAAATGTGCATAAGCCTCAATCAAGTGGTCATGTCATGAGCCTTATACCAACAACAACAAAGAATCCTTTCGCCATAGACTTTGATGTTATTAATTTGTAAAGTTCCATTTACTTGAAAGATAATGAGAACACATATTCAAAAGATTCCTTTCGGCCATAATCCAAATTAAACCTTTACTTGTTATGTTTATTAATTCTCTTGCACAATCGTCACAAAGTACAAGACCAAAATCATTTGTCGATTAATGAATTGGAACTAACCATTGTTAAGAATATTTCGACATTAGACTCAACAATGATCAACCAAAACAATAAACAAGAACAAGTTCCAATTCAACCAAATATGATGTTATCAACATATTCCAAACAAACACTACAATTATCCAAACATCCTTTTATCACAAGTTCTCATATGAAATAAACAAGTATCACATAATCAACACAACCAAAGAACCAAACATGAATCATAACATTCAACATCATAAAAGTAACAAGAGTTTACCCAAAGTAAGATTACATTAGGCAAGGGTGAAGGATTATAGCACTCCTTCAAGCCTCCAATCAACTACAACTTCTAACCAAGCATACTTGGAAATGGCGAGGTTTGTGGTCTTTTGGAGAGATAAATTGGTGGAAATTCGTCCTTAAGGGTGGAGGCAAGAATTACACACAAAACTAACCAAAATGGTCTTATTTATAGGTAGAAGCCACCCTTAGCCACCAAGTAAGTTTCTTGGGCACAAAGTGTCATAAAGTAGCAGGTTTAGGAGTTATTAGAGCCATATGATCGGACTTGAGGCTTAATGGCACTTAAGGATGCATTAAAATTACTTGGAGAGGTCGACTTGGCGTAACCGATTCGGTTGGGCCCCAACCGATCCGGTTGTGACTTTCTGACAGAAAAGGTCAAAATCCAAATTTGTAGATCTTTCTCTTAGCTTTCCGTGGCATGAGCGGGAGGTCAAACGGAGTCCGTATGCAAAAGTTATGGCCAAAATGGTGAAGGTGTGTCGGGAACAACGAGGCTTCCAATATTTCTTCGTTTAAGCTTCTTTTCTTCATTTCTTTCTCGTTTTCCTTCTTGAACTTAATTCTTGAGTCTTTGGACCACTAACTTGATGACTTTATCTTCTCGAATATACTCCGCAGGTCTTGCTTTTGTCAGGAACTCTTCGTACATGGAGAAATCTTCGTATTTTACTTCTTTTTCCGTCTTTTTCTCCACTTTCCTGTATTTGGCTACAAATGAACTAGCAAACGCACTTTGATACGATTAAGCATAAAAAGCATATGATTATAACCAAATAACACACATAAAAGCACGGATAACGCTACTAAAAACATGCACAATTTGAGCGTTATCACAAGGACATAGGGGAGGTGATGTGATTCTTGGCATTAAGATCATATGTGGAGAACATGGCATTACTATCTCTCAATCACATTATATTGAGAGATGTTGGAAAAATTTCTGAAAGATTGTTCTCCTATAGGTACTCCTATGGATCCCACAACAAAACTTGTGCCTAATAAAGGTGTTCTTTGTGAATCAACTTGAATATTCAAGGGCTATTGGATCTTTAATGTATGCCATGACTAGTACTAGACACGATATAGCCTTTCTTTGTTGGAAAGTTGAGTAGATACACTCACAATCTAGGTTTAATCCATTGGCGATCAATTAATCGAGTATTTATGTACTTGAAAGGAACAATGGATTATGGTTTGACTTATCTTTGGATTCCTTACATTCTTGAAGGTTATTCGGATGCAAGTTGGATTTCAATCGGAAGATCATTCTTCCACAGGCGGTTGGGTATACCTACTTGGAGGTGGTGCCATTCTTTGGGCATCTAAGAAGCAAACTTGCATAACGATTCAACAATGGAATATGAGTTTGTGGCATTAGCGGCGGTGGTAAAGAAGTCGAATGGCTAAGGAACTTAATTTATGAAATTCCATTGTGGCCTAAACCGATATCATCCATTTATATCAGATGTGATAGTCAAGCTACTTTGGCTAAGGCATACAGTCAAGTATATAATGGGAAGTCTAGACACATAGGTGTTAGACATAGCATATTACGTGATCTTATCACGAATGGTGTGATATATGTGGTGTTTGTGAAAACACAACACAATTTAGCCGATCATTTAACCAAAGGGTTGAATAGAGATCTCGTGAAAAATTCGGCTATAGGGATGGGATTAAAGTCCATCAATCTACGATATTAAGATACCCAATTCCACCTAGTATGACGCTAGGTCTTGAATTCAATGTGGAAGGCTTAATATTTAGAGATTGGAACACATTAGAAGATTCATCCCAAGGTATGTGTTCGGACCTACAAGTTAGGGAGGTTGAATGAATATATTCTTAATAGCTTTTTGACAAATTGCATTGTAGGTGCAAGACTAAAGAGCTACCTATATGAGCATGAAGTTTAGCCGCTTCAAGAAGCCGGGACTTGGCTTTGACATGCTTATGAATGATAATGACATAGGCTAGTAAAACATGTGTCAAGATAGAACTACTATGTATGTAAACTTTGTGTACATTATCTTCGTGTATTCATATTGAATTCGGGGGTTCAATCCTTAGCGACACCACAGTATTGAATATTTGGAATGTGTAATGTACTAATGTGAAATTCAATCGTCACGACATTTCATTTATGCAAAAGTTTGATTGTTTGAGATTACTTGTTTTAGTTAATCAAGGATTGCACTAAAATAGGGGAGGAATGTTGGATATTTTAGTGTAATTGGATTAACTTGTTTTGACCAATTTTATCATAATAATACATCATTTAGGTTTGGAGGTGCGGAGTGCTGCGCATTGAATTTATTATGATCTTGGGGCGAAGCCCCTGGGACGGGTCCGGGGCGCCACTGTAGCATCTGGTCCGCGGCGGCACCGGCAGGTCCAGGGCGAGCCCCCAGCCGAAAGTCGAGCTATGTAAAATTCTGCTGAAGTTATGTTTCACTGAAATAGTTGTGTTCTGGCGACGTTATGTTTCTGCTAAAATGGTTGTGTTTCTGTGAAGTTATGTACATGAAACTAATTTTTGAAATTGAGGACAAAACTTGACAACTTGAAACCCTAAAAGCGCTTTGGCGGTTATCCCGTATCATAGTTATATACGGTTTATTTGGTCATATATTTTCTTGGTTCATTATATCTCGAGACACACATATAGAAAATTCTCATTCTACGAATTGTATCCGATTGAATAATTTGGTAGAACCGCCGAATTGATTCGATCCGAAAGTGTTCACACGCCTTCGAGATTAAGCATATCCGTTGGTGTTCGTTATTACTACATATCCCTACTAACTTATCAAGAGCTTCATCTTTTGTATGACACAAGTAAACATAGCAGTATCTAGTAGCATCATTAATAAAAGTAACTACATACTTTCTATTACCAAGTGATGGAGTTGAATGAAAATCACACAAGTCACTGTGTACAAGTTCTAATACCTTAGTATCTCTAATGACATTCTTGGCGAAAGGTTGTCTAGTTATCTTAGTCAACATACAAGTTTTACACTTTTCACCATTCAATTCAAAAGCAGGTATTAGACTCATTTTTGACATGTCTATCATTCTCTTGTAATGTACGTGTCCTAATCTAGCATGCCATAATTCAGATTTACCACAATTATTGCTAGAACTAGTAGAAGCCATGCAAACAGAATTATTAAGAAACGAAACATCCAAATTTAATTTAAACATGCCATTCAAATAGCGTTGAGTCCACATGATTCATTTTCAGAATTTAGCATATCAAAGTTAGTGAACCTTAGTGAGATGTGTCACGTAATTTTACTTATAAGGAAATGTTAAATCTTCCTATGAAACTTGAAGTTCTATTATCACATTATGCATAATGATAATGATTTTGCTAACTTAGATAGCATTGCCAAACTTGCTAAGAAGATGGTGGATAAGAAAAAGCATATATACCATCCTTTGGTTTATCGATGATTGAAGTTGGGTTTAGTCTTTCACTGTTGCTACCCCTACGGTTGAAAGATGTTTTTTTTAAATGAAGATCATTAAAACTAATTTGCGTAATCGGAGGCGATAATTATTCTAACAGAGCTTTCACTTGTGCTATAGAGAAATAAGAACTTATTAATGCTAAAAATGAGGGTGTACGTAAGTGTTTATTTTCGCCATGGAAGATTATAGTATCCCTAATTATAAGGTATATGCTCATTTATTTATCATTTGAATGAATTATTCTTTTCCATTCACTTTTTAACTTTATTATATTACGGTTCAAAATTTTTTTACACCTGATCATATTTGCTCATGTTTCCGTCTCTGCTCTCAAATATAATGTTCAAGTTTTTTTTGACGGCCTGAACGTATTTTCTTTTCAATTCTGTAATGTAAGTGATTATACTCAATTGATCCAGTTACTTACATGTTTTCCTTGTATTGCTGGCCGGTTTTCATGTACGTCTAAATCGGGCTCTAATGGTTCCTATCATAATTTCCATGCATCCCAAGAGGTGGTTGAAACTCTTTTGTCTAATACATTTTAGGTGTTGCTTGTTTGTGTTTGCCATGTGTTCTGGTGGTTTATGGTGTTGTTATTTGTTGTTTTGATGTTTGTATCCTTTAACCTCTTGCTAGTTCTTTATAATGTAGTTGCCGTTAAAAATAATCCATTTTCATATTTTGATAGTATACTTAAGTTAGCTAGTGGCGCATTAAGTTAAGTTTATGTCATCATACATTCGAGAAAATGTACCAAACGTTTTTGGTTTAGTGGTATGTGGAGTGAGTGGCCTATCAACTAATAAGTTGTAAGTTTAAGTCTCGCTAAAGACATTTATGCGAGATAAGTGTATAGGCGTGTAATAAATTATCGTTAAAAAACATTCAATATAGTTACTTTTATTATTTATTATGTATTTAGTATAGTTCATGTATACTTTTGCAATCTAAATGCAGCATATCTTCACTATATGGCATCTTTAAAGAAACCAAAACCAAGGAGCCATCCTTTTCATAGGAAAGATTGAAATTAAAGAAACTTGCCAATACTGTTCAATCTCTACCATAAACGCAAAACATAACTAAATATTGCCTTTTCTTTTTTCACCACTTATCTATGAAACTATTGAGTACATTAACAGGGACGGAGCCAGAAACAAACATAATTGGGTGCACATATTTTTTTTAATCATAATATAATAGAGTTTAAGATGCTAACTAAATAAGAGTAAAAATTTCAATTAACCGGGGTCATTTAAGATGTATTAGGGAAAAATCGACGTTTTTTCTAAAAATTAACACTAAATCGAAAAAATCCATAGTTGTCACGGACACCCACGGGACCCCCTGGCTCCGTCCCTGAGTACATACACACTTCCAAGCTCCAACCAGGGCCGTTCCATTGATTTCGGTGGCTTGGTGTAAAACTACGAATGAGGTCCTGTAAATCACGAAAATCTTAACTATTATGGAAAATTCAAAACAAATACACTTAGACATGTATAAATACTAATAGACATATACTAAATAATATTTAAAAAAGGCTATAAAAATCCAAGTTAGACATGCATAAATACTAATGGACATATACTAAATTGAAAGCCCTTCACAAATGATGATCCTGTGCGATTGACCTACTTACACATGCTAATCGCCGCCACTGACTCCAACCTTTATGAAAAACTCCCCAATTTAAAAATCCCTAAATGTGTTTGCTTGTCACGGATGTATCTTTGAGTTCTATATCTAAAGTTGCTTTTTGTTGTACTTTAACTACTTTAAATTGAGATAATTTGTTAAAAGTTGCCACTTGCTAGTAAGAGTGGACGGTGTGGGCTCGCCGTCGCCTACGTGGCCGGCCGCCGTGGCTCGCCGCCACACCGCCTCCACTCGTTGTGGCTCGCCGTCGAGGGTGAAGTCGTGGGGACGACGAAGCTTAACTCTGACAAGAGATTTTCTTTTTCTTTTTTTGTTTTTTTTTTTTTTTTTTTTTAAAGATTTGTAAAGTTTTATGGAATAAGGTGAAGGTGAAGTTGATTTGAAAGTTTCGTAGAGTCTTGAGAACTTACCGTGGTTAAACGTAAAAAGCTGAAACTTTAAAGATTAACGAAAACATGAAATACATAATAACCTTAAACATTAAAACTACGGATGGATCCCTAAAACAACATAAAAACATGAAATACATAATAAAACTACTAAACACTTAAAAACGAGTCATCCGAGTCCAAACCATCATCACTTGTTGGCGGAGAATAAACTCCCCATTAATGTATCGACTCTCCATTATGTCGAAATAGTTGTCTTCGAGTCTTGAGCCTCCGTGCTTCTTGCTCGCGTGACGGCCTCTTCACGTGCTCGCTTCTTGCGATATCTCACGACGCTTTCTTCATCTTGTTCAAGCCGCCGAGGAAGCCTCACTTAACCCCGCTTGGGTGGTTTGAAAATCCACGTGAATTTGTTCACGGTGGACTTGGAACAATTAGGTGCGGATGTTTTCAAACGCCACCGGAAGACATTTTACGGTGTTGTGGAGTAAACTTCAAACTCTGGCGAGTTGGAAAGTTGGTTTCGACAAGTGATCAGGTCTTGGGAAAGTCGGTTTTCAACAACTTCTCCAGGTGGGAATTCTTGAAAAGTCTTTCAGACATTTTTTGTGTGTGAATTGTGTTATTTGTGTGTGAAAGTAGTCTTTGGTATGATACTATATATAGAAAACTTAACCGTTTGAATTTGAATTTAAAATTTAAAATTTGAATTTAACCCGCCTAACAAGACCCGTTTTTGAATTCGAATTTAACGTTTAAATTTGAATTACCCATAACAAGATACCGGTTTTGAATTGAATTTAACGTTTAAATTTGAATTACCCAACAAGATGCTGGTTTTGAATTAATTTAACGTTTAAATTTGAATTACCCAACAAGATGCCGGATTTTGAATTGAATTTAACGTTTAAATTTGAACTACCCGCCAACAAGATCGGTTTTGAATTGAATTTAACGTTTAAATTTGAATTACCCATGACAATACCGGTTTTGAATTCAATTTAACGTTGAAAACCACCTTTATAAATAACATCAACCACCATTTTATTTCACATCTACATCAATCCAAAACACACACAAATGTCTCAAAATTTGAAGTGGAACAAGTCTGAAGAAATCTTGCTTGCGCAAGTTTGGATACAAATTTCATAGTGTGGATATGCAAAATAACCGTTCGAAAATATTTTTGGAATGACGTTATGCATATGTTCAATAATCGGACAACCGATGACCATCGTACAAAAAATTCAATCACGGGTAAATGGACGAGGATTAACGTCGATTGCAAAGGTTCAACGCAATTTACAAAGCAGTCAGTGATCGAAGTGCTCAAAATGACCAATCTCATCTCGAAAATGCGAAACTAAGCTTCCAAAGAACAATTTGGTAGAAATGAGTTCAAATATGTTCACGTTTGGAGATTTTGAAAATTGCCCAAATTGGGATGTCAAGATTAATTCGATAGTATGTGTTGTTTTTCTTAATCGTGTTGTTTTTATTCCCGTATCGTGTTGTTTTTTTCCGTGTCGTTTTTTTTTTTTTTTTTTTTTTTTTTTATCGTGTTCTTTTTTATTATTGTGTTATGTATTGTATTTTTAATTTGAATGAAATGAATTTATTTAGTTTTATTTGGAAGTGAAAATTGAATAAAAAAATAAAGTGGTAGTGGTGGGGTAAAATGAAGAGGTTGGGGTTTGTTATGAGTGAGGAGGGTTTGTTGTGGTTAGTTGTGAGAAAATGAGATCTTGATGTGGCGACTGTGACGTGACGATGAAGTAATGAATTATTATGGTAGCACCAGCTCTCTAAGTGTAGAGTTGTAAATTGCAATGTTGACATGGACGTGCATGAAACCTTTGTAGTAAATGGTCACGTGAAATTCAAGTTTTTCCAACTTTTTCACCGACCGTTATTTTATCCTTGAGAAAAGTAGTAAACTACCAATTCTAAGAGCTTACGTGCCATGCATTAAAAAGACATGTTAGCAATAAACACGAGGAAAATCATAATGACAGCCTTCGTGTAAAATTAAAGCATATTTTTGTAACAAAAAGAAGAGACATACGAAGGCTATCTATTTAAGTCATGAGATAGAATTGATGACAATATCGTATTGCAATAGGAATTATACATGGTAATATGGTATGCTCTCTCATTTAAGGGCCCATGATACAAGTCAGCTGGTTCATTCTTAAATACAGCCTAGCATTTCGTTTGTTAGCTTCATTTATATTTGTCCTTTGATCTCCGCAGTTATTGACGATTCATTGTCTATAAATATCGTAATTCTAGAATATTCGTCATTATAAAATTTATCAACGTGTTTTGGTTGATGCCTGTAGCTAGCATGACATGAGTATGTCATTGCATGTCCTCTTAGGCTACTCCCAACAGGAGTCCGTGAGCCATCGGAAAGGAGAGGTCACACGGCATGCATTGGGGAGATGGAGTGAGGCATCAGCAATGCAGGCGAAAGGTGAAGGTTTCATTTTTGAAAAATCGTGTAAATGTGAACTCCACTTTCAAATATACCGTTTGACATTTTTATTTATTTTTAAAGTTTCACTACTCCATTTTACCTATAAATACTTCATAAAATTTTACTACTTTCAAACACAAATTCACCATTACTTTCTAATCTCTTTTATTTGATACATACTTATTCAAATAAAACTTATTATGGAAGATATAAATTCCGAAACTATAATGTTTGACGAAGAGAGAGAACAAGAAGTTATTAGTCGGGACATAACGTTTTTAAGCAAAGCGTTGTCGTTTATAATTAATTGACGACAAACAAAACGATCGAAGAGACTTACCATAAATCGAGATCATTCTGGTGCTTATGATCGTGTAGTCGAGGCTTATTTTAGTGTGAATCCAATGTTTTCAGAAGCAACTTTCAAAGAGAGGTTTCGAGCGAGTCGAAAGCTATTCACATGAATAGTTGAAGAAATACGTCTTCAGAATCCATTCTTTGCTGATACCACTGACGATGTTGTGAAGACCACGTATTTCCCCTTTGATAAAGTGCACATCTGCAATTCGTCAATTGGCATACGGCACCGTTCTGACGCCCTTGATAAATATTTGCAAATGGGCCAAGAAATTTTCGTCAATGCCTTGAAATTTTTTGTACGCCCTTGATATACATGCATCATATTACATACTATATTATAAAAGACCAAGGTACAACGATATCTCCAAATTGGTATATGGAGGAAGCAAATCAACCAGACGACCCCATACGATCCCAAGAAGATGGGCGTAGAATTATCAGATATATCAAATCGTTACAAGTGCATCAAAACCTTCGTGCTAATTTGACTGACACCTTTCTCGTAATGTTTGGTTTTAGTTTTTACTATTTTAAGATGTTTTTATTTTTAATGTAATGTTTTTATGAATTTAATAAATGAAAGTTTTAGTTTTAAATAAATAAAAAGAATGTGCTGAAAGGTGGAGTAGTGTGAGATGATTGAGAGTGAAAAGTGATATGGTGGTGAAGGAGAGAGAAAGCTCATATGGAGCTGAGGTGGAAGGTGAAGTGTTGTGAGGGTTGAGAGTAACCTTATAGTCTTATATAGCTAGCGTAGTATGTTTCTTTTTAGAGGTCATGAACTCGATAACTTATTTTGAATGGTAGGTTTTATTAAAAGGTTAATTGCATAAAAACGTATCTTAATTAGCCACCTTTTGCATAAAAATATATCCTGCTATTTGTTTTGCAAATCCGTGTAGCGTAATTTTGAATTTCGTTCGTTTCGTGTACGCTTTGACCGGCTAAGAAGGTTACATGTTATCATTCAATTTTCCTTTATTTTCCATGTCAATAATTTGTATGTTTTTTTATTTTCATATTTTAATTTGAATAATGAAATAACAAAAATGAAAAATAAAATAAAATTGTGGGGGACCAAAAACTGAAAATGGCTTGAGCCATTAGACTGGAGGTAGTGGTGGCTCGTGAGGCCATTTCACACTAAGTTTAACGCGCCATCACCATTATTGGCTTGTGCTCCCATGTGAGCAGTGTACAAAAGAAGAAATAAAGGTGATATGTCTCACCTCTACTATATAGTGCAAAATGTGAGCCTCTCGGGTGTTTATGTTGTTATTTATTTGTTTTATAAATGTATGTGTGTATTTCGTAGGGTTATGTTTATATAAAGTGATTATTTTAATAAAAAGTGAGGAGTGGTGTGACCATTACGGGTGAAAGGTGAGTGGGTGTGAAAGGAGAGAGAAAGCTGAGGTGACGCTGATGTGGAAGGTGAGCAGGTGTGGCCATTACTTCTAGTCTAAGATTAGAGGTAGTGGTCAAACCACCTCACCTTCCACATTAGCGCCACCTCAGCTTTATCTCTCCTAGCACCCCTTCACCTTTCACCCGTAATGGTCACACTACTCCTTATCTTTCACTAAAATACCCACTTTAACAAACATAACCCACATGATATCATACACACACTCACAAAAAAATAAACACTATTAAAACACAAAACTTGGCACAAATAACAAGAGTTGAGGCACCTCACCTTTCGTCCTTGATTTGAGCTACCTCATGCGTGAGATGGTGGTAGTGGTGTTGGTGCGTAAGGTAGAGCCTCACGAGTGACAAAACCTCACCACTACTTCCAGTCTTAGTGAAGGAGTATTTGGTGTGTGAATGTGAAATGGTGAGGTAGCGAAACGGCTAAATCCCAAGGAATAGAGTATTATAAAGATATTCATAATAATAGAGAGTGCTTCTCAGGGAGGAGTACGATCGCCGTGAAACTCTATTTTATGTCGGTCTCAGTTGTATGTTACTAGGATTAGTGTTTCCTTTAACCTCTCATAGTTGTGTATAGTATAAAGATAGTAATTATTTATTCCAGGGTAAAGACACCTGATACTGATCAGAGAAATCCCCAAGTTATATTTCTAGTAAGGGGCGGAGCTTGAAGAGCAAAGCGAGCAACCACCACACCCTTGCTCTAATTCAAGTCTAACATTTCTTCTCATAATTACCATCAGGGTTCTAAAATGTGTGCTATGGCGTCGATAAAGCGCCGCTAAGGCGCAAGGCATAACCTTCATGTTACGAAATAGATCTAGGTGTAGGTATAGATTAACACTAACGAGTAGTGTACCCAGTCAATATAGCTAGTTGGATAAGTACGAGTCGTTCGTCAGGAGTGATTTACTAATTAACTAATCCTAAAGGTATTCTAACTATCTAATTAAATTGAGATAACACAAAGGGGGGCTTAGCCTGAGAGACTATCATGAGTTTTGTTTTCTATTTAAACTACTAAAGCAATTAAATAAACTAAATAACGCAAAACAGACGAAGGAAGTAAAGAAGTACTAAATCAATATTAAGTAGAACGTGCTAGCCAAGTCTATTCCAATTACGCATTCTTAACATGTTTCACTAGTGCACTGATTCTAGTTATTCTCGTTTGTGATACACGAATGTAAACAAGGTGGATCTTCTCCCTTAGTCCTAGGCTCTAACGAGGGTTAACGTTGTCACCATTAACGAAGCTCGCATAATGAACTTCAACTACCACTTATAATTTATCTATAGTGACCTATTTTACCAACTTATTTGTCTTATTCAATTGTTATCTATGTAATGGTATTAAAATCATTAGTCACAATAAATAAACCTACCTAGGGCTCTTTCAGACTTAGACATGCTAGGCCAAAATCAGATCAGATTCAAACATTTACCATCGTGATGCGGATCTAAGGACCATAATTCAACTAACCAGTTAAAGTTACATAATGTAATGTCATATTCCAAAGATGTAATTATAGGATAACAGAGAGTCAAGAAAATAGACGAGTAGAGCGATAAACATAAACAATATCCAATGAGGTAAACAAAAAATCAATGTAAAATAAATTAAAAACACATAATCTTCATAAACTTGACTAACACCCAAGGGTGTTAGCCCATAATATCAGTAACTACAGTAACAAACATAATCAAAGAGTATAGAGTATGAAACATAATGAATACGATACACTAACGAATGATTATATGATGAAACTACGTTACAAAGAGTTCTCTTAATCAATGATTGAGTTTCCAGAACCTTCTTGCCTTTAAAATTCATCTAGGAACCGAGCCTTGTGGTATAAAGTTGTTTAGAATTCGTAAATAGGGTTTCTTTATATAGTCTTTGGAATTGAGTCGATACGGCGTTCGATACGCCATATCGGGCAATATTTGTGTAGGCCTCACGGTCAAAATATTCTAAAATTTGTATAAACCGTCAGTGAATAAGGGGTATAGAACATTCTGGATACGCCATATTTGTGCCTATACGATCTTGTGGTTTTGATGAAGTCTGAATGCATACGCCATATCCTTGGTGATGAATACGCGGTATTGGGTCTCTGTTTTGTGGACTTAACTTGATTTATTCATTTTAGCTCCAAATCACGTCCTTTTACTTAACTTTCATCATTTTCTCCGTTATTTACTGTAATTAACAAAAGTAAGCAATTAAGTATCATATCTTACATAAATAACATAAAATGAGCAATATATATGGAATAAATGATGCATAATATTAGTCCTTATTTGATGTCATCAGTTATGCATAGGGGTGTTCATCGGTTCGGTAATCGGGTTGTTCGGTTTATTCGGTTCGGTTAGCTCAGTTAATTTTTTTCTGGGTCAAACCGAACTAGAATTCAACCAAACCGAACCGAAAACCGAAAACCGAATTTGAATTCGGTTTGATTTTCGGGTTGACCTGAATACCCCGAATTACACCATTGTAGTTTTTTTTTAAAAAATTTAATTATATAGATTTTTGGCAAGGGTGTTAGCCCATAATATCAGTAACTACAGTAACAAACATAATCAAAGAGTATAGAGTATGAAACATAATGAATACGATACACTAACGAATGATTATATGATGAAACTACGTTACAAAGAGTTCTCTTAATCAATGATTGAGTTTCCAGAACCTTCTTGCCTTTAAAATTCATCTAGGAACCGAGCCTTGTGGTATAAAGTTGTTTAGAATTCGTAAATAGGGTTTCTTTATATAGTCTTTGGAATTGAGTCGATACGACGTTCGATACGCCATATCGGGCAATATTTGTGTAGGCCTCACGGTCAAAATATTCTAAAATTTGTATAAACCGTCAGTGAATAAGGGGTATAGAACATTCTGGATACGCCATATTTGTGCCTATACGATCTTGTGGTTTTGATGAAGTCTGAATGCATACGCCATATCCTTGGTGATGAATACGTGTATTGGGTCTCTGTTTTGTGGACTTAACTTGATTTATTCATTTTAGCTCCAAATCCGTCCTTTACTTAACTTTCATCATTTTCTCCGTTATTTACTGTAATTAACAAAAGTAAGCAATTAAGTATCATATCTTACATAAATAACATAAAATGAGCAATATATATGGAATAAATGATGCATAATATTAGTCCTTATTTGATGTCATCAGTTATGCATAGGGGTGTTCATCGGTTCGGTAATCGGGTTGTTCGGTTTATTCGGTTCGGTTAGCTCAGTTAATTTTTTTCTGGGTCAAACCGAACTAGAATTCAACCAAACCGAACCGAAAACCGAAAACCGAATTTGAATTCGGTTTGATTTTCGGGTTGACCTGAATACCCCGAATTACACCATTGTAGTTTTTTTAAAAAAAATTTAATTATATAGATTTTTGGCAAATTAAAATTACTTAAGCATAAAAAGATTTTTTTATTAGGATAAAATTTTAATGGTCTTTTTTATATATAAAATATATAAATAGTATATATATTTATGTAAATTCGGTTTTCGGTTCAGATAGACAAAACCATATCCAAATCGAAAACCGAATTTTTAGTTCGATTCGATTCGGTTTTGGCAAATTCGGCTCGGTTATAAGTTCGGTTTGGTTTTTTCGGTTTGTTTTTGGTTTATTCAGTTATTACCCAAACAATGCATACCCCTAGTTATGCAAACCACATATATGGGCCGAATAAACGCGATTTGGGCCAAGTATTCGAGATATATATGAATATGGTATAAATATAAAGATTATATTTATTTTGTGCCTTAAGCTAGGTTTATGTCATCATACATTCGAGAAAACTTACTCAACGTTTTTGGTCTAGTGGTATGTGAGTGGCCCATCAACCAATAGATTGTGGGTTTAAGTCTCGCTGAAAATATATTTATGTAATAAGTGGCATTGGTGTGTAATAATTTGTCGTTTTCAATATACGTAATGTTTATTATGTATTTGGTATAGTTCATGTATTACTTTTGCGATCTAAATGCAGTTGATCTTCACTATATGGCATCGTTGTAGAGAAACAAAAACCAAGTAACCATCCTTTCAAAGGAAAGATTGAAATTCAAGAAACTTGCCAACACTATCCGATCTCTACCAACAACAACAATAGCAACATACTCAATACCACCGAAGCGGGGTATACGAGAGGTGAAATATAGACAAATCCTACTTCTACCCTCAGGATAAACCGGGGAGTAGAGAGACTGTTACCAGAAGGACCTCCGACCAGTGTAAGTCCATACAATATGCTCAAGATATAAGTGCGTGAGAAAGAGAGCAATAACAACGACAAGGAATATATAGAAACAAAATACGAAAAGCAAGCATACAATCAAACAGGCAATAGACAAAAACCAGCGTAATAAGACTTCACAAAAAGCATATGCCACATAAGAACAAGAAAACACAGAAAATAGACAATAGAAGGCGCATAAGAGGCAAAGGGCATAAGCAATAACATAAACATACAAGCAAAAACGCAAAAACACAACCAAGTAAAGGCATAAAAAGATAAACGCGCGAATAATAATAATAATAATAATAATAATAATAAATCCTACCTAGAAATCAAGAGGTAAAACATTAACTTTTCTTTTTTCGCCACATATCTATGAAACTATTCCAAGCTCCAACCTTTATGAAAAACTCTCCAATTTAAAAACATCTAAAATGTGTTTGTTTGTCACGGATGTATCTTTGAGTTCCATATCTAAAGTTTTTTTTGGTGTACTTTAACTACTTTAAATTGAGTTAATTTTTTTAAAGTTGCTACTTGCTAGTAAGTGTAGAGTTGTAAATTGTAATGTTGACATGGACGTGCATGAAACCTTTGTAGTAAAATGGTCACGTGAAATTCAAGTTTTTCCAACTTTTTCACCGACCCTTATTTTATCCTTGAGAAAAGTAGTAAACTACCAATTCTAAGAGCTTACGTGCCGTGCATTAAAAAGACATGTCAGCAATAAACACAAGGAAAATCATAATGACAGCCTTCATATCAAATTTAAAGCAGATAAATATTATTCTTTTTATGATACTTAGCGAGTGTCCCATGGCGTTCTGACGGGTATCACGAAATAAAATTTCCGAATGAATCATGTATTTTAGTTTATTATGTTCTTTTGACAATAAATTCTGAATCAAGATTTCATTTAGCTCGTGCCGTTCGAGCTCGATTCGTTAACATACTTGTTAAGACTCGAGTCTCGTTGGCGTGCTGTTCGGGCTCAAGCCCATTTTGCCCGTTGCCGTCCGGGCTTTAATATTGTATAATGTGTTTTATTATTTGTATTAGTGACATTTAACGCAGTGACCTGCGCGTTTGATGGCGGATACCCATATAAAATTTTCAGGTGAATCGTGCATTTTATTTTATTATTGTTGGGTTAAGTGAATACCCAAACCCTTAATTTTAGGATTTGAATAAAAATACCTAAGTGTTTATATCCTTAAACACTAACAAGTCATCACAAGATAGCCACTCGGTGAAATTGTCTTCTGGATACTCGATGAGACGAAGAAAGTCTATCCACTCGATGAAGGCGGAACTTAAGGGGTGAAGATCGAGTCAAGAAGAAGTTGGTGGATTCGGTGGTGATGACAATAACTCACCGAATCCCAAAACTCCTCACCAACTACTATCACTAAAGACAATCTTGAAGATAAAGATCAAGGCTAAAGAGATCAAGAATGAATGGGACAAGGCGGGATAAGTTTGAACAAATAAGACGAAGTTCTTATCAACCAAAGTCAAACTTTCCCGAACCGCTAACTACTGAAGTGAGTGTCATCATTGACATGAAGAAAGGCCTTGTCACTTACTCTAAATAGCCATTAGAGCGAGACAAAATACATCAAGATTTTGTCTTACATATTTGTCGGTTGTCCTCTGGGATAGAGTTAAAACCATACTTGTATAAATAGCCATAAGAGTTGGAGTGAAAGATTTTAAGCTTGTGCATTAACTGTGAATTACACACACAAGCAATCTTTCACTCCTCCCAATACCACTATGTCCCTGAGATAGTTCAGTGGTACCTGAGTAGTTGTGCTTAGACTTGGCCTAAGCTTAGTGAGGAGGTACACCATACTTGTCATTCAATCCCAAGTGCTGTTCCGCAAGCACTTGGGTAATATATTCTTTTTGATTGATTATTAATAAAGGATATAAACATTGAAAAATCTCAGTGTGCTTAAGTTTTCTTATCTTGTTTAATTGTGATCATTCATATACTTTACTTCAGTCATGTGTCACTCTTAGTGTAAATTTGTTTCTTTACTAATTGTGAAACGGAAGCAACAATTATGTTCTTTTTGACAATAAATTTACGGATTTCAAGACTTCGTTTAGCTAGGTCTGATCGAACTCAAGCCCGTTTGCCTCGCTTGGTTCGGGCTCAACCCATTTGGCTGTCTGCCTGCCTCGAACTGAATATTATTTGTATTAGTGACATTTGATGTAGGATTGTGTTTAATTTGGTTGTACAATATGCTTGATAATTTGTATTTATTATGTTAGGGGTGTTTTAATAATTGTATTAATTGTATTTATTGATCAGTTAATTAATTGAGTATATTAAATAACATTAATGTAGTGTTTTGTTTTTTTAATATGTGTATAAAGTGTTGTACGCTATGCTTCTTGTCTTGTATGTCTGAAAATTATGTGCATTAAAGTATTATACATTATACTTCTTCTTTTAATTATATGAATTACTAATTATAGTACCATGTATAGGTTTATATTTTTAAGACTTCCATTTATAGAAAGTCCTAAATACATTATAATGTAGTATAGATTCTTATAACAAAAAGAAGACGTTCGAAGGTTATCCATTAAAGTCATGAGATAGAATTGATGACAATATTATCGTATTGAGATAGGAATTATACTTGGTTATGCTGTCTCATTTAAGGGCCCATGATCCAAGTCAGCTGGTTCATTCTTCAATACAGCCTAGCATTTTGTTTGTTAGCTTCATTTATATTTGTCCTTTGATCTCAGATGATGATACGCTATTCGTTGAAAATAACAAATTATGTGAATTAATCTCAAAAATCATAAATAAAAATAAGAAGTTAAAAACTAAGTTAGAAACAGAAATTCTTGAGTTAAAAGACAAAGTCAAAAGACTTAAAAAAACAAAGAAATCGACGTAGGATATACGTCGTGTCTATTTATTCGAGTTGAAAACGAAAAACTCAAAGAAAATGCTTTTAAACTCTCCAAGTTCGAAAAAGGCACTCAATCACTTAACGAAATATTAAGTGTTAAAAAGTATTCCGGTGATAAAACGAGATTAGGTTTTAATTTAAATGAAGCATCAACGAGTGGGAGAAAACAAGTCAAATTCGTAAAATCGTCTGAAATGAAGCAACAGTAGACTGTACTGTTAAAGGTCCAGACGGTACCATAAAATTTAATGGTACCGTGGTACTGTCAGTCCAGGAAGACACATCTGTTTCAGTTTAGAAAAATAACTTGATTCCTAAACCAAAATATTTAGAAGTTATGATCTGTCAAAGTTCTTGTTGCTAGCGAAGAGGAAGTTCAACGTTTTTACAAACGATCTTTAAAACCCGGACTTGGATTTGTAAAGCCCGGACATAGACCCAAAACTCCTCCACCTAGGAAAACAAATACTTCTAAACCTCAGTCGAGAACACCGCAACCTAAAAGTAATTTTATAAGGCAAAGTTATCCAAATAACTATCCCATAACTTGGAATAACTTCCAACAACGAAGTTACTTGCCTTGGGAAATTTGTCCTCCATTTGAACATCCAAATCAAATGCAACAAATGCATGGGATGTTCAACACTAACAACTTTGGACCCATGAGATATATGGGACCAAATGTTTGAGTTTTTGTGTTATTCAAATATATATGCTTGGGATTGACTTAGAGCGTGATGAATGGGTCAAAGATAGTGGATACACTAATCACGTGACGGAAATCGAAGTCTATTCTCATCGCACAAAGCATACAACGGAGGTAATGTTATATTCAGTAGTAAATTAAAAGGGAACATCATAGGCAAATGTACGATCACTCACAATTCACTCACTATCGAAAATTTTGAGCATGTAGATAACTTAGGATGTAACTTGCTTAGTATTAGTCAAATATATGATAATAAGTGTAAGGTAATATTTTCCGAAGAGGGTAGTGAGATTACTAAGGACGGTACCATATGTAGAGGATCTAGGAAAAACGGTTTATATGTGATGAAAATAAGAAATAAGCCAAAAGACAAACTTTGCCTAGAAACCATAGACGAAAAATCCACACTATGGCATAGGAGACTAGGTCACGCTAATATGCATTTGATACAATATTTGGCATCTAAATAATTAGTTAGAAAAAAACTAAGCTTAAGTTTGATCAACACTTTTGCGACGCTTGTAAAATTAGAAAACAAGCTCATGCTAATCACAAAGCTAAGAATATAGTCTCGACCTCTAGATGCCTAGAACTGCTTCATATGGATTTTTTCAGTCCATCCGCCATAAGGAGTTACGGAGGAAACCTATACATCTTAGTAATAGTAGGAGACTATTCTAGGTACACTTGGACAAGATTTCTTAAGATTAAAAATGAAGCATTCGAGCAATTCGAAATTTCTGGCAAGAAAGTCCAAAGTCAATTAGGTTGTCCAATAGTTTCCATTAGGACGGATCACGGTGGGAATTTGATAATGAAGTGCAATTCAGTATATATTGTGATGCTAATGGGATTACACACACAATAGGATTTTGATTAGACCAATCTTAGGAAAAACATCATACGAAATCTTGAGAGGTAGGAAACCTACTATAGATTATTTCAAAGTGTTTAGAAACAAGTGCTTCATTTTAAACACAAAATACTACGTACCAAGTTTGACCGAAAGTCATACAAAGGTATGTTCCTAGGTTATTCCTAAAATAGTAAAGCCTACATTGTTCTCACTAAGGAAACAATAAAAGTCGAAGAATCACTAAACATGACATTCGATGAAAGTCCTCCCCCGGCTAAAACATCACCCTTGGTGGATGATGATTTAGTTGAAGAAGAAGCCATAAAGGAAAGTGGCAAGAAAAACTTAGAAAATAACATTCATAATGAAATAGTAGAAGTTGATGAAAAGTCAACGTTAAGGAGTCTAGGAATCATCCGCTAGACAATGTCATAGGAAATCTTAACCAAAGAACTCTTAGATCACAAGACTTAAACAAAAGTAATTTCTTTTGTTTTATATCTACCGTAGAACCTAAGAATATCGGTGAAGCATTAAAGGATGAAAGTTGGGTAGTTACCATGCAAGAAGAATTAAATCAATTCAACACAAATCAAGTTTGGGATTTAGTACCTCTACCTAGGAATCAAACCGTCATAGGAACTAAGTGGGTATTTAGGAACAAACTTGATGAGAATGGTGTTGTGTTTAGAAATAAGGCTAGGTTAGTGGCACAAGGCTATAACAACAAGAAGAAATAGACTATGATGAAACACATGCACCCGTAGCTAGACTAGAGTCTATTAGAATACTTCTTGCCTATGCTTGTGCACTAGATTTTAAGTTATATCAAATGGACGTGAAAAGTGAATTTTTAAATGATTTCCTCAACGAGGAGGTGTATGTTTCACAACCTCTGGGATTCGTAGATTTCGAAAAACCTAATCATATTTATAAAGTCAAGAAAGCAATCTATGGTCTTAAACAAGCTCCTAAAGCTTGGTACGATAGATTAAAAGCTTTCTTGCTTTAAAATGAATATACCATGGGGATAATAGATAATACACTTTTCACAAAGAAACGAAATTCACATCTTATCATTGTTCAAATATATGCCGACGACATTATATTCAGTTCAACTTGTCAAGATTTATGTGCAGATTTTGCAAAAATCATGCATGACGAGTTTGAAATAACCATGATGGGTTAATTAAGTTTCTTCCTTGGTCTACAAATAAAACAAATGGAAGGTGACATCTTCTTTAATAAATATAAGTATATTTAATAAATGCTTAACAAATTTGGGCTAGAAGATTCTAAACCAATGAAAATGTTCATGTCCTCGAAATGTGATGCTCGCGACGCCGTCGCATCACTTTAATGACTCGGTGTAAATGCTCATTTACAAGTGGCGGCGTCGGGTTTTAAAGTAGGGCGTCGCGACTCATGGGTCCTAGATTCGATTCGACGGCGTCGAAGATGAAGCCGACAGGCGTCACAACCACAAGGTGGCCCGCGCTGGTGATCAAGACTATCACGACAGACTTGCGCAGTAGTTGATATTGTTTTGGCCATAACTTTGCATACTGAACTTCGGTTGGGTGGTTCAAAGCCAGCGCGGCCGGAACGAGAAAATCTTCAATTTGGTGAAAAAATGATCGTGGCGCCGTCAATCTACAAGTGTGACTCCGTCACTCTTTGACGAAAAAATCGCCTATAAATAGAACATTATAGCTTCACTTTTGTAGGCTCTAAACCCTAACTCCGATTCCGTGGTTTAGATGAGGCGTTTCAAAGAACTTTGAAGGTTTCAATCACTCCAAAACATCTTATAATGGTTTGTTGATTATATCTTAATCCATATATTCAATTTATCATTATGTCTATCCTATGTTTGATTGATTGTGTGTATGCTTGCATGTTCTCCATGTCCGGCTAATTTACTTGTGTGTTTGCTTAGGAATATGAAACTTAATTATTGCAAAACTCATGAAGGATGAAGAAGGTGAGTCAGGGAAGAATAATAAGTATAGGGGCATGATAGGTAGTTTATTATATCTAACGCCAAGTAGGCTCGATATCATGTTTAGTGTCTGCCTTTATGCCTGCTTCCAAGAGGATCTCAAAACCTCTCACCTTGAAGCGGTGAAACGTATCTTCTGATATATTAAAGGCACTATGTACTTGGGATTATATTATCTCAAGAGGACCGGTGTAGAAACTGTTGTCTATGCTGACTCTGATCATGCTGGAGATTACGTGGATGGAAAAAGCGCTAGCAGGGTTTGTACCTTCATGGGTTGTTGCCTAACTTCTTGGTTCTCTAAGAAAAATCGTGCTTACTATCTCCACAATCAAAGCCGAATACATAAGTGCTGGAAAGGCATGTCAACAAGCACTTTTGATGAAACAAGCTCTTATCGACTATGACATTCACCTCGATGACATTTCTATAATGTGCGACAACAAAGGAGCAACTGACTTGAGCAAAACCGTTAGACCCGTATCCCGGATACAAATAAGCCTAGCCCTAGATGAAATTGACTAAGGCTTTACGTGATTGGCTAGTCAAACCTAATAGTCAAAGTAATAGTCGAAGAATGTGTAAGATTACAGAAAATATGACGCGTCACATATATAATGAAAATAGACTTAAAGGGCTAAAGTTGTAAAGTGTTAAATAAGCTAAAAAGTTAAATGTGGCCAAAGTAGAAAGAAAAGGTACTTGAGGAACCTAAGTTGCCAAATAACCAAACTAATACTAGAACCACCTTGTTTTAGTAATAGAACAAACTTGTTTTAGCCTATTAGGACTTAATGTAGAAGGATTCTACCATTAAGGACTATTCTTGCCAAAATATCAAATTAGAACTAGAACCACCTTATTTTAGTACCAAGACTGAATTGTTATAGTACTAGAGGGACTATTCTTACCAAAACCTCAAACTAGCTGATAACATCAAATAGTCCTGACTTTTTAGTGTCAATTTCCCCCGGTTATGCTCATATTTTATGTCATTTATATGGATTTACGCTTGCATTCTTTATATTTCACTTCCAGGTAAATTATGAGCATTGGAGCTTAGAGACGCGGATTTGGAGATTTTCCTAACGGTTTTATGATAGTTTGCTATTTATGAAGAAGCTATGACGTAACTCATGTTCTCAATTACGCCGTAGCTAGTGTTTTGTCACAGAAGACCATCTCAATTGCAGTTACGGCGTAACTCTCAACTAAGGTTACGCCGTAATCATCTAGGTCATGAAGTATTTCGCGCCTCCATCAACTATACCATAATATCCTCACAAGAATTATGACGTAACAACATTTTGTTAAGAGGTTACGGCGTAACTCACATCAACACTGCGGCGGAGCAGCAAACTACGGCGTAACCATTCCTTATTGTTACACCGTAGTCACTTTAACGAGGCGTATGTTTTGAAGATAATTTAGTTACGGCGTAACTCGCAACTTAAGTTACGCCGTAACTGTGATCGGGCCTATAAATACAAGCCCTAAAATTTGCATTTCACATCATTCACTCACAACTCAAAGGCAGAGAACGTGAAGAGGTTTCCAAAGGCAGATCGGCTAATATGAATTTATTGTATCGTTTAATATGATCGGCTTGATTGTATTATTTGTGTTTTTATGCTTTCGTAAATTGTTTCTAGTGTATGCATGCATAGTTTGATGGTAGTTACCCTAGCTTCAGTAGTTTTGAAATGTGGTCGTATCTAGTTGCTTAGGAGAATTGAACAACTGACCCTAAGTAAGTAGGTAGAGAAAGGATTGGTAAGAATTGACCAACTAACGACCTTTCCCTCTTGTGCGAACTGACCAAATGATCACCGTTCATATGGACGAACTTAAGAAGTTAGGGATGAGTGTCTAAGATGCTAGCGCCTGGGCACTCATTAGTTCGAATCTTGCATGTAGGGTACTTAATGACTTGGCTTAGGTTGCTTAAGACCCTCAACTCCCAAAGGGTTGGCCTTTGACGTCGGGTAGGAACCTTTGTTTATAGGTTAGGACGAATTGACTAAATGCTGTCCTAGCGACTTAAACCCCCACTTGAATCAATTGGAAGTAATTTAGAAAACATAGACATTACATGATAGGATGATTAATTAGGTTAGCACACTTTCTCACCACTGTTCACAACCTTTATTTATTTTGCGCATTTCATTTCTTGTCTTTAGTTTGATTAATCATTTCAACCTTAAAACCAGTTAAAACAAGTGACACTTAGACTTAATAGGATCCTCATATACATAGCTCTTGGGAGCGACCTCGGCTTTACCACCTTCTATACTACACATGATTGGGTTCACTGCTCGTTAGTGCATTAGGTAGACCTTAGGTAGACGAGAATTATAAATATTAAATCCTGGTCGGAATACCTGCATCAGAATTTTAGCGCCGCTGCCGGGGAGCTATATTAGGGTTTTTGTTAAGTCTTTTATTTTGTTTTTGTTTAATTTTTTTTCTCACGATTTTCTTTAAGTTTCAGGTACCATGGCAGTTGTGGACTTTGATAACCTCACTCTCGAAGAGTACCTTGCTATGACTCGGGATGAGCAAGGGCCGGGGCTCGTTAGGCCGGCTATTGGGGTTGAGGTCCGATTCGAGATCAAGGACCAATTTATGAGGGAGCTGCGTTCTAACCCTTTTTTTGGAAATAAAGACGAAGATGCTTACGAGCATGTTGAATTTTTTTGTACATCTCAAGTCTCTTCAACATCCCATGTGTTTCTCATGATGCGGTTATGCTTCGGGTATTCCCTCTTAGAGTTACGGGGTTGGCTAGACGATGGGTTGATAGACTTTCCAGTGGAACCATTGACACGTGGAATCTTCTCAAAAGAGCTTTCATTCAAAGATTTTGCCCTCCTTTAAGAATGGCAAAACAATTAGAAGAAATCCACAATTTCAGACAAGAAGATGGCGAAACATTATACCAAGCGTGGGATCGTTATAATGACCTCTTATACAAATGCTCTACTTATGACCTCAATAATCAACAAAAGGTCAACATTTTATACAAGGGTATTGGAATTTCTACAAGGCAAATGCTCGATTCTCTGGGGCCGATCCCTGGAATGACACCTACTCTTGCTTTGGAAGCTATACAAAATATGGCCACTCACTCTCAAAAGTGGCATGAAGGAGGAAGACATAGAAGTTTAGGCGGAAGTTTTGATGGTATTGCCGCCATTACCAACAAACTTGAAACTCTTGGTCGTGACATGCTAAAGCTCAAAGAAAGTGTGCACGCTATTCAAGTTGGATGCGAAAGTTGTGGTGGAGGTCGTCTCACTAAAATTTTCCCTCTCAATGATGAAGATATAAAAATCGAAGAGGTCAAGTATGGTGAAGCCAATAGACCGTTCCAAGGGTCAAATGGAAACGGTAACGGATATCGTGGAGGACCTCCGGCGTATTACAATCGTGGACCTTATGGTGAAAGAAGGTCTAATCTCAAGGATAAAATCAACAAGTACCTTGAGGACTCTACTAAAAGGAAAAAGATCAGGAGGAATGGTTAAAACACTTTCAAGAAAGTACGAACAAAAGCCTTTTCAGCCATGATGAATCGCTAAAGAATTTGGAAACAATGATTTGGAATCTTAGCGATGAAGTACAAAGAAAGAATGTGACAAAAGAAAGTCAACCTATGGTAGCATGCAAGGATATTTTTTATAGAAGAAGGTAAGTCTAACGATAGTTCTAGCATTGTGCAGGAAAATGAAGCTGAAACTTTCGACAGAGCGATTCCACGCCAGTAACTCCCCTCCGAATTACAGTAACTCGAACACTTGGCCCGACAAGTTCCTTGAATTTGATGAATCAGGATATAAAGTCTTAGACACTTGGCCCGGTAATCCGAATATGATCCCGAAGTCCTCATCTAAATAGAAATACCATTGGTTCAAAGCAATATCGGTGAACAATGATAAATGGTATGACCTTTGGGCTTCATGTAACCCTTATGATGACATTTTTGATGGTGGATATGACAAGGAAAGGGTGAAAATAATAAGTACATGTGGTCTTCGACAAATGATGAAGAAAGGAAGATGAGCTTCTCGATCGAGGACGTAGAAGAACCGCCTAGTAAACACTACTGCAATCCGGTAATGGTCGTCCAAGGTGAATCTACGCAAGCATGGCCCACGTGTAATCCATTTTGCGAATATTGTAATGGGGGTGGGAATATGAAAGTTGAAGAATGGACATGCCCCCATGAGATTGAAAGACATGATATCAAGATTGGGAACCTATCTTTCCAAGATTGGTATATGATTAGATTTTGGACACTAATATTAATTCAGGCCTAATAAAAAGCTCAAGCTCGATTACGACGAACATTGCTTTCATCATAAGGAGTTCGTTGATGTGGGATCAATCAAGAATAATATCTCCTCTAACGATGATTACTCAAGTGATGCCAACGATACGGTAAAAGCTGCACGAAAGCATTGTTGTGAAAAGATAAAAATACTGAAGGCGAAATATTTTGGGTTCTTGTAACCCGTTTGACGAAGATTGTAACGGGGAAGTAGCATGGCTAGAGTTGGGGATGACGATTTTTTATGGACCTCAACTAACGACAATGAAAGAACCGATTTTCCTTGGTTAAATAAGTTAGGATTTGTTGATTGGGTAAAAAAAGTATGGAAAAGTGGACGCTTCCACTAAAAAAAATTTGGAAGGGTTGCATGAGTAAAGAAGACCCATGTGAAAAAGAGATTCCTAACAACACTAGTGACAAGATGAAAGATGATTACAAGGCTACATGGGGAGAAGTAAAAGAGCATTGTAAACATGAGCTTGTGGAGGATTTGCTTGATGACGAGTGGTTTAAAGGAACGGAGTCTGATGACGATGATATTGAAGGAATTATGGACTACCTTGAACTACAAGGTCATGACGGGTTCACGGACCCGGATGATGAGGCATACGAACAACGGAGATGTAAACTTCTTTTATTCCCTACAAGAGACCCCACCCATTATAGCTGAAAAATTTGAAGTTACAAAATATCACTTAGGGCCGGATGAAAATGTTTCCAAGGTTCGGAAAATTGAAAGGAAGGAGTTTCTTCGCACCGCTCTAAACGTTGCATGGGTCAGGCACAACTTAATGAAGGAGATGGACGAGGTTGGCCAAGTCCGAAGACCCCCATAAAGCCCCATGGCTTTGAGTCTAACTTAAAGACTCGGTAATAAAGAAAAGTGCTCTTTCGGGAGACAACCTGAATTATCCATTCATTTCTGTTTCTTTTCATTCTTATTTGTTGGTTTTGTGCTTTTAACATTTTTCGCAGGAATTGGAGATGAATTGACGGTGATTAAAATGGGACCTAATTATGTCCTGTTATGAAGTTACGACGTAACTATCTCCATGGTTATGTCGTAACCGTTCTTCAATAGTTGATTCACTCCAAGTTTTCAACCATTATGGTGTAATCTCCATCCCTCATTACGCCGTAACAGTCTTCTGTAGATGTATTCCAGGTTTAACCAAAATTACGGTGTAACTCATTCTTAAGGTTACGCCTTAATTCATCCAGCTGCAGTTTTAAAAATTTTCCAATATTAGCACAATAACCTTGTATTAGTTTTAAATGAACTTTGTGGGTATGTTCCCTGTAAGCCTCACGAGACTACACTCGTCCACTTGGGACACCAAGTGGTTTAAAAGGCTTGTTGCATATGCTAAATGCAACCGTGATTCCTACGAAAGTGAGTTAGATTTTTTTTATTTTTGTTTTTCTTTTTAGAATTATGCTTGTTGGTTAGTTGTGATTTCAGGGATCGAAGTTTGCTCGGGATGCTTAATGAAGGCACGATTTTCTTCGTGGGCCTTCTTTCTTTTTTAGGAGCGAATTTCAGGGAAGTTCTCACTCTAATTCTACTTTCTCTTCACCTTTATTTAACGTTTAGTATAAAAGGGACTTTGTACATCTCAAGTGGGGGGACGAGAGTAGAATTATTACTTGAACTTAATTGCCCTCATTTTTTTAGTTTATTTTGAAAAATATGCCATTTTTAAAATTTTGGATGCTTTTCTTAACCTAACTAGATTAGACCTTAGCTGAGAATATTATAACCTTTGATATTCTATGGTGAGATTAGCCTTATCCGTTTCCACTTATTTACCCAAATCCACTAAATTATTGGTGTGCCGGTAGCTCTTAAACTTTAGAACTTGGCCTTTGCATCATTTTGAGACCATAAACGAGGTATGTTGAGTTAGCTTGATATATATGGAATAATCAGTTTGAGAAGGCAATAGTTTTAGGATTATCACCCAAATAGCCTATTGTTGTGTGTCTATCGATTAGTCTCCTCGACTCTTTGACCCCCCCATGTTAAACCCTTTTGTTGCACTCTCCTTTAGTGCAAGATACCCCTAGATACACCCTTCAGAGCCTTTCCTTTCATTTCATACCCTTTATGTTTGTTTCGTTACACCCATTCACCTTAGCCTGCCGTGTAGTCTTAATTTGTGATCGGGAAGTCACTGTTTGCCCAAGTTCAAGGTTCAAGCAGAGAGGTTCGGAAATCACGCTTTCGTCGAAGACATACATCTGAAGATCATCAAAGACCCCCCATATTCTCATTATATGTTCATCTCAAGTGGGAGGATGTTTTTGTTTTCTTTAGTTATGATTGAAAAAAAATGAATGATTCAAAAAAAATTATTTAAGTGTTTATGTTATTTAGTGCAATGTTATAAGCACTATCTTAGGAGCTCATTGGATATTAGCATCGAGGAGGCCACCTTGGTCACATTTGAATAATTGAGTTGGTGATAATATTACACCAACAGTTTGAAGAACATGTAACGTGCCCATCATGACGTCTGCTAATGGCACATCTACTTGATATATCATAATCCGGTTTCTTCACCTTAAAGCTTGAACTTTGGATGGACGGTGGGCGGTGACAACTTGGTTATATGTTAAGTCTATTTGTTTTGTTATTTTTATTTTACACCAATTATTTCTCATGTCTTATCCTACCTTTTAGTCATGAAGCGTGTCTAGTTGATGAAGCGAGCAATCTTTGGTGTCTTGGCCATGGATTTGGTCATGTATCATTGATTTTGTCCACTTTGCCGTGACACGTTAGTAATGACATTTCACCCTTAACCTCATTTTGTGTCCACCCATATTGCCTTCAAAGATTGTTTAGTCCTTAACTCTAGTGGTGGAGATTTGTGTAACCGCCAAGCTTATGGTAGAATACCTGCTATGACTGTGCTTTGAGTGATCACCCCGAAATTGACACTTAGACTAGATGAGAGAATATGAGTGTTTGTTCCCATTTTGTGAGGTGTTCGACTTTGATTTATTCTAGCATAAGGAATTTTTAAACTCATATCTTCCAGTTATTGGGGGATATATTTTTAGAAAATTTTCTAATGAGGTCTACTTGAGGGCAAGTAGAGTTCAAGTGGGAGGATATTTGATAACATCAAATAGTCCTGATTTTTAGTGTCAATTTCCCCCGGTTATGCTCATATTTTATGTCATTTATATGGATTTACGCTTGTATTCCTTTATATTTTACTTCTAGGTAAATTATGAACATTGGAGCTTGGAGACGCGGATTTTGAGATTTTCCTAACGGTTTTATGATAGTATGCTATTTATGAAGAAGCTACGGCGTAACTCATGTTCTCAATTACGCCGTAGATAGTGTTTTGTCACAGAAGACCATCTCAACTGCAGTTAAGGCGTAACTCTCAACTAAGGTTACGCCGTAATCATCTAGGTCATGAAGTATTTCGCGCCTCCATCAACTATGCCGTAATATCCTCACAAGCATTACGACGTAACAACCTTCTGTTAAAAGGTTACGGCGTAACTCACATCAACACTACGGCGGAGCTGTAAACTACGGCGTAACAATTCCTTATTGTTACGCCGTAGTCACTTTAACGAGGCGTATGTTTTGAGATAATTTAATTACGGCGTAACTCGCAACTTAAGTTACGCCGTAACTATGATCGGGCCTATAAATTCAAGCCCTAAAATCTGCATTTCACATCATTCACTCACAACTCAAAGGCAGATAACGTGAAGAGGGTTCCAAAGGCAGATCACACGGAGCATACGGATCCATCTCCAAGGGAGAAATGACACTATATCGATAAGCTTTAGCGATCATTTCTATCGTTGACTTTAATTCATGTCTTTAATTATGTTAAACACTAAATTTATTGTATCATTTAATATGATAGGCTAAGCACCCTTGGTGCTAGCCTAGTTATGATTCCTAGATTGTATTGTTTGTGTTTTCATGCTTTCGTAAATTGTTTCTAGTGTATGCATGCATAGTTTGATAGTAGCTACCCTAGCTTCGGTAGTTTTGAAATGCGGTCGTATCTAGTTGCTTAGGAGAATTGACCAACTAACCCTAAGTAAGTAGGTAGAGATGGGATTGGTAAGAATTGACCAATTGATGACCTTTCCCCTCTTGTGCGAACTGACCAAATGATCACCGTTCGTATGGACGAACTTAAGAAGTTAGGGATGAGTGTCTAAGATGCTAACACCCGGGCACACATTATTTCGAATCTTCCATGTAGGGTACTTAATGACTTGGCTTAGGTTGCTTAAGATCCTCGACACCCAAAAGGGTTGGCGTTTGACGTCGGGTAGGAACCTTTGTTGATAGGTTTGGACGAATTGACCAAATGTTGTCCTAGTGACTTAAACCCCCACTTGAATCAATTGGAAGTAATTTAGAAAACATAGACATTACATGATATGATGATTAATTAGGTTAACACATTTTCTCACCACTGTTCACAACCTTTACTTATTTTACGCAATTCATTTCTTGTCTTTAGTTTAATTAATCATTTCAACCTTAAAACCAGTTAAAACAAGTGACACTTATACTTAATAGGATCCTCATCTACATAGCTCTTGGGAACGCCCTCGACTTTACCATCTTCTTTACTATACATGATCGGGTTCACTGCTCGTTAGTGCATTAGGTAGACCTTAGGTATACGAGAATTATAAATATTAAATCCTGGTCAGAATACCTGCATCACTAGCATTAGAACCAACTTGTTCTAGTACTAAGGATGAATGGTTATAAAACCAAAGGGACCAAAGTTGCAAACTAGGAAAATATTAACTAATATGTATCTAGAGAATTCCCAGACTTTCTATAAACTTCTCATTTTGTCTAGTGCATGTGTGTGTGTCGGTTTGCAAAGAAAAAGGAAGGGAAGAAGATGAAGCTTATGATGATGGGTTAAGTATTTTAATTCAAGAGATAACTTGTAGCTTGATTTCTACATAAGATAAGTGATGTTATTAGTTTTATTAGATTAATTGAGAATTTAGGGTACGTGAACCCTAATTTTGGAAAAGTTGGTAAATGGTGTTTTGAGCTAAATTAAAGTGTTATAGTAATTATGGAATGAGTTTTTTATGGGTTAAATATTGTGATTTATGGGTTTGATCATCATAAAATCAAGATATGATTATATGATGATTAGAGATGTTTAATAGTAAGATAATGGTTGTATAATCATTATTTGTAGTTATTTGGTTATAAGTTTAAGCGTTTATATGTATGGTGATTTTAACTAGGATGCTTATATAGAGATTATAGATGTTGATGATGATGACTTGATATTTTTAGCTTGGAGCTAAGGTAAGTAAAATGATGATTACATGATATTATATGGATTTCTAACATGTATGTGTTATGTATGTTATGTTTTAAGTAATATGAGACTTGAGATATGTTTAAGTGATGCAATGAATGTGATTTAGTAACGATTTGGTTTAATTGTGTAAGTTGATGATATGTGCTTAAGTAAGACTTAGAGTATAAAGCCTGCGAAGTAAGTGTTTCAATATATATGATGCTTATATGTTGTTTGAAGTATAATGGTATGTTATGATCATTTTACTTAGTAAGCGAAAGCTTACCGGTTAATGTTATAATGCTTGGTAGGTACTTGTGATAATGCTATGGCTTGGATTAAGGATTAAGGTTTGGTTATGCGAAAGGTTAGAAGGTTGGGTAAGGAAATAGGAGCTTAGGTAGATACCGAGCTCGAAGTCAATGTTGTACCCCCCCCCGGTTGGTCAATTAATGGGTTGTAACGTATAGTCAAACGTCAAAATGTATGTCAACGTGGTTATAGTGAATTAGTTGTCAATGGGTATGTTATAGTATAGTTAAAGTGTTTATGGTCATGGTTAAATAGGTGTTTGGAATAAGTGTAATTATACCCTTTTTGGGTTGCAAACGGGTCAAATGGTTATGAAAATTGTTTATTAAGTTATGATAATGTTTTTAGCTAAGTTTGATGTGATATTGAAGTGGTAAAGGTTGTACATGAAAATGGGTCAAAATAGGTATTTGGCATAATACCCATCATATTGTATGTTTATGGGTCATTGAGACAAAGTATAACTATGAAAATGGTGTATTATGATGTTAATATGATTTCTGGAAGTCCTTGTGAAGTATCGACTCATAAGGGTTGAGTTTTGTGTCTAAAAGACAAGCTAAAAAGTGTTGTGTAGGGCAAAGGGCCTTTAGCCGCGGCTGTGGAACACCGCCGTGCGGCTAAATAGTTTATGAGGTAAATAGCCGCGTCTATGCCACAACTGTAGTGTGGTTGAGGGAATTATAAGAGCTTTAGCCGCGGCTGGGTCGAGGCTAAATGCATTTCAGATTTTGTCAAACTTAAAAAAATCAAATCTTTTAATCTGTAAGTCATTAGAAGTCGTGCCACCCGTCATTAATTGAGTCTAGTTTCCTTAAAAAAAATACTTTCAAGGGTGGTTTGTAATGGCTTTTTATCAGTTGGTCAAAGAGTAATAGAAAGTTCGGTAAAGTCAAGTGTTTCCGTTTCAAAAGTCAAAATTATAAGGCAAGTCGGGCACGAGGTGTAACAAAAACCTCATGCAATACTCGCGTACAAATCACATCGAAATCCGTCATCATTTCCTTCACGACAACGTATAAAAAGGAAAATTCTCCATCGAAAAAGTCCCGACGAAAGATAACATTGCCTACATATTAACCAAACCTCTCAAACGCGAACCCTTCAAATATCTATGCTTAGGATTATGAATGATGGAACACATACCATAAATCGTTGATTTACTCGTGTTCAAAACATCTTTAGATAAAGTCAAGTTTCCCAAAACTCCAATGACAATTTAAATATCTCATTCGAACTATTTAAATTATATTTAATTTATGAAATGCAATTAGATGTCATTTCTTGTTTTCAACCAATGCTCGTCAAACCCCGTTGGATTTATTCCCAAAGAAGTTATTTGGTATAAGTTCTTTAAAACATCGAGTCCAGAAAACTCACAAAATATGTGAGATTTAGTCTTCAAAAATCAAAAAATGGATCAAAATTGACCAGAACAGTGCACGGTACCACTAAATTTAGTGGTACCGTCGGACCATCCACTTTTTGGTACATGTTTTCTTTTTTATTTTTGCTAAATTTCACATTTCAAAACCAAACACTTCCTCCTCCTTCTTGTGGCGACAAAACAAAACGCACAACCAAAAACTACAATTAAAAACCAAAATCGAAGTCAAATCATTGAAGAATTAAACATATATCGTCATACTTCACATCAATTGTAAATAATTTAATTACAAACTTCTCTAATCTCATGTCTAGGGTTCTATTTTGCACAAAATTGAATTGGAAAATTTTGATTTTAGTCATGTTTTTATGCATTTAAGAATAGGATTATATAATGCATAACTAATATGTTTCCCTAGATGTAGAATTTGCATAACTGAGTGTGATTAGTAAATTTCAAAAACCACATGCATCCCAAATTTATTTTTGAAAATTTCTCACAATTAGGAACATCATGAATCATTTCATGAATTTTTAATACATTCTAAAAACGTTTAATCATGTATACATGATAAACTCTCGAATTTAAGTAAGAATACATAACTAATATGTATTTTTCAATCCGATTGAGTAAAAGTGAATATAGGATCGTTTGGGTAAATTCATTATTTTTTTAAGTCGAGTTTACCGCACCTCCATATTGGTTGCATATATGCACACACTAGGCATGTATTTTCTAAATTTTAAATTTGTAATTTGAATCATTTTCGTTTTTATAGGTGAAGATATGTCTCATTTGTTTGACTTCGATCACAAACATACTCACTCCTATATCCCCAACATCTCACTCGAACCAAACACACCCATAAACCACATTCGTGGCTTCAATAACTTTGAGTATCATTTTTTTCATGAAGGTCAAGTAGTTGACTCCTCTCTTCTCTATCAAAAAACATATTAACACCCCATTTCGAGCCAGAGGATTCGATTGCTTGCTTATTGTCAACGAGAAAATTTGTCCTTGCTTCGTGTTAGAATTATTTCGCTAAGTTGAACTCGTACGTAACGAGGATCAATCTTTGCCACTTTGGTTTTGGATACAAAACTACAAGATTGTCTTCTTTCTTGAGCAATTTTCTCAAATCCTCAGACTTCCAAATCATGGGCAATGTGTCTATACGAAAGATTGGTCTCATGAGTCTCTTTTTAACTATCGAGAGAAAAATGGTCCATATTATTCCTAAATTCCTTCTCCACAAGAAATAACTAGACTTATTCGTACTCCTCAACGTGTTCAATACCAAAATACAAACAAAATTCGTATGGATGAATTCCGTTTTGAACTACAACCATGGTCAGTCATTTTACAATAAAATTTCCTTAGTCTTGTGGGAAATCGTGAGCATCTTCTGGCGTATTGTACTCATATGATTTATTGACTTCTCACTCAACAACAGTACAATCTTGATTACTTTTTTGCTAAGCGAATTGAACATATCAAGGGTGATAAAATTAAATTGATATCCTATGGGATGTTCTTGACTCGTTTATATCATTACATTATGTACTTTCACCCATATCTTTAAGGTCCTCAATATTCACTTGTCAAACGAGTAATGGAACCTTTAAATGAATCACAAATATCATCCTTTCTCATTCCTGAATTATCATCCAAATATGCACCCTTTGATAATCCAACAAGTGATGGCGATGTGTGAACAACCATCAATACATGTGAAGCTACGTGGGTTAGCTCATGTCAATCATGAAGAATAAAGAAATTGGAAGTGGAGTGATAACATCAAATTAACATGATATTTTATATATCAAATTACCGCCTTTATTGCCTCTTTATATTAATACGGTACTTAATTCATTCATGAGTTGAAGGACTAAACTTAGAATTGGTCAAACTTACATTATTATATATATGACGTTATGTGTTGAAACAGATGCACCTTGATAGATCTTGAGCTCGTGGATCGTTATATATGCCTATGTAATCACAAGCACAATAAAAGACAATCTCTACTACTTATATTTATCAACGGAATATAAACACAAGTAACAAATAACTAAGAACTCGTGATCCTCTATGGATCGTTATATTAACTAAAACTTTGTTTTTCCAATCGATACATAACTCATTCTAATGTGTTCCTTTTATAGACAAGGAACCCTAAACAAAACCCTAAACCGCTTCCCAAGAAACGATAATCATAAAACTAAATAAGATATACACAATCACTTCCTAATAAAGCTCATGTATATCCAAACTAAATATACTAAACACGGAATAATCACTTCCAGTAAACAAACTAATAACTATTAAACTTCAAAGATTATGTCTTCAGGCAGAATCCACACTACTTCAAGAGAAACACTTCAGAGAATTTCAAGATAATCCAAACTTCACATAATTCCCAACAATCCTCCCTAAACCGAATTTGACTTGGTTAAGTTCCAGCTTGATAGATCTTTAACTAAGCAACCCAGAGGATTGTGCACAAACAACATCAACAAAGAACCCAAATAAGAACATCTCTTTGATGAATAAACTCGAAACTCCATATCTTTGCAAAGAACAAATGACAACAGTACATCAAAACATATTAGTTTCATACTATTCTCATCACATCCGGTGTGTTAACTCATGTGAGAGGTGAATCATTGAAAATAATGGATTTGATGTCTCTTACCAATAGCCATCACTATCGGAGTAGCCATATGTTTAAGTTCGTAAACTATGGTACATCGATAACCATCGATTTATTGGCAAACCGTAAACCATATAAACGGATTTGAAATGTCTTTACCGTAGCCGCTTGCTCGTGACTAGTCAATTCTTAGAATTGGTGAATTGACAACCAAATATGGTATTCCAATGCCTTTACCACAAGCCATATACATGTGGGCTAGTCAATTCTTGGATTCCAAAAGGAATAAACCATGGTGAATTGAAAACCATACAACACTCAAAGAATTAAGCATGGGTGGTTGCATACCCTATGATTTTGAGCAAACCATTACAACTATCAATGATTTGAGATGTCTTTACCAAAGTCAGTACCCTTTGGACTAGCTAACTCTTTGACATACACAAGGTATATCCGTGAGTCAAGAACCAACAAAAGTATACAACAAACCCGCAATAAAAGTTAGACAAACCCAAATTTTTTTTTTTTTTTTTTTTTATTATTATTATTTTTAACTAATAAAGAAAGATAACAAAATTACAAAATAAACAAACTATTACAATCAAAATGAACCTTTATGTTGCGTGTTTAGTTTTAATCAAACCAACACATTGAGAAGCATGAAGTTCATCATTGCCAACTGGATTAGGAGATACTTCCAACTTCTGTCTTAGCATACGTTCCATGAATTCAACAGACAAAGGATAAAGCTTATCCGAGAACATACACAAAATCATACCACATTGTGTCTGAATCACATGAATACATGGTAGAGAATAGAACCTCCAACTCTCAATCTCCCACTTATGTGAATTCTTCCAAATAGAATACCCTTTACCATCTGGAGAATGAGAATCAAACAAGACTTGAAGATCACCCAATAAATATAAACCAGAACCCGTTGGTGAATGAATATTATAATACTGAGTGACATGTTCATACAGCATCTTCAAATCATGTCTAGTCACCAAATGAAAGATGTCCTTCAAGAAATTGAACTGAATAGCAGTATTATCCAGTCGATAAACAGTGTTAAGCTTCCCAGCTTTCCAATTGACCAATACCGCATGTGTTCCTTCAGGAAAAACCTCAACAGGTCCAACTTTAATAAAAGTTGACTCATCAGCCTTGAGATCTAAAGAAATATTCTTTGAAGAATGTTTCCTAGCCATCCGATGAACTCCTTAAGGAATTAAGTTTCCTTTAACCAAGCTTTTCTCGCCTCCTACCAAATATTTTATCAAGATCAATCAGTAGATCATCTTCCCGACTCAATGGATCACCCAAATCCACACTAGGCAATGCTTCATAAGAAACCAAAGAAGACTCAAAGAGAAACAACCTTATCAAGAGAAGTATTAGCTTCGAAGTTGTTTCAAAAGTAACAACTGGAGAGATCACCAGAGGCAAAACAACATCAAAATTATCCACTATTTCAACTGTTTTATGTCTCTTTGCTTTAGGAACATCTGACATTGAAGCAATTCTTTCCAATTTAGAAGAAGAAGTAGAACCAGAAGAAGAAAGCTTCATAATCATATTATACTGTCTGATCAAAGCATCATCAGACAAAGCAGAGATTTGCTTCATTGACATGCCAGAATTATAAATCGTAGAACTATGATTCTTCACAACTCTCCTCATATGATTCCTCTTCTGAACTATAGTCATGGGTTTTTCTCTTTTAGCTTTATATCTTTGAGCAATAAGAGCTCTCCTCTTTGCAGCCGCTTCTTGCTTCCTTTGATTACCAAGAGCCACCATTTGATCCACAAAATTCTCATTATCAAAAGATGCTCCTAATATAAGTTTTGCAAGATTTGGATCAGATGCACCTTGAGTAGTATAAGCATCCCATTGATCATCAGTGATCTTAGGAAGTAATGCATCAAGCTCTAATTTTCTTTCAGGAGACAAATTAGAATTAGATCGAGCTTGAAGAAATTCAAGAACTACACGACTCTTCCGCATATTTTCATAATCAACAAACAAATTTAGCTTGAGCTTGATTTTCTTCTCTCAGCTACCAAACCCGAACCAATCATATCATCAATCACAACTTCCTTTCCTCTCGTCAAGATTCTTCAACAGAACCAATTTGAGCTTCGTAAGGAACAACTAAACCAACATCGAAGAAACATGTTGAGACAATTCCGCAATGTGTAGAGAAAACTTCGAGGAAGAATTCAACTTATAAATTCTCCCACCATAAAAACTTCATCATCATCTCGCTAAAGGTGAAACATTTGGTTGTTCTTGTATAAATGAAGTTTGACCATGATCGAAACAACCTCCTCAACTAGAACATCGCAGATGCATCAACAACTTGTGGCTCCTTTGAAGTTTCAAGAGATACCTTATTCAAATATTGTCTTCTTCTTTTCTAGCAAATATAATAGGCACCTTGCTCTTTGAAGATTCAAAGAATAGGAGAAGAAACATTAGATGTAAGAGTCTGATCGCCCAAGATTCCTAGTGATGCATGTCGAGTCTCTTCTTGCTCCTCTTCGTAAGAAACCAAACTTCTTTTACCCTCTCGACCCAAGAATTCCTCCAAGTTCTCAACTTTAGTCTCCAACTCCACAATCTTATTACCAAGAGTAGACTTGGTCTCGCAAGCTCCTTCTTAAGATCGCCCACCTCACCGCATACTTTTTCACTAGAGCATATATTGAGGTAAGTGTAATAGATTCCTCACCTCACCAACCGATTCCTCGGTGGTAATGGAGGTTCAATGAACCTTCGTGACTAGGTGAGGCAATCTATCAAGATTAACTCGAACCTCATCAAGAAAAACTTGTGTAGGAGATGAACTAGACAAGGTCTAGGTGAAGGTAAGGATGCCTCAACAAGAGTGTAGGACCCTCATCAATATCAACCGAAGGATTAACATCGTAGTATTGGTAGAAGGTAAAGTATCAACATTATCCTCATCGCCAGCCTCATTCTCCGAGGTAACATGGTTGCTAATAAAGGAAAATGTGTCCCTCAAATTTAGTTCTCATTGAAGCAAATAACTTAGAAGTTAAAACTCCTATGGGATGAAAAGCTTGAGTTTGGGTAGAAACATCCAATATCATCTCAAAAACCTAGGGTACATCAAAACTTGCCCTTTTCCTAGTTATATTCTCAACCATATTATCGAAAATAAACTTAGAAAATTATAAGTCAAACCCTTAGATAGACAAATAATACCACATCCCAATTGAGTCGAAAACCGATCCCATCCTCCGACTTATTGCTTACACATCAAGCAATGTATGAACCAAAACCTCCACATAGGACAAAGTCGATTCTTTAACCACATGTCATCCGAGTACCTTGATATCCAATTGCTCTAAGCCCTTCAAGTACCACCGCAAAGATCGAATGATAAACCCATTCTCATCATCCAAACGAAGTTGTCTTCGATCGCCTCCTCTGTCACCACATACTGCTCCACAACCCTTGCAACAATCTCAGATTACCCTTTTCGTAGCCGATGCCCAAAATTGAGTAATCAAGGATTCATATATAGCATTTGGAGAATGTGTTAGAGCATACCGAATCTTTGATCTCTCAGAAGAATGCAATCATCGGTCTATACAACTCGTCACCCCGAGCGCTCCTTAAAAGCGACCTTATTATGATCATGTTTGAATTGAAGCGCCATGAAAGATTTTGAAAATTAGGGTTACGATTTACACAAATGGAAGTGTCTTGAATGAGAGTAACGAGTGAATCACTTAATATGGGACTAATATATGCCAAGAGAGAATAAATAGAAATTTCCCAATTTTGGTCAAAGTTGACCAATGTCGACGCGACTTCTACTTTTACTCAAATTCACTTTCAACTTGTGAGAAACGAAATCCATTCTCATCAAGAATACCAATCGCCAGAAATGATCACTTATTCAAGAAGCTTCAAGAATATCTTTTACCGTTTCACCCACTCGCATTAAATCTCATTACCACTTGAAACCGCCTATAAAACAATCCCAATGCACACATACCTCTTCATCAAAACCCCAAATATCATTGCAAACCCTAATTCCACCAATGCTCCAAAATTAAACCACAATAAACCATGAGTACCAAACCTGAGATCATAGATCTCACAACATCATCCTCATCATCATCATCATCCTCATCAAGTGAAGATACAAATCCATGGCTTCATTACTTTCCACAACCATATCCACGACCAAAGAAATCACCCTTTCTTCCTTCTTCAGAAGATGATAGTGTAGTGAATCCAAGTGAATCAGCTGATGATTCTGATGACTCCTATAAGGAGAGAACATCTTACTCCCAACCTCCAAAGACCTTAGCCTCAACGAAGGCCACGAACGAAAATCCACCACTCCCTAAAGATAGAGAGTGGTTCTCGGTCTTCTGCATCGTGTTTGGTGCATCAACACACATCGATAGAGGAAATGCTTGAGGATAGTAGATGGGTTGCATTTTGTTGAAATCAATAGATGGAGCACAAAGGACACATTATTTTTCTCCATCATCATGATTTGCATCAATCCATCCTCTCCATTTTGATCCTTAGCATCCTCATCATAGTAGTTATGCATCTCCACCATCGAGATAGAATAAATGGGTGGTTATGCAAGACTTCACGAATGCATATCCAAAGATCTAGTGTGAAAGATGTGAGCGATCATGCATATCCAACAACTGTTAGATGTTGGAATAGATGATATGTAATAGATTAGGATTAGTAGATCATGTAGATGCATTTGATGTTGTTTGTACTGTAAGTCGTAAGTCAGAAACTGCTTCTTGAATGAATGAATGAACAATTTGCTTCAAGATTTCTTTTGAATGAACCATAAAACTTCAAGACATCATCTTCATGGAAACAAATGACTCACTTCAAGACTTTGAATTCAAGAGAAACAAACTTAAGCTTTCTTGACCATATCCCAAACGAACAACCACTCGCAAAATGTAACAAACACGAGACATACACAAACCAACAAAGAAACACAAACTAAGATTACATTAGCGGTTAGAGTTAGAGAATAGCAAACCAATATACAAAGTTACATAGCAAAATGCAAAGTATACACAAATCTCCCGAGGCATATGCCTCCCCGAGGTTTATGCCTCCCTTAAACTTTGCGCTATAAGGGTTAAGATACCGATATGGACCACAAGGTGTTGAAACCTTGGTCCATCAAAAGCCTTTGTTAACAAATCCGCCACATTATCATCAAGATGAATTTTGACCACTTTTATCAAATTTTATCATATGCATCTCTTATAAAGTGGTGCCCGATTTCAATATGTTTTGTTCTCTCGTGAAAACCGGATTTTTAACAATGCATATGGTACTTTGATTATCAATAAAATTGTTGTGTTCATGAAATTGTACCCATAATCCAACAATTGATTTTGAATCCAAAGAACCCGTCTACAAAGAATTTGCAAAGAAGAACATACTCGCTTCAAGAGATGAGGTAGCCACGATAGTTTGTTTCTTGCATTGCCAAGAAATCAATCTTTTTCCAAGGAATTGGCAACCTCCAGTGGTGGACCTCCTATCCGATTTGCACCAAAGATAGTCACTATCACTATAAGCTTCCAACTTAAAAGGAGACTCTTTTGGGTACCAAAGACCTAGAAGAGGTTGGCCTTTGAGGTACTTAAAGATCTTCTTAACAACATTGAGATGGGAAGTCGGTGGAGTAACTTGATGTCGTGAACAAACACTCACAAAGAAAAGTAATATCGTGCCTTGAAGTCATTAAATACATCAAAGAGCCAATCATAGACCAGCATGATGAACATTCACAGTGGATCGCGCTTCATTGTTGGTCTTTGTCTTTGAGCTTCATAAGGTGTAGTGGCGCCCCTTACACCCTCCATACCAAACTTTTTCAAGATGTCCTCACATATTTGTCCCGACCGATAAAGATACCATCAGTTTCACACGAACTTGAAGACCCAAAAGAAAGTCATCTCTCCATGGCACTCATCCGAAACTCTCCTTCATAAGCTCCTCAAACTCCCCGCACCAAGCTTCCTTTGTGGATCCAAAATAATGTCATCCACATACACTTGCACAAGAATGATGTCTGTGGAATTCTTCTTAAGGAATAGAGTCTTATCAATTGCACCTCTTCTATAACCATGCTCGAAGAAATGTAGAGAGCTAGCATACCGTGCTCGGGTGCCCGATGTAGTCCATAGAGAGCTTTGACTACCTTATAAACATAGTTAGGATGATCTGGATCTTCAAATCCTTTAGGTTGAGTGACATAAACCTCCTCTTCAATTTCACCATACAAGAAGGCTCCTTTAACATCCATTTGATAGACCATAAAACCCATATAGGATGCATAAGCTAAGAAAATCCGTATTGCCTCAACTTTTGCCACTGGTGCAAACACTTCATCATAATCGATCCCCTCCTCTTGTCTATACCCCTGTGCAACTAATCTGGCTTTGTTTTTAATGACAACACCTCGTGCATCTCTTATTCTTCGTAATCCATTTAGTCCCAATAGCATACTTACCATCGTGTAGTGGTACCAATATCCAAACCTCGCCGATTTTGAAATTGTTGCATCTCATCCTGCATTGCCTCAAGCCAACTTGAGTCTTCAAGAGCCCGAGTAACACCGGTTGGTTCCACTTGTGAGAGAAAACAAGCAAACAAACAATGTTCATAGTCCGTGTGATTGTCTCTCCACGATTTGAGACATAAGAGATAAAAGCCACCGACCATATTTAGAACGTGCTACAAGACCTTGTTCTAACAGTGCATTAGGATCACCAATAATATTAGTCCGTGGATGAACATTGTTGATCCTTGTAGTAGTAGTGGTGTTGACATCAATGGAGGAATCAAGATTAGTCATGAGGGTTCAAAGTCGATATCATAGGAAGGTGTGTTGAAGATTCCTCGCTTTAGGTTGATGATGACCAAGATTTGAAGGTTTTGGAAACCGTGTATAAGGTTCTCCAAGGTCTCATGACACTCTAGTAGAGATAGGAGTAGAGTCAACATGTCTTTCACCGAATGGGAGAGGTGAGGAGAAACAGAATCACTTTCAGTGAATTGACGTTTCCACCGATTGCTTCACCGGCACTCGCTTCAACATTCCTCTCGGCCTAAATTGGTCGCATACTCTTGTTTCTTCACCGCAAGGTCCTCAAAGATAATGGAATTCATCTTCACCCACATCAAGATAATCTTTAGAAGTGTCACCTACAAAATTGTTAGGGAGAAGGAAGGCACTACAATGGGTTGTTCATCATCATCGCACCCACCGCCGAATTTGCATCCATAGTCCCTACACCGGTAGATGGAGATGCTTGAGAATCGCATGTTGGTTAGCCATATGTCTAGAATAACCCAAGTAATCAATCAAGTAATCAAGGTCAAATGACCAAACATGACCCCGCCCTTGAACATTAGGCTTGTCTTCTAGATACCTCGATTCAATGTCTCCTCAATCTTCTTAGCGATACATTGTAAACCCCGACGCCTTACTATGAGCGTAATATCCCACAATGTAACCATCATCGCCTTTCTCATCAAATTTGCCCAACGGATCACTTGTATTCAAAATTGTCACTTGACATCCAAATGGTTTAAGGTAATGAATAACAAGAACTTTCCCAAAAAGAAGTTCATATGGTGTTTTAAGATGTGGTCTAGTAATGGACACTCTATTTAGTACATAACAAGTCGTACTAACACTTTCATTCAAAACATGGTTGGAAGTTTAGAGTCCGCCAAGATTGATCTTGCACCTCTATTAAGGTCCTATTTTTCTTTCTCGCCACCCCATTTTGTTGAGGGGTTCTTGGAGTGCTATAGTCCCTTTGATTCCTTTTGACCTCTGAGTTCTATAAGTACAACATTCTTGAACTCGTCCCATTATCACACCCGATTCCTTTCACCTTTTGTTCAACTGATTTTCAATAAGGGTAATGAAGTCTTTCAACACTACCGATGTTTCATCTTTGGTCCTTAGAAAGAATACCCAACAAAATTTGCTATAACCATCGGTGATCACCGACAAAAATATTTATGATCAATGCTTCTCACTTGAGTTGGACCAAACAGATCCATATGAAGCAACCAAGAGGTTCGAAATAATGCTTCTCTGTAATGTGAACACCTTTGTATGAGGCTCAGTGTCGCTTTCCTTTGTTGCATGCAACACGCTTATGATCATTGGTGAAAACTTTGGAAGGAAGACCTTGAACAAGGCCCGCTTTAGAGAGTTGGTTTATGGTCTTGAAGTTGACATGGGCCATCCTTCGCGCCATTTGGTGGACTCATCCACGGATGCTTTAGCCACCAAACACGTTAAGTCACCCGCCGGTTTGACATTAGTTAAATTGAATGTATAAAGATTGTGACTACGAGGAACTTTCAAGAATTGAAGTTTCTTCGGGAGTTTGAAGTCTTTAGATAGCACAAGACATTCATCCTCCGTGAAGAGTACTTTGTTCTTGGTGTCACATATTTGTGAGACCGAAACAAATTGAAGTGTTGAAGTTCCTTGACATAATATACATTCTCAAAGTCCAAATGAGGTGTTTTGATGGTCCCTTTCCCAAGAATTCGCCATCACTTCCTCCAAAGGTTACATTGCCTCCTCCTTCAATGGGTACAAAGTTATGCATCATATCCCTGCTTTCCGACATACTTCTTGAACAACCACTATCAACAATTCCAACATCTTTATGCTTAAGGGATGATCCCGAGATGCCCATCAAGGCAATCTGATCATGCCTATCCTCTCAAGTACAACTTGCAATCAAACCAACATTATCATTACCAGACCATCATTATCATCCTTCTCATGTTGCTTCCAAATCCACATTGCTATCTAACGTGACCAAAGCAATGATCCCTTTGAAGTTCCCGCCTCCTTCGATATCGCGATAAGAAGAGTATCTTGTCTCATCACCGCCTTTCCCTGTCTTTGCATTCTCTAGAGAAGTGACCCATCCGCTGACATGTGAAGCATTTAACCTTTCTCTTGTCAAACCTTGCTGGATCTCGTCCTTTGAACCCAAACCTTCCGCCACTTTTCGCTCAAAATTCTTGATATCCATGGAAAGCATGGCCACCGCCACCTCGACTTCATCTCTTCCATCTCAACGGGTCCACATGATCAAAATCCTCATAGGCCGATCCTCGCCGAGGATCATAATCAAGAAAGAAAGATCCAAGAACATCTTCCATAATCCCACTCGATTTAGAATGAGAACTTGATGAAGGAGCATCATAAGATGATGATGAATATGGACTAGGACCATAACTTGTCTTTGGAGTAGAGGCTCCAACGAATGCAAAGTGACTAGCGTAAGAAGATGATCTAAAAGGACTTCGTACATCATGTTCAAGAGCTTTAAGTTTGTGGTACAACTCATCAAAGGTAATCATGTCCAAACCACCTTTAGCTTTTAAAGCAATGCTTACGTGTAGCTGGGATGGAGGTAAAGACCTCGAAACTTAGAATTACAATCATCATTATCCGGCTTTGCTCGCAATTGATTCAACTGACTTAAAATCTTGTGAAACTTGTCATAGCCCTTGTGAATTCCTTCCTCTTCGTGAGATTTGAAAATCCTCAAACTGTTGTCTCAAAGATAGACTTCTTCATTCTCCTCGACTCCTCATTCCCACCGAACTTTGCCTTAATAGCTAACCATATGTCCTTAGCATCTTGCATGAAGTGAAAATCACTCAAGTGATCCTCGTGAATAGCTTGAAGAAGAATGGTTCTAACCTTGGTTTCTCTCTCGAACCGCCAAGAACTCTTCAGCAGATTTGGGAGGAACATTCATCATCTTACCCGTAGCATCCGTGGTAGTTCTCTTCAAACTGCTTCCTTCAAGACTATCTCCCATAGATTCCAATCAATGTTGAGATCCAGCTTTGCATCTTCATCGCCCAAAGATCATACTCCTCCCTTTTAGGTAAGGAAACTTAGCATTGCTATTAGAGAGACTTAGTTGTTGCAGATGGGTGGAGTTTTGGTTGTTGGTGATTTAAGTATCAACATCCGATCCGTGCATGATGATTTTGTTATGGTTGTATGGGTGTTCGTAAAAACTTGTCCTTAGTATCGTAGAGACTCTCACGAGGCTCGATACCACTTGTTGAAACAGACAGACCTTGATAGATCTTGAGCTCGTGGATCGTTATATATGCCTATGTAATCACAAGCACAATAAAAGACAATCTCTACTACTTATATTTATCAATGAATATAAACACAAGTAACAAATAACTAAGAACTCGTGATCCTCTATGGATCGTTATATTAACTAAAACTTTGTTTTTCCAATCGATACATAACTCATTCTAATGTGTTCCTTTTATAGATAAGGAACCCTAAACAAAACCCTAAACCGCTTCCCAAGAAACGATAAACATAAAACTAAATAAGATATACACAATCACTTCCTAATAAAGCTCATGTATATCCAAACTAAATATACTAAACACGGAATAATCACTTCCGAAACAAACTAATAACTATTAAACTTCAGATTATGTCTTCTAGAATCCACACTACTTCAAGAGAATCACTTGGCAGATAATTTCAAAGATAATCCAAACTTCACATAATTCCCAACATTATGTCATTCAAGGAATGATCTTTTGGTGTGGTTTTTGGTGCACCGTCAAATGTAAAAGAAGAGGAGGACAACAAAGTCAAAGGTTTTAGGGCAAACCCTTTGGGGTTTTGCCCCTGACTAACTAGGAGATCGATGACATTAATTATAGCATGATTTGTAAATGATTCTTTGATAACATCAAATAGTCCTGAATATTAAGTGTCAATTTCCCCCGATAATGCTCGTATTTTATATCATTTATATGGATTTACGCTTGTTTTCCTCTATATTTCACTTTCAGGTAAATTACGAGCATTGGAGCTAATGAGACGCGGATTTGGAGAGTTTATTGAAGATATATGATAGTATGCCCATTTTGAAGTAATTACGGCGTAACTCTTCTCTCACATTACGCCGTAACAAAAGCGTAGCTCAAAAGACCAACTAAACTGAAGACTACGGTGTAACTCCATCTTAGGATTACGCCGTAACTAATTAGTTCAAATGATGTTCCACGCCGCTGCAAGCTACGCCAGTAACTCTTTCCACAAATACGGCGTAACCAAGATTTATTAAAGATACAACGTAACTCGTTCCGGATGTTACGCCGTAACCGCCTTTTCCGAGCAAAATACGAAGATATTGATGTTACGGTACGTAACTCTCAACTTAAGATACGCTGAACTAGATCGGCCTATAAATGCCACCCAAAATTATGCATTCTCACCATTCACCCACACACAAAAGCGAGAACGTGGGTAGGAGGTCAAGGCGATCTCAAGGAGCATACGGAGCCACCTCTAAGGGAGAAATCACTCCCCAACGATAAGCATTAGCGATTTATCATTTCTTTTACTTTCAATTCATGTATTTCATTGTGTTAAACATTGAATCGATCGTTTCAGTTAATATGATCGGCTAAGCACCTCTGGTGCTAGCCTAGTTATGATTCCTTAATTGTTTTGTTTATGTTTACATTACTTCCGTATAATTGTTTCTAGTGTATACATGCATAGTTTGTTGGTAGCTACCCTTGTTTCGGTAGTTTTGAATGGAGGTAGTGTCTAGTTGCTTAGGAGATATGACCAACTGACCATAAGTAGGTAGACCGAATGGGAGGGTAAGAATTGACCAACCGACGACCTTTCTTCGCTTGTGCGATTTGACCAACCGATCACCTACCGTCTGGATGAACTTAAGTTAGAGATGAGTGTTTAAGATGCTAGTGCCCGGGCACTCATTGTTATGAATCTTGCATGTAGCGGAACTTAATGACTTGGCTTAGGGGACTAAAAACAACTGGTCTTTCAAAGGTAGTAGCTTGATCTCCGGTGGAAACCTTTACTGATAGGTTAGGACGAACTGACCAAATCATGTCCTAGCGACTTAAAACCCCACTTGAAACAATTGGAAGTAATTAGACGTGAACTTAACATGATAGGATGAGTAACTAGGTTACCACACTTCTCCTCTATTGATCACAACCCTCGTCTTTATTTGCTTTCTTGCATTTCTTGCTTTAGTAGTTAATTAATCATTTCGATCTTAAAACCAATTAAAATCTGTGACACCTAGACTTAATTAGAATCCGCTCACATAGCTCTTGGGACGACCTCAGTTTTACCAAATACTACACTACACACGATCGGGTACACTGCCCGTTAGTGCATTAGGGTAGACCATAGGTATAACAAGACACTTATAAATATTAAAACCTGATCAATAAAACCTGCATCAAGTTTTTGGCACCGCTTCCGGGAGTTATATTAGGATTTTCTTTCATTTTTTGTTTTGTTTTAAATTTTCTCAATTTCTCACGATCTTTTCAAGTTTCGTGTACCATGGAAGTTGTTAACATTGATGACCTCACTCTTGAAAAATATTTGGCGTTGACAAGAGAAGAACAAGGGACGGGGCTCGTAAGACCGGCAATTGGAGCTAATGTCCATTTCGAGATTAAATAGCAGTTTATGAGGGAGCTACGTGCTAACCGTTTCTCAGAAAACAGGGACGAAGATGCATATGAACACGTTGAGAATTTCTTGTACATCATAAGCCTTTTCAACATTCCTGGTGTTTCTCAAGATGCTGTTATGCTCCGTGTATTCCCCATGACTCTTACTGGGGGAGCAAGAAGATGGATCAAAAGATTGCCCGCCGGGGCAGTTGATACATGGGCTCTACTAAAAAGGCATTTTATCCAAAGATATTGTCCTCCTTCAAAGATATCTAATCAGCTCATTGAGATCCATAATTTCAAACAAGATGACGATGAAACGTTGTATCAAGCTTGGGATAGATACAACGATCTCCTCTACAAGTGTCCAACTCATGACCTAAACAGCCAGTAAAAAGTCAACATCGTTTACAAAGGTATTAACGTAACTACAAGACAGATGCTGGACTACCAAGGACCAATTCTGAGCATGACTCCTACTCTCTCCATTGAAGCCATCCAAAAAATGGCCAATCATTCCCAAAAGTGGCACGATGGAGGAAGCAAGAGAAACCTAGGCGGAAGTCTTGATGGAATTGCCGCCATCACTAGCAAAATTGAAAATCTTGGTCGGGATATGCTCAAGCTCAGAGAATGTGTTCATGCCATCCAAGTAGGTTGCGAAAGCTGTGGAGGAGGACATCTCACCAAAAATTGTCCTCACATTGACGAAGATAGAACAATTGAAGAAGCTAAATATGGATAAAATCGACCGTTTTATGGGGATAATCGTAATAGTAATGGCTATCGTGGAGGATCTCCTGGAAATTACAACCGCGGGCCTTATGAACGAAGAAAGCCCAACATTGAAGTAACCATTATCAAATTTATGGAAGCCTCAGCCCAAAGACAAATAGAACAAGATGAATGGCTAAAATATTTCCAGAAAAACACAAATAGAAGCCTCTCCAATCACGATACAATATTAAAAAAACCTAGAAACAATGGTGGAGAAGCTTAGTGAAAGGGTAAAGAAAAATAACACTAAACCGGAAGGAACAAAACCTATGGTGGTGTGCAAGGCCTTTTCTCTGATGAAGATGTAAAATTACAAGTTGATAATCTTCATTCTTCAACAAACGATTCGGGTACCGCTGAGAATTCCGGCGACAGTACGCAGTTACGCCGTAACACTTCTAATGAGTTACGGCGTAACCAGGGGGTAGATAGCGAATGCAGAACAATAGATGAGAAAGATACTGATGGTTCTGACGGAATTCAGTTACGCCATAACCAAACCTCAGAGTTACGGCGTAACTGGGATACATGGCCTGATAAATTTCTCGAGTTAGATGAATCAAGGACACATGTTATTAACGGGTGGTCCAACGATACTAACTTATGCCCTCAATCTCCATCCAAAAGGAAGTATCACTGGTGCAAAACAATGCCCGTAGCTAATGGTGAATGGTACGATCTATGGGCCCCGTGCAACCCTCGTAACAAAATTTGCGACGGAGGAGATGATAATGAAAGGGTCAAGGATAACAAATACATGTGGCCTGCATTTAATGATGATGAAAGGTCTGCAAAGCTCTCGTTCAAAGAAGGAGGAACCACCTATTATGCATTGTTGCGCTCCTATAATTATCACATATGACGAGTCCAAACGAGCATGGCCTACATGCATCCTTTCCACGAGTATTGCAATAGGGGTGGTAATATAAAAGACGATGAATGGACATGCCCTCATGAGGTCGAAAGACATAATGTGAAGTTTGGAGATTTATCCTTTGATGATTGGTATTCGGTATAATTCGGGGATGCTAAAATTAATCCAAATCTTCTAAAACATCTCAAGATTGATTATAAGGAGCGTTGTCTCCAGAAAGAGGCCATAAATGATGATATCTACTGCATGGAGGATCCCTTGAGCAACACCAATGACAAGGTAGCTCGAATTCATTGGTGTGAGAAGATAAAGACACCTGGCGAAGTTTTTTGGGCATCTTGCAACCCTTTTGATGATGAATGTAACAGGGAAGCGGATAGAAAGAGTTAGGGAAGATGAATTCTTATGGACCTCAACCAACGATGCGGAAAGGATGTAATTAACTTGGTTAGACAATTTGGGATTTGACAATTGGGTCAAAATCAAATATGGGTAGTGTAACATATTGGATTTCATAAACACATCAAACCATGACAAATATGGGCGATGATTATATGGTTTTAGAGAGAAAGTGGAGTGTTCTAGAGATAAAACAAGTGAAAGGTTAGATTACTCAATGAATATCCAACCCTCTCCTTGTGGGGAGAGGCTATTTATACATAGTATTACGCCTTCTTCGGTACATGGATCATGCATACAATGGGTAAAGACCCGTCCTTCCTCCACGGTGTTGCACTAGACTAAACTACGCTAATAACTAACTAACAAATAACGTAATAAATGATATGTCTACGAGCTAACTTACGCTAAATTATATTTGGGGTGACTGATGCTTCACTATAGAATTTCCAATTCCTAACAATCTCCCCCTAAGGGAGGTCACCCCATGATTTACATTTTGCATCCTAGCATTCTATTTAATCTTCAGTCTTGAGCTCGTAAACTTCAATTCATCAAAATATTCAATCTTTGTGCTTTCGTGGTGATATCTTCATAGTCCAACTACTTTGTACATTAAGTGGAGGTTATAGAGTCGATCCACATTTTGATGACCTTCGAGCTTTATTTGAGATCATCACCACAGTTGATCTCAAAGATCACCCTTTGTTGTGTTGCCCTCATATGATGTTGTGACAAATGGACCGACATGCTCACATTCGGATCATGATGTCTTCTTATCGAGTAGCGGAAGCTTTAGTTGATTCATGATATTTGCGCAGTAGCGAAGCATGGAGTGTAAATATCGAGTTGTTGATGCACCGATCATGATTTGAAGTGAATGTGTTCTCGTGAGCATGCGGCAATGGATTGACCTCTCATTTCGATCACCGAAACGCCGGGTGTACCGCATACAACAAGCTAGCAATAAAGCGCACGAAAGTGTCTTTGATCACTTCGTTGAATTGAGGTACACGCCCACGATTCTCGCTGATCGAGACAAGTACCGCCGTGATCGTATAATTCCAAAGAATCTCCTTGACGGGGTTTCGCAATGCCTAGCCGTTCTCAAACCGAACGTCTCAAAGAAGACAACACGGAGTGAGTGAACCAACGAATTGAGATTCACCGATTGATGAAAAGAGATTTGAAAAACAATCGTGTAATCGCTCAATATAAAGTGTTTTTGCAATACAACGAAGGTTTTAAGGAAAATCAATTATCAATCATAAACACCTTATATTTTGAAATATTAATACACAGTCGATGTGCTAGAGAACAGAATTTTAAACACAACGACCGATTTTTCAAAGGTATTCGTCAATCCATTTCCTGGACCAAGGTTGATTCAATAATGAATCGCCCCATTGTTTCAATCCAGTTGTCACATGTTTGATCTATTGGATAGATCTCACATGACACCTACCAAGAGCTTGTTTGATGTTGGCTCTAGAAGGCTTTCCATTGTCATTGTGAATATGTTTGCATATCATTCAGATGTTACGCAATACCACAAGGATAATGCATAGGACTCTTAAAATATATTCTCTCTTCCACATTGTGTGAAACAGAGAGTCTTCATTGACAATGTCCTAATGAGATTTATTGATGATCTCGTGGCTCTAGACTCGCCAGCACATTTGGTTCCTATGCCGAGACTAGGGAGAGGTCTCCTTCTTCAATATCAACAATCTCTAAGAGAAAGTCAATAGATAACGAGGTTCCCGTGAGAATGAAACAAGTCCTTTTAAGAGGAACTTGAGTAGCTTGGGAAGTTGTAGTGCAGTCGTCCACCGGGTCCATGACGCCTTGTCTTCAATACCAAGTTACCTTGGTAAACACCAAGAGTATATGTATTGAACCCGGTTTCTACCCTAAGGTTGAATTATTGAGGGTTATTTCTTTTCACCCATTTCATATTCAATTCTTTTCATTCTTCAACCCCTTCAAGCTTACCGAGACTTCATAACTAGAACCTTATTGGGTTTATTCCAGCTTCTAGCTCTTTCTCAACAAGACTCTTCCCATACCTCACTTTTCTCCTTTTCATCATACCTAAGGACTCTACACTATCTAGTGGATTGTCCTCGGTAGATCCCTCCGACTCTCAAGGGATCGTGGGAACTAATACCTAACCATCCTTATATCTTCATACATAAAGTAAATTTGGTTGGTATTTTTGGTATTGTTCTTCTGCCATTGGAACCAATTGAAAACCATTTGAAAATCAATCCAGGTACTTGTGATATATTATCAAAGCATTTTGTACCTAAATTATTTTTGATATTTTAGAAAAAGAGCTCCCCCTCAACATGTGCATCGAATATTTAAAATCGTTTTGGCACATGGAGGCAAGAGGAAGAATTCAGTTCATTGATTAACATTTTCTAAAAATATTTACATCACCTTCCCGATCAAAATTAGTGTTTCAAATCACGTTAAAGATATTTTGGGAAAGGATGTGGTTTTCAAAGTTTCTCCCTCAATATGTGCATCGAGATTTGAAAGTGTTTTGCACATATTAGGGAAGAGTTCTTAGAGGTACATTCACGATTATATTGCCACACGAAACCGTTAGAAAGTCAATCAAGGTACTTTATGTTGAAACATATGAGTATTTGTACCTTGAAGGTTAATTTTCCTTTTAAAATGCTCCCCTCAATAGGTGCTTCGAGATTCGAAAAGAGTTTAGCACATATTAGAGAGCAAGATGCACTTTGAGACAAATTGGTAACCTTTATCGGATTGCATATTTATATCACATTTTCTCCCGATCAAAATTTCAAATCCTTTGAGATTTTGGATCCCAAGTGATTTAAATATGTAAGAAACAAAACTTGTTGGAGAAAAATGTGTCGGTTTTATTTGATCCGAAGTGGACTACTCTAAGTTCCTTTTAGACTAAAAGGGAACAACAATTCATAACCTATCACTCTCAGATACATTATAGTTATAGTTGTTTATAGTACAATCACCACATTACACAAATCATAATATATAACAAAACTACTACAGAAGATGTCTTCATTCGCTTCTTTGAAGTAGCTTGTAATGACCTTCACGAATTCTACCACCCACAAAACTTTCAAGGTCGGAAGATCTTTCTCGCCTTAAGTCTTCGTCCGATCGCAACAATGAACTCTTCACACCTCTTCAAACTCGCTCGCACTGTAATTTTGTTTTGTTCCACGGCTTGGTCAAGTTTGATTTCCTTCACTCTCGAGTTCAATTCTTCTTCAACCATCTTTAGTGTACCATCACTGAACTTGTATAGCTCGCACAACCTCATTAGCATTCGTGACCCGTATCTGTCGGTAAAGAGGACTACTCTAGGGGTGTTAATCACTGTATAGTCGTGACGAAATTCATGTCCTGTGGCTTCCCATTGTGGTCTCGTTAGGTTGACCTGAGTCTGGTAGCTTTCCACGCCTAGTTGAAAATCCCCAACTCTCTGTCGAATGACTAAGCCCCGATCCAAATATTGACAAGAAGAGAGAGCCTTCTTCTCACGAATGTAGATGGTCAAGATGTCCTTGAGGTTCGTAAGATAGAGATCTTCAAAGTCACTGGCGAAGAATGTCCAAGTCGCTTTTCTTCATAACATGATCTTTCAAGTCTCTCTTGAAGAACAATCTTCTTCGATAATCATAGCCGAGATTGAGAAGATCTCTATAACGACAACACTTAGAATACGCACTTGGATCAAGCGACTTTATGCCTCTTTTCAAAGACCATGTCTATCAATGTAGAATTTCTTCTTCTTGAACCACCAATGAGAAATGCCGTACGGGCAAAGAATGTCATACACTTGTTCTTTGTCTGTCTGAATTGATCGGGGACCATCCGCCAAGACCCCGATCTATGTAGGTTGCGACTTTCATCTTAGAAATTGATAAAGCCGGTTTTCTTTTTCGCAGCGAGCACATAGATAATCCAGTCATGGTTGAAGAAGAACTCGATCGATTGTCAATTGTCCTGCTCACCTCAGAGAGAAGAGGGTTGTTAATATCAAACCGACCGATCCGCTCAACGACTTGATCATTCAAAGATTTTATGGCATTCCTCCATTTGATATTGAAGTCGATTAGCATCGAGTGGAAGACTTTGACGATTTCAAATGTCGGGCCTTCAAGATCTTTAGGAGTGATTGACTAAATTCCTTCTTCTCACAAAACCACTTCATAAAGCTTCCCATATCCCCGTATGTGAAGAAGAGAGTCTTCACGGAGCTTCATAGTTGGAAGTAATGGTTGTAGCCTAATTGTTGTCGTGGATTATCGAATCAAACTCGTGAATGGACCATGAAGGTTCGGGAGTTCGAGGTTTATCTTTAGTGAGCCGACTTTGAGTCATATCCTTTGATGGTGCGCCCTTGACGCTTTGATGCGTTTACCCTCAATATAAGCGTCCCACCAATCTTCTTCTTTAGTAACTTTAGGGATATGCTTGGTGGAGACGCCATCGTCTCACGATTCTCGACTCTTGAGCAACATAAGACTCTTCGTTAAGCATCTAGTCTTCATGGATAGAGGAGAATGTGGGTGTAAACCTGGAATCAACCGTGGTCCAAGCTGTAGACGTCTTCTGAGTACCTTGACCACCGGATGAACTGGTTTGATTAGAGGGTTTTGGTGGAGATGTTGGTGAATTTGTCATAATAGTTGTAGTTGTGCCAGAAGATCCACTAGTACCAGAAGTTCCAGCTCCACCAGTTGGAGGAGGAGGAGGAGGAGGTGGAGATTTAGGACCTTTATGCAATGACTCCAACACAAAATTCCTCCTTTTCTTCTTTTCCTTTCTTTCTCGAATGTCCTCTAGAAACTGTAAATGATTATCGTGCTTTATCGATTCTTCGAGAGCCACATATAACTTCTATGGACCTCATCCGATGCTCGTTAGCATACATTTTATCCGAAAGTCGCTTCTCTCATATCTCGAATGGGTAAGTCTTTAAACCGTTGAAGCGATGGAGCTTGCATTGCCCATTCTACAACATCTTTAACTTCGCTTCAATGGCGCTCGCTACACCTTCATCGAAGTTAAGGTTCTCCACCTTAGACACGACGCCGAGGACGTTGATAGATTTAGGCGGTGCCTCTCAAGAGCTTCAATTGCTTCACCGCTTGTCGAGCAATTGTTCGATGTTAAGATCGAGGTAGTGACGCCGGTGGAGTGTCGGTGTCATTAATTGTGACAACCGGTGATGGATCTTTAGCCGGTTCTGGTGGAAGTGCGGTTGTTAGAGTAGGTTCGTGGTGGAAGTGCGGTTGTTTGAGCAGTCGCGACATCGGAGGGATGGTTGAGGTGTCTTGTTGAATGGTGATCGAGAACATAGACCGAACTTCTTCCTTTTCGTCATTTTGCTTGTCGACTCGATGTCCGAGGGTTTGTCATTCAAAAGTCGATCACCAAATGAGAAGTCAAGATCTAGATTCTTAAGTGAGGATAGAGATCCCGTAGACATGTTCGCTTCTTCTAGGCGCTGTGTTCTTGGATCTTGGCTCAAGGATCTCCCGTGGGTCTTTCGCTAGCTCATTTTTTCATTCTTTGTGATTTGTTTGTAAGAATCCATTTGTTCGGGCCGCTTCAAGCACCGAACTGCTTTCAAGATAAGGTGCGATTGTCGACTTTCGATTGGGTGTCACTAGATGCAAGTGTGTCTTCCTGTATCGACACATCCTTTTCCATTCCAGCTTGGTTCTTGAGTCAAGATGATTCAATGCTTCTTTTCTTCACCAAATCGTGTTGTAGTTTTGAGTTGGAGAGGAAATGGTTAACAACATTTGAGCGGCTTGTACGGTGTCTTCTCGAAATTCCTTTACCTTTACCTTGTGCAATCGAGTCATTTACGTGGTGCGTGCACGTGTTCTCATAACACGACCCTCATACCGGTTGACTTTGAGGCATGTTTAGAGTTTCCAAACTCACCGATTCCTTGTTGTAATGCGCCTCGCCTTCATCCATTAGACTCGCTTTGTCTTTCGTACACCTGGATCCTTCATCTTTTCCTTTTCGGCATCTGCCTTTATCTTTTTCTCGCTTTTGTGATGAAGTGTCGGTTGATGAAGGTCTATCAAGTCTCTTTTGGGAAGGGTGGCGTATGAGGTTTTGAGGATGATTTAGCGAGAAGTAGACTTTGTAGACTTGGGTTGTGAGGATCGGAATGTCATCAACATTGGATCCGACGCCCTTTTCTCGTACTTTTGAATTAATCACCTTCTTAATACGATTGGTGAGAAGAGCATCAGTAATAGGCATACCAAAGATCTCTTTATTAACTCCTTTGGCAACATATTTGAGGTTACCAAGTACAAATTCACCACTAGCATCATGGAGGACTGATTCACTCCTTGGATCAAACTAATGTGTTTGTTGCAAGAGCTGAATGATGAACTTCGAGAACCTGACACTAGGAATTAAAAGTTTGTTGATGGCCTTCCTTCTTTTGGCTTGATTCAAAACATTTTGTCTGTCGGTGATGAACGTGTTCATAGATGTCACACCCCCAAATTACCTGTTTTGCAGCGAAATGGAATTCTTGGGGGTTGACCGTCATAGCATCACAGTTACAGTTATATTGAACGACCTAAAGTGTCGTTTGGAAAATACATCGTTTGATATAATAAAACATTCAAAGTTTACAAAAGATAGGTCCCAAATGTAAATCAACATGTGCGAAAATAAGTTTGTCACAATCCAAACGATGTTTTAAAGTGCATAAATCTCATGTGAGAAGCGTCGTCACCACGACTCTATGATAAGTCCATATGCATGCCATGAAGTATATGCCTTAGATACCTGAAAATACATTGCTAAAAGTGTCAACACAAAGGTTGAGTGAGTTCATAGAGTTTATGAAAATGTTTAATACGACTACCACAAGTATAGGCCATGTATGACAAATATGTCACATAAAAATGTTATAATTGCTATAAGCACATGACACCGAAGCTAGATTGTTCCTGATGTTCGCCCCAACAGAGTGTTTTCCCAAACAACTCAAATAATGATATTAAATTAAATGCATCCGTTTGACCAGTTGGGACCACCAACCTGGATGGAGGAGTCACCCTCAATAGATCTATTCACTCACCCTTGCTTCTTCCGGAATTAACGGTTCATGATTATGAAATGGGGACATTCAATTGGCAATGAGGTAACTTAAGAAATGTAATGAATTTGATATATTTGGCATCGTAATAAAAATGATGTGCAATGTATTCTCCCCCGTAGGTTTGAAAATAAGTATAAACATGTACAACGGGGCTATGAAAACTCACTTGGTACAATGATGCGATGGCAAAAGTGAGTACACTGAAATGAAGCGCAAATCTCTAACCGTGACCTATTATGAATGATATGATCTATAATAAGTTATGATGTAATGTTATGCATGCAACTCGTATGATATCTATACCACTTGTGAATTTTTGAAAATAAAGTTTATCGTCGAAAAATAAGTTTATAACGCCTTGACAATTTATAAATTACTTTACAAGTATTTTCGTTGAAATGATATCCTCGATAATCATTTAGTGATTTATTATGAAATTATAGTTTTTCGTCAAGAAAACAATATAATTTGACAATTCATGAAAGTGACTAAATGGCCTCGAAAAGCTAGTCGTAAAATAGTGAATATCGAGTGTTAGGAAACAAACTCAACGGTTTTGGAAAGCTTGTTTATCTCAAAGTCTTAGCTTTTAAATTTTTATCATAGAGGTCTCGATCATGGAGAAAAACATAGATAAAGTAGGGTACTTGTACCAAAAATATTGTTTAAAGGTCGTTTTCGGTAAAGTTTGAGTGACCGCATTTTATTCGTTACAACTCCGTTTGACGAACGGTTGAACATTTTGGAAAATAGGCTAGGTGAACTTACTTTTTCTAGAAGACATCGTTTTCTAAAAAGTATTCTATTGATGTTAAAAACGACTCCCAACATGGTCACTAGCGACAACTAGTTTTTGTCTAATAGGAAAAATATATAAGTGTTTTATACTTGTATAAAAAGTTACGATAACCTTGTTTAAAATGTGAATAACTTAGTCGTTATAAGTCCGCTTTCACGCTTTTATATGTCCTTAGCTTCGTGTTAAAGTATACTAAAATATTTTTGATAAATCGACTCATTTAGATAACGCTTAAGACTCATTTTTACCCTTAAAATCTGGACAGCATGCTGATTTTCCGAAAATATAGTTTTCGCCGTTAAACTTGAAAATAGCATAACTTCTTCGTTATAAATCCGTTTTAACCCGTTCAAGCGACCACGGTTTCGTTTTAAACTATATTTTCTGAATTTCTAGCCCAAAATATTTAATAAACTGTTGAATTTTCCAGATTTCACAAAAATGATCAGACCACTATTTATTGTTGTCGAAATTGATTTTTCTCGCGTAATACTTATTCTAACTACTTCAAATCAACACCAAATCTATTCTAAACCTACCATACACCTTCTTCGGGTGTCATGGGTTCCTAGACATCATCAAAAATGATATGTTTCAAGGGATTAATTATAGGATAGTATATACTAATTATAAGTACTAAAAACATTAAAAGTGGTATAGATACTCATATAACTTGCATGTTTTCTTCAAGCATGATAAAAATAACCAAAGTATGAATATGGAAGATTAGAAATGATCATGAAATGCTTACTAGTATGATGATGAGGTTTATAGAACAAGGTTTTCCTAAATACTCTAGTGTGTTTATTTCAAAACCCTTAAAAAGAGTATACTAGCGTTGTAAAAATAACTTGATCTTGAAAAATTCTTGAGTTCCTTCCTTGTTTTGGTCTTGGCCGGTTCTGGTGTTGGAGTGGGAGAGAATTTTGTAACTTTTCACCTAAGTATAATGTGTATGTATGTGTTTATGTAAGTATATAATTAAAGAAATAAACAAGTGTAAGTCTAGTTTGTGTATGTGTATTGGCTAGGTAAAGATTTTTATGTCAAGATTATTGAGTCATGTATTTTTGGTCGACAAGGGGTAAAAGAAAAAGGGGTGGTGAAATTTTGTATGACAAATGTAATATAGTGTAAGTAATATAGGTAAGTTGTATGTATAATTAAGTATTTAGGGTAGCGTTAGCTAGAAATAAATTTTAACGGAACAAAATAAAATATAGAGTAAACTGCAAAAATCATCCCGTGGTTTGTGTATTTTCAAGAATCATCCTTATCTCAAACGTCAAAGATTAAACATCCCCAAGTCCACAAACCTTTAGCATTAATAATCCCGAGCACTAACGTCGTTAGTTTTACCCATTAAGTGTTAAATAATATTTGCCCGTTAATCCCTCCGTTAATATTTTTCCACCGTTAGTCCTCATTTTACGTTTAAATGCTTTTTATGTTTTTGTCCGCTTTTACTCGTTTCGTCCGCTTTTATATGTTTCGTCCGCTTTTATCCACTTTTGTCCATTTTTATATGTATTAGTCCGTTTTTTACGTTTCGTCCGTTTTTACGTTTCGTCCGCTTTACCGCTTTTACGTTTTCATATGTTTCGTCCGCTTTTATCCGCTTTCTTCCACTTTTATCCGTTCGTCCGCTTTTATATGTATTCGCCGTGGTTTTTACGCTTTTGTATGTTTTGCGCTTGTCCGGTTTAACCCGTTTCGCCGTTTTTACGTTTTCGCTGTTTTTACGTTTTCGTCCGTTATTTTACGTTTTGTCCGCTTTTTATGTTCTCGTCCGCTTTACGTTCTCGTCCGTTTTTTACGTTTTCTTACGTATTTTTATGTTTATGTCCGTTTTATATGTTTCGTCCGCTATCTATCCGCTTTTAATGTTTTCGTCCATTTTTCGTTACTCGCTTTTACGTTTTATGCGTTTTACTGTTTTCTTCCGCTTTTAGCGTCCGCTTTTATCGCCGTTCAGTAAAAGCGGACGAATACATATAAAAACTGACGAAATGATAAAAAGCGGACTAAACATATAAAACGAATCAAAACGTAAAACGGACAATACGTAAAAAATAGACGAAACATAAAAACATACGAGAACAAAAAAGACAAAATGTAAAAAGCAGACGAAACGTAAAAAACACGAGAACGTATAAAATGGACAAAAGCGAAAATGCATAAAACGATATAAACGGACGACAACGTAAAAAACGAAAAAGCGACGAAACAAATAAAACGGACGAAACCAAGAAAACGAATAAAAACATAAAAGACATACGAAAACGTAAAAAGCGAAAACGTAAAACACGAACGACAACGTAAAAACCGGACGAATACATATAAAAACGGGTAAAACGGATAAAAGTGGACGAAACATATAAAACGGATAAAAGCGTAAAACGGAAAAACGAAAAATAACGGACGAATACGTAAAAACGGACGAAAACGTAAAACGGACGAGAACGTAAAAGCGTAAAAAGCGGACTAATACATATAAAAAGCGGACAAAAGCGGATAAAAAGCGGACGAAACGAGTAAAGCGGACAAAACGTAAAAAGTATCGAAAACGAAATGAGGACTAACGATGCAAAAGTATGTTGGGATATGAAAGTGTCAAGATATGAAAGCATCAGAACCGCAGCATCGAAGAAGTCAAAGAGTCAAAGCATCGCTAAAGACAAAGTCAAAGCATCGCACTACTAAGTCAAAGTAACGCAAGAACACAAGAATCTGTTATATTCGTTTATGGAAAGTATTGTATTCTATGTTTAGATTACTTGTCGCACAAGAATACAAATTGTAAACCGACTAGGATATCCTTGAGCCTATAAAAGGACTCCTAGATTGGCATTAGAGATACGATTTAGAGAACGAAGTTTATGAGTTTTAGAGTTTACTGAATTCACAAGTTATTTAGTGTTTTAGAGAGAAGTTCGATAATCTTAGAGTTGTTTAGAGTATCCGCATAATAAGCGATTTAGAGTTTATAATAAAAGTTATTCTTCTTAGCTTTGTTATGTAAATTCACGCACTTGATAAAGATTGCTCGTTTCTTTGTTAATAACTTAGGATTTATCCGAGGTTATTAAACCTTAACAAGCTAGTTAAGTTAGTTTGATTAAAGTATATCGATCCAACAAGTGGTATCGAGCTTGTGTGGAAACTCGACTAGGAAGAAACCTACTTCAACAATATTCAAGATGTCGATCGAAGTCGCTCCACCACCCTCAATCACCTCACCGTAATTCCAATAATCAAGAAGGAGAATATGATCTCGGTGCATGAAGATGAGGCAAGATATTGCCATTACGCACCATGCTCTATGGAATGTAATTGTGAATGGAATGAAGTAGTTACGAAACCCATTCATGTTCCCGGACAACCAATAGCACCAAAGGCGCCTTACCAAGAAAGAACCCTAAGGAATCAAGAAAAGGCACTAAACATTCTCTTATCTCGCCATTCCGGATGGTCATCTTCTCAAATTTCATGATGCTAAAGATGCTAAGCGACTGGGTCGCTCTCAAGACCAGATTTAGAGGGAATGAAGCCTCTAAGAAGATGCACGAAATTTGTCAAGCAACAATTTGAAACTTTCACAGCTTGGTGAAAGAGAGAATCTTGATGTCGATATGATAGGTTTCAAAATCTCCTCAACATGTTGGAGTTATACAAGGCGTAATTGTCACTGAGGATGCTAATTTGAAGTTTCTAAGGAGTTTGTCATCTACATGGCATGTGATTGCTACTATGATCGTGAGGACAACAAGGATTGGATGTCATGGACTTTGATGATCTCTATCATCAATCAAGGTGTATGAGCATGAGATGAGTGGTCAAACAAATTCTAAGTCTCACAAGATAGCTTTTCTATCATCTCGAAAAGAAGGCGAGATTTACAAAAAAATCGCTTCTCCTCAATCTTGCTTCTCAAAGCACCGCTGCTTATAACCCCCTTCATATGCTCAAGAGCCCCATCACCTACCACTTTGCACTCGGATGAAGTTGTTGCTCTTCTTTGCACAACAAGCCGCCACATCCACTTATGAAGAGGATCTAGCACGATTGAAGAAGATGCACTTGAAGAAATTGATATCGTGGCAAGTTGCTATGATCACCGCAAGGATCAAAAGTATATGAAGAAGACCGCAAAAGCATTGATTTCAAACCAAAACAAAGAATAACTTTTGACAAATCACAAATTGAATGCTTCAATTGTCAAAAGACCGGTCACTTTGCAGGAGTGCGGTGTTTGCTAAGTATCAAGCAAATGAATGTAACATCCGAGAAGCCAAAACTTGAGCTAAAAGAAATTCCACCATCAAACAAAGGCCTTGGTTGCTCAAGAGAAGTTATCGAAGTTGACCGGAGTGAAGAGTTTGATGATGAACCGTTGACTTCATCGATGGTAGCAAGGGAAGATGCGCTTGAAGACACAAGGAAGCATTGGACTGAGCAATCGCTTTTGATAAAGAATCGAACATGCCGCTTTGAATCGATGATGGCTTTGGAGGATTTGATCGAGCAAAGAAAGTGAAGATGATCCTGTTCTTCTTGCTATGGTGGCTACTTCACCAACTCGCCTCCTATCTCGAGGTATGCTCAAACTGCTATGAGTTTTATCTAAAATTACTTAACAATTATGTGATTGAAAGAGATAATTGTGTTAAGGCTAGGTCCGAGGTAGCAGTTATCAAATCACTTTAGAGTCTATGGAAGCCAAAATATTAACTCATGAAAATAATGAAATGGCTTGGGCGAAAAATATGAACAACAGGATTACCGCTTAAAACTTAGTGAATGGAAACTAAACTGTAAAATTGTCAAATTGAGAAATTGACTAAGGAAAGAGATGAATTGTTAGATAAGTTTGTCGCTTGGGGAGAGTCTGTCCGTCCCATGTTACTTATGTTGAAAAACAAAGAAGGGCTTACATTAGAACAAAGCTTAGGATTTGGAATGGACTTTAGTAATATAGATGAAAACAACCTAGTGATCGTGATGATGATTTTGAGGACATAACCACTAGTGATGATGAACTCATTAACTATGTAGATACATCTAGTAATGAGGGCTCAATAAGTGAACCACCTCCGAGTATAAGAAAGACAATGGTTATCATGTCGCTCCCCATCCCACCGGTATTCATCAACCCTCAGGCCCGATGTTTCTCGCTTTGGAGTAGACAGCCTAGAGTTTAGGAAGAAGCTTGTTGCTCAATCTAGGTCCGAAAACCCAAAGAAGTCGTTAAAAATAATGTTCAAAATCCAAGAAGACCTTTAAATCAAAGTATCGCTCCACAAGCGCACTTCTTCAAAACCTTTTCAAACAAGATCGCTAAACCTTTGGGGATAACTTTGGTCAAAACAGTTTTATCATTCACCAAGAAGGCGTAATAATTTTGGGCATAGACATAGAAGAAATCACTTTGGACATATGGGTCAAAACTCGTGTTTTGTGTGTTATAGTCCTAATCACTTAATCAAAGATTGTGATCGACACTCGTAATACCTTAGCAAATTTCCAAAGAACATATCCGCCAACAACACACCTAGAGAGCACAAACCGCTTTGGAATAATTCAAATAGGGTTAATCACGTAAACTTCACACCGCATCATAGATACCACATCGAGAAGACCTTTTCAAAATCTTCAAGATCTCATAATACTTTCCAAAGCACCGCTCACCAAAACAAGGTATCGATCATACTATTTGGAATAGGAATCCTAGGAGATCTCACTATCAACCTAGAAGGTATTACAATACACATAGGGGATCTAGATCACAGAACCACGTGTTAAACCGAATGGGTTAAGAGGAAGGTACTTGAGGACACACAATACTTTCAACAAAAAGTGAATCGATGTTTTGTGATACATGAAAATGCTAATAATCCGTCAAAGAGATTTATGTTGAAAACCGAAAAGTTTTGAAAATCCACATGTTAAAGATCATAAGATAATTTTGGATCATCATTTGAAAGATAGTGGGAATTACATACTCAAAGAATTTGAGTTTGTAACTCCACAAGGGGAACACAAGTCGAGAATGGCTTGGGTTCCTAAAATCACTAACTCTTTTGTTTGTGTGCGGGGCAACCCGTAAGAGGAGCTTAAAGATCATCTAATTGTGGATAGTGGTTGCTCGAAGTATGACAGAGACAAAGATATCCCGTCTGATTTTAGAAATATTAGTGGAGGAAGAGTTGCATTTGGGAATGATCCCAATGGAGGAAAGATTATCGGCAAAGGAACTATCAAAGCGTGGCTTATTGACTTTGAAAATGTTAGATATGTGAAGGAGCTTAAATTCAACTTGCTCTCGCCTCTCAAATTTGTGATAAAAAGCATCTTGTGTTATTCAACGACACGTAATGTCTCATCCTTTCCTCTGACTTTAAACCCGTTGATGATGACTTGGTAGTACTTAGAGTACCAAGGACAAATGATGTGTATAGTTTAGACATGAAGAGTCTACATTCCTATGGAAGAGCCACATGTTTGGTGGCTAAAGCAACATCTGAAGAAGCACATCAATGGCATAGAAGATTGGGCCATGTTAATTTCAAGAATATCAACAAACTGGTCAAAGGCAATCTAGTTAGAGGTTTACCTTCAAAGACTTACAAGAATGATCAATCATGCTTGGCATGCAAGAAGGGTAAACAACACAAAGCTTCCTGCAAGAAGCTTGAGGAAAGAACTATTAGAGAACCATTGAGTCTGTTACATATGGATTTATTTGGACTGTCTCTCGTGGCAAGTTTAAATAAGAAAAGTACTGCTTTGGTTGTTATGTATGACCGCAGAGATTCACTGGGTTTCTTTTTGGGTTTTAAGGATGATACTTTTGATGCTATTCGACTCTCATAATAGCTCTTGAAAATCAATTGAGACTCAAGGTTAGAGGTATTAGATGTGATAATGGACCGAGTTCAAGAACAAGCCTATGGATGACTTTTGTGAAAATAAAGATATCAAGAGGAGTTTAGTATTGCTAGAACACCACAAAGAAAATGGTGTTGCGAGAGAAAGAATAGGACTTTGATTGAAGCAAGAAGGACAATGCTAGTAGATTCCCATCTCCTATTCAATTTTGGGCGTGTCGTAAGTACCGCATGCTATGTACTTAATGTAGTCTCGTCACCAAACCACGTATGAAGACACCCTATGAATTGTTGATGAGCAATAAACCCAACATTCGATTTATGAAGCCTTTTGGATGCCCTCTCACCATTTTAAACACTATTGATAATCTGGGGAAGTTTGATGGCAAGTCTGAAGAAGGATACTTATTGGGTTATTGCACTAACAGTAAAGGCTTTAGAGTTTACAACAGAGTTACTAAGAAGGTTCAAGATTGTCTTCATGTTGAATTTTTAGAAGATCAAGACAATGAGAAAGGTAAAGGACCTGATTGGATGTTTGATCTAGAGGTTTTAACCCCTTCAATGAATTATGTTCCTGTTAGAGAAGAAAATCAACCTATGCACAATGGAGAAGATTTACAATATGTTGTTCATGGAGTTCATATTAGACCTGATGCTGTTCCTGATGAAGATCCTGTAAGTCCAAAACAAAGTACCGATGTTCCCAAGCAAAGTACTGATTCTCCAAAACAAAGTATGTTGCACCACAATCCTCATTATCTGCCGGGATCAATCTATACAAGAGGAACTTAATCGATGCTTCTTCAAGATGTATTAGCCCATTCTTACATCGATGAACAAAGGAGAGCTTATGAAGAGGCAAAGAAGAAGAACAAGATCGCAGAGTACTCTCACAAGATTTGACAAGATTTTCAACCAAAGTACTATTGCACTCATATCAAAGACTTTAGATGATTTAGATGATCCTATCATGCCCGGATTAGAAGAAACTGATGATGAGCTTGAAGATGAAGGTATTTTCTCGATTCCAATGAAGGTGCTTGATTATACTAACTTGGATGATGCATATGGAGTTCCACGCCTCCAATCTTACAGATTCATAAAAATCATCCAATCGATCAAATCATTGGTCCATCTACTGGAGTTATGACAAGACACAAAGCTAAGAGTTTCACAAAACCTCATAATGCTTTACTTAGCTTTGTCTACAAACAAAACAGTCGAATCATAAGGACCATCAAACACCGCCTTATTTACTTGTTTCATCTCTCAAGAGGAACCCAAGAATATTGCTCAAGCTTTGACTAAAGAAAGTTTGGTTGAAGCTATGCAGAAGAACTTCTTCAATTTAAACTTCAAGAAGTTTGGGTTTATGTGATCTTCCGGATGGGAAGAGAGTTATTGGAACCGATGGGTTTTCGAGTGAAAAGAGATGAAAGAGGCAATGTTATTAAAAACAAGGCAAGGTTAGTAGCACAAGGCTACAGACAAGAAGAAGGGGTAGATTATGATGAAGTATTTGCTCTTGTAGCAAGGATTGAGGCTATTAGAATATTTCTTGCTTTTGCTTCATACATGGGTTTTCGTGTTTACCAAATGGATGTCAAGAGTGCCTTTCTATGGTACTATTACGTAAGAGGTATATGTGAAACAACCTCGTGGTTTTGAAGATCCTAAACACCCAAACAAAGTCTACAAGGTGGTCAAGGCTCAGATGGCCTCCATCGTGCACCTAGAGCTTGGTATGAGAGGCTCTCTACATTCTTATTGCAACATGGATACGTAAGGGAGCTATAGACAAGACTTTGTTTATCAAGAGAGACAAGAAGGATATCATGTTAGTTCAAGTTTATGTTGAGGATATCATCTTTGGGGCTACCAAACAGTCCATGGTTAAGGAGTTTGAGCAATGATGCGTAAGGAATTTCAAATGAGTTCAATGGGAGAGTTAACTTTCTTTTGGGACTTCAGTTAAGCGGTCAAAGGAAGGAATTTTTATCACCAAGACAAGTATGTTAACCGACATACTTAAGAAGTTTAATTTTGATGATATGAAGGTCACATTACTACACCTATTAAATCTATCAATTCATTGGGCAAAGATGAAGATGGACAACTGTTGAAGTCAAGTTATACTGAGATCAATGATTGGCTCTCTTATGTATCTTATTGCATCAAGGCCCGATATCATGTTTGCGCTTGTTTATGTGCAAGATATCAAGTCTCACCAAAGATTTCTCACATGAATGCGATAAAGAGAATCTTCATTATTTAAAACAACAACCTAAGTTGGGGTTGTGGTATCCAAAAGAGTCACCTTTTCACTTAGAAGCTTTTTCGGATAGTGATTATGCAAGTGATAATTATGATAGAAGATCAACAACGGTGGATGCCAATATCTTGGAAGAAGGTTAGTCTCCGGCAATGCAAGAAGCAGACAATTACAAAGAACATCATCCATCGAAGTCAATATGTAGCTGCGCAAGTTGTTGTGGACAAGTTTTGTGGATGCGAAATCAACTCTTGGACTATGGGTTCAATTTCAAAATACTCCTATCAATATTGATAATGAGAGTACCATTTGTATTGTGAAGAATCCTGCTTATCATTCCAAGACCAAGCACATTCGATTAGGCATCACTTTATCGAGATTGTTATGAGTACGTGCTCATTAATGTTGTTAAGGTTCACACAGATGACAATGTAGTGATTTACTCACCAAAGGCTTTGATGTTTTAAGATTCAATCACTTGGTGGTGAGTATTGGTATGATTAACTACTAAGCTATATTTGAGGGAGGACTATAAGGTGTTAGTATAGTCCCGTGTATTGCTTGAGGGAGGATAATTATGTATACTTAGTTTCTATGGAGGAATTTGGCAAAGCATCGTTTTCCCGAAAGTCCGCTTGGAAAGTCTTGCTGGGAAAGATCGCATACGTGGAAAATCTTGTTTGTCATTTTAAAGTCTCGTTCCAACGGTTATATTGAGGGCAATTAATGCTAACGGTTGTTTTATTTTGGGCAGTGATTTTTCAAATCTCACCTATAAATAACTACTTTCCGATTTTCCCTCTTATATTCATCCATTAGCATCGTTTCCATAATTCTCTCATTCTTATTCGATTTTAACTCTTATTGTGCTTACATAATCACCAATGGCGAATCGACCTACTATTTCAAAGCACAATATGGTAGCAAATTTAGACAAGATCAAGATAATGAGGCGTTTCATGATATTATCGATTATCTAACTGGTCGCCAATCGCTTATGCTCTTTTAGTCGAGCGGATATTATTGCACCATGGATTCAAGAATTCGGGATAATGCAAGAGATAATATGGAAGAAGATGAATACTATATTAGATCCACGATTCTTTGGAAAACTCTGAAGATTATCAAGCTTCTATTCGAGAAGATTTGTTGTTTAATGATGCGACGGGCTATTCGCTTAGCCAAGGAATTGATTTGGGAAACTTTTGGGCATCTTGGTTATGAAGGTTCTTTAACGGAACAAACATTCGAAGCAGTTGTTTTGTCCTCAATGGAAGTTTTAATACATGTGTTGTTACATTGTATTAGTGCTAAAAGTACTTCTTGGGAACAATTTGGGTCGAATATTGCATCCGCTATGGTGGGATTAGCTACGGATCGTGTTTTAATTTTTCAAGGCTAATTTGATGGCATGCTTTCTCACATCAATCATGGATCAAAATGGTTAATGTATCCCGATTTGTACAAGTTTTATGAACAAACAACTTGATGATGTTCCTAAGCCTCTGATTTATTACTGCTATTGTTCAACAATCAAAGATTTTTACTTTTATGGCTCAAAGAAGTGATTTATTTAGAGGTCCGGATACACCATTAACTCTTTCCATGATGCAAGTTATGCAGTGTGAGAGATGATGTTGAAGATGATACAAGACTGTAGGTACTTGCATCTGCAGCACGCTTCCGTAAGGTACCGCATCCGCAAATCTTGCTTCTCCGTAGGGTACCGCATCTCCACAGTCTTGCTTCTCCAAGCCCCGAGGTTCAAGAAGAGGTTGCAGTTTACCTTCTCCATCTCCATCACGCTCTGTTCTTATTTCTCAATCATAGGAACATTCACAAATTCAAGGTGATGCTCCACATACTATACCTCGTGAAGGTTTATCTTTGGATAATTATGCTTTGACAAGGGAGATAGTTAAGTTGTAAAAGACTACTAAGGTTCAAGCTAAGCAGATAAAGAAATTGAAGAAAAAGTTTAGAAGGCTAAAAACTTTTGTCTGGCCTTTGGTTCAAGAATTTCGTATCTGGGTTAAATCGAAGAAGAAAGCACAAAGGCAGTCTCAGACAAGTAAACCCAAAAAGGTTCATAAACCATCTTCTGTCAACTTGGGGAGGAAATTAGAAGAACAGAAATTGAAAGAAGATGATAAGGAGAAAGAAGATGACAAGGAGAATGGATCTCAAAGTACTGAAGAACTGGTTAATATTGAAAGTACTGATGAAAGGATTGAACCTCAAAGTACTGAAGAACTGATTATTGAAGATCAAGGTACTGAACAACAAAGTACTGTTTTCCATGGAACCTTCAGACAAGACTTAATTACTCCTAGAGTTTTAGATTTTGAAGAAGTCGCCTCCTTCAACAATGTTTATACCAAGTTCCTGAAAGGACTGCAAGTGATGATGAGCTGGTTGCAACTATTCTACATGATTTATCACAACCAAGAGGAGGAGTTACTATTCGAGATGTACAAGAAGAAGAACAACAAAGAACTTCTCAACCTGCAATTGATCCTAAGGATAAAGGAAAGGGTGTTCTGGTTGAAACTAAGAAGAAAAAGTTAACTTTAGCAGCACTTAGAGCAATTGAAGTTGCTAGGAATGAAGCTGTTGCTAGAAAAGTTCAAGAAGAGTTAAATGCTAAAGATAGAGAAGCTCGAGAAGCTCAAGAAGCTCGTAATAGAGAAGCGACTCAAAAGGTACAAGATGAATTAAATGTCAAGTCATTGAACCATTACAATCACTGTTCTCGTTAGATTTATGCTATGATGGCTTATCTTAAAAGTCAAGGGTATAAAGGATTACGAAGTTTAATTATTTTGAGATGAAAAGATTATATGATGTTTGCTAGGGAGGATTATAAGAAGAATGTTGCGACATCAAAGATTTTAGAAAGAAGCTACTTTGATCAAGTCGAAAGAAAGAAGAGTTTGAAAAGAAAAGGAAAACCGAAATGTATGTTCGGTTCTCAAAGAAAGAAAAGTTGAATTAAGATCCGAGACTAGTGATGAATTAAAGAATTATCTCGTAGTGGTAGATTTTGATTACTCTAAAGAAGATGATGACATGAAGATGAACAGATCACAGATTAGTGCTTTTGAAGTTGTGAAATCCAAATATGGAGATTATATGATTTTTCATAAAGATGATGAAAGCTTCAAAGTTTTTAATAGGCTATGGGACTTACTGCACATTATAGATAGAGTGGATCTATTCTACTTATATAATGTGGTGAAAGATTATTTTGAACATAATCCATTAGAAGGGATTGGTTTAGTTTTACATGGTGATCTCATAACTATATGGGAAACTGAAGAAGAGAGCATTGATGATATTTGGAAGAATCAAGAAAGCTCGGAAATTGTTTGCTGGAGATTCTTTGAAGAGTCTGTAGTTCATGTTTTAGAGATGGAAATGGAACAATGATACACATGTTTTCAGAAAGAAGATACCCTCTCACAGTCGAGCTCATGAGAAGAATGCTAGAGCATGGAATGGAAGTAGAAGAGGATAATGAAACCGCTTGCATGGTTGAACTTATTTATCAACCGGACTACTATTGTCAAGATGATCAATAATCGGTATGAATTTTATTTGAATAAATACTTTTTGATATATCAAGATTTTTATTCAAAGTATCGTTGATCGACAAGATTTCATCAAAGTACTGTTGCGTAAATAAACCGCTTAAATGAATTTTAGAAGAAACCTTTGCTAAGTAATAAATATTTTGAAATAAAGGTTGAATAAATGGTTTTTGTGATGATAACATCAATAGGTTATCAATCCACCATGGTTACAAAAGGATTGACTAATCCATGAGCAAACGGCTCGTAAAGATATATCAAACCGCTTTTAGTTGACAACTTGCTAATAAGTTGGATGGTAATCAACTCACCATATCGCAATGTGAAGAGTTGGCTAGCCCACAAGAAAATGGCTTGTGGTAAAGGTCGTGGAAAACCATTATTGGTAATTAGTTCACCATTAGATAGAAGAACTAACTAGTCCGTAAGGTACGACTTTTGGTAAAGACAAAACAAATCATTGAAAGTCGATGATTTGCTAAAATCATATGGTTATCAATGTACCATGGTCTTACACACCAAAACATTTGGCTACTCCGTAGATAATGGCTTTGGTAAAGAGATCTAAATCCATTAAGTTTTCAATGATTCACCTCTCACAGGAGTTAACACACCGGAAGTGATGAGAATAGTATGCAACTTTAAACCAATTAATGTACAAATTGTCATATGTTGTTGTGTTGTTTGAAAAGATGGAGTTTGATGGATGTCTGTGAAAGAATAATTTAGATATACTTTGACAAACACGCACACTACGTAGATACAATCCAAAGACTAAGAAACAATCTGTCCTTAAAGATGAAGTTGTTAAAGATATATTCATAAAGGGAACTTGAAGTCAAGCAAGTAGAATTCAAGTTAGGGAGGATTGTTGGGATATGAAAGTGTCAAGATATGAAAGTAACAGAAACTACAAAGCATCTTGGAAGAAGTCAAAGAGTCAAATCTTGCTAAAGACAAAGTCAAAGCATCGCACTCGAAGTCAAAGTACTGCAAGAACACAAGAACTGTTATATTCGTTTATGGAAAGTATTGTATTCTATGTTTAGATTACTTGTCGTACAAGAATACAAATTGTAAACCGACTAGGATATCCTTGAGCCTATAAAAGGACTCCTAGATTGGCATTAGAGATACGATTTAGAGAACGAAGTTTATGAGTTTTAGAGTTTACGAATTCACAAGTTATTTAGTGTTTTAGAGAGAAGTTCGATAATCTTAGAGTTGTTTAGAGTATCCGCATAATAAGCGATTTAGAGTTTATAATAAAAGTTATTCTTCTTAGCTTTGTTAAGTAAATTCCGCACTTGATAAAGATTGCTCGGTGTTTCTTTGTTAATAACTTAGGATTTATCCGAGGTTATTAAACCTTAACAAGCTAGTTAAGTTAGTTTGATTAAAGTATATCGATCCAACAAAGTATTAACGGAGGGATTAACGGCCAAATATAATTTAACACTTAACGGGTAAAACTAACGACGTTAGTGCTTAGGGATGATTAATGCTAAAGGTTTGTGGACTTGGGATGTTTAATGTTGAACGTTTGAGATAGGGATGATTCTTGCAAAAATACACAAACCACAAGGATGATTTTTGCAGTTTACTCTAAAATATATCGATGTCATAAAAATTATAAAAATACATTTCTTACAAAAATTTAGTGAAATAATAATTATCGAGTAGTATTTACGAAAACCGTCGTAAATATATATATGTAACAATTTATATACAAAAAAAATTCAAAACATCGGGTAAACTAATAATATAATTTTTATAGTCTTAAAATGAGTATAAAATATATTAGGATAATTTTTGGAACTGTCGGATCAAATATTTAAAATAAATGATTATGCGATAGCGTTTATTTAATAGGAAAATAAACGTTAATGAATTATGCAAAACCATACATAAACTGATATGAAATGATGTTACTGATGATATGTAGACTAACTCTAGTCTATATGAAATGTCCTCAATGATTTTTCATGAATACGCAACTTAACCCTCAAGGTTACGCGTATTTGATACTCGTAAACCCAGTTTACGGGAAATGATGAATAGTGAATCATGAATAGTGATTTTTCTCCAGGAATGAATAGTGTTTCGTGAATAGTAAAATTTTGAAATTACCTTTCAAAATATCAAATCGACTTCAAAAACGATGAATAGTAAAATGATGAATAGTAACCGGTGAATAGTAAATTCCCGAGATGAATAGTAAAATTTTCAAAGTTTGTAAAATGACCTGAAACTACGAGTTGTCACAATAGACAATGAAAATTCTTCCCAAATGCGTTCTGTGACATTAATATTCACCCCTTTGATAATCCCCCACAAGATTTGCAGAATGAGAGCCCTCACTTTATCGAACCCTGAAGTTTTACCAGTTAAGCATAGGTTGAGAATAGTAGCAATCGCTCTCCATGGTTGATATATGTTGGCGGTGATGATATCTGAAACCCTTGTTATGTTAACTTGATAACCCAACTCATTGAGAAATTCAATTAGTTCTTCAGCAGTAGGTGGAGGGACAGATTGTTTTGCAGGGTCACATGGAGTGATTCCTAGGGCCTTACAGAGAATCTCAGAGGTGATTTCATACTCTTTATCATCAAGCTTACAAGAGTAAGTGGCTGAGATCTTGTCCCATGTAATAGTGTTTCATAATTGTTGTAGGTAGATGGAAGGGATCGTGCATCGCTTGGTCAAGTCACTATAGAAGTTAGTGTTTTTCAGAATATCAATGGAAATCCTGAAGATTGGATTTGGTTGTGTCCTATCCATGTCCACATAGCAGTTTCTTTTGCCTATCTCAACCCATTTATCATCTGGAAGAATTTCCTTGTCTGTAAGAACTGTGGGTGGAGTAGTAGTAGCAATGTTCTCGGTAGAGGTTGTGTCTGCCATTTAAATTCTGTAGAATCACACATACAACAACAGTATTCGAGAGCATGTTAGGTTAAACATGGTTAGCAGATCAACCTTAATGCAACCTTACGACTTAAGCACAATAAGTAGCATACATGTCAGATTAACAAAAGCAGATAGAATTACTCAGATGATAAGCCAAGTTTCAACAATAATTCTCAAAGTAACAAATCACTATGACAAGTTTTTCTAGAGACAAGTTGCTTTTTAGATTTGTTATAGCAAATCGCTTTAAACAATTTGTCAAAACAAATCGATGCAAGTAAGACCAGATACAATTCGCTTTTATAAAATTGTTATAGCTAATCGCTTTAATCAATTTGCCAAAACAAATCGCTTCAATTTAAAACCAATGGCAAGTCGCTCAAAGAAAAACCAATGCTAAGTCGCATGCAAGCAACTGAATACAAGTAGCTACCACTAACACCCTATTGTAAGGCAAGTCGCTATCAAGAAGGTCCAACCATTGTGACAACTCGCCATCAAGAATGTATATGACAAGTCGCCACCAAGAACAACCTTTTGTATGACAAGTCGCCATCAAGAACGTGTGTATGACACATCCAAAACACACAAACACACAACTATACGAAACATCAAGTATGATCAAATTACTACAACAATCAAGTATGACCACAACACAAGCATAAACATAAACATATAACATCAACCCAACAATTTCATAAAAACCTTACAACAATACGCAATAGAAACACCATTTAAACATACATATGCACCATCAAATCCAACCCAGGGAACCCTAAATACAACCTAATCTATATCACGCACCACCATTAAAAACCACAAACTAACCTAGAATGGAATTGATAGTCGCGGACGAGTCAATCGGTGGAGTTTGTTAATAGAGGTGTGTTAGAAAAGGCATTAGGCATGGATGATTCGAAAAAAAAAAAAACTACCACTTCAAATCGCTTTGACAAAGGTCACGTTAGAGAGAAAGAGAGATAATAGAGATTTTTTGAAATGATGATAATTATGACAAGTCGCTACCGCCTAAGTACTATACTCAAGTATCACGGATTGACACATTCAGTCCCTATACCTTATCAAATAGAGACAAATCGCTAGTAGCAAGTAATGATACGTGAGGCAAGTCGCTAGACCTAAATGAGACAAATCGCTAACCTGATTGAGGCAAGTCGCTATAGCTAAAGTACCATTCTCAAGTATCAATAAATGACACATTTGATCCTTGTATTATTACAAATAGAGACAAGTCGCTACCAATCTTAGTATCACACATAAATTTGTACAATTGACATTTTCAGCCCTTGTACTTGACAAATTGCATGCAGATACAGTGGATAAGTGGCATTCATGTAAAGAATGTGACAAGTATCATATAATACATAACATGGAAAAGCCATCTAGCACAAGGTACATAAAGAAACATGACTTAGCCATACCACGTTAAGAAACATGCAGCAGCAAACCAGAAAGCACATTACATACATCTAACAATCATGCAGAGACAAATTGAAAAATTCTCCCCCTCAATCAATGTTACGAATTAAGAGTGAGTGAACATTGATTGAAATACAACCCCCTTTTAAAATAGAGTATAGCTTATGTTCGAACTTCATCTAAGGACATGTGTCATTATTGAATGACATTTCTAGGACCGTAGATGTTATCGATAACAAGAGATACATCTTTTATTAGATTTTGGGTAAAAATTTACATTTGAGTAAGGATTATAAATATTATTATTATTATTATTTTAAACAAGTGTAGATTAATTTGTACACGGATTAATGAGAACAAGTCCTGAGTCAAGTCGAACAGGAGTCAAAGTACGAGGTACATCAATTCTGACAAGCTACAATTCCTGAGTGAGCAATCTTCATTTCTGTTGGAAACCAGGTCATGATGTTCATGATTGAATTGAGCATTGTACCTGAAAAAGACTGAGGATACTTTGCACTAATAGCACATGTAGTATTGCAAATAGATGGGTTAGTGACAGGTGTATCCTCATTTTTGGATGTTGTACAGTCAGGTCTAGGAGTATCATTAATGGGAATCCCTTTAAGTCCAACATTCTTGAAGATTTTACCTGTGGGCATCCACTTAAGACAAGATCTAGGTGAGTAAGTCCGTTTGGATCCTGTGAACTTAAATAATCTACCAGTAGGAATCCACTTAAAACAACTGCTAGCAGAGTTAGATCCTTCAGTTTCAGAAGAAGATGTAGCCATTTCCTTGTTCTTAACATTGGTCCTTTTGTAATTAGTTTGTTTCTTAGGGGATTGGTCAGCCATTTGATGCTTCTTATATGGACTAGATGATCTCCTTATATTCCTGATCTTAGAGCTTCGAACATTAAGCTCGGGATTGTTATTCATCATATCGGAATGAATTAGTGAAGTGACTGGTTTTGACAAGACTATATTCTCATCAACTTGGGAGGCAAGCTTAGATTTTGATGGTTTAAATCTTTCTATTTTAAATGCATTGGCCTACCTAACTACAACTCGTTCTGTATTATTAAGTACAATTGGCTTACCCAAGGTCGATGGTTTTGCAAACTTAGTGTTCACCCTATTTCCAATAGTTTTCCTAAGCTCATTTTTTAAGGCAACAATGGTGAAGCTCTTATCCTGAATTTGGGCTTTGAGGGCATCTGATAACGCTACACGCATAGTTCAGGGTCAAAGGAACTTCCTTTTCTTCGAGCAAGTTTTATAACACCCTATGAAGTGAACCTAATCGTTGTAGTGTAGTATTAGTGTAAGCCGGGTATTGATATCGTTCTCTGGGGAATAGGAATGCTAGTGAGAAGTTACTATGCAAGGTTGGGGTTGAGGAAGATTATTTTTATCTTTTTATTTTTTAGGAAATGGAAAGGTACGAATCTCGGGGTTTGGATTTGGGGGGTTGGTATTGCTACCGATTACTCTACTTATCTAATTATCTAATCTAAGGTGTATGTAGTCTATGTCTAATTATTTTGTGCTCGTATGATAGTTTAAAGATGTATTTACTTAGGTTTTACTACTCCTTAATTATCTCTTATTGGTGGTTGAATTGTCACGTCCTTATTCTTAATTGCATTGTGTGTCTAAAGTTGTAGGGTATGCGTTTCTCCCTAACTCTTTGAAGTTACCAAAGGGTCTCGTCTACAAAATACCACTAGGGATCATAAACTCCAACTCTAAGGCCTCTTTGGATAGTTTAGCTTACAACCGCTCAAGGTGCTATAACCTAAGGTTCACAAAGATTAATCAAGCATTAAGTACACAACGAATGACCTATCGCATTACTAGATCATTAACAACTAAGATAAGAGACAACCAATCAATATTCAATAATTAAGTTTCATATTCCTAAGCAAACACACAAGTAAATTAGTGGGACATGGAGAACATGCAAGCATACACACAAATAATCATGATGTAAATACTCATCATTTTGTACAATATAAAGCTGCAAAATCATCCGAAAACACTTAAAATGCATCAAAATGATGAAAATATCACAAATCGTTGTTTTATGTGTTTTAAATGCAAAATATCAAAATCGGATGAAAAACGATCAAATTTGCAAAATTGCGCTTTAGTCCCCAAGTTTATAAAATTGTCAAAATAGTCCCCGAGCCAAAATTTCAAAAGAAAAGTCACCAAAGGTCTTTTAAAATCATAAATTGTCATATTTAGTCCTTTGGTGAGAAATCTAAAAGTTTTGAGAAAATTACAATTTAGTCCTGAAAATCCAAAATTGGTCAAGTTTAGTCCTTGGGAATTTCAAAAGTGTCAAAACCAAACCCTTGGATCATAAATTCAGAAAAGTACATGTTTGGTCCCTGAGTTTCAGCTTCTGTGTTTGGTCCTTTGGTTTCATGAAATTGCAAAAGTGATCCTTATTTGTTATTAAGCCAAACCATTCGGACCTAATTACCCACCCAAGCCCAAACTTAACTACCCTAGCCCAAATCCCTACCCGTCCACTATCCAACCCAAGTCAACCCAAAATCCAACCCGGTCAAAGAGTTATCCCAATCCACCAAACCATCCCACTCGCCCGCCATTTTAGTCTCCCTCCCAACCGCTCTGCTACTATCAACCTAGCCATGCCCCTCCTCACCATTCTCACTATCCTGCCCCCACCTCAACACAAATCCAAGAAACAATTAATGCCTTTACCCATTCCACTCAAACCCTACACCTGTTAAACTCATTTCCCGCCAAATTGATCAAAGGGCCAAAATTGCATCTAGCCATCCAATGGCTCTCAAGCATGGTGGGAAAGTCTTTGTGGACCTCCAGGAGTATAAAAGAGATGAAAGAGAAGCTTGGAAGGCAGTAGTTAAATTAGAAGTAGTGTAATTTTATTTTCTTGTATGTCGTTTTAAGTCCTTTTAGTTTTCTAGTGCAAATTTCAGATTTCAAGTGTTTTGTAATTGAATTTCAGTTTGTTTTAAACTCATTCTCAATATAAATTTCAGTTTGTATTTAGAAATTCAATTTATGCATCATTTCGTTAAAAAACTCAATAAGCTCAAATGTGTTTGTAAGTAGTTATTAAGGATTGAAAAGAGCTCATATAAGCTCTTATAAAGCTTTTATAAGCTTTAAGAACTTTTGAACTCAGTTTGTATTCAAAACTCTAATATTCTCAAAAATACTAATAAAATAGGTGAAAAATAAAAAGTCAAGTGCAATACTATTCAAGACTGAAGCAGAGCTGGATTTATAGTGCTTATGGGTTTAGAGCTTCTTGGGAAGCAATAGGGTGTATGCTTAGACCTTGGTTCTCCACTTTAAGCTTTGACTCATTTTGTAAGAATTTTCTCCAAAACTTGTATCTTTAGTTTAAGTGTTTCAAATTTGTTAATTCTAGTTGAATTTTGTTTTGATATAGTTAAAATCAGTTAATTAGTAGCTCGTTTAAGTTTAAAAGTTGTTTTAGCATAAAAGCTTATTAACCGCTTCATATAGGTGTGTTTGGATTTGACAAGTTGAACTTGTTAGAGTGCAATGTGCCATTGTTCATTGTTTATTCATGTTGTATTAGCTCTAGATAACTCGGTTTTACCAAGAAACTTAGTCTTCATTTGCAATAAAGTCAAAACACCAATCGAGTCTTTGATGCTTAATCACAAAGATCTTCAAGCCTTAAACCTTCATATTGTTGCATAAGTTAATGATTTAGCTTAAAATCAGCTCATCTTGGCTTCTTTCCACTTAATCAGTCCATTTAATTGATTTAAAGTTCAAAATAGTCAACTTAGTTCATAATTTTAAAAGTCAAAATTTCCAATGGGTCATTTTGAATAAACTTTGGAATTTCATTGTGGATTCATTAGTGAGTTTCAGATTATAAAATTTGGAGGTATTGTAGTCTAGTTGCTATAGAAAAATACAAAATAATGGTTCTTGGTTTATCAATTGTTTATGTGCTTTTTCAAGTGCTTTTCTTGGGTGCCTGCTCGCCTTTCTTGTCATCTGTACGTAATTGGTGCTAAACTAACAAGCTTGCATCAAGCTCATTTCTTGTCCAATTCTTGTGTTCTATAGTTCTTTGGAAAGCCAACATGGTCCTCTTGAAGTATCAAGTATTGTTTTGTACTTTTGAGCTTATTTGGTAGAAATCGCTAACGACTTATAAGTTGTCCCATTTTCTGTTTTTCTGTCAAAAAGTTAAGTGCTTATTTGCTATTTCCTAGCTTATCAGTGGTTAGAGCTTGTTGTTTCTTGCTTCATTTTGGTCCTTTTAGCTTATTATTGCTTCCCTATCTGTTTGGTGCCTTTTGGTTTTGATTTAGCTTATTAAAGTGCTTAATAATAAGCACTTTCCATAGCGCATCCTTAATCCTCCACATAAGCACATCTTTTCTAATTTTCCTAGCTTCTAAATAATATTTTAGACTTTTCCTTAAATTTTCAGATTTTCTAAGGTATCTAGCTATTTTTCTTTATTTTAATTAGTTTTTAATCCTTTTTAATTAGTGTTTAATACAAAAAATTAAGAAAAGGTTCTAAAAAATAATTTTTCTATTTTCCTAGGTTAAGATAAATATTAGAAGCTTAAAAAGTATTTTTCCATATTTTTCTCCTTTTATTTGGTATTTTTAATAATTTAAATTAGTTTTAAATAGTTTTAAATTAAAAATAAATACATATAAAGTCTAAAAAATATATTTTTAGTTTTTAAATTAGTTTTATCATATTTTAGATTTTTCTAAGTCTTAAGTTTATTTTTCTAGTCCTATTTCATATTTTCTTTTTATTTTGAGTATTATTAAATAGTTTAAATTAGTTTTTATTTAATAATAATTAATTAAATAGTTTTAAAAATAATTTTTCTTTTCTATAAATTTTCTTATATCATTAGGTTTGTAAAAATGTATTTTTCATATTTTTAGGATTTATATTGTGCAAGTTTCACTTTTTATTTTGTACGTTTACGTATTTTAATTTAAACGTAAGTTTTTAGTTTTAAATTTTAAACGTTCATCACTTTAAAAATAGTGATAGCGTTTATTTAATATCTTTTATCTTTTTAATTTTCTTAATTTGTATTTAAGTCGCTGTTATTTTATAATCTTTTCCTTCAGTAGTGTAATATTCCATCCTAATCCTTTCTGATCGCTATCATTAGTGATCATTCTATCGTCTGAATCAGTGTTTAACACACCATTGAGTCTCCGTGGGACTTAACGACCTGGGAATCCCCATACTTCTCTGATCTTCATTTGCATTTGTGTTCGAAATTGTTTCAAGTCTTTTGACTTGATTTGTTCAACATGAATCAAATTTTGCCCATTACGGGAGGCTTTAAGCGTGTGTTTAGCCTTTTCGACCCATTCTTGTGCATATCCATCCTTTGTAAAAGTTTTTTGTAAAGTTTTCAAAAATCCAAAAGTTCATTAACACTTTTCCTTAAGTGTTAAAACGCCAAAAATATTTTCATTTTTGTTTTTATATCATATTTTCAAAAATCCAAAATATCCATCCTTTATCCTCCAACTGCTTAATTCTACATTTCTCTATCCTCAAACTGTTTAATTCTCCATTCCTTATCCTTCTTATCCGATAATTTTTTCTCTTATCCTCTATATGTTTAATTTAATGGCGGACAATTGTATTGAAATGCTCCAATGTGGGTTTACGAAGATCAAGTTGTGTCGGAGATTCTTTCCCAAATTTCATAGATACAAACCGAAATTCAACTAATTATGTCAAATCCATTCTATGGTTTCGAATCCTATGCTCATCCGATGGTTTGATAAGTTAATGATTCTCAATATAAGGATTTGATTGTGACCAATTAAGTTGATGTTATTCTCATTTTCTCTGGTAGCCGGAATTGGCTCGATAAAGAACCCCTCGATCGATCACTACTTGGTGGATCTCGTTTCAAAATTTGTCCCGTTTCTTTCCTTATTCTAAAACGATAAATCTTAAGAACTCAATTACAATTTCCAACATGTTATGATGAAAGTTTTGAGGCATGGGAAAGATTCAAAGATCTCCTCGAAATGCCCACATCATGGTTTCTCGGTTATTCCGGATCGATATATTCCAATGCTTTAATGCAAACCGATCAAGATTCACTCAATCGACTTGAGCCTTGGCAATATCTCAATCGATTACGAGGATGTATTGATCTTCATCATAAGTTATCGAAGAAATACGACATTCAAGAAACAAACCGATTGAGATGAATGAGCTTGTATGATATTCAATGCATGAAGCAAAAGAATCGAGCCCGATGATTCCGACAAAAGATGTGATTGTTGTGGTGGTCCCATCCTTTTACGATTGTCAAGCCTCCGATGACGAGGTTTATAATGCTCCAGCCCAATATCGAAAGACTTTCATTTCGATGATGAAGAGGATTCCATTCAAATGAAGGAATATCACAGAGCTTGTCTTACACTTTTAGCTCCCATTGACTCTCTTATAATGGGGACGAGCCTCTTAGCACTATTCCGAAATGGAATCGTCTAGTGTTGAGAGCCTTGTTCCAATCCCAAGTGAGTTCGAGGTTATCTCGGTAATATGTGTGATGAGCCTCTTGATGATAATCCTTCTCCTCCTCTTGACATTCCATATGATCATGTCGAGATGTTCTCCGATTCGATAACGATTGTACTTCTTTGACGATTCTTTATCCTATGGAGACATCGATTATGTCGAGGAGCTATCTTCCGAGCTAGTTAGCTTAGAAGAAGTGAGAAATTCGATAATCCGAAATTGAGGACGAGATACTTCGTGAACAATTGTTCAATATAAATCTCCTCGCTTCTAAGATCGAATCATTTTGTGCTAAGTCGCTTCATCTCCTATCCCGTTGTGGATAGTGACTCTACATTGGACAAGCCCGAGCTTGAGGCTTTTTCCAATGATTCTCTTCATGAAGAGTTCTCCGGTGAACTCTCTCATGACATATCTCCTCCGGAATATGATCATTTCTATTTTGATCTTGAGGATGATATTGGCTCGGAGGAAGGTGTACTCTATCATAAGAGTTTGCTTATTGATGATACTACCTTCACCCTTCCTCCCGATACGTCTACATTTGAGGATGAAGAATGGATCCTAATTGTTATAAACATCTTCCTTCCATTCCTCACTCATGATGTGACTTCCTCTCTTCTTCACTCCTTTGGGAGTGAGGACACTATCTTTGACCCCGGCATTTTCATTTACCATCTGTGAGTCGGGTCTGTTTCTCTTTATCTCATCGGTGTGGAACTTTCACGTACTTCAATGTTTATCCAAACATCTTGAATGAAAGTCCGATGGAGATTGTTTCTTCCACTCTGCTTCCCCATGAACCAATGAATTCGGGGTCGAGTCAAGCTAGCGACTTGGAAATCAAAAACAGTAGCATAACATGGGTTTTCACCGTGTGTACCACCTAAGTGTGGGAGTGCCCACATGTTATATATATATATCTTCTAAAAAAAAAAAAAAAAAAAAAAAAAAAAAAAACCTTTCAAATAATGGCCGTAATATTTCCTTTACGTTCTTTGTTTCGATAATCGCTGGTACTTTGAATATTGAGGGCAATATTCATTTCTAAGTGGGGGAATTCTCACGAATTTTATATATTATCTACCCAATTCCCGTTTTGGCCAAAAAAAAAAAAAAAAAAAAAATTTTTTTTTTTTGAGTAAGTGTTTTACACTTTCTCATTTGGTTATCGATCCGCCATGTCTCGTAAGACAAAAGGATTGGCTAATCCAGAGCAAACGGCTCTTGGTAAAGATTAATCAAATCCGTTTATATGGCTTGCAATTTGCCCAAAATTGTATGGTTCCTCGACTCCCATCATCCTCAAAAGATAATGAGTTGGCTAGCCCGCAAGGTTATGGCTTGTGGTAAAGGCGATGGAAAATCCATAATTGGTAATCACTCACCAAAGATAATATTGATAATTTATCTAAGAGTTGGCTAGTCCGTAAGGTACGCGACACGGTAAAGACAAAATCAAATCCGTTGAAAGTCGGTGGTTTGCTCAAAATCACATGGTTATCGGTGTACCATGGTTCTTACTTGAACTGAAACATTTGGCTACTCCGAAGTAATGGCTTTTGGTAAAGAGATTAAAATCCATTATGTTTTCTCAAATCATTGCTAGGGACTAGCAATATCTCGATGTGGGGATTGATGAGCGTAAATACTCATCATTTTGTACAATATAAACGCAAAATCATCCGAAAACACTTAAAATGCATCAAAATGATGAAAATATCACAAATCAGTGTTTTATGTGTTTTAAATGCAAAATATCAAAATCGATGAAAACGTATCAAATTTGCAAAATTGCGCTTTAGTCCCCAAGTTTATAAAATTGTCAAAATAGTCCCCGAGCCAAAATTTCAAAAGAAAAGTCACCAAAGGTCTTTTAAAATCATAAATTGTCATATTTAGTCCTTTGGTGAGAAATCTAAAAGTTTTGAGAAAATTACAATTTAGTCCCTGAAAATCCAAAATTGGTCAAGTTTAGTCCTTGGGAATTTCAAAAGTGTCAAAACCAAACCCTTGGATCATAAATTCAGAAAAGTACATGTTTGGTCCTTGGAGTTTCAGTTTTACAGGTTTGGTCCTTTGGTTTCATGAAATTGCAAAGTGATCCTTATTTGTTATTAAGCCAAAACCATTCGGACCTAATTACCCACCCAAGCCCAAACTTAACTACCCTAGCCCAAATCCCTACCCGTCCACTATCCAACCCAAGTCAACCCAAAATCCAACCCGGTCAAAGAGTTATCCCAATCCACCAAACCATCCCACTGCCCGCCATTTTAGTCTCCCTCCCAACCGCTTCTGCTACTATCAACCTAGCCATGCCCCTCCTCACCATTCTCACTATCCTGTCCCCCACCTCAACACAAATCCAAGAAACAATTAATGCCTTTACCCATTCCACTCAAACCCTACACTGTTAAACTCATTTCCGCCAAATTGATCAAAGGGCCAAAATTGCATCTAGCCATCCAATGGCTCTCAAGCATGGTGGGAAAGTCTTTGTGGACCTCCGAGAGTATAAAAGAGATGAAAGAGAAGCTTGGAAGGCGATAGTTAAATTAGAAGTAGTGTAATTTTATTTTCTTGTATGTCGTTTTAAGTCCTTTTAGTTTTCTAGTGCAAATTTCAGATTTCAAGTGTTTTGTAATTGAATTTCAGTTTGTTTTAAACTCATTCTCAATATAAATTTCAGTTTGTATTTAGAAATTCAATTTATGCATCATTTCGTTAAAAAACTCAATAAGCTCAAATGTGTTTGTAAGTAGTTATTAAGGATTGAAAAGAGCTCATATAAGCTCTTATAAAGCTTTTATAAGCTTTAAGAACTTTTGAACTCAGTTTGTATTCAAAACTCTAATATTCTCAAAAATACTAATAAAATAGGTGAAAAATAAAAAGTCAAGTGCAATACTATTCAAGACTGAAGCAGAGCTGGATTTATAGTGCTTATGGGTTTAGAGCTTCTTGGGAAGCAATAGGGTGTATGCTTAGACCTTGGTTCTCCACTTTAAGCTTTGACTCATTTTGTAAGAATTTTCTCCAAAACTTGTATCTTTAGTTTAAGTGTTTCAAATTTGTTAATTCTAGTTGAATTTTGTTTTGATATAGTTAAAATCGCTTAATTAGTAGCTCGTTTAAGTTTAAAAGTTGTTTTAGCATAAAAAGCTTATTAACCGCTTCATATAGGTGTGTTTGGATTTGACAAGTTGAACTTGTTAGAGTGCAATGTGCCATTGTTCATTGTTTATTCATGTTGTATTAGCTCTAGATAACTCGGTTTACCAAGAAACTTAGTCTTCATTTGCAATAAAGTCAAAACACAATTCAAGTCTTTGACGCTTAATCACAAAGATCTTCAAGCCTTAAACCTTCATATTGTTGCATAAGTTAATGATTTAGCTTAAAATCAGCTCATCTTGGCTTCTTTCCACTTAATCAGTCCATTTAATTGATTTAAAGTTCAAAATAGTCAACTTAGTTCATAATTTTAAAAGTCAAAATTTCCAACTGGGTCATTTTTGAATAAACTTTGGAATTTCATTGTGGATTCATTAGTGAGTTTCAGATTATAAAATTTGGAGGTATTGTAGTCTAGTTGCTATAGAAAAATACAAAAATAATGGTTCTTGGTTTATCAGCTGTTTATGTGCTTTTTCAAGTGCTTTTCTTGGGTGCCTGTTCTGTCTTGCTGTCCTGTGCACAGAATTGGTGCCAAACTAACAAGCTTGCATCAAGCTCATTTCTTGTCCAATTCTTGTGTTCTATAGTTCTTTGGAAAGCCAACATGGTCCTCTTGAAGTATCAAGTATTGTTTTGTACTTTTGAGCTTATTTGGTAGGGCTGCTAACAGCTTATAAGTTGTCCCATTTTCTGTTTTTCTGTCAAAAAGTTAAGTGCTTATTTGCTATTTCCTAGCTTATCAGTGGTTAGAGCTTGTTGTTTCTTGCTTCATTTTGGTCCTTTTAGCTTATTATTGCTTCCCTATCTGTTTGGTGCCTTTTGGTTTTGATTTAGCTTATTAAAGTGCTTAATAATAAGCACTTTCCATAGCGATCCTTAATCCTCCACATAAGCACATCTTTTCTAATTTTCCTAGCTTCTAAATAATATTTTAGACTTTTCCTTAAATTTTCAGATTTTTCTAAGGTATCTAGCTATTTTTCTTTATTTTAATTAGTTTTAATCCTTTTTAATTAGTGTTTAATACAAAAATTAAGAAAAGGTTCTAAAAATAATTTTTCTATTTTCCTAGGTTAAGATAAATATTAGAAGCTTAAAAGTATTTTTCCATATTTTCTCCTTTTATTTGGTATTTTTAATAATTTAAATTAGTTTTAAATAGTTTTAAATTAAAATAAATACATATAAAGTCTAAAAATATATTTTAGTTTTAAATTAGTTTTATCATATTTTAGATTTTTCTAAGTCTTAAGTTTATTTTTCTAGTCCTATTTCATATTTTCTTTTTATTTTGAGTATTATTAAATAGTTTAAATTAGTTTTATTTAATAATAATTAATTAAATAGTTTTAAAAATAATTTTTCTTTTCTATAAATTTTCTTATATCATTAGGTTTGTAAAATGTATTTTTCATATTTTTAGGATTTATATTGTGCAAGTTTCACTTTTTATTTTGTACGCTTACGTATTTTAATTTAAACGTAAGTTTTAGTTTTAAATTTTAAACGCTCATCACTTTAAAAATAGTGATAGCGTTTATTTAATATCTTTTATCTTTTAATTTTCTTAATTTGTATTTAAGTCATTATTTTATAATCTTTTCCTTCAAGAGTGTAATATTCCATCCTAATCCTTTCTCGATCGCTATCATTAGTGATCATTCTATCGTCTCGAATCGGTGTTTAACACACCATTGAGTCTCCGTGGGACTTAACGACCGAATCCCCATACTTCTCCGATCTTCATTTGCATTTGTGTTCGAGTGTTTCAAGTCTTTTGACTAGACCATAGGCTCAGACTCGACACTCTAGACTCTAAATAACTGAAACAAATAAACATAAATTTAAAGGATAGATGTAGGATGGTAGCCGTGTTTTTTTTTTTTTTTTACACTCTATTTTTTCTTTTCTCTTTTCTATTTTTTTTCGATTTTTTTCATACACTTTTACTCTACCATCCTCTCTCTGTAACATCAAAATGATAGGGATTTATAGGCACATCCCTACACTTGAGTTTTATTACTCTAACACTAATTTGACCCGAATTGAAAAGATCAAAACACTTGAGGTACGTTATTACGCAAATTAGGAATTTAACGCTCCCTTCCAATCATTTTATAAACTTTCACTTTTCCCATGAGTCCCAATCATCCCAAAGCGTGTACAAAGGATATGACTCGACTTAGCAACTCATGCAAGTAACTAGATAATTGAACTAAGGGTTTAGGGTGATAACAATAATGCACTAAAAGTGAGTGCATCTGAGGTAGGCTAAGGCGATTTGGGTGTAAATTTGGGGTGGGGTGTAAACAATGCTCTTCATTGATATTCGGAAAAACCGAAACATCACGAGAACCGCGAAAAGGATAGGCTCGAGGGTTAACTAGGGGTATCGTGTACTAAAGATGAGTACAACGCAAAGGGTGTGGGGAATTACTCAACCGATGTGGAAGAAATAATTATATTACGGTATCAAACAAGGGTTATCCTAATGCCTCTTATCATTTAGTTATTCCTAACTACACAAGTGTAGTCTTACTAGCGATCTCGGGATGCATCACAAAACAAGTTCTAGAATCTAATATACTACCGGTTTACACTCTAAGCATTAAAGATAAATGCTTTAATTCCTACTAATCTAAGGCGATCCTCACATTTGGGTGGAATTTAGGTGGTAAAGGGTTTTGTGCTAGTCATGCAACATCCTATCTGTGAGACGCTTTTGTTAATACTAATGGCCCACTCCTATATATCATGAAAATTTTAAATTTGGTGCCAAAATTACCCTAACCGACATTTTCTCATGGTTTATTACACAAATACAATTGGACAAAGCAAATAATCAGGATAAGCATAGTTTCAAAGTTCCCGCTTTATTTTCCCTCCTACACTTAAACCGAACATTGTCCCCAATGTTCCCGAAAATATCAAAGTTATGATAATGAAAGGTAATTAAAAGCGAAAAAACTAGTACTCCCGATTAGCTCGGTAGGATCCGTAAAGTAGTGGTTAAATCCTTTCCAAGAAAAATGTGTCGTGAAAATTTCCTTCCAATCTTTTGTTTCTTCTTCTTGATAAATAAAACACGCACATTCAAGAAAACAAACGAAACCTTCGTAAAATTGGCGGTAATAATATATATAAGACTCTACTAAACTAGGATATAATGCTTGTGGAATGGATGTTTACAGAATTTCGGAAAATTAAGACCTGAAAATTCCAAAATTTATAAGTAGCTCGTAAAAACGAGAAAAAGTAATCATTGTTTTACTCCTTCTGACGCCGTCGGTTGCAATCTGACGCCCGTCAGTTATCCCGACAAAAAGCGGTCTGCATTTTCTCAAAAAATTCGGAAAATTTATATCTTTAGAATCGGAAAATTTCGCAAAACATCCATTATGACTCGATACAAGCATTTGACTCGAACAAACACACAAATATATATTTTAATGAATTGTTATTCTCATGTTTACGTTTCTTTGAAAGCGTGTAATCCTCCTACACTTATCCTTTATGTAAAATACCTTTATATGCAATTAAGACGGGGTTAAATACAAAATAAAGCATTTTTACAAATTTAAACATGAGAATAAACAATTAATAAAAGATATATGACACTAACAATCAAACAATAAAGCATGGGTTGCCTCCCACGAAGCGCTTTTCTTTATTTAAGAGTCTTGTAGCTAGACTCGTAGTCGTGCTCCTACGTAACTTCATTACCGCCATCTCCTTCCTCATGACGGTCTCTATTGGGGGATCCCATGTTGTAGAAGTGCCCTATGATGCACTTCTCTAAGAGTTCATCCTCTCCCCAATCGGTCCTATATTTCGGTCCTAGGTTCAAGCAATCCTTATAGAATCCGAAAATCTTAGCCATAACATACTCTACTCCTTTTTCTTTATCCTCATTATTCCTATAATAGACCGACAGTTTAAGTTCCTTTTCATCATTAGAGAGTGATGAAAACTTCTCAATCTTAAATGGCGTTTGGTAAGCTATGTCGTCGGTCTCATCCTTGAATCGCACTATTCCTAATGAGGGATCATAAGTCATCCCGGTGTTTTCTATGAAAGGTTTTCCTAGAATAACGTGGGACAAGCTAGGATCTATAGCCGTGCTAATATCATCCACAATTATGAAGTCCGTTAGAAACGTGAAACTACCTACATAAACGGGAAATCCCTTAACTCTACCGAGAAAATTGCAACTAACACTAGGATCATCGGGTCTTGCCTAGTTGGAATAGGCTTCTTCATTACTCAATTGTAGTAGGTGCTAGTCATTATGTTGATTGGGGACTTGCGATCAATGTAGGCCTTTGCCACGAAAAGGTGTCCTATGCAACATGGTATGTTAAGATTCCAAGGGTTCCCAAACTTGATTCTAGGGCTTTTCCTAACATACATGTGATGGAGGTCACGTACTAAGTAAGGGTGGCGAGATAGCTCTTCTTCCGTAGGAAACTTATTGAAATAGTCATTGTCTACTTCATCTACTTCCTTGGTTGTTTCATTAGTCTCACGTGTATGGTCCTCTTCGTCATTTGTTCTATTAGGTTTCACTAAGGCGATGGTATTGACGAATTGAACATGCTTAGCTAACTTACTTAGGTCCTTAATCTCTACACCGGAATGCTCGGGAGTTGAGATAGCATTAACCTTCCTATCACTATTGGTCATGGCTTTCAAAAGGTTGTCTATCTTCCTATCCATTTCGACATTTGTTGGTTAAAGCGGTCCTAGAGTTTAGCTATTTGGGCTTCTTGGGATGCAACTAGGTTTTGCAACATCCCTCGATGTTTTGTTGGTTAGGACCTTGAGGTGGGGGCCATGAAAAATCATTGGAAGTGAATTCTTGGTTTGTCCCCAATAGAAGTCGGGCTTGCCCTTCCATGCTTCTCGGGTTTCATTGAAATTCCTAGGTCCGGTGTTGTGGGAATCTTCCTCCCGTTCCATTAATACGTAAGGATGCGTAGTCAGCGGAAGCATGTTCGGGATAGGGTGCAAGTCTGGCGTGTTATGAGGATCATAAAGCGGCTCACACGAAGAAGAAACTTTGTTCACATGGCGTGAAGACTTAGGGTTTCGTAGGAACTCATTAGGAATTTAACTTGATCTTCAAGTTCGATCATCCTATAATCGGAAGATTGTGAGTCAATGGGAGGCAAGGAGATTGCCTTAACGGTTTTGGGCAACTCACGGGGTCATTCAACTTCGTTGCCATAGAGAGCAAGGTCCTCTATTATTCCCCATGATTCTTCCGCGGTGAGATCACTAAGTTTTCCACCGACCGCTTGGTCAATGGATTGCTTGGTGGGGAAGTTGACATGATCATAAAAGATTTGGACTTGGAGCCAAAGATCAATGCCGTGATGAGGGACTTTATGAAGTAAGTCCTTGAATCGAGTCCATGCTTCGTAGAGAGATTCACCTTGACGTTGTTGGAACATCAAGATGTCACTCCTAAGCTTATTGGTTCTCCCGGTGGGAAAATTGAGCAAGGAAGCGAGAGGTGAGATCATCCCAACTTGAGATGGAGCCGTGGAAGTCGCTCAAGCCAATTACTAGCTTGGTCTCGTGAGAGAATTCGAAGAGACACAGTGGCGTGGTCTCCCAGAGTAGTAGCATCAAGGTCAATGGAATCGACAATTTTAAGGAAATCCTTAGATGTTGATTTGGATCTTGAACGAAGTCCATGGAATGCACATCCGTTTTGCACCAACCGGATGGTGTCGAATCGCAGGTAGTAGTTTGGGCTTGGTCGGGAAGCTCAATGGTGTTCCTATAGCCTAGGTGGCTTGGTCTTGAGTATTCACCAAGAGTACGGGCTCTGGCGGGTCAATTGGTGGTGGGTTGATGAATGGTGGGTGGTTATCACTTTCCATGATGAAAAGTGATGGGATTACGAACAAAGGTCACGAAGAAGGGGATAGACTATGAGAAAGCTAAAAATGAGAAAATTTACTGATAGGAATCAAGCAAAGGAAACCTAAATGAGGTGGACTACTAACTAGCTATTCTATTCCCGCAATAGCGCCTAAAACTTGATAACGCTTAAACGCGTGGTTCGGGTCAAAGGAACTCCCTTTCTTGAGCAAGTTTTATAACACCTAGGCGTGAACTTAATCGTTGGAGTGTAGTATTAGGGTAAGCCACGGTATTGATATCATTCTCTGGGGAATAGGAATGCTAGTGAGAAGTTACTACGCTAAGGTTGGGGTTGAGGAAGATTATTTTTATCTTTTTATGTTTTTTAGGAAATGGAAAGGTACGAATCTCGGGGTTTGGATTTGGGGGGTTGGTATTGCTACCGATTACTCTACTTATCTAATTATCTAATCTAAGGTGTATGTAGTCTATGTCTAATTATTGTGTGCTCGTATGATAGTTTAAAGATGTGTTTACTTAGGTTTACTACTCCTTAATTATCTCCTATTGGTGGTTGAATTGTCACGTCCTTATTCTTAATTGCGTTGTGTGTCTAAAGTTTTAGGGTATGTGTTTCTCCCTAACTCTTTGAAGTTACCAAAGGGTCTCGTCTACAAAATATCACTAGAGATCATAAACTCTAACTCTAAGGCCTCTTTGGATAGTTTAGCTTACAACCGCTCAAGGTGCTATAACCTAAGGTTCACAAAGATTAATCAAGCATTAAGTACACAACGAATGACCTATCGCATTACTAGATCATTAACAACTAAGATAAGAGACAACCAATCAATATTCAATAATTAAGTTTTATATTCCTAAGCAAACACACAAGTAAATTAGCTTGACATGGAGAACATGCAAGCATACACACAAATAATCAAAGACATAATTATATTAATGAAGTAAAACACTTATCTTGATGTAAGATAGGTTTGGAACCCTAAAATCTTGTACAAGATAGCCTTGGTTCGGTTTTAGGTTTTTACTCCAAAAGACTACACACAAATCTTGAAAAATTCGGATTCTATATATAAGATTACATCTGCGACGGCGCCACCTTATGTTTTGTGACGCCGTCGGATCGCCGTCATTAGGGTTTCGTCTTGGCCACGTTAGTCTTGCGACGGCGTCACCTTGTGCTTGTGGCGCCGTCTCTTGACTTCGGCCGTCTGGATTGAATCTAGGCCGTGCGAGTTGCGACGACCTACTCTTTTATAACTTGACGTCGTCACTTGAAAATAGGAGTTTTGGCTTCGTCGTCACAAAATCCTCGACGGCGGCCGCAGCTTAAGCCATGACGCCGTCGCCTTGTGTTTTCGGCGGTGGAGTGTCTCGATTCTTGACTTTGGCCATTTTCTTCATATATCCGCTTTTCATCCAAATAAGTGCTATTACAGCAATTTGCCTTCAAGAGACCTAAAAAGTGAAAAAGAACGATATTAAGTAATAACAGATACAAAAGTGATCAAATAAGGGCTTAAACGACCCCTCAAAAAGGTACATTTTAAAACCTTATCAGCATCAATGTCTGCCAACAAGGAGTTAGTTTGATCTAACAGCTTGGACTCATTTTCCCTTAATAGCTTGGTCACACATAAAGCCAATTCATCATTCCTAGATTTAATCGGATCACTCACCTTATAGTTAAGATTTTTGATCCCTATATTACATTTCTTATGCAGATCTGAGAGTTGTATTTTCAGATTACATATGTTTGAGTCTTTGTCATGAATCTGGGTTTTTAACTGGTTAATTTCAAAAAATTCTCGAAATTCTGGGAATTCTGGATTTATGCAAGGTTTTGTAGGAAGAAAACTTTCTTCTCTTTGTTGTATTGCAATTTCTAAGGAAATACAATGTTTTTCAAGGATTGAGTATTTGTTTGAAAGTTCATCAAAAACCCTTTTTTCAACCATTTCATTTGATTTAAAATTTCTAGACTCAGTCTCAACCAAGAAACATTTATCAACATCATGTTCAGAATTAGGATCATTTTGTTTAGGTACATTAGCAGATGCATTATATTGATTAGTTAAGGGTACCTCATCACATGACACTTGTTCATTTGTCGGTCTGATATCTGCATTCACATCATGCATAACCAGAGTCACTGAACTGCTGGCTGTTTCAAGCTTATCTGACTCTGAGCCTCTATATTCAGTGTAGCCTGTTTCATCATCCTTTGTTGTATCTGATATTTTGTATTCAGCATCACCCAACCTTTCAACTGAAACATTACCCGACTTATCACAACTTTCACTTAATTTCACCTGACACTCATTTAAATTATCATCCTCTTGAGCAGCTTCCTTAATGTACTTTTCCACATTATCCATAAGTTGGATAAATGTATTGATGAACTCATGAATTTCCATTCCAGTATGTTTCTTGAAAGAAATTTCAGTCACGTGTTGATCGAAGTTTGTGGAATATTCCCCATTGATGAATGGCTGAAATTGGTTGTGGATTACCTGAAGTGCAGCATTGGAGTCATCCTTTAATACATTCCTTTTGGTAATTTGAAGCTTCAGTTGTTCTAAGTTCAGCAGCAAGGTTTTCATCAATGTAGGTAAGTCCTGGCGGAAGAGAGCACTACATGTTCAATCCCCAGTTGCGGATAACAGCTGTATGAGGTGTAGATGAAGTAGCTGATAGGGCTCAATGCTGCATTCCATTTGCTTTGCATTATGTATCATTAACAAGTGTGGTTCTTTGTTATTTGACTCAGAATGTGAAATGTCTTGATCATCATTTGCTGAATCAATCATGGTTAACTTTTCTGAGTAGCAAACACTTTCTCTGTTCTGTGCGGTATCATAGAGTTTGAGCACATTGGATATTATAGGGTCAGTGGTGTAGAGCATTGTGTTGATAGTAGATGACACGTCTTAATTTACACAGGTGGTTGGATATTAGACACAAGTCGCTCACACTAGTTCAACAAGTCGCTACAGATCATGAAGACAAGTCGCTACACACATAAGTTGCTATGATGACAAGTCGCTATGATGACAAGTCGATATGATGACAAGTCGCTATGATGACAAGTCGCTAGATACAGAGGTTGCTATAGAGACAAATCGCTAGATGGACAAGTCGCTAGTTACAAGTCGCTAGCCAAAACAGTACGACCACTACTTTGTACTATTTGTCGCTTTGTCTCAAAAGACAAATCGCTAGTGCTCAAGTCGCTTCCCACAACAAAGGCAAGTCGCTGAAAATGTAGTGACAAGTCGCTAAGAAGAAATCTAGTCTGTGAAACAAGTCGCTAGGTAGAATTGTTCAAAAACACCACTTTTCAATCTAAAAACAACCCAACCACACTGATTCAAGCCTTCCAAATCAAGACCTAAGCACTTATGATGATTCTAAACACAAAAGTACAATCAAAATTCAAACTTTAACACTAGAAATGGTCCTAATGATGCAAATACCACTAAACTTTTTCAACCCCAAAAACCATATAAAACCACTAGAAATCCAAGAACATGTAAGAGAGATGATCAAACCATGGCTCTTGATACCATTTGTAACATATTGGATTTCATAAACACATCAAACCATGACAAATATGAGGCGTATGATTATATGGTTTTAGAGAGAGAAAGTGGAGTGTTTTAGAGAGATAAAACAAGTGAAAGATTAGATTACTCAATGAACATCAAACCCTCTCCCTTGTGGGGAGAGGGCTATTTATACATAGTATTACGCCCTCCTTCGGGATGTGGATCAGACATACAATGGGTAAAGACCCGTTCTTCCTCCACGGTGTTGCACTAGACTAAACTACGCTAATAACCAACTAACAAATAACGTAATAAACGATATGTCTACGAGCTAACTTACGCTAGATTATATTTGGGGTGACCGATGCTTCACTATAGAATTTCCAATTCCTAACAGGAAGGTAGATGCATTGACTAAGGAAAAGATCTGGAAAGGATGTATGAGTAAAGAAGACCCGAGCGAAGAAATTCCTAACGAAATAAGTGAAGTAACGGATGAAGATATCAAAGATTCAACGGGGAATGAGAAAGAAGAATGCAAGCGTGTGCTTGTGGAAGATTTGTTAGACGATAAATGGTTTAAAGGTACCGAGTCCGACGATGATGGTATAGAGGGGATTTTGGATTACCTTGAACTACAAGGTGAAGATGGATTCACTGACCCCGATGATGAAGCATAGGAACAAAGAAGGTGCAAACTTCTTGGCATTCCATATAAGAGGCCGCCACCAATTGTAGCTGAAAAGTATGAGTTTACTAGATACCACTTGGGGTCGGACAAAAATTTTTGTAAAATTCGGAAGATCGAGACTAAGGAATATCTCCGCACTGCTACAAATGTTGCTTGGGTCAGACATAATTTGATAAAGGATATGGAGGAAGTTGGCCAAGTCCAAAGGCCACCGTAAAGCCCCATTGCTTTGAGTCTAACTTAAAGACTTGTAAATAAAGAAAAGTGCTCTTTCGGGAGACAACCCAAATTATCCCTTTTATTTGTTTTATTTCCATTTACTTGGGTTTGTGTTTTAACCATTTTGCGGAAATCGAGAAAGTTGTTGCAACATCTTTGAGCGGGATCCGATCATCCACAATTACGGCGTAACTTATTCTTATGGTTACGCCGTAACACATCTTTTGCAGTAGTTCTTCTCAGAGCATTACCAATTACGGCGTAATCCCATGCTATGGTTACGCCGTAGCTACACTCATGTAGCGTCTGCCAGGTTTTGCAATAATTACGGCGTAACTCCTTATAGGAGTTACGACATAACTATCCTCTGTAATAATTCTTTCTTTTTAAACGCAATAACCTTGAATTAGTTTTTAAATGAACTTTGTAGGTATGTTCCCTGTAAGCCCTCACGAGACTACACTCGTCCACTTGGGACACCAAGTGGTTTAAAAGGCTTGTTGCATATGCTAAATGCAACCGTGATTCCTACGAAAGTGAGTTAGGTTTCTTTTCATTTTTCTTTTTCTTTTTTTTAGAATTATGCTTGTTGGTAATGTGATTTCAGGGAATGAAGTTTGCTCGTGGATGCTTATGCGAAGGCACGATTCTTTTCGTGGGCCTTCTTTCTTTTTGGAGCAAATTTCAGGGAAGTTCTCGCTCTAATTCTACTTTTCTCTTCACCTTTATTTAATGTTTAGTACAAAAGGGACTTTGTACATTTCAAGTGGGGGGACGGGAGTAGAATTATCTCTTGAACTTTATTTTGCCCTCGTTTTTCTAGCTTATTTTGAAAAATTATGCCATTTTTAAAAATTTGACATGTTTTTCTTAACCTAACTAGATTAGACCTTAGCCGAGCACATTATAACCCTTGATATTATATGGTGAGATTAGCCTTATCCGTTTCCAAATTTTTACCCCAAATCCACCAAATTATGAGTGTGTCGGTAGCTTGTAAACTTTAGAACTTGGCCTTTATATCATTTCGAGACCATAGAAGAGGTATGTTGAGTTAGCTTAATATATTTGGACTTTTCAGTTTAAGAAGGCAAAAAGCCTATCCTTGTGTGTCTATCGATTAGTCACCTCGACTTCTCGACCCCCATGTTAAACCCTTTTGTTGCACTCACCTTTAGTGCAAGATACCCCTAGATACACCCATCTGAGCCATTCCTTTCATTTTGTTCACCCAACATATTGTTTCGTTACACCCATACACCTTAGCCTACCCTGTAGTCTTTATTTGTGATTGGGAAGTCATTGTTTGCCTAAGTTCAAGGTTCAAGTGGAAAGGTTCGGGAATCACGCTTTCGTCAACGACATATTCTTGAAGATCATTGAAGACCCCCCAAATTCTCATATTTTTCATCTCAAGTGGGGGGATGCTATGTTTAGTTGTTATTTGCACAAAAAAAATTATAGTTATTGATTGTAAAGTGCAAAGTTATAAGCACTATGTTTATGAGCTCATTATAGATTTAGTATCGAGGAGGCCAACTCGGTTACATTTGAATAATGGAGTTGGTAATTGCGCCAACAGTTGTAGAAAAGGTAATGTTCCCATCATGACGTCCTCTAATGGTACATCTACCTGGTATATCATGATCCGGTTTCTTAGCTTTGAAACTTGAACTTTGGATGAACGGTAAGCGGCGATGACTTGGTTATAGATTTAGACTATTTGCTTGATTTTATTTTACACCAATTATATCCCATGTCTTATCCTACCCTTTAGTCATGAACCGTGTCTAGGTGATGCAGCGAGCAATCTTTGGTGTCTTGGCCATAGATTTGGTCATGTATCATTGATTTTCTCCACTTTGTCGTGACATGTTAGTAATGATGACTTACCCTTAACCTTTGTCGTGTCTACCCATATTGCCTTTAAGAATTGTTTAGTCCTTAACTCTAGTGGTGGAGATTTGTGTAACCGCCAAGCTTATGATAGAATACATGCTATGATTGTGCGTTGAGTGATCACCCCGAAATTGAAACTTAGAATAGTTGAGAGATTTGAGTGTTTTGTTCCTATTTCGTGAGGTGTTCGGCTTTGTTTTATTCTAGCATAAGGGATTTGTAAACTTATATTTTCCAGGTAATGGGAGATATCTTTCTAGGAATCTATCTAATAAGTTCTACTTTAGGGCAAGTAGAGTTCAAGTGGGGGGATATTTGATAACATCAAATAGTCCTGAATATTAAGTGTCAATTTCCCCCGATAATGATTGTATTTTATATCATTTATATGGATTTATGCTCGTTTTCCTCTATATTTCACTTTCAGGTAAATTACGAGCATTGGAGCTAATGAGACGCGGATTTGGAGAGTTTATTGAAGATATATGATAGTATGCCCATTTTGAAGTAATTACGGCGTAACTCTTCTCTTACATTACGCCGTAACAAAAGCGTTGCTCAAAAGACCAACTAAACTGAAGATTACGGCGTAACTCCATATTAGGATTACACCGTAACTAATTAGGTCAAATGATGTTCCACGCCGCTGCAAGCTACGCCGTAACTCTTTCCACAAATACGGCGTAACCATGATTTATTAAAGATACGGCGTAACTCATTCCAGATGTTACGCCGTAACCATCTTTTCCAGAGTAAAATACGAAGATATTGATGTTTTGGCGTAACTCTCAACTTAAGATACGCCGTAACCAAATCTGGCCTATAAATACCGCCCGAAATTCTGCATTTCTCATCATTCACTCCATACACAAAATCAGAGAACGTGGGTAGGAGGCTGAAGGCAGATCTCAAGGAGCATACAGAGCGATCTCCAAGGGAGAAATCACTCCCTAACGATAAGCATTAGCGATTTATCATTTCTTTTACTTTCAATTCATGTATTTCATTATGTTAAACATTGAATCGATTGTTTCAGTTAATATGATCGGCTAAGCACCTCTGGTGCTAGCCTAGTTATGATTCCTTAATTGTTTTGTTTATGTTTACAATGCTTCCGTATAATTGTTTCTAGTGTATACATGCATAGTTTGTTGGTAGCTACCCTTGTTTTGGTAGTTTTGAATGGCGGTAGTGTCTAGTTGCTTAGGAGATATGACCAACTGACCCTAAGTAGGTAGACTGAGTGGGAAGGGTAAGAATTGACCAACCGACGACCCTTCTTCGCTTGTGCGATTTGACCAACCGATCACCTACCGTTTGGGTGAACTTAAGTTAGGGATGAGTGTTTAAGATGCTAGCGCTTGGCACTCATTGTTATGAATCTTGCATGTAGCGGAACTTAATGACTTGGCTTAGGGACTAAAACAACTCGACTTTCAAGGGTAGTAGCTTGATCTTGGTGGAAACCTTTGGCGATAGGTTAGACGAATCCGACCAAATGTTGTCCTAGCGACTTAAAACCCCACTTGAAGCAATTGGAAGTAACTAGATGTGAACTTAACATAATAGGATGAGTAACTAGGTTAGCACACTTCTCATCTATTGATCACAACACTCGCCTTTAATTGCTTTCTTGCATTTCTTGCTTTAGTAGTTAATTAATCATTTCAATCTTAAAACCAATTAAAATCTGTGACACCTAGACTTAATTAGAATCCGCTCACATAGCTCTTGGGACGACCTCGGTTTTACCGAATACTACACTACACACGATCGGGTACACTGCCCGCTAGTGCATTAGGAAAGACAATAAGTATAACGAGACACTTATAAATATTAAAACCTTGTCAGTAAAACCTGCATCATTCTTCAACTAACTTATTGATTTCAATTAATTATTTATTTGAGATTTGTTGCGGTTGATATTTATTATGCTTTAATCAATACTTTTCAATGTTTAATTGAACTATTATTCATTTTTAATTGTTTGATCATTATTCTTCATTTATTTATCGCTTTATGTGCATATTTTCTTTGCTTATTCGTAGACACTTTTGTTTCAGTAGTGTTAATGTTTGGCAGTATTTAGGAAGCTAGGAGAATTGACCATCGGACCCTAGAGGAATAGGTTCCGAGGATTGGTAAGAATTTCCGCGATGACAGACGGGAATAATTACCACTATACTACCATTTCTTTGTGTGCAAATTGACCATAGGATCACCTACCAAACGGATATGCTTAAGAATTTAAGGGGAAGCCTAAGTTCCGAGAGATCAGATTTCCTTAGAATAAGTCTAAATTGTAGCTGGTACTTAATGACTGTACATAGGTTAACCCACGAACTGGTAATCGTATGGTTACGGAATAGGAACCTTTGAAAAATAGGCTAGACGAATTTACTCGAGGAGTCTAGTAACATTTACCCCATATATTGCAATAGTAGACACAGTATGAGAAATTGATCATAATAATTATCATCTCCATTAGATGTTTGCCAGAAAACCATTCCATTAGATCAAGTAGGACAACTTAATATAATCAACCTATTCGAAACAAATTATAAAACCTTTATCAACTAGAATATCATTTCAATTAGACAACTAGGAATTACTAACCGTTCCTAAGAACATCCCTTGGACTTACCATCCACTCACTACATGCGACCGGCTATGGTGCCCATAGTATATGTGTAGATCAGTAGGAAGTCTAGAATTATAAATGTAAAACCTTATCTAGCATATCAAGTTTTTGACGCCACTGTCGGGAATGGCCTTCGTATTTTTGGTTGTTTGATTGAATTATGTGCTAAATTTTTTAACAGATTGCTATCAGATTGAAATTACGGCGTAGTTAATAATTGGACTTACGTCGTAACTAGGTATGAAACATCTTATATTGTGTATTGTGTGATATATCTCACTTGTTGCTCATGTTTATTGTTTTTACACATTTAATGCACCAAGTTGTGATAGTGTGCAGGTTGAGCAAGAAGAACAAGTTGAGAAAGTGTTTGGCTTGATTAATGAGCCATGAAATGAAAGAAATGGACATGAATGAAGATTTCCATGAGAAGACAAATGATGGATGGCAACATGATTCTAACTTAAAGACTCAAGGATTAAAGAAAAGTGCTCGTCGAGAGACTACCCGGCCTTATACTAGATTTTATTTTTGTTTCAAAGACCCTTTTGGACATTTTGTTAGATTTTAGGATTTGTACCTGGTTTGGTTTTTTTATCATGTTTGCAGGTTTAAAGACCAAGATAGAAGAGAGGAGGGTCGTTAACTCCTCTACACACGTGGAAAAGTCGTAATTTCGGGCAATACTACATCAGTAAGTAATTACGGAGTAATTGGGCCAATCCAGTTACGCCGCAACTGGTAATCCAGTATGACCATTGGCCCAATTCTACATTACTAAGACGTAACTGGGCCGATCTGGTTACGTCGTAACCAACCTATTCTTGGTAAACATATTCTCAGTTCAACTGACCTGCGGCGTAACTGGGTCGCTTCAGTTATGTCGTAACTATTACCTATTGCAATAGTTTTTCCAAAATAGTTTCAAACTTTTCCAAACCTTGTACTATTAGTTAAATGAACTTTGTGGGTATGTTCACGGCAAACCCTCATGAGACTTCACTCGTCCTCTTGGGCCACCAAGGGTTTAAAAGGCTTATTTCATATGCTAAATGCAACCGTGATTCCTACAAAAGTGAATTAGAATTTATTTTGTTTAATTTTATTTTTGTACATTTCGTGTTATTTTTCTTTTATCCGGATTTTTACTTTTTAGTATTAGTTTTCTTGTTAGCTAAACAGGTTAAAGGAAGATGGAAGTGGTGTTCACAGCTACAACAAGCACTTCATATCCGGATTAGTTGAGTATTTGTTGATGGAGTTGGATATTGCTCGAGGAGGCACATTTGAAGCATGTTACGGGAAGTACCGTCTATTGATCATACCAAGCAAATCCAAGGATTTTTTTGTTCCATTTCTAACCCTTCTTATTATTTAATCTATACACTTAGTTTGACCTAAGTAGAGGGAAGGGATTAGAAATAAACACCCACTTGATTTTATTTGCCTTTATTTTTCTAGTTTTTAGTGAAATTTTTTTCATTTGTAAAAGTTTGACATGTTTTTCATTACTTAACTAGATTAATATAGACTGAGCACACCTACCCTATATTTACATTGTGTGAGGATAAGCATTTCCGTTTTCCCCTTATACATAATACCATTTAAATGAGTGTGTCGGTGGCTATAGTAGACTTAAGAACTTGGCATTGAATATCTTTTAGAGACCATTATAATGAGCATTACACTGAGGTAACTTGGTGTGATCGGTGCAGCTAGGAATAAAGGAAATCTTTAGGAATAACCCCAAATAGCCCATCCATCTATGTTTTGTATTGTGTAAATTGACTATTCACATCGATTAGTCAATCCCTTTCTGAAACCCTTTTTGTTGCACTCATTATTAGTGCAAGATACCCCTAGTAAACCCGTTTGAGCCATTCTTTTCATTTTCTTATCACATATTATATTTTATTTTTGTTACAACTATCGCCTAGCCTACCCTGTAGTTTCTTTAAGTCCATGGTCCATGCGATGTTGGTTAATTTTTGTTCCACCGGTGAAAGTCGCGGGTTTTGAATAAATGGTATTAGAAGAAAAGTCGGGTTAGATGGTAGTTGAACTCAAGTGGGGGGATGCTTTTATATTTTCGTATCATTTTTTTTATTTCTTCATGTATACCTTGTCTTGTATAAGAAAAATTAAGAGTTTGTTTATTAGTTTATTAATAGCTTATGTTAATATAAATCAGCTTATGTGTCGTGTAGTATTGTGGTAAGTATTCCCTCCTTGTACAGCTTTTACAGTTTTGACTTATCCATTTTGACATGTTTTAACAGATAACACTTATAAACCCGTGCATTTCTATCTATCCTTTCTATTTTGGTTAATATTTGTACAATGGGGGCATTGTACAACTTAAGTGGGGGAAGGAGATGGAAATGAGAGATTATATGATTTTTGGTCAAAATATGTGCTAATTCTACCCAAATTTTAATTTTTATATAGCACATACTTTTGTCATTAATGATGAAGGCCGAGTTAATGCATCTTATTGCCTAGTTTATGGAGATTATGAGGCACTACACTACATTTTATATGAATTAACTCATGTATTAGATGGTATTGAAGACCCCTTGACTCTTGACCCTCGGTTTTTGTTATGGGATTGAATGCGACTAGTGACGGGACGATTGTGGACTTTAGGAAACTATTTTTTTGTGTTTTTCTGTTACACCCGTTAAATGTTCTCCCATGTTTTTACCTACCCTTATTGTCCTTTAATCTCATGCTTCGAGCTTAGGTGAGGAAGCGAGCAATCATTGGTGTCTTGGCCATGGATTTGTTCATGTATCATTGGTTTTGTCCCTTTCGCCGTAGCACGCTAGTAATGACTTAAAGAACAACTCACCTTGTAAGCCTTTATATTGTGTCAACCCTTTGCCTTTTGGAATAGCTGCATCTATAGACTCTAGTGGTGGAGCTTAGTATCTTTGCTAAGCCTATGATAGAATACTCGCCTGACTGATCAGTTGAGTGATCACCAAAAAAATAAACATATAGATTAGTGAGAGATGAGTTTGATTTCAATTAACTTTTCGTGAGGTGCTCGGTTTGGAAATTTCTAGCTTAGGTAATTTTTAAACTCATATCTTTCAAGTCATCTTAGGAGATATCTTTTTAGAAATATTTTAAATGGTCTACTTGAGGGCAAGTAGAGTTCAAGTGGGGGGATATTTGATAACATCAAATTAGCCTAATATTTTATATATCAAATTCCTATGTTTATTGCCTCATTTATATTAATATGGTACTTAATTCATTCATATTTAAATTTCAGGTTAATTGAGTCGTTGGAGCGGAAAAGATACATGAAAGGGCCAATAAGGACAAAAACATATTCAAAAGAAAGTTACGGTGTAAATGAAACTATGGACTTACGCCGTAACATATATTACAAAGGCCAAAGAAATTTTCTTACTCTCAAGTAAGTTACGTCGTAACAATATAAGAAGGTTACGGCGAAAACAGAAGAAATGTTAACGAGATTTTTACGTTCGTAACCTGCTCTTGAGGTTACGCCGTAATTGACAAACGTGAAGGTTACGTCGTAACTTGGTGATTTAGTTACGCCGTAGTAATATTACAAGTTGTGGATAAGTATATGTTGACGAGGACTTACGGCGTAAGTTAGTCATTGGACTTACGCCGTAACTCAATTACTTGGGCGCAAAGAAGTTAAAGTCCAGGGTCTAAAAGCAGTCAAATGATATTAATGTTCATTTATTATGAGGACTTGAAGTAATAATAAAAAGAGCGATGAAGGACCAAAAGCATTTAATCCATATGTAGCTTTAATATGCACAAGGATCAAAGTTGAATTGAGATTGAATCTTAGGGGTTAAATGTGGACAAGGTCATTTAATTGAAAGATGGTGCTTTGGTTTTATTGTTTCACCCGTGAATAAGAAAAGAAATATGAAGATAAGGACCAAGGTTGCAACATGTCATGAGTTGAAGGACTAAACTTGGAATTGGTCAAACTTACATTATTATATATATGACATTCTGGGTATGTTTGGCAAAATAGGCTGGAGTTGGGGCTCGAGTTAGTGTTAGGGCTGAGGCTTATATTATAAGCTGAAACTAGAATTTTTATTTTATAAACTTGTTTGGTAAAATTAGTTTAAGTTTTGGCTTATTATTGTAAAATTACTAAAATGGACATATAATTAAATTAACATATGTATATATTAGATATTTTTATGGGTAATTAAGTAATTATACATATTATAAGCCCCGGTCTAAAAATTTTAGCCCCATTTTTTAGGTTGTGGCTTATAACTTCAAAAGCCCGGTGCTAATAATATAAACCTCTTGCCAAACAATGCTTATTTTTGGGCGAGGCTTATTTTTGAAATTTAAGCCCCATATATGCCCCTGCCAAACACACCCTATGTCATTCGAAGGAATGATCTTTTTGGTGTGGTTTTCTTGGTGCGCCATCAAACAGAAAAAGAAGAGGAGGACAACAGGTGTCGAAGGTTTAGGGGCAAACCCTTCGGGTTTTTGCCCAGGTACTCAACTAGGGGATCGATGACATTGATTATCACATGATTTGTAAATGATTCTTCAACTAATTTATTGATTTCAAATAATTATTTATTTGAGATTTTGTTGCGGTTGATATTTATTATGCTTTAATCAATACTTGTCAATGTTTAATTGAATTATTATTCATTGTTAATTGTTTGATCTTTATTCTTCGTTTATTTATCGCTTTATGTGCATATTTCTTTGCTTATTAGTAGACATTTTTTTTCGGTAGTGTTAATGTTTGGTAGTATTTAGGAAGCTAGGAGAATTGACCATCGGACCCTAGACAAATAGGTGACGAGGATTGGTAAGAATCTCCACATGACAAACGGGAATAATTACCACTATACTACCATTTATTTGTGTGTAAATTGACCATATGATCACTTACCAAACGGAGATGCTTAAGAATTTAAGGGGAAGCCTAAGTTTCGAGAGGTCGGGTTTCCTTAGAATAATTCTAGATTGTAGCTGGTACTTAATGGCTCTACATAGGTTAACCCACGAACTCTGGTAATCATATGGTTACGGAATAGGAACCTATGAAAAATAGGCTAGACGAATTTACTCGAGGAGTCTAATAACATTTACCCCCATATATTGCAATAGTAGACACGATATGAGAAGTTGATCATACTAATTATCATCCCCATTAGTTGTTTTCCAGAGAACCATTCCATTAGATCAAGTAGGACAACTTAATATAATCAACCTATTTTAAACAAATTATAAAACCTTTATTAACTAGAATATCATTTCAATTAGACAACTAGAAATTACTAGCCATTCCTGAGAACAACCTTGGACTTACCATCCACTCACTACCTTCGACCAGGTACGCTGCCCGTAGTATATGTGTAGATCAGTAGGAAGTCGAGAATTATAAATGTAAAACCTGATACAGCGTATCATGGAGTACTTCTAATCGAGTTAATTTAATTAGGATAAAAACATGCTACTATTAATTTTAGATTACTAGTAGAAGCTCATTAGCTTCTTAACTATGATTGAATGTTTGAATTACTTGGTGTGGATAACTTTCATCCTTAGTCACAATTTTCCTTTGCATGCTTATTTTTTTGTGTTACCTTGCATGAAAAATTAAATTGATTATCATTGGATGATTATTTATTTTTTCATATAGTATGCATTAGTGTACGTCAAACTAATCGAACGCTCAAGTGAACATTTCATGAACCGCTCGTAGAAAGTTCGTTATGTTCGTTTGTTTATTAAATGAACGAACATGAACCATATTTTACGCTCATTTAGTTAAAAGAACGAACATGAACAAAAGTCGCGTCTGCTCATTTATGTTCGTGAACGTCCGATTATCGCTCGTTAACGTCGTTTATGTTTATTTATTTATTTATATTCGTATATCATATTTTTTAATTGTATACTTTTAAAATTGATTTGTTTAAACAAAACAACGCTTATAAAATAATATATCGTGCATAAATTAGTAAAGTTTATGTTTATTTGTCTATGTTCATTTATGTTCGTTCGTTTACCGCTCGTTTAGTGTCTTAATAAACGAACATGAACAACCCATTTTTTTAATAAACGAACATGAACAAGAAAATTCGTCGCTTAAGCGCTCGTGTTCGCTTATTTGTTCGGTTAAATTAAATGAACGAACATGAACAAGGCTCCGCTCGTGTTTGTCCGGTTCGTTCACACTGCCCTAGTATGCATGCTTGTAGCCTAGATTAGATAATCACATGAATACATTAGTTCCTAGTTTTAGCCACACTTAGGAAAACTATGTGATTATTCTTTAGTGATTTGAGGCACTAGGATTTGTTGCAAATAGTTCCCCTAAACACCACTTTTCTAGGCTTGTTGGAACTGTAGAAAATTTCAAAATGGGAAAATTCGTGCCCTAGCAAGCCACGGTACCACTAAATAGGGCACGATACCGTTGAATTTATGGTACCGAGGTATTTAGCGGTACCGTCACCTGTCTATAGAATTTTCACTATTCTCTTTAACTTTTTGACTTTCTTTCCCACAAAACCTGCAATCATTTTACAATTTTCATAACCCAATTCACAATGAAACCTTACACCTCTTTAACCATAGGATAAACACACTCCTCATTTTCAAATTTTGACCAACCTTGGCTATTTAAGCCTTCAATATGCAAGTCTTTACTTGCACATTCTCTTCATCTTTAACCTCCAAAACCTCTCAAAGATGTCTTTCACTCAAGCTTCCACAATTCACATCTCCAAGAAACTTAGGATCACCATCAAACCACCAACTAATAAAGCTATCATTTTCATTGACTTAACCAAAGATGAGGCAACTACACCACCTTCCCTAAGCACTCCTAGCTCACCATCACCACCAAATGCTCCATCAAAAACAACATCTACTAGATCAACTTCATCATCTTCTTCCTCATTTGGTGATGGGAAAACTCATCACCATTTAGTCCTCATCAACCCATGAACATCACATTAACTCTCTCACCAATTAGTCCTTTGGACTATGCCATTCCTACACCATTATCACCTTCACTCACACCACCACCTCCATCTCCAATCATAAGTCACTATAGATTATTATGTTCTTCTAGTATTTTATTTCTTTTATGTTGTATTCATACTTTATGTACCGATATCTAGTTTAATGAATGAATGGGCTTATGTTTTCTTTTATGGTTGGTTATTATCTTTTGTGATTAGTTGATTATTTTTATATATATATGCTTTTTGTTTTAGTCATATATATATATATATATATATATATATATATATATATATATATATATATATATATATATATATATATATATATATATATATATATATATATATATATATATATATATATATATATATATATATATATATATATATATATATATATATATATATATATATATATATATATATATATATATATATATATATATATATATATATATATATATATATATATATATATATATATATATATATATATATATATAATCTAGATCAAATAAGATCAAACTTAAAGTTGTTAAAATGAGATCCAACTAAAATTTGACAAGCGACGCTCTACTTACAACAAAAATAAATTTTTTATTAACTACAACTAAAATTGTTAAAAGTTTCGATATATTTCTTTTTTAAATTTACGAAACCTAGGCGATACACTTTGATTAGAAGTGTAATGTGTATGAGGTTTTTGTATGTGTATCAGATTTTAGAATATTTATTAGTGTAATGTGTATCAGGTGTATCACTAATCCAAACTCATGTATCATTTGGTTATTAGTTGCAAAAGTGTTAATTTGTATTAAAGTATTATTTTTATGTGTATTATTGCTAAAATTGTTATTTATTAATGTTTTAGTGGTTTTTTAGACTTGATCTTATTTTTACAACTTTAAGGTTGATCTCACTTCTTAACTCTTCCCTATATATATATATATATATATATATATATATATATATATATATATATATATATATATATATATATATATATATATATATATATAATTATATGATTATGGACATTGCTACTAGTTAGATATATTGCTTTGTCTTCTAACTTGTATTTGTAGCAAGAAACCATTGCTCGATTCATTGGTGCCCTCGAGCGAGGGGAGCATACATGTTAGGATATGAAAGTCTCAAGAATGACAAAGTCTTGGAAAAAGTCAAAATCTTGCTAAAGAAGAAGTCAAAATCTTTGTTGTCGAAGTCAAAGTCTTGCAAAGCTAAAGAACTGCTATATTCGTTTATGGAAAGCTTTGTTATTCTAGAATATTCTTTGTTTAGATTACTTGTCGTACAAGGATACAAATTGTAAACCGACTAGGGTTATCCTTAAGTCTATAAAGGACCCTAGATTGGCATTAGAGATATATGTTTTAGAATCCAAAAGTACGATTATTATTAGAGTTTTAGAGTTGTTTAAGAGTGCGCATAACAAGCGATTTAGAGTTATTAATAAAATCATTGAAAGTTAAAGTTATATTCTTCTTAGCTTTGTTAAGTAAATTCGCATAATTAAGAGTTTGCTCGGTGTTTCATTGTTAATAACTTAGGATTTATCCGGGTTATTAAACCCTAACAAGCTATTTAAGTTAGTTTGGTTAGAGTACATCGATCCAACAAGTGGTATCGAGCTTGTGTGGAAACTCGACTAAGAAGAAATCCTAAAACCTAGTTAACAACAAAACCTAAAGATGTCGATTGAAGTCGTTCCACCACCATCAATCACCTCACTCGTAATACCAATCATTAAGAAAGGAGAATCGACCTATGGAGCATGAAGATGAGGCGGTACATTGCAATTACGGACCATGCACTATGGAATGTAATTGTCAATGGTAATGAAGTCGTTCGAGAACCTATTGATGTTCTGGACAACCTAAAGCACCTAAGGCGGTCTTACCATCGGCAACAATAAGGAATCAAGAGAAGGCTCTCAACATACTCTTATCTCGCTATACGATGGTCACCTACTTAAGTTCCATGATGCTAAAGATGCAAAGCAACTACAGGTCGCTCTCAAGACAAGGTTTGGAGGCAATGATGCTTCCAAGAAGATGCATAAAATCAAGCAACAATTTGAAACATTCATTGTTGGAGAAAGAGAGGCCTTGATCTTTATGATGATTCCAAAATCTTCTCGGTATGCTAGAGTTATACAAAGCGAGATGTTTCAGTTGAAGATGCTAATCTAAAGTTCTTAAAGAGTTTGCCATCGACATGGCATGTGATTACTACAATGATTATAGGACAACTGGTTTGGATGTCATGGACTTTGATGATCTTTACAATCATCCGAAGGTGTATGAGCATGAGATGAATGGCCAAACTAGTTCAAAGTCTCACGAGATAGCCTTTTGTCATCTGAAAAGAGAGGCGATACTTCATAAAATGCTTCTCCTACTCAAAGTATTGTTGCTCAAAGTATTGTTGCCTATTCTACCCCCACCTTTGCTCAACAAGCCCCACCAACACCTACCATCCACTCGGATGAAGTCGTATGCTCTTTCTTTGCACAACAAGCTACTTTGCCCGTCACTTATGAAGAAGATCTCTCCGCAGTTGAAGAGGATGCTCTTGAAGAAATTGATATCGGTGGCAAGTTGCTATGATCAATGCAAGGATCGAAGTTTATGAAGAAGGCAGGAAGAGGCATTGACTTCAAGCCAAAACAAGGAATCACTTTTGACAAGTCCAAGATTGAATGCTTCAATTGTCAAAAGATGGACATTTTGCAGGGAATGCGGGTTTGCTAAATATCAAGCAAACAGGATGTCTAGAAACCAAAGCTAGAGTTGAAAGAAATTCTATTACGAAACAAAAGCTTTGGTTGCTCAAGAGAATTATCGAGGTTGACCGAGTCTTGAGTTTGATGATGAACCAAGAACTTATTGTATGGTAGCTGTGGAGGAATCGGTGAAAGAGTTTGACTGGAGCACAGCTTTTGATGAGGAACCTGGACATGTTGCTTGGAAACCAGAGATGGACTAGGAAGCTTTGATTGGAGCATGGAGAGTGAAGATGATCATGTTCTACTTGCTATGATGGCTACTTCACCAAGTTCACCTCTATCTCTGAGGTATGTTCTAAGTGTCATGACTTTTATCAAAAAGTACTAAATAGTTATGTGACTGAAAGAGATAACTGTATAAGGGCTAGGTCTGAGGTAGCTGGTTATCAAATAACCTTAGAGTCAATGGAAGCCAAAATTCTAACACATGAAAATAATGAAATGGCTTGGCGTAAAAGTATGAACAACAGATTATCGGTTAAAACTAAGTGAATGGAAGTTAAATTGTAAGATTTCAAATTGAGAAGCCGACTAAGGAGAGAGATGAACTGTTAGAAAAGTTTGATGCACGGAAAGAATCTGGTCTTTCTCGGGTTAGTTATGTTGAAAAAGAGAAGAGCTTACATTAAAATGGCCTAGGTTTTGGTATGGACTTTAATAGTATAGAAAACCACCTAGTGATCGGGATGAATGTGATTTTGAGGATATAACCACTAGTGATGATGAGCTCATTAATTATGTAGACACATCTAGTAATGAGGACTCAATTAGTGAAACACCTCCGAATATAAGAAAGACAAAGGTTATCATGTTGTCCCTCATCCCATGGTAGTCATCAACCTCTTATGCACGATGTTTCTCGTTTTGGTGTGAGCGACTTAGAGTTTAGAAAGAAGCTTATTGGTCAATCTAGGTGCGAAACCCCAAAAGAAACAGTTGAGACACCTAAGGTAGATGATGCTAAAAGCCAGCGGTACCTTCACCTCAAATTTCACCTCAAAGTATTGCTCCACCTTCAAAGAGTACCTTTAAGAAAATCTTTTCACAATAATGCTAAACCTTTTGGGATAATTTTGGTCAAACAGTTTAATCATTCACCTATAAGTCGGGATAGGTTTGGTCATACACATAGAAGAAGAAATTTTGGGATTACGGATCAAAAACTATGTTTTGTTTGTTTTAGTCCCGATCATTTGATTAAGGATTGTGACTTACATCAGTACCTAAGTAAGTTTCCAAAGAACATATCACAACCAAAACCAAGGAGACTAGACCGACTTGGAATCATTCACATAGGGTTAACCATAGAAACTTCTCACCGGACTATAGGTACACTCACCGGAGAAGAAGAAGGAGTAGATTATGATGAAGTATTTGCTCAAAGTGTTGCCAAGCAAGGAACACCTTGAATAGCAATTCGAATCTTCCTTGCTTTTGCATCATATATGGGATTCTACACCATAAGTTTACAAAAAGGATGGATGTCAAAAGTGCCTTTTATATGGAAAGATTTTTGATAAAGGTGATTATGTTAAGAAACCTCATGGTTTTGAAGATCCACCTCATCCTAACAAAGTCTACAAGGTGGTTAAGGCTCTTTATGGCCTTCATCAAGGGACCACAAGCTTGGTATGAGAGGCTCTAAAAGACACTACTTTCTTATTGCAACATGGTTACTGAAGAGGAGCCATTGACAAGACTTTGTTTATCAAGAAAGACAAGAAGGATATCATGTTGGTTTAAGTATATGTTGATGATATCATATTTGGAGCTACCTAATGGAGGTCCATGGTTAAGGAGTTTGAGCAAAGATGCGAATGAATTTCAAATGAGTTCAATGGGTGAGTTAACTTTCTTTTGGGACTTCAAGTTAAGCGGTCAAAGGAGGAATTTTCATAAGTCAAGACAAGTATGTATCTTCACTCTTCGGACATACTTAAAGTTCAATTTTGATGCAATGAAGCCTTCACATTACTACACTATTAAAAGCAAGGGCAACAACATCTATCAACTCATTGGGCAAGGATGAAGATGGACAACTTGTTGAAGTCAAGTTGTATAGATCCATGATTGGTTGTCTTATGTACCTCACCGCATCTAGGCTTGATATTATGTTTGTTGTTTGTCTATGTGCAAGATATCAAGTCTCACCTAAGGTCTCTCATTTGAATGCGGTGAAGCGAATTTTAGTTATTTGAAACAACAACCTAAGTTGGGGTTGTCGTATCCAAAGGATTCACCTTTTCACTTGGAAGCTTTTTCGGATAGTGATTATGCGGTGATAACTATGATGAAGATCAACTACTTGGAGGATGCCAATATCTTGGAAGAAGATTAGTCTCATGGCAATGTAAGAAAGCAATTATTGCGAAACATCCTCTCTCAAGCGAGAATATGTGGTCTGCGCAAGTCTGTTGTGGACAAGTTTTGTGGATGCAGAATCAACTCTTGGACTATGGGTTCAATTTCAAGAATACTCCTATCAACATTGATAATGAGAGTACAATTTGCATTGTGAAGAATCCAGTTTATCACTCCAAGACCAAGCACATTCAGATTAGGCATCACTTCATCAGAGATTGTTATGAGCACAGGCTCATTAATGTTGTCAAGGTTCACACAGATGATAATGTAGCTGATTTACTCACCAAAGGCTTTGATGTTTCAAGATTCAATCACTTGGTGGTAAGCATTGGCATGATTAATTACTGAGCTACATTTGAGGGGAGGACTATTTAGTGTAAGTATAGTCCTATGCATTGCTTGAGGGGAGGAAATTCATGTTTATTTGATGTATTTGCTATTGTAAAGAGAAGAATGGGAAAATCTTGCTTTTGGTTTTATGAAAGTCTTGCTTGGAAAGTCTTGCTTTGGAAAGTCTTGCACACGTGGAAAGAACTTTTTGTCTTATCAAAGTACTGTTCCAACGGTAATATTGAGGGCTAACTTCTACTAACGGTAATTTTGTTATTAAGGGTTGTGATTTTTATTTAAATCTCACCTATAAATAACTACTCTCCGAATTTCCCTCTCATATTGATACCTTATAATCTTTCCATATTTCTCTCTCTTTCACCCATATTATTCATCATATCACTTTACGTGTACACATATCATCAATGGCAAATCGTGTCTGGTTTCAAAACACAACATGGTGGCGAATTTAGAAAAGACTGAAGCTAATGTGATCTTTCAGATATCATTGATTTTCTCACTGGGTCTCCGATTAGTTATGCGCTTTTAGTGGAACCAGATATAATTAAGCCATGGATTCAACAATTTTGGGCAACTGCTAGGGTTCATATGGAGAATGATGACTCCTATATTCAAGCTAAAGTTGCTGGGAGGACAATGAAAGTTTCTGAAGCTTCAATACGTGAGGACTTATTGTTTGATGATGAAGAAGGGGTTGTTCGTTTTGATAAGCAATTGATTTGGGATACATTTAGGGACATTGGATATGAAGGGTCCTTAACTGAACAAACATTCAAGAAACCCTTATTTTGTCCCCACTGGAAGTATTTAGTTCATGTCTTGCTTCATTGTATTAGTGCTAAAAGTACATCATGGGAGCAATTTGGGTCTAACATAGCATCTGCTATAGTGGGGTTGGCTACAAACCGTATGTTCAACTTTTCAAGGCTAATCTTAGATGGAATGCTCTCACACATCTCACATGGATCTAGATGGTTGATGTATCCACGGTTTATTCAAGTGTTCTTGAATAAGCAACTTGTTGATGTACCAAAGCCTACCAGTCTACTACCTGTTGTGGTACAACCAGCCAAGATTTTCACTTTCATGGCTAGGAAGAGTGATTTATTCATTGGAAGGGACACTCCATTGACTACTTCAATGATGGAGATTGTTCAAGCTATTAGAGATGAGGCTCAAGCTAGTGATGAAAGAGAAGGTACTGCTTCTGAAGGTACTGCTTCTCAAAGTGCTGCATCTCAAGAAACTTCAACACAAGGTACTGCTTCACAAGGTACTGATGTTAATGAAGGTACTGAAGTTTCTCCCACCTCATCCCACCATCCTACTCCTATGGCATCACCAGAACAAGATGTTCCTATTTTCTCTTCATCTTCTGAGGAAGATCCAGCTACTATACCCCCTGAAGGTTTGGTGTTGGATAATTATGTTCTGACAAGAGAGTTAGTCAGTTTGAAGAAAACTACTGAAGCTCAAGCTGCACAGATAGCACAGTTGAAGCTTAAGTTTAGAAGATTCAAGAAGTCTGTTTGGCCCTTGGTTAAACATCACAGGTTATGGGTCAAAGCTAAAAAGAAGCAGCAAAGGCAGTTTAAGAAGACCAAAAGCAAAAAGGTTCAAAAGCAATCTTCATTCCAATTGGGAGGAAATTGGAAGATAAAATTTGAATGAAGATGCTCCATCATATCTTGAAGAAGAAGTGAACCTCAAGGTACCGATGTTCAACCTCAAGGTCTTGAAGAACAAGTCAACATTGAAAGTCTTGAGGAAGAAAGCACTAAAGTTCAAAATCTCGATGATCAAAGTATGGCCGATCAAAGTACTGCTTTTCAAGGAACCTATAGGCAAGAGTTAATTACACCAAGGTTGTTAGATTTTGAAGAGGAAGTTGGTCCTTCAACTGTTTTAACTGAAGAGGAAGCTGGTCCTTCAACTGTCATACCAGAAAAGGAAGCTGATACACCCAAACCTATACATACTGCAAGTGATGATGAAACCATTGCTGAAATCTTGCATGATTTATCAAAGCCAAGGGGTGTTAGCATTCCAGGAGTTATAGAAGAACAACCAAGAGCTTCTCAACCTACTATAGATCCTAAGGATAAAGGAAAAGGTAAGTTGGTAGAAACAAAGAAGAAAAAGAAACCTACTTTAGCACAGATAAGGGCTGCTCAAGTTGCTATGAATGAGGAAGCAGCTAGAAAGTTACAAGCTGAATTAAATGCTGAAGTTGCTAATGAAGAGGCTAAGAATGAAGAAGCAGCTAAGAAATTGCAAGAAGAATTGAATGTTGAAGTTGTTGTACCATTACAGTCACCTATTCCTATTTCTGCTCTACCAAGAAGACCAAATCGTGCTAAGGAAAGAAATGCTATGATGGCATATTTAAAAGGTCAAGGGTATGTTGGATTGCAGAAGTTGAATTATGTTGAGATGAAAGGTTTGTATGAAGCTGTTAGAGAAGCTTATCATAAACAAGTTGATAGTATCAAAGACTATAAAGATGATAATGCTCAGAAAGAAGATGAAAGAAAAGAAAGCTTAAAAAGAAAAAGATCAACTGAAGTTGAAGACACACAGCCATCAAAGAAGATTGAATTAAGGTCTGATACTAATGATGAACTAAGGAATTACTTAAGAGTAGTAGAATTTGAGTATTCTAAAGATGATGTTGAAATGAAGAAGAACAAATCTCCAATAACTACTTTTGAAGTTGTAGAGTCAAAGGATGGAAGTTATCTGATGTTTCACAGAGAAGACGAAAGCTTCAGGGTGTTTAATATGCTATGGGATCTATTGCACATAATAGATAGAGTGGATTTATTTCATTTATATCATGTGGTGCGAGAATATTTTGAACACAATCCATCGAAGGAGTTGGTTTAGTCTTGCTTGGAGATCTTACAACTATTTGGGAAGCGAAGAACAAAGCATCTTGAGATTTGGAAAACCAAGAAGATTGGGAGATTATCAATGGAGATTCTTTGAAGAATCGGAGTACATGTTCTAGAGTTAGAAGATGGGACTATGATTCACATGCTAGCAGATAGAAGATATCCGCTACATCGGATCTCATGAGGAGAATGCTAGAGCATGGAATGGAAGTTGAAGAAGATAATGAAATTGCTCTTATGGTCATCAAATTGTTTATCGGATGGACGACTATGGTGATGATGATGCATGAATAATCGGTATGAATCTTTATTGAATAAATTATTTTGAAATATCGGTACTTTATTCAAAATCTGGCGATCAAACAATACTTTCATCAAAGTCGCTTGCGACGATTAAACCGCTTAATGATTTTGAAAAGAAAACTTTTGTTAAGTGACAAATATTTTGAAACAAAGGTTAAAAGAAATAAATGGTTTTTAGATGGTAACAACAATAGGTTATCAATCCACCATGGTTACAAAAGGATTGGCTAATCCATGAGCAAACGGCTCGGTAAAGATATCTCAAATCCGTTTTATAGTTGACAACTTGCTAATAAGTTGTATGGTAATCAACTCACCATATCGAGAAATGTGAAGAGTTGGCTAGCCCACAAGAAAATGGCTTGTGGTAAAGGTGTGGAAAACCATTATTTGGTAATTAGTTCACCATAGATGTAAGAACTAACTAGTCCAAAAGTGCAACTTTTGGTAAAGACAAATCAAATCATTGATAGTGATGATTTGCTAAAATCATATGGTTATCAATGTACCATGGTCTTACACACCAAAACATTTGGCTACTCCAGAGTTAATGGCTTTGGTAAAGAGACATCAAATCCATTAAATTTTCAATGATTCAACTCTCACAGGAGTTTACACACCGGAAGTGATGAGAATAGTGAAACTTAAACCGAATTAATGTACAAAATGTCTTATGTTGATGAAAAGATGGAGCTTCTTGAATGTTCTTTGAAAAGATTACCGATTAAGGATGTTGTAAAGAATAATTTCTAAAGAATACTTTGATAATGAAGCACAGAATACAAAGATACAATCCAAAGACAAAGACACAATCTTTCCTTGAAGATAGAGATGTTAAAGATAAGTTTACAAAGGAACTTGAAGTCAAGCAAGTAGAATTCAAGTTAGGGAGGATTGTTAGGATATGAAAGTCTTGAAGAATGACAAAGTCTTGGAAAAAGTCAAAGTACTGCTAAAGAAGAAGTCAAAGTACTGTTGTCGAAGTCAAAGTACTGCAAAGCTAAAGAACTGCTATATTCGTTTATGGAAAGCTTTGTTATTCTAGAATATTCTTTGTTTAGATTACTTGTCGTACAAGGATACAAATTGTAAACCGACTAGGGTTATCCTTAAGTCTATAAAAGGACCCCTAGATTGGCATTAGAGATATATGTTTTTAGAATCCAAAAGTACGATTATTATTAGAGTTTTAGAGTTGTTTAAGAGTCTGCATAACAAGCAGATTTAGAGTTATTAATAAAATCGTTGAAAGTTAAAGTTATATTCTTCTTAGCTTTGTTAAGTAAATTCCGCATACTTAATAGAATTTGCTCAGTGTTTCATTGTTAATAACTTAGGATTTATCCGAGGTTATTAAACCCTTAACAAGCTATTTAAGTTAGTTTGGTTAGAGTACATCGATCCAACAATACATCAAAGGGGAGCCTTTACACCATCGACTTTGTCTCGCCATTCTTTTCGCTTCGACAAAAAGGGGGAGAAATGGGATAAACTCGGTTTAAAAACTTGTTAATAATAATTTTTTTATAAAATGAGTTTAAATTTTTCATCGTCAAAAAGGGGGAGATTGTTAATACAAATAATGTCTAAAAACGTTATTTATATTTTTCGACATCTCTACGTTTTAATAATAACAAAATGTAAAAACGTCTTACGTCAAAACTAACGTAAACATGTTTTTAGTCGTAATATTCCATTTCGACGTAAATCACTCGAGGTAAGAACAAACAAATTTACAATTTGACAAATGATCAAATAAACAACTTTTTTGTTTAAAATTTCACATTTTATAAATGTGACAAAATATTTTTTCAAAAATAGATTTTATAAATTATTTTGAATTATAAAGAAATGTTTTATTTGGGAAAAGAATTTTAAAATTGTAACAGCTATTTTTCCTCTCAATACAGATCCAAACATCCCCAAATAAATTTTCACCACTAAAGATAAAAATATGAGCATTTTTGTCTGGAGACGGTACCACTAAATCGGACGGTACCGTTAAATTTAACGGTATCATCTGAACTTTAACGGTATTGTCTGTCTGTAACGGCTATTTTTTTCTTCTATATAAATATTGGACCAGTTTACAGTTTTAAGTCACCAATTTTCACCCACAACTTTCAGAAGTGTTGTAGTATTAGTTTAGTATACTTGTAACACTTGTTACGTACTTGTTGTATATTGTTATACATCAAGTTGTTAGTCATCATATCTTGTTAGATTGTGCGGATCATTGTGATCGTGTAGAGATTTTGTAGATCTTGTCTAGGTTGTTTAGATAGCGTGTAGATCGGGTAGATTGTAGATTGTGTGAAGATCGAGTAGATCTTTTAGCTTGTGTGATTTGTGAGAAGATTGGGTAGATCGTGAGTGAGATTGGTAATAACTAGATTAGTACTCGACATTTGGCTTAGTGTCGGAAATTATGATAAGCGACGTTGTATGATTTTTTTGCTTGAAGGGAGTTTGTTGACGCAGTGCATTGAACTCTCAAATTAGATATCCGGAAAGTGGAATAGGACGAAAAAAAGCTTCATTACCGAACCACTATAAATCTCAACGTCTTTGTTTTGAAATTTCCAACTCTCACTTTTCATATCTGATAGCAGTTATAGTTTTTAAATTGAGTTAACTTTTTTAAAAGTTGCTACTTGCTAGTAAGTGTAGAGTTGTAAATTGCCATGTTGACATGGACGTGCCTGAAACCTTTGTAGTAAATCGTCACGTGAAATTCAAGTTTTTCCAACTTTTTCACCGACACTTATTTTATCCTTGAGAAAAGTAGTAAACTACCAATTCTAAGAGCTTACGTGCCATGCATTAAAAAGACATGTTAGCAATAAACACGAGGAAAATCATAATGACAGCCTTCATGTAAAATTAAAGCAGATAAATATTATCTTTGTTATGATATTTCTTGTAACAAAAAGAAGACGTTCGAAGGTTATCATTAGTCATGAGATGGAATTGATGACAACATCGTATTGATATAGGAATTATACTTGCTATACTGTCTCATTTAAGGTGCCCATTATACAAGCCAGCTGGTTCATTCTTCAATACAGCCTAGCATTTCGTTTGTTAGCTCCATTTATATCTTTCCTTTGATCTTAGCAGTTATTGACGATTCATATCATTCATTGTCTACTGATATCGTAATTCTAGAATATTCGTCATTATGAAATTTATCAACGTGTTTTGGTTGATGCCCGCAGCATGACATGACTATTATGTCATTGCATGTTCTCTTATAGCTAGCGTAGCATGTTTCTTTTTTGAGGTCATGATAATGGATAACTTTTTTTTTGGGGATGTTATTAAACAACCAGCTTAGCCAAAGGCTAGGAAAAGAATCACGTTGTTTTTGTACAAGCATGTACTGGATCACAAATCCAATCATCAAGGACGGAGTCTGGAACATATATGACTGGATGCACAAAAAAAATTTAACTGTAAGATGATAGAGTTTAAGATGCTAACTAAATAAGACTAAAAACACATTTCGATGAACCGGAGTCATTTAAAATACATTTGAAAAGAATCGATGTTTTTTTTTTTAAAAATATTAACACTACATCGAAAAAATTTATATATGGGTCCGTCCCTGCCAATCAGTCCAATTGGAACTGAAATTTCTATACCCGTGCCGCATCCATGAACATGATAGATAAAAGTTGGACCTCTTCCCCGTACGTGAGTGTCTTTCCGAGGGAGTTTATATGAACACGTTGGTTTGAATGCTACATCGAAGCAAGCCTTTGAGAGGTTGTTAATTAGAGGAGTTAAATCGATCGATCTGCCCGCATGCTTAGGGAAGAAATGTCTTAGCAAATTATTTTCCAATTTTCCACCAACATTTTTTAAATTCCATATGTTTTTAGCGACAAGGCAATCCGTAAAAGGTAATGCAGGTTTATCAAAGATAGGTCGCAAACTGGATACTCGGTCGATTCTAGATTAATTCGACAATCATCAGGTTTTTAGCGACTTGATCTTGATAACTGCCATGACCAGGGACGGAGCCAGTAGAGGGCTAGAGGGTGCTCGGCCACCCCCAACCGCCCCAACTAGGTTAGATCTAACTTATAAGAAAAAGAAGATAGAAAACGAGAAAAAAAATCCGGTCAAAGATCATAGATATTTTACAGAGGAACCAAGCAAAGAAGATTCAAAAGATGATATAGCAAACCCTCTTAATATTAGTTTTAATTGTACAACTAGTTTGGGCCCACTCAAGTTTCTAGGATACATCAATAAACTTATTCACCACCATTTCAACTAACCCTGAATAGGTTATATCATGATTCATAATGACACCGCGCTTTATTTCACCATAATGTAACATACATTTGAATTTATTTAAATTCAAATCAATTTTCTTTTAAATTATTGTGAAGATGTGTATACATTCAATTTCGTTGATGTGTTATATATAGTGTAGTATTAACATGTGTGTTTGAAAAAAATAAACATTCATGTCATATTTCGTGTAAATTATTAAGTGATCAAAAAAAAGTTTCTTTACTAGTCACATCCTTATCTTTATAAAGTATCTCACTAGTCACATTCATGTCATATTTCGTGTAAAAAAATATGTGATCAAAAAAAGTTTATTTACTAGTCACATCTTTGTGTCATATTTTGTGTATAATATTAAGTGATCAAAAAATATCCATGTCATATTTCGTGTAGATTATTAAGTGATCAAAAAAAGTTTCTTTACTAGTCATTGTTATTCATGTCATATTTCGTGTAGATTATTAAGTGATCAAAAAAAAATCTGACTAGTATGTCTGTATAAAGTACATTTTATAGTTCGTGTGGTAAAAAAATATGTGATCAAAGAAAGTTTATTTACTAGTCACATCTTTTTCTTTATAAAGTATACATTCATGTCATATTTCATGTATAATATTAAGTGATCAAAAAATATTCATGTTGTAGATTATTAAGTGATCAAAAAAAGTTTATTTACTAGTCACTGTCTGTATAAAGTACCTGATTTGTCACATTCATGTCATATTTTGTGTAGATTATTAATCAATTTTTTACCTTATAAATACCCCTTCATTCACCCATCTTTTTACACCAACTCATAATTTCTTTAAACACCATATCTAAAAAATGTCTCAACCAAACACTCCCGTCATTTCTGAAGAAACAGTTTATACTCCACCGTCAGAAATCATTCCGTTATTTCTTACTGAGGAACCAGTTGAGGAACCGGTTGAGGAATCAGAACACAATCCGTTTATGCTTTAATGAGGAAGAGGAATGACTACTTCTTCCGGATGAAGAAGCATTGTGAGCTTTTGAAGAAGAAGAAGCAGCTCGTAAGGAGTAGGGAGCAATGGAAAAAGAAGATCGTAAGGAACGTTGCTTTGACAAAGCGTATAAAGTGTGGGAAGAGGATTTTGGAAAGTTTTATACTTACGACGATGGTTATTACACAGATTATCTGTAAGTTGAATAACTCATCTAGATGACGAACTTATGTGTTTTAATTTCCGTATCGTAATTTGTATTTTCATTTCAATGTTTTATTCTACTTTGTTTATGTAATGAATAAAAGTTCATATTCAAAAATAAATCTTTCAACTCTTAAGCCAATTGCTACTTTTGAAGGTGTTTGGTACTTTTCATGAGGTTCTAATGTGTGTCTTGTTATTTGGACTCCGTCAATTTACTTTTGGGTTTTGTATGTATATGTCGTTGTCTCATTTAGAATCGAACACGTGTAAAAAAATAAGTGATGCACCTAACGTCATTGACTAGTCAGGTTCATGCATGTATAAACCAATAACCTTGTCATAGTTCGTGTACAATTCTAGGTGATGAACCAAATATCATTAATACAAACACTATATTTAAGAAAAAAATTGATACTCCAATTTTACACATTTAACTACACTAAAATTACTCGTAATCATCCCCAAATATATTTGTTTAAAGGTGTAACAATGTCAGACAACATACCCTTTGATCTTCAAATCAATATCATGAATAGGCTTCCTGTTAAGTCTTTAATGCAGTTTCGTAGTGTCTCAAAGACTTGGAAAGCTGCAATTGATTGTAACAACTTCATTTGTCGTTACGGTTTTCATGAGGTTGACACTAGTAGTTTTATTTTAACATACAAGCAAGATAATCTGGGTTTTATGTTTTATGTTGATGACAATTTAGGCTTCACACCTCTAAATACAAATTTGGATCTTACCACTGTTAAGCCAGTTGCTACTTCTGAAGGTGTCTGGTGCTTTTAGTATATAGGTAATGTGATGCTTGTTCTTTGGAACCCATCCATAAAATGATCTATAGGGATTTTAGTTCTGAGTTACATGGATCAACCTGATTCACTAAAGATGGTCCTATGTTTTGGTGTTCCTCCAGACACTTTAGACCCTACCCTTTAAAGATTAATTACCCTTACTGTGGTCAAGGACCATGGTACGTGTCAGTGTTTACACTGAGCTCTGGTAGTTGGAACATTCTTGAGGATTACCGTTTGCCTCGTGAAACAATCTGCCTAAAACGGCCAGGTCAAGCATGTGTGGGTGGTAAAATTTACTGGCCTGCTTCTAAAAGGTTCGTCAACGATGATGGTATGACGTACAAAAATTATATGCTTGTTTTTTGATTTGATTACTCACCAATTTCTAGTAGTCAACATACGTAAAGACCTGAGAGGTTTGATTCCTTTCCCATTCAATCTATCCCAGCTAGGAAACTATCTTGTAATTTCGGCTACTTTTTATCTAGATGAATCCGATTTCTTTGTGCATGGGTGTTAGAAGTTGATGGTGGTTTTGTAACATCCTTTAGAATGTTATTCAACATTCCATTCAAGTTGACCATGTCCTTAAATCTTTGGGTTTTACTAAGGATGAGGAACCAATAGTTAAAGCTAATATAAGCATACAAAATGCCTCACTCGCTACAAGTATTCGTGCGTAATGCTGAAACCTTTCAAAACGTGGGTGTTGAAGGAGATTCTGGTTCATTCTTCATTGGCCCCAACTAAGAATCACTAATTCTTCTTACTCAACAACATAACGAGCAACTTGTAGGATTTAATCTTTAGTGTTATCATCTATTTCTTTCACATTTCAATGTCGTATTCTGCTTTTCTTGTGTAATGAATAAAAGTTTATATTCTACTTTGGTTCTTCATACTCGAACATAAATTTCCATTCAAATAAAAATAAACATTACAATACGAAATTTAAAAAACATTACATGATGGAGATATTAATTACAATACGATGCAAAATTCAAAATACAATGCATAATCATCCTAAGTGTATTTTTCATAAAGCCAAATAAACTTCTCCTCAATTTGTTTTTCTATTTTTCCGCTTTGCTAAACAGAGCATGATGCATCTCGTAGTATTTCGTAGATTCATTGTTTAAAAAAGTCTCTATTTGAGCTCGTTTTTCAGGTGGAATGTCATTGCATTTCTCGTATGCTTGTCTCAGATCATTTTAGCTTCGCATGCCTTTTCTAATTGCATGGCTAATTCGCACAATGCTTGCTGATGAGCTCTATCCTCTACAATTAGTTTATCAACTAAAGCCATGGTTTCATCGAGGGTATGTGGAACACAACAAGCCATATCATATTTTATGTAGGAATGAAATATATTTTTTGTGAATAAAGAAGGAATAATTGAATTTGATTCAATGAAACCACAAATTAGCATATATATATATATATATATATATATATATATATATATATATACCTTATAGTAGACAAGTCATTTCGTTGTCATAATTGGTACAATCATTAAGTTTCATAATTGAAAATGGAAATCATAATGTGATATTAAAAGCAGAACAGACCCAGCTTACTGACTAGTCAAATAACGTTTTCGAACATGAAGGTTTATCTTGTTTTTTTATTCTTGGAACCCTCATTATTGCATTGTTCGGGCACAACAAGTGGGGATAACTCCACCCGTGATACATACACATGTATTTGGTTTTGATGAAATTGAGTATATGTTACTATACGTTCATGGTCTTCTATAGCATCAACCAATAGTGCGAGCCCTGAATCAAGACTACATGTTGGTTTCTTTATATTAGAAAAGGTTGAAGAGTTTTCATCATAAACTAAACAATTAGTTAAGATTAATTTCAATTAATTGACCGAAAAAGTTTCATAATCGACTGTATCTACACAAGCAACTATACCACATACAAACTTTATTTTAGGTGGTGAAGTGAACCTTCCATAATGGAGAAGTAGGACTTTAAATGTTGACGGATCTAAGACACTCTCCTTGTGTCAATGATATTTTGTATGATATTATCAAGCAATCGGAATTTACTTAAGTAATACTTAGAAGACGAATTATATGATGTATGAGAATAAACACAAGTAAACACAAAACTCAAGCTCCAATATTATTAATGAAATAATACGAGTGATCTAGACTTATCACTAGGGTTACACCTTGAAGCTTTCGTAGGTAATCTTGTAATGTATACGTTACCTAAGACAATAACCTAGGATCTCCTTTTATACAACAAGGAGTTCTTTACAAGATAAGTATAAAGCTAACATAATAGAATATACACACAATCTATTCTATACTTATCAAGACGCATTTAACCTTATCATAAAATGATAGCGGTGGTAATGAAGAACTTGCAGTGGGAATACGTTTCCACTGCTAGTGTTAAACCAAGCAGTGTAAACCACAACTATCCGTGGTAACGGATTATTCCCAACAATCCTCCCCTAAACTTATGATTTCTCTGCAAATCAATAAGTTTCTTCAATATGCATTAACTTCAAGGATTTGGGGAATTTAATCAAACACTTCACTTCTTTTCTCTTAGCTTTTGTATAGCTCTTGAACATTGATCTTGAATCCTTTGTAATAATGCTCTGACCTTCTCATTATCTTCATTGACTCTTATGTGTAAGCTTAACATTACTGTAAGAGCTCCAGCTCTAAGTGGATATTCTTTCTCAGCAAGCATGAAAAGTCTTCTTCCATTAGCTGTAGAGACATGATGAACTTCACATGAATCATAATAAAACCATTTTGTACCAAGACATGTGAATAAGGTTTTCCATTAGTCATCATCATCATTTGGTTCAAAAAGCCTTCTAAGATTTACCCATAACGCATCTCCTTTGTATCTTTGAGATCTTGACCATTAAACCTTTCTTGAACTAATTTCCATAGTGTATTAAGGTCATCTCGTCAAAAGCTTTAATAAGATCTTCAAATGTTATGAAAGATGAAGTTTCTCCTCCAGCCTTGTAATCTTCCATGTTGAAGCAAGATTGCTAGCGATGTAAACTTCCTAATCAATGATAGGATGTCGAATTTGCGGTGGTTACGGATAAAATCTATGTCTTCAATCACAATCATTTCGATCATTTGATCTTTAGTGAACTTCTCGGTAGGAATCTCCTTCTCAATAGACATTGTATGATCTTCATCAACCTTAGTCTTCTTAATAGTTTGAGAATCAACGACTTTGGCCTTTCTCTTTAATCTAGGAAATATTCTTTCTTCTTCTTGAGAACCCATTGGAATAAAGATTTATCTTGTTTCACGATTACGTAGTAAGCCCTTTCAACTTGATCATCGACATTCCTTTAAATTGATGCCTTTTCGATTACCAACATGACAACAATAAGTCTTCATATATGCAAGTATTTGTGCCTTGGTTGGTTGTCTTTGTTTCTTCGACCCTTCTTGGTGAAATAATCATATCATCAAGTGCTTGATTGTTCTTCATCATAATAAAATCCTTCAACCGAGTTGTTCTTTGTTCCTCGATTAAGGATGCATCGACAACTAGGTCAATTGCCTTTTTCTTGATTTACGGATTATTAGCTACGAAATTGAATATCTTCTTGATGAGGAACATAGCTAAACTCGGAGCCTTTTCTTTCATAATTGTAGGTTGAGCGGTGGAAATTGAATCGGTATCTTCCATTCTATCCAATCTTTTAGCTTCCAAAAGCTTACAACTTCTAGTTCTTGCAATCTTTTCTTTTCGACAACTTTCTCGACAATTTGATCTTACGCTATCTTCTCGAGCAATTTCTCTATCAAGATCAATCGAACATGTCTTTTCTTTGAATTCCTACTTTCAAGTTGTTGTACATCTTCCATAACCGCTTTACCTTTGTTTGTCTTCAATTTATCAAATTCTTCACTTGCGGTGGCAATATTTGGCTCTGCGGTGGAAATAAAATCGATGGTAAAATCGGTTGCGGTTTGGAAAATGTCTTGATCTTCAAGTTGCTCTCCATGAGTTTCGACTTCTTTTGCTCCTTTACTTGTATCTCCTTCATCTTCAAAATCAATTTTCCTCCCTCGATGTCGAACACATTTTCCTCCCTGTTTGGAGGAATTTCCCAAATCTTGATCAATTTGAATCACCATTAGAAGGTGAGGATGAAGATGAAATCACCATCTTTGCATCTGCACTGCTTTTTCAACCTTTGCATCTCTTCCTTTAAGGTCTAAATCTTTGTCTTTAATAATTGAACATCCTTGGCATGGTTCTTCTTATGATAGCCAAGTCTTGTTGTAGAAACTCAACTGCTTTGCTAATTTGGTACACAAAACCATCAATTCAATTTGGTTGCCTTTCGCCTCGGTACTTCCAACTGTGTTACTGTTGTGAGGCGTGAATCATGGGGCAAGGTCCGATTCCTCCATAGTAGGACTAGGTGGAAGTCTAGAACCACCAACGCTTGTTCCTAGACCAAAGGTTGAAACTTGTTGTGTTGTCATGAGAGGTTGTTGTTTGACCTTCTCTCATAGGTTCTTGAAGCGGTGGTGTATAATCAATGTTAGGAACATTAATTATGGGTGTGTTTTGTTTAGTGGATATTTTAGCAAGCATTTAGGGTAGGAGAGGTGTAAAAATCATATTTCCATCTTTATTCAAATTTTGAAAAACTTTAGGCTTTAGGCAACCGATTTGATAAGCGATGGTGTGAGGTTGCGGTTGAAATTCATTAAGTACGACTTGCACAAACCTTGGATACATTAAAAATTTGGTTTTACTTTGTACATTGCCTTTCATACTTGTAAAAATATAGTTGGACCAGTTGAAAATCTTATCAGTGACTAGACAAACCAAAGGATAAGCCATGGTTGAACTAAATTGCTCATAAGATGTTTTCTTAGGACTAAGGCAATGTAACAAAGTATGAATCAAAAATCTCCATTGGGGACAAAAACCACTCTTTTTGAAAGTAGCCTTTTTGTCAGTGGTATCATACCCCATGGATGATAAAGTATCATGAATTTCGAGACATAGGTAATGTGATGAGACCATTGAGATCATCCAAGTGAAGTACTCTCTCAAGGATGCCTCGGTAACATCAATGGTTACCCCATCTATAGTGGCTCGAGCATCCACTATTTCATGTGCATCTCCATTTCAAGTGTTATGGATGACGAAGTCCAAAACTATTTGATTTGAGAGATATAGATTGTGGGTTTGATAAGCAAAGCATACCTTAGGTGAGTGGTATGAAGAAAATCCACAATCGATGAAAAACAGACCACTCTTCTCATTAGACTTTGTAGGTAGGCCACTAGGTTGTGCTCATCTCGCAAAGTTCAAAGATGCCATAGAAACTTTTGATGAAAAATATTATTATGTCAAGAAGAATTGAAAGAATGACTAGCCAATTGAAAAGAAAGATATATAGGGTTAGGGTTTATTATTATTGCATAAGTAAAATTATCTTTAGAAAGTATTTATAATTTGGAAATAAGATAATTTACTTAAAATTTTAACCCTATATATATGACAATCGATGGTTACTTTCAACGGCTAGTAAAAATAAATTCTTGACATAATCGGTTGTAACGCTAGAACAACAATGGTAAAATAACACCGTCGATGGAAGCTGTGAACTAGCGGTGGTAATTTTTCACAAAAATTTCAAAGCGATGGAAATAAAATCATTAGTAAACTAGATCGCTCCCATCATAGTTTTTAGCAAACTATCGACTATCAACGGATTTGATATGTCTTTACCATGAGCCATTTGCTATGGACTAGCCAACTCTTAATCATAAAGAATATGGTGAGTTGATAACCATATAGTTTTGGTAAACTATCAACCATAAGCGGATTTGTCATGTCTTTACCGATGATCGTTTGCTCTGGACTAGTTGATTCTTATGTGTATTAGACATGGTGAATCAATAACCATTTGATGTGTATCTCGGATATACACCTTTAACTCCAACTCCTCATCAAAACTTGATATACAAACTAGTACAAGATGAGAATAACCAATCCTCCCTCATATTAACCAAAGTTGCCTTTAACTAAACCATTACCCAAGCAAAATACCCTTCATCAAGACCTTTTCATCAAACTTGCCGGATAATCCAAGGTATTGAGAATAGATACATGACACCCAAATGGTCTCATGAAGTCAAGGGTAGGTGGTCTTCCCTAAACAATTCATAAGGTGTCTTGTTCTTTGTCATTACAACTAAAACCTGTTTTGCACATAGCATGCGATGTTAGCGCTTCATTAAAAAGTAATTGGCAATTTTGAATCGGCCAACATGGTTCTAGCAGACCTCTATCGGTGTCTTGTTCCTCCTCTCGGCAACACCATTTTGTTGAGGAGTTCTAGCCACACTAAATTCTCTTTTAATATCTTTATCTCTCGCAAAACTCATCCATAACTCTATTCTTGAATTCGGTTCCATTGTCACATCTAATGATTTTAACTTTCATATCATATTGGTTTTATATACGTGATAAATATCTTGAGGATGCCAGTTGTTTCATCCTTAGTTCCAAGAAAGAAAACCCATGTGAACCTACTAAAATCATCAGTCACCACTAGATAATACTTCTTCAAATTCAAGTTGCTCACTGATGTAGGACCAAACAAGTCCATATGTAACATTTGAAGAGGGTGAGCAATAGAGTTAACCAACTTTGACTGCAAGAAGCTACGTGTTGTTTGCCTTTAAGACAAGCCACATAGGTTTGATCATTTTCAAATCTTTTGAGGGTAAACCTCTCACCAAACCATCTTTGACAATCTTGTTAATGGTTTTGAAGTTAACATGACCAAGTCTTCTATGCCATAACATGGATTCATCCACTGTGGCCTTTGCAAGCAAGCAAGCATAGTCATCTTTAGCAACAATGTTGTTCATATCAAAGCTATATAAATTGCCTTTTCTAGGAATTTTAAGAAGAACTTGACTTTCATCAGGCATCTTAAAATCCTTAGAGAGTACAAAACACATATCTTTGGTAAAAAGAACATTGTTCATTTTGTCACACATTTGTGACACACTAAAAAGATTATACTTAAGCTCTTTTACATAATACACAGGTTCAAAGTCCAAGTTACCAGTTTTAATAACTCCTTTACCAGCAACTTTACCATTTACTCCACCTCCAAAACTGACATACTGTCCATCATATTGCTCAAAGTCTGAAAGATAGGACTTGTTGCCAGTCATGTGCCTTGAACACCCACTATCTGTATATCCTTGATCTAATCTTTTTGTCCTTGGATGTTCCTGCACATTAGAGTAAAGAGTTAGTTTCTTTTGGGGACCCAAGCCATGATTGACTTGGATCTGCCTCGTGTATCAATATAGTTAAATCTATTAAAGGTCATTGATACACCATTGGGATTGGTTGTAGAGGTGTTTCCTTTAGGTTTCCATTCCCAACGTGTTGAGGCCTTCACAACATTTCCCATGTCCCCCATTTTCTTGTTCAAAACCCTTGCGGTGGTAACTTTTGAATGAGCGGTGGAAGCTATTTGGTTTCTTTAGGTACCCATTGTTGGTTATTGTTAACCTTTTTAGCTTGAAAGGTCCTTTTTCTGTTTGTGCAGATTTTACAAAGCTTGTTTTGGTATTTGCACTTTTAACGGTGACTTAGGGTGGCGGTGTTAGCAGCTTTTGCGATGGCAAATGTTTTGAGGCCACTTCTAAGTTGAGCTCTCTTGGGACCATTTTGCAATTAGAACTAGGGTGTACATTATGTTGATACTCATAGACTCCACCCTTTTATTCCATAGACTACCCTTCTCCCAACATGATAGTCACAATAAGCATGTAAATGATCAAAACTACCACGGATATAGCATGCTTTATTGTTCATCACAAAATCACTACCTAGTTGTTGAGATTTAACATGATTCCAACTCCTCTGGTTACCCCTAGGAGGCGTAGGCTTGTTCCTATACATCTCGACATACTTTACAGTTGGTTTAGGTTTATTAACGGTTTCCTAGGTTCCTCTGTAATGAGATTAGAAACTTTTGGGATAGTAGTCTCTACATTCTTTTTAACACTCTCATCTACAACGGATGAGTCACTAGCACTCTCAAAAACATCATTATCAAGCTTACTCTCTTCCTCACTCTTCACAACTGTGTCTTTTAAGGACCATATTCTCTTCAAGATCCTTAAAATCCTCTATACTGTATGAGCTAAATCTATACCTTGGGTGAATGAACACCTCTTAGTGGTGGAGGCGCAGAGATTATAACCCATACCGGACTTAGCTTTATTATATATTTGAGCATTCCAAATTTTATCAATTGACTTCGGGTGATGATAACATGTGTCTATAGTTAAATTGACATTTTCAATTTTCTTTTGAAGTTTTCAAGCTCTTTTGGTATGCTTCATTCACGACACTTGTATGTTCTACCTCTCTCCTAAGAAGAATCATATCATCATTATAATTTGACTCATTTTCACGATAGTGCTCTATTTGTTTTCTAAAGCGCCATGGCTCTCCTAAGATTAGCCACGTATAATTAGCGTGTATAACTCTTGTCTTTCATTAGAATATAAATCATTAAGTCTTTCAACTTCTTTAGAAGCCCTACAAGTTTTAGAGCAACATTGAGTTTTGTACCTCGAGTCGAGAGAAAGCCATAAGAGCAACTTCAAGTGAGAAACAAGAGCGACATCGGTGTGTTCTTCTTCAAGATCATCGACCATGAAACTCCAATCATAGCTCACACCATCAATAGCCAACATTGCCTTTGGTTCTTCCACAGTTGGTCCCTTCTTTGCTTGTACCAAGTAGATCTGTTGTCCTTGGCCTTTGGTCTTCTACATTCTCTAGCAAAATGTCCCAACTTGTGGCGATTAAAGCACTCCACTTTCTTCTTATCAAAACTGCAATATCATCACCATTAATGTGGATAGGCTTGCCGGTCTTCTTGTAGAATTTCTTAGCCCTCATGCTAAGAAGGGTTATCTGCCATTTTATATCCATCTCCTTGAAGTCATCTTCATCAATTTGCTCTATGTCTTCATGAGTTAAGAGAGCCATCAACTGTGGAGATAAAAGCATAAAAGGTAGGATCTCCAATACTAGCAACCTTCTTCTTTGATCTGGGTGGCAATATTTACATTGCATGGAAACTTTAGAACCTCGATGGCAATATCATCATCACTTTCATCTTGAATCATCATCAGTCAGAATTTGACAACAATGCCAAGCTACTAGAGCTTGTACCAAGTTTCCACCTTCTTCAACCTTTGTTCAATAAGTTTGAAGTTATTGTAAAGATCATTGAGCTTCATTGTTTCTATGTCATTTTATTTTCCCGAACGGTAACATTGGTTTGAAACTTTGAAGGCAAACTTCTTAGAAACTTCAAATTGAGGTCTTCCATTTCTACCTCAATGCCAAACACGATTAGCGTGTAACAATCTTCGAAGTTTGGTGAAAATGCTATCAAGTGAGTCATTGCTTGAAGCGGAGAAGTTTTATAACTTTGCTTTAAAATGTCTTTTGAGTCTTCTTTGTAGCATCATTACCACCAAACACCGAGCAAATCTCTTCAAGCAGTTCTTTAGCGGTCTTGAACTTCTTGAATGCAATAATCGGTCTCTAGGAAGGGTCATCGACCTTGGACTTCTAGCTTTAAGATCATTCTTCTTTTGAGCTTTTTCGAATTTGATTCGAGCACGAAACTTTCACAACATCCGTGTCACCAACTTTTGAAGTAGTGGTCACAGTTGAAGGAATCACCAAGTTGTATGATCTCCCATAGAGCATAGTCACGTATGAGGAAGTATTGCTCAATCGATTATCCTCCATCTCAAACTCATTAAGCTTAAGCTTAGGGAGTGCGGGTGTAGAAGAGAGTTTGATTGATTGTTTTCCATCTCCATTGAATTGAGTGAGTGAGCTTGGATCTTCTAAAACAAAATATCGGAACCTTCGCTCGATACCACTTGATGGATCTAAGACACTCTCCTTGTGTCAATGATATTTTGTATGATATTATCAAGCAAGTGGAATTTACTTAAGTAATACTTAGAAGGCGAATTATATAATGTAATGAGAATAAACACAAATAAACACAAAACTCAAGCTCAATATTATTAATGAAATAATACGGTGATCTAGACTTATCACTAGGGTTACACTTGAAGCTTTCGTAGGTAATCTTGTAATGTAAACATACGTACCTAAGACAATAACCTAGGATCTCCTTTTATACAACAAGGAGTCCTTTACAAGATAAGTATAAAGTTAACATAATAGAATATACACACAATCTATTCTATACTTATCAAGATGCGTTTAACCTTATCATAAACTGATAGCAGTGGTAATAAAGAACTTGCAGTGGGAATACGTTTCCACTGTTAGTGTTAAACCAAGCAGTGTAAACCACTACTATCCGTGGTAACGGATTATTCCCAACAAATGTCATTTTTTTAGCTATAGAAGGATTTAACAAAAGAAAGAAAGGTGTAATTGAAATTGAATACAACAATGGGGTTTATATAGTGTGACCCACTCACGTATTTATTGTTTTCATCAACAACTCTGACAATGTGCGTACTTTTCTATTGCAAAGATTGTGTTTTCAACTCAATAGTTTAAATGACCATCTCATTGAGTTGTCAAATATGTGACATGAATGTTACTGACGTGAATGTTGTCATATTTTGTGTAAAAAAATATGTGATGTATTCATTGTCATTGAATGTCAAATGCATATGTGTATAAAGTTACTGACATGTCCAAACGTTGTCATATTTCATGTAAAATTATATGTGATGTATTCATTGTCATTGAATTGTCAAATGCATATGTGTATAAAGTTACTGACATGTCCAAATTAAGTGATATAACATGGATGTGGTATAAAAAAAAGCGAAATATGACAAAGAGGGTGGTATAATCTTCATCTATTTAACGACAACATTTTTAGGTTAATGTTTACTCAAACTCATTCACTAACAAATTCTTTTCCATTATTTTAAAATTTCAGACAACATACCCTTCGACCTTCAAATTGATATCATGAATAAACTTCCAGTTCAGTCTCTACTTCAGTTTTGTAGTGTGTCAAAGAGATGGAAGTCAACCATAGACTTTTCCGACTTCATTCGTCGTTACGGTTTTCGTGAGACGGATAGGTGCTATTCTAATTTACCTTATAAGCAAGGTCTTGTAGGTTTTATGTTTTCGTTTAATGATAATTTAGCCCTCACGCCTCTACAAACAAATTTAAATCTTCCAACTCTTACGCCAATTTCTACTTTAGAAGGTGTTTGGTGCTTTTAATGGTGTTCTAATATGTGTCTTGTTATTTGGAACCCATCAGTAAAAAAATATTTAGGCATACTTGTACCTTATTTGACAACTCAACTTTATTCAGCAAAAATGGTCTTTGTTTTGGTGCACGTCCCGACACTTTAGACCCAACCCTTTTAAATATTAATTACTCGTTTAATGTCTAAGGACCATGGTATGTGTTAGTGTTTACATTGAGCTCGAATCGTTGGACCAATCTTGAGAATGGCCGTTTGCCCTGTCAATCAATTAAATAAAATGGTTTGGTCAAGCAGTAGTGGGTAGTAAAATTTTATGGGTTGGTTCTGAAAAGTTTTATAGTGATGATGGTAGTTTACAAAAAAGTTACATGCTTGTTTTATTTGACCTGGTTACTCATCATTTTCATGTAGTAGACATACCTAGATAGATAAGGTTCATGATTCCACCTCCGTTCTATATATCCCAGCTAGGAACCTCTCTTGTAATTTCAGGAAGTTTCATTGTAGATGAGAGTAAAACAATGTGTGCATGGGTGTTAGAAATTGTTGGTGTTATTATATCATCGCGTGAAGTGTTACTCACCATTCCATACCAATTGATCATGTGGCAAAATTACTTGGATTTAGTAAGAATGTGGAGCCAATTTTTGAAACTAAGAGCAGGCAACATACAACTCACTCACTACTTGTGTACGAGCGAACTACTCAGGAGTTTCAAAACATGGGTATTGAAGCTAATGGTGGCTCGTTTTTCATTGTACCATACAAAGAATCACTAATTCTTCATACTCAACCTAATGAACTAGATGATTAGTTTGTATGTTTGGCTTTATCAATAAATGTCTTTCATGGTCATATTGTTTTTAGTGTGTGTCTTGTATGTTTCAAGTTATTGCAATCGTAATAGTTTTTCTAACTATTTAATGAAATTTGTTTATGTTTTATGGTAGAAGCCTTGCATCAAATGTTCTTTTAGCTCTGTTTTCTCTTTCCATCCTACAGCCACTGCCTATCATTTGACGGCCATCTTCATTTCTCTCAACATTTGCATTATAATTTTCTTGAGACAATTGCATATGTTTAAATGTGATAAAGATATTTACAACATTGTGATAATATATAAACCGTTAAAAGAGGGTATAATGGGATTTGACAATACATTAATGACATTGATTTGACAACATTGTCACAATATATAAACTTAGTGACATATCCAAAAGTTGTCATATTTCGTGTAAAAATTTGTGAAATATATTCATTGTCATTGATTTGTCAAATGCATGTGTGTATAAAGTTATTGACATGTCCATATTTTGTGTAAAAGAGTATGTGATTTATAGATTATCATTGAATTGTCAAATGCATGTCCGTATATTGTTAAATGTTGTCATATTTCATGTAAAACACTATGTGATCTATAGCTTGTTATGTTGCTCCTGCACTATATATATAACATCCACAAGAACTCTAACAAATATAAACTTTAACAAAAAAAACTCAATACCAACATACACCAGTCTAACAAACATACCAATGGTCACTAGTTTCCAGAAATTCAAATGTAAATTACATTTCAATGGAAAAGAGAGTGGTGTCATTATGTACATCAAAATGACATAATCATTCTTAGTTGAAATGCTAGTGAAAAAATTCAAGTTGGATCCAAATGAGCAACTCAATTTGTCCTATAGACTAAGTCCATCAGATATTCTGATGGAGATTAAAGACAGCAACGAGGTTTCTTTATTTATGATGTATGCTTGTGGTTCCCCTAGTGGTATAATACATTTTTACATTGATCAACCCAAAGAATATGCAACTACTATAGGACAAACACGTATAATACCGGTCCAGAGGGTATTCTTCAATTGGCGAAGCTCTACAAAAATATAAACATTACGGAAGGTGGCCCATCGTCTGTAATGCCAACCTAAGAGTATGTCAGGAAAATAATGGAGGATGCGTCTGAAGATGACCATTTTACGCGTGGCCCATGGCTAAGCGCGATTGAGTATCTAAATCCTTTAGGGATCATGGTAGATGCTTGTCTAGGCGATATGAAAAAGTTTTGTAAAAAAGGGAAGCTTGAAGTTGTTGTAGCTGTTATCAAGTCTTGTACACCAAATTCAATTGGTGAGCTAATAGTTACTTAAAGATCCATCGGGAATAATGTCTGGTACAATTCATCACAAAATCTTTAAAGAGGATAAGGTTTATGTAAAGTCTATCAATTTCGGTGTTGTTTTGATACTAAAGAATGTCTCAGTGTTCACACCAAAACTACACAACCATTACCTTAACATCAATTTGAAAACATTATTGAGGTTTACCACAAGGATATCGTTTATCAGTTTATGAATTAAACTTTAGTTTTTTTCGTAACTTTTTTTTAATTACATTGAGTGATGTTTAAATTTGACTTTAGTTTTTTATTTTGTATCTTTTTTATTTTGTATTGTTTATGTTTCTATTTAACTCAACTATTGTTTTCATTTAACTTATCTAAAAAATGTTAATTACCAAGGCTATAACTTGTTATACATAATATACACAAACATTCATTTGGTACGTGTAGATAAACAAAAATATATAAAAGTTCAACTAATCATATCTAGAGTCGCTAGTATCCTCACACCGGGTACGATACAAAATATTAGCCTTGATTACTCTAAATTGTTTGAAAAAGTCTAAAGGATTAGTAATAACTGGTGGTGGGATGTTCTTAAAACAAAATTGTTGTATAAGCCAACATGTTATCACTCTACAATCCTTTGTATTTTCTTGCTTCGGGGTCGGGAACCAGTTTACGGAATTGTTGTAGGAGTATGTGAAGTTATACGGTTGGCTTCGAGTAACCTGAAAATACCCTTGCATATCCAAACTTTCATTTAGCATTTTGGTCCATGCAACAATATGTTTACACAAATAATCCTTTCGAGTATTGCTCTCCAATGAGTTAAAAACCGTTATATCGGAATAAACAAGATTTACGACGGCAGCAACCCAGTGATTGCCTTCGGCATGAATGGGCATAAAAACCTAAAAAGATAAAATCGTTAACTTATATAAAACTAAATAACTTATTAAATACTAAACGTATTAAAATTATTAAACACAAATACTTACCATATCTACCTCATCCCAAGAAGGGAACGGACGTGTCCGCCCACTCAAAGCTCCCTATAATGCACTTTCGGCGATGAGTAAGAAGACCGGTGAGCTTGGAGCATAAGATGCAACCGGTGATTTGGCTACTGTCCAACAATCACCATCTTGCCTTTGACGAATAAGCATCTCCATCCAAGCATTAATATGTTAATTCAAATAAAAAATTATTATTGGGCATTCTATAAACAAGATTATTCAAATACAATATAAACATTTAATAATAAACTTACATCATCTAACAACCAGCCATCACTTTACCCCTAAACGCAAAAGGGACTAGTTCTTTCCAAAACTGTATCTCGCATCGATAACCCATTATATGGCAATCCAAGTAAATAGGTCCCGGTTTGCAAGAAAGTCTCAAAGGGCTCATAATTATTACGCCTAACCTAAGTAGATAAAAGTGAAATACAATATCAATACAAAGTTGTTAATCATTGTTAAAAAAATATATTCAAGTAGTGTTACGATTACCTTATAAGGGTCGACGTTATAAAATAAAATGTACTCTCCGGTATAAGTAGCACGTAAAATTACAACCCATCATCATCTGCATCACCAACCTCTTTTCCAAGATCAAACGGATGAATATCAGTTGTACTCGCATTATTTTTACTCCTACCAGTCTGTTTCCTAGGCATCACAGTAGTTGTTGGCAAAGGCTCGTACGGGCTCCTCATAAAAGGTCCAGAATGGGCATCTCTTTTTTCATGATTAATATCACGCTAAGACAAATAAATAACCATTTCTTAGTTCCACACAATTAGTATATACAAGAAAAAGGGGAAAAGGTATATATTTATGTAACTATCAATTTACCGGGATGACACGGCTATCTACAGGGGCGTGTGATGGACCAGCTTGTTGCGGATTGTTACCCGACCACGGAACAAATCCTTTGTTATGCCATAGGGGTACTGGTGCGGGATGTCGAGTGAAACAAGGTCGCATTGTTATAAGGCATCTCATGCTGAAAAGAAGGCGTACTAAAATGATGCGTCGACTGATCGAATAAATGTGCGGCCACCTGTGGCGACTGGTAAGAAAGCTCGTCAAAGAAAGAACTATCCAACGGGTTAGAAAATCTTGTACCAGCCTATGCGAAGCCCTACATACAATATTAGAATGTTGAGTCATTTTTTAAACAATAACAATGTATTTGCAGAATAAAAAAACAATAAAATATACTTGCACGTTCTGAAACCCATTAAATCCACTAACACCACAATGTCCATCTACCAAGGATGGTCTTGAAGGTATTTCTGTGTCATCCCCACAGGCGGGATTGTATTTAATTTTATAACATAATAATTGACAACTATTATTTCATTTATATATATATATATATATATATATATATATATATATATATATATATATATATATATATATATATATATATATATATATATATATATATATATATATATACTACTTAAAATTTTAAAAATCTACCTGCAAGTAACCGTAGATTAGTTGGAGCATTCTCTTGTGTTCCTGTATCTTCGCTTCATGAGCCTTTCTCATTCTCTCGTGTTCCTGTATCTTCGCTTCCTGAGCCTTTCTCAAGTTCTCTTGTTCCATCAAATGTCGATACACGTATGTTGGAACTTCGTCACGGTTGTGTTGGTCTGTAGGCGGGGGTATTGGTGGTGTTTGGATACTACACCCATCGAAGAATGCTCTGCTATGAACCCACCAATCCAGTTCGGACTCATCTTGAATAGGTAGGGAGTCGTGAGTGTAGGTTGTGTTTCCTATAAAGTATATACAATATCAACAAAAATCAATATTGTTATGATATACCAACAACTAAAGGGCGTGCTTAAATAACAACTCACCAAAAAATGATCGAGCATACGGCGTTGAAACCTCATCTTGTAACACAGCTCTTTACGCCTATAATACTCAACAGCCCCGACTTGATAACTCTCCAATATCCAAGTCTAAAAATAAATTAATCGCTTAATTTCTTTAACATTATACATATACATAAACAACAAAAAGTAACAATAGGCATACCTTAAAGGCCATGTATATCCCATCAACGTATACTTCGGGTTCTTTACTTTACCTTTAGCGTCGGGCGGTGGCCGTGGCTTCGCATAGAAAGCTTCAACATGTGTACTTATTGCACTAAGCGATTGTACAATGTCGGCCATACATACGAACCCCATGGATAGATGCTCCACGCATCAAAATTATCTACTAAGCTCATGCACCAATCCGGGAGTACGTACTTAAACTCAAGACCTAACAACACCAACTCCAACAAGCCTACCAAACTAAGGCGAACGACATCGATATCGGTAAGTTTATCAAATTCGTTGCTTTAAATCTTATCATGCAACATTCCGGAGTTATCGAACAACTATCAAACTTTGATTCAAAGACATGTCTCCTAAAAGGAGTAGGTTGACCTTTAAATCTGTCTTTGAAATCAACCCCAAATCTTAACCCGGTTACTAGATAAAACTCTTCTCTTCCAAATTTTAACTCAAAACCTCTTACATGATAAGTCAATGGAATGACATTCGTGTCTCCCGGGGCAGGTACCTCTTGGCATAAACTAAAATAATGTAGTAGAATACACGTCTCTTGCATTTCATCTAAATCAAACAACCATTCGAAACACGTACGCTAAACATTACTTTCTTATCGGTATTTCTAAATTTTCTCTTAATGTAGCGAAGCAATTTTAACTTAGTTCTACATGTAAGGTCAATGGCAAAATCCTAAAATGACAAATCATAAAAATATATATATTAACTACACAAATAAGCATCAAAAACCAAATAATGATAAAGGAACGAAAAATAAATATTTACCGGAACAGGAAGAGCATTTTGCGCCATATTCACCGACAACCACAATAACGCCTCACCACCAACACCAGCCGCACTACCAACACCAAAAACCACCAGAGACTCGACAATACCAGCCGCACCACCACAGCGACACCACAACCCCCACACCACCGCTGCACCTCAACCAAACAACCACCGAGCCACACCACAACCACCATAGTCGCGCTTCCACAGCCACACCACAGTCGCACCATTTCAGCCACACCACAACCACACCACCACAACCACCACAGTCGCACCACCACAGCCACACCACAACTATAACAGTCGCACCTCAGAAAGAAATCTTGTTTTTGGATTTACAAGTGATTAAAAATCGTGTTTACATTTTGGGTTGAATTCAAAGTGAAAAAATCTTTGCCTATTTTATGTGGATTTGGATTGAATTGTCATTCAATTGAATTTTGCAGGATTTTGGTCTTTCCCCAGGCGTGGCTAGTTAGGGTTTTTTACGATTGTGAGCTCGGTTTCAAACATAGCGAATTGGTGATGTTGTATATTAATTCTGAGTTGCGTTAATTGTGGGCCCCTGTTGAAAGAATTTGCTGCTTAGAAGCAGCGAAATTGATGACATGGATGTTTGGATCTTTTTTACTTTGGCTTCCTTTTAATGTGGGCTAAACACGTGTACATTTTGGACTTCTCTGCATATTAGCAACGATCAAGTTTGCCAAATTGGTAATGTCACAAAAAGTGGTCCACTGCAAGAAAAGGAGTTCTCTACAGGGTCATTCAAGAAATTTTCGCTTAATTATTTGTTTTATTTGTACGTTGCTTTTGTTCTGGGAAGTAGTAAAATAGTAATTGCACTCTGAAAAAAGCAATTTTAACTTTGGTGACAACTCTTTTAATTTTTTTCTCAAAGAATCCACTGTAGTCTATATAAATGATATGTTTTTAGTTATTTGTTTTGGTTTCGGTTAATACATACCGCTTTGTAATTAGCTTTCTCTTTTCAATTTTTTAGCTTTTAAGTATGTTTTATAGAGTCATTAATCTATTTTTTGTCAATTGTTCATATCGAATGAACAAACACATTTTTACCTTTTTCAATTCCTCATCTTCACTATCTTTTAACGTTTGTCCATTTTCTCAACTAATTAAAGAATTGTATGTTACTACTGGGAAAAAAAATTTTGAGTCCCCCTTTAATAAAAGTTCTTGGCTCCGTCTCTCGCCATGACTTGTTCTAGTCGACGTATCATATATGAACTAATTTGACGTTCCTCTTATTATAGTTTATAGTCGACGTGTACACAATTTTTAGACGAAAAACGGCTTTGTAACTAAGCAAGTTGCCTGCATCATGACCTTCAAGGAGTGTTACATCCACCACATACAACTGACTGATTGAGCTTTATACCCTTTCAATTTTCGATGTCGATAATCTTTAATGGGTATATTTTACATTATACGCATGTATTGTTAGTGTTGCCTAAAAATAAGCCTCCAACTATACACTAATTGCATATGCTAGTTAGTGACGCCTCATGTTCTCGTGCTAAGCACGGTTCAATAGTCACCATGAAATTAAATACAAAACGACAAAGATAACCTTTTATATGTTGCAACGTCCACTTTTCATGTTAATATGTCATCAACTTTTGACATAGATTAAAACACATGGATCATCTAGACTTGCTTAAATTGTTAAAACTCATAGTGTACAAATATATGATAATCTAAAGACATTGGGCTGAAATGTGACACTTATATTGATATGTTGTATCTAACAAACGACCAAAAACAGCAAACGAATTTGCTAAAATAACGTAGATTTTGTCATTATTATTATTATTATTATATATCTTATAGGAAGCGAGACGTTGGGTGCTTTCTCGACACGATTAATTCGCCAACTTCGCGAGTTTAATCATTTAAGTGTAAAGGTTGGTTAAAAATAGTCAAAGGTTTAAGTGTCACAAAGTCTTTTATAGCTTTGCTAATCCCTATCCAAATTCACGTCTAAAACAATCCATTGCGTCGCGGGTTTCATCACTCGTTTATATATAAAGGTTGGAATTAAAGAGTACAATCGCTTTCTATGACAAAAGATCACAAGTGAGGCGGTGCCGTCCAAATAAAAGCACATGATCGTGACAAACCCCAAATATGTTGCAAAATATTTGTTTCAAATCTAAGTGTTCTCCAAAAATATTTATTGTTTTACAACATCATTAAATTAATTAGATGCTATTGACTTCCAAGAAGAAAGAGACATAAAACCATCAAACTAAGATACCAAGCGTCTAACTATATAAACAGGTAAAACTAGCAATAAGCTATAAGATAGAACCAAACAACGACAACGCCTAGAAAAACAACCAAAAAGAACGCCCCATTCCAACCGCAACAAAATAACACCTTAAAGGTGAGCCGGATTTCGATTAACTTTCATTTTTTGAATTGGATATTCGGATATATAGTTGCTATTACAGGCTTGCCTTCTATCTAAATATTATGAATTTGTAAACAGAATGTGCTTAATATTTCAATGACTCGGAGTATCAGTCTTATTTTTAAATTCAAAATCAGGCAACAAATTTTTGGACCAAATAGGCAAATAATTGTACAACACACTAACATTTGATGTATGTTGGGCCAAAGCCCAAATAAGTGAAAAGAAAACAGATAACATTTGCTGGGTCAAGCCCAATTTTCAGTCACTAGATCCAGCTACACAATCTCCGACATCCACTCACATTCGCTGACTGTTTCTTTCCTATAAACACTCACTAACACACAAACACCGTCGCTAAGTGCGTCAGTAATAACCACCGAAAAACAATCTTTAACGTTCCAAGTGTTAACAAACTACCTTTTCATCACATCCATCAAAGACCCTTTAAAACACCCATTAATCTCCCACATTTTAACCGGTTGTCGTTACAATAAACCCAAAAAAAACTCTTAGCGACGATCCAAACACCGTCACTAAAAATGACCAAAGTGACAAAACCCCAATTTGTTCTCCGTAGGTCACTAGAAGAGCGTCGCCAGCTGCTGCAAAACCACTCATCACGTAGAGGCAACCGTATGGCTGAGGTGGTCGGTGGTACCTCCGCGGAGGTGGCTGCCGTGTGTTGTTGTTTTCCTTTTGCCTTGGTTGACTTTATGGTGTTGAGTATGTATAAAGTTCCGGCAGGGTTGTGCCGGAATGCGATGAGGAGAAGGAGGAGGAGAAGGTTGGTGGTGCATAAACATAATTGTGGATTTGAGGATGAGTTGTCGATGCATCCGGCGGTGTTGGCGGCGGTCGAGAGGTTTATGACGCCCGAGGTGGATAAAGATGTGGTGGCGTTGGAGAATGAAATGTGGGAGAAGTTTCTTTGAGGCGAGAACTTGGCGTTTCGTCGCGTAAAGAGAAGCAGTTCTTAATAAACATCTTTGTATGAATCTGAGTTTGAAATCTTCGTGGTCGTTTTAATTAAAAAAAATGTATTGATTTTCGTAATTGTATATATCATGGTATTTGGAAAATCAAAATAATATCGATAGAGTTTGTCGAGTGTGCAATGCACATTGTACGAATCCGTTATGTGTCATTTGAAGAGACGACGTGTACTACTTAAATATGGATCGTTGTTAAATAAAACGTTACAACCGTTCCAAAATAATGACTTGTATACTCATATGCCTTTTTTGGGATGAAAAATTGTTAGATTAGAATTCAATTTGGTGAAATTATATGCCTTTTTGGGATGAAAATAAGTAATGATAATTCTTGGATGATGATGGAATTTGGGACAAGAAAACATATGAAGAAAAAGTACAAGAGTTGTACCTTTTAAATAGTAATTACGTACCAGAGTGTTACTGTATTGTGTTTTTATCACGAGAGAGTTAATTAATAGCTTAAAAATGAAAGAGCACTTAATTGGGTTTGTCAAAGTCTCCAAAAGGTGAAGATCGATGGGATCACACGATCACTATCATCCTAAGGATGTCAATGGGACCTCCTCAAAGAGGGTTTCACGAAGTGATTAAATATAATAAAATATATGTCTGATTCGCATAAAGATATTTATCTGTACTTTTATGTGAATCATGTATTTTCATGACCCACGTGTCTTATGGTGTCTTAGCTTTGTCATGTAAAAGCATGAAAAACCCTAGTTAATTTTATAGCTTAAAAAAAACCAAAATTTAAAAATAAATGAGTGTGACTAATTGATTGTACGACTTCACTAAACTGTTGGACACATGTCCCTTTTTAATAATAAATTACAAGCGTTGGATGGCTTGGACGAAACCAAATCAAATATGATCGGGTGCACAAAATATTTTAAACCATAATATTAGAAATACATTTCGATAAACCGGGTGCATTTAAGATGCAAATAGAAAAAAATGTTGTTTTCTTCAAAAATTAACATACATCGGAAAAATTCATTTTGTCCTTGTTAGTTGGGACTTTGTGATGTAAAACTACTCCTAAGCGTCGCAATCTTGAGTTTTTAATGACTTGGGCGTTAAATCATAAACTTTATAATTAATTTTGTTATCAAAATTCATTTTGTAAATCTTGCTCCAATGCAAAACTAGTCAAAAGCTTTTCATTAATGAGGATGCGGTAAAAACTCATTCTTCAAACACTCGACAAATTAAAAGCTTTAACTAAAAGCTTTTACATAAAGTCTTTCATTGCAATGCTAAAAAATCTTTAAAAAGCTTTTACAAATAGTAAAAAGCTTTTCAAAAACCATGCATTGCGGATGCTCTAAATTGATGTACCTTATACTTTTTGTGCAACTGGTAGTTGTTTTATCTTTGTGACCAAACTTTTGGTCTTTCTAAAAAAAATTTAAAAAAAAAATAAAAAACACACAAAAAATCGGCTTTTCTTTTTCTTTTTTTGAAAAGAGATAAAATTCGATCGCACAAAAGTAAATTAGCCGTAAATCGCAAAATAAATCTAACCAATCAGTAGTACTTTTCAAATTCAGAAAAAAATACTTGCCAAAATATTAATAAAGTTACATAGTCAGTAGTCCCGCTAGTTTATTTTGAAATTTTGGTTTTTTCATGCTAGAAAGCGGACTACCTTCTATTTTTTATTTTTTTATTATTTTTTTTTTTTTTTTTTGTGTAAATAATTCACATTTACACAGTTTTCCTTTTTAATTTCACATACACTAAGAACATACATTAAGATGTGCATTTACTAACATACTGTTGTACATCTGAACAAACATGAAACTATAGATCGTATACTAAACAACATGAGTCGTTACCACTTTATTTTCCAATCGTCTCACTCTGTCTTCATTGTTAATTGGCTAGAAAATATATGACATGGGCTCAAAACCTATAAGCCTAATATTTAGAGGCCCATTTACTATATTTTAGGAGTAGTAATTAAATAGTAATTTAGTTATTTTTTGTATTATTTGGGTTGGGGTATAATCACAACTTCAGAGTTGAGTCGTTACATTATACATCACAGCACATTTATAAGATTGCTTAAGAAAAAGTTTGAGGTTTCAAATGAACATGCCGAATTATATACGAGTGGCATGTATTTCAGATTAGAATGTTTTGGGCATAGCACTCGAACCATGTCTTGCTTGGCTTACTTATATTAGATGCCGCTATCGTATTTCACTTTTTAGTTTTTACCTATCAAATGGATTTGGCTATAATCGAGCACTCAATTTATGGTCACTTGAGACATTCCTAGTCGTATCCATGCTTTTTTTTTTGGTAAACATGATTTTCCGATATTCTGGCTAACTAATCTTCTGGGTTTAAGCTCATTGCTACTCATACACAAACCGATTATTAATGTTATTTTGATGATATAAACACAATGTTTATTCCCCAAATATCGGACGGTCAGGTCTTTAAAAGTTTAAAGACATGTATATCAAAAATTTATCTTATTGAGAAATCGATGTCTTACTCCATAACTTTGAGTCTTTGAGGAAGAGAAAAATAGCGACAAGGATTCGGTCAAGATAATAACTTCAGAAGGAAATATTTAGCATACTTCCATTGTTGTAAGACTTACATAAGAGCAAGGGGTGTCATGGGTTGCCCAATTCTCTTCATTTGGGCCCCACGTGTGTCACATCACCTCCACATCACTCCAACACATTCACTTAAAATACCCATCAATCACAACTAACTCACTTCTCTTCATTTGGGCCCCACCCACCCTCTTTTATTCCTTTTCCATATTTTCGACACAATTAAATTCGTTTCGTTCATTTAAAATAAAAATACAACATCGATCTGAAAAAAAATACAAAAAAAAACATACAAAAAATTTAAAAACATACGAAAAATAAAAAAACAAACGGAAAATAAAAACCATACGAAACTTAAATAATACAACTTCATTTGTAGTATTTTGCTATCAACTCGTCTTGTTTCTTCTTGAGGATCGATCTTTTTGGCTCCGGCAAATTTTCAATATCATGCATGAGAAACTCCAATTCTCGGCACTCTTGCTCCGACTTTTCTTTCGCAATCCTTGCCTCGTACACTTCTCGTGCTCCGTCAACTTTACGTTTATACTTTTGAGCTAAAGCTTCCGCGATAGCATCCGATTGACTCCCGGTGCTTCGTTGGCGACTCCACCGATTTAGATTTTTTTGGGGACGAGGCTTGCTTGAGACGAGCTCTTGGATCGAGGGCCGAATAATTCGGCGATATTATCTTCATTGATCCTCCGTAGCGTCCCATTTGGGATATTCTCTCAAACCTTCCATGCGGAACCATATTAAACTGTTTCCAAGAAGAGACTTGAAAGCAATTCTTGCATTCTCAATGTGATCGGCATCATTTTCCCGGATCTACGCCGCAAATGCTTGTAAAACCATTAAACTTTTGGCAATCACCGTTTAGAGTCCATTTTCCGTGCACATATTTTTGTACGATAAGGCTATTGGACTACGAGCCTTGAAGTCCTCCCAATCGAGTCCAAAACACATCGTTTAGTCGGTCATTACCGATAGCGGCGTTTTGGGATACCTGAACCAACACTTTCGGCTAAAATTTTTTCTTCTGGTTTGTCCAAATGAATTGTGGTTCGACCCTCTTCATCCTCCCGTCCGCGTCCAAGTTCACTGACGCCTTCTTTTTTTCTTTGTCGCTTTGGCGGTTTTTCTTTGTGACGTTCTTCGCGTGTTTCGGTTGGTGGTGGTTGAGGTACTTTGAATGTGATTCAAAGTAATGTTGTTATGAAGCGTAAATGCGTTGGTGGTTGTTGTGACGGATAAATTGCGTTGGTGGTGGTGTGACGGATAAAATTGCGGTTGTGATGGATAAAATTGCGGTTGTGATGGATAGAATTGCGGTGGTGATTGTCTTGGATATTGAAAAGGTTGAAATCCGACTTGCGAAGAAGTGTTTGAGCTTTGAGGCGATGGGGTGGGCGGGTTTGTGAGACAGGTTAAGGAGATTCATAAACGACATCTCGTTGGGATCTTAGAACATTTTTGTTGTGGATTAAGATGATGAAGATAATATATTTTTGGTTGTGAATGAGAAGTGTGAATGTTTTTATAAAAATTGGTATTATTCTGAGTAAAGGGGTAATATTTGGGTTTGAAAAAAAAAAAAAAAAAAAATTGACCATTTGATTTGAAACGGTAATATCAAACGTTATTATTTTGAATTTGTTTTGTCCTTTACCGTGTCGTTGTAACGACGAATGGGCAAGTGGCGAGAGGCCATGGTGTGGCGGCGAGAGGCAAAGTGAAGTGGCGAGAGGCCACGTATGATTCGACGAGGAACGAAATCACTCACACCCCATGCTCTAATTAGCATATATATGCCTATATGTCTAGACTAGACTATAAACTTAACATAATATATCGTATGAATCAAGTTATAAGGTAATGACGGAACAAATGACAAGGAAGTAAATATGGTCGATATGAAATAATGCAAAGGAACTAAAGTCTTTGGCTACTTATTTTTTAAAAACTCATAAGCCTATTGGAGAGCTTTGTGGATAAAATGTCAAAGGTTCGAATCTCAGCTCGTGCTCACTTCAGTTGATGTCCCATTAAGTTAGAAGAGTTGTCAGAACTATTTTTTGTAAAGTGAACGATGGCTGATATCAAAACACCCGGAGCCAGAATGTAGAGGATGAAATAATGCAAATGAAAGAATATAATGTCACAATCACATTAAGGAAAAAAAATACCCTTTTTTTGCTTTCATAAAAAAAGGACCCACCATATTTTGATGCGGCAATGACTTTTCAAACACTAGAAAATTCACATTGATGCAACCCACTCAAGGCACGAAACAATCAAACTTTGATTTCAAGCATTCAACCAATTATTTGAAATAATTGAACATTTATTAGAAAAATTATAATCCTGAGTCAGTCAACTTTACATGAAATGCACGCAATTACTTTTGCTTTTAACAAGGACTGCTTGTTATTGTCAACTAAATAATATGTACACATCTTTTTTTTTTTTTATTTTTTTTTAACTTGATTGTGGTACATGGTTTCATGGAAAGGCGTGGAATTTCATGTAACCGGGTTGGGTCCAACCCATAAAAAATAGCTCCATTTCATTTCTGTGCATGAAAAACCACTGTGTGCAAAAAACTCGAGCTTGAGGCCTTCCCAGGAGAGTAAACATCCATACTGCCAGAGGCAGATGGTGAAACCTTGGCACGCACCTCACACGTCGTGGTCCATCGAGGAATCACTTCACCCTGTCTAACGATTATGATTGTTCACCATGATTTCCTCTCACATCCCAAAAAGTTATATAACAAATTTAAATTAGTGCGAGTATATAGAGTACAGAATAGGTGAAAAAGATTGAATCATTACAATAATTTATTAGTTTAAAAGTGGTCGATAAAAAAAATAACACGTCGCTTATGTCAAAGCCTAGTTGAACTTTGATATAATCTTCACCTTATATATACAACGCATCTAAAAAAATGTGTCGATGCAAGTTAGTGATGGAGTATAGATAGCATAAAAAATTAAAACAGTTTTGATAAAATTATAATCATATTAATATTGTCAACTAGCGAGATACTAAAACTTACAATTACCTTCATCAACAACAATAATCAAAAACTATCGTCAAGCTATTACGACCCTTTGAACTACGACACTAAACAACTTTGGCCGCTATTCCACTCAAGCTACTATGACCCTTGGAAGCAACGACACTAAACAATAACTATGACAAAAAGAAGTACCCTCAAGTGTGACGCTCGGAGTTACAATTGTGATAATCCAAAAAAAAACAATAATAATAATAATAATAATAATAATAATAATAATAATAATAATAATAATAATAATAATAATAATAATAATAATAATAATAATAAAAGAAAAAAAAAGAAAAAAAAAACATCCAAACATGAACATAAACACAAGGCCTAATAGTTGTGTACTAGATAGAAAACATGTACAAAATCGAGCAAGACCCTAAAACTAAGACACGCCTGCAAAATGTTAACCAAAATGTTCTGAATACACAGTCATACTAACCGACTGAGTGATGACACAACGAAATATAAAAATGACAGTCATATAAAACACTTATGTTTGTAAGATGACCACAACATGCACCACCCATGACATTACTAAGCCGCGACCATTTAACCTTTTGTTGAGAGAACCTTTACCAATCAACGACGACGACTGTGAAAACCAACAACATGAATGACAACGTTAAGCGTTGATGCCATGGACCACATCACACTAGATATCTAACTACAAGCCACGAATACCATAACTTGAACATAAACCTAGCTAACGACTTAAACCACAAACACCACATATGACCCACCTAAACAGGAACTTTACCGGTTTAACTACAAATATCACTATCTCGGTCAACATATAAAATTGTTACACAAATAATTATATTCCTTTATTTGTTTATTTATAACTATTAAGTAAATCACATAAGAAATGATAACAATTACAATACCAATAGCATTTCATTCTCATGGCTTCCATGTACTAAATTCAGTATTTAATCCATCCAGCTAAGTCTTACTAAAATAGCATAAACAACAACACAATAGAAAACTCTTTAAACACTTAGGGTGCGTTTGGTAGAGAAATTAGGAGAAGAAATTAAGTAGAGAATAGAATCCGATATCAAAATCGAGAGAATTTTGTTCAATTCTAATGTTTAAGAACAATGAGACTTGAATTTAGAAATGAAAAAAAATTATTTAAATAATATTTTGTCAAAATAAAATTCTTAAAAATATTTAAAAAATTATTTTAAAAAAAATATATCTTTTTTTAAATTTATTTTTAAAAATTTATGTACTTTCTTAAAAAAATTATTAAAAAAACATATTTTTTAAAATGTATTTACTTAAAAAAAAACTTGTTTTAAAAAAATATATTTTTAAAATGTATTTATTTAAAAAACTTATTTTTTAAAAAATATTTTTATTTTTCTAAATAACAATTTTAAAAAATATTTTAAAAAATATAAAAAAAAATTATTTTAAAAATTATTTAAAAATATATATCTTTTTTTAAATTTATTTTTTAAAAATTTATGTACTTTCTTTAAAAAAATTATTTAAAAAATATTTTTTAAAAATGTTTTTATTTAAAAAAAACTTGTTTTTTTAAAAAAAAAGTTTTTTAAAAATGTATTTATTTAAAAAATTTTTTTTTTTAAATATTTTTTAAAAAAATTATTTTAAAAATAATTTGTTTATATATATATTTTTTAAAACAAAATCCATTATTTAACAAAATTATAGTTGTAAAAATAAAAAATAAAAATAATAATAATAATAATAATTCATTTCTCCAATTTCTCCACTGAAAATAAAGGAAATGAGTAAAATCTACACTACCCAAGTCTCAATTTCTCCATTTCTCTTCCAAATTCTCCGCTTTTTCAATTCTCAGTATCAAACAAGAGAAATAGAACCAATTCCATTCTCTTTCGCTCGATTCCCGCTACCAAACACACCCTTAGAGTATCTTCATCAATAACACAAGTTAAACTTTAACATCTGACACGTCAGCGCCACATCAGCTTTAACATTTCACTTTAACATCCCAAAAAACACCCACAACAATAACATCCCAAATTAAACTTTAACTTACCAACAATTTACAAAACAACCCTCGTTTAAAGCGGAAAAAAAAAAAAAAAAAAAAACAATTACGCGGTTGGTGGGAACACACCCAACAATAAGTTGGGAATAACACCGAAGGCCACAATGGTTAACATCGGTTTAACACCGAATGTTAAACAATAACATGATGGAGGGGGGGTTATTGTTGGAGATGCTCTTATAATCAACAATCTAACCTATACATCTTATTTTTATTCATATTAATTATTAATGCTCCGTAAAATTAAGTTTGTAAAATCATTTCCAAAAAACTCAAGATTAAAAATAATAAGTATGTGATTATGATAGTTTTTAATTTTTAGATATTGTTTTTCTTTTTGTGATCTACAAAATTAAAGTTACGAAACTATTGTTAACATATAAACAATTTGATTATTACACCTTAAGAAAGTCGTGAACCATTTAACCAATTGTTTTCTTTCTTTACCAATGTATCGCAGGCAACTTGCTCAAAGAATAAAGTTGAATGGGAAATAAAAACATTACCAAGTAAAAAGTATATATTTTAAAAGTATTTTGGGATATGCTTTTTGATTTGTGTTACTGAGCAATGTGACATGGTATTGCTCTTGCGTCTATTGAATAAAATGATTCACACAAATGATCATCTTAAAGTGTATATTTTGCTTATAGATGTTGCTTTCTTAGTGTTAAATCAAAAGAATACGCACTTGACTATAACTATAAGCTTTTGTTCCATTTCTTATGTGAAAATCATTCTCATCAATAAAGTTAGTGTCACAACAAAGTGTAACCGGACAAAACTAATTTTTGAAAAGCTTAATTGTTTTTTTTATGGCGCATCAGGTTTTCATATCGATTTTACATGAAATTGTTTTTTTACCATTACTTTATGTTATTCCAACCTAAATTATTGATATTCGTAAAGTTTTTGTCACGAAAAACGTATAATCCAAAAGCATTTCTCGTCAAAAATTAATAGTTCTGAAATCTTCGTGCGACGAGGACAGCGTGTCGTCGCCGCTTCCACTAACTAATCCTCCAACAATAAATTATTTCCTTAATTATCTTATTTTTTATTCTTGATCATAACCACTTTTAAAGGCACCATAACAAACCCCTTTATTAATATTCGAAGTGTACAAAGTATAAACACTAATTAATTAAAGAAAGATAGGATAAAGGTTAGAATAAACTTGTCCCTAAGTAACATTATGCTCTTTTATTTCATTTTCAAGGTAGATTGATATTAAAGGAGATGAACGTTTTTAAAAAAAAAAGACCAGGTTTAAAGACTTGGCGAGCAAATATTTTAGTATGGTAAAGAAGTAATCTGAAAATACTCAAAATAGTAACGAAAATTTTAAAAACTCGATGAGCAAATATTTAAGATGGTAAAAATAGTTAAAGAAAATATAAAACAGTCACAAAAGTAGGTAAATACTCAATAAGCAAATATTTTGAGATGGTAAAAGTGGCGAAAATGATTTTGTTCTCGTGTATAGCTTAATTAAGAAAAAAAAAAAAAAAAGTGAAATAGATAAATTTATGTTTTCGAGTACTACTTAAAGACAGAAAGAAAATAAAAATAACCCGGAAAAAATGATCTCATTACCTATATATATTATGGAAGGGGGTGGCCTCTTAAAATTCCCCTCTCTAAATATTGTTTTTTTATCTTTTTTAGCAGTGTTGGGCCCTTAATTTTGATCCACCATCAGTCCTTTACCCGCACCCCTCATTATTAATCTTGAAATAAAGAAATTTCCTCACAAAATTTAACCTAAATATTTACTTTCTATTTTTATAATTTTACTTACTAAAAAAACTTAGGAAACTGAGCCAATGAGCTAGATGGTAAAAAATAGTAAAATACTGTAGTAAAAAAGAACAACACAACTCTGACTTTTCTGGTGTAACCTCAAATATTTATTTCCTTCTATACTTTATACAGTACTATTTATTAAAAAAAGTTATATGAATTACATTAAATTAAATTAAATTGTATTGGAAAAACCAAAAGGTAAAGTTGTACTTGTTCCATCCTCACAAACCCTCTCTCAAATGCTATCTATTATTATTTCTTCAATCAAATCTTTTTAATAGTTTCTTCATCATAAAATAAAAAAATTCAATATTTTTAATTATTATTTAAAAAAAAAAACCCAACTTCTTAGGATTCTTGATCATCTTGTTCCCATGGAGGTAAATTAATCTTTAATTCTGTATGATAATTGATTTGATTATTTGGGGTTTATGTAATATTGTTTTTTATATTTTTTTATTGATTATGTTATGAGTTTTTATATAAAGTTTTGATTTTTATGGTTCTTGATCATAAAGTTATAATCTTTTTATGTTTTTGTTATGTTTTTTGATATGGGTATGTGTTAATTTTGCTGTATGTGATTGTTATTGTTAAATTTAGTGGTTTAATTAAGTTTTCTTTAATTATTTTATGATAAAGCTGTGAAATTTATGGTTTTTGGTTTGTGTATGGTTATTTGGGAGTGAGATAAGCTGTTTTGGATAGAAAAAGCAGTTGGAATAAGCAATCATGAACAGTGAACACCCTCTTAGTGTTGAAGTTTTGTGTTTTTTGAGGTCTGATTAATGGTTTTATGGTTAATTAGGTTCCGGGGATGGAAGATGGAAAGAGTGGGAGTCATTTGACTTCGCCTGCGGCTTTTGTGGAAGGAGGGATACAAGAAGCTTGTGATGATTCTTGTAGTATCTGCCTCGAGGCGTTTTGTGATAGTGAACCTGGAACGGTAGTGTTTATGTTCTTTCTATGTATGTTGTGTTTTTAGTGATTGAGATGATGTTATGGATGCGTAATTATGGTAATTTATGTATTCTAGGTGACTAGCTGCAAGCATGAGTTCCATCTTCAATGTATTCTTGAATGGTACGACGTTTTTTTATTTTTGTGCATTGCTTATAGTGTATGATCATGAGCTAAGAAATGCAATTGATGAAAATCTGACTATTACAGCTTGAAATAATACAAGCACGTATAGATACTAACCAAGTATTACTTGAACTTTATGACGTTATACTTCCTTTTATTTGTTGAGGTTTAAAATTTTGACATGTTTAGATGGATGTCGTCGGTTTTGTTGTTTGTAATATAACTCTTGGGATAAATTTCTATAATAGGTGTCAGCGAAGCTCTAATTGTCCTATGTGTTGGCAATCCATTAGCCTCAAGGATCCATCCAGGTGACCTTTCTTGGTCATTAATTGAATGTTCCGTTTGCGTATGTGTTAGTGCTTTTTTTTAATGAATGTAACACTTGCAGTCAAGAGTTATTGGAGGCAGTAGAGCAGGAACGGCGGATCAGGTTCAACCCGACAAGGAATTCAACAATATTTCATCATCCGACGCTTGGTGATTTTGAACTACAACATGTACGTCATTGTGGTTTGTGGCTGTTTTTTCTATATAAAAAAATTGTAAATCTGACACTTGTGTTTCCGTTTCAGTTGCCGGTTGGTGTTAATGATAGTGAACTTGAGGACAGAATCATCCAACATCTGGCTGCTGCCGCTGCCATGGGGAGGACTCACCACGTGGGTCGAAGGGAGGGTTCCAGGAACCGGTCAACGGCTCATAATTGTCCACAATTCTTGGTGTTTTCTGCCAACCCTAATGCACCTTCAGCAGGCCCAGTTGAAGAGCAAGCTGAACCAGTTTCTGAACCGGATGCATCTACGGCTCGTGGGGTGGCATGGTCCAACATATGTCGGCATCTGGGACGGCCAACCAGCCAAATAGTCAACAAGGGACTACAGTTGTACATAGGTATTCACGATAGTTTAATTATTCTTGTGGGTACCGGCGTGTTATTTGCTTATTCTACACATGCTTTATACTTTTAATTCTTAAAATCTAATACATTAGGTAATTCTTTAAACCGTCAGTCTAACCATATAAATGAGCAAAAGAATGATTTTATCGTAAATCAATTCTATGACTTGTTGCATTCCTTGTTTTATAGATATAGCAATAGGAAATTGAATTTGATATTTGTTTACAGTCTGCTATATGATTACCTGAATGTAGTGTTCTGATAAACAATTATGCTTTTCGATTATGTGTTTATGTAGGGGTCAAATAATTATTTTCAGATGATCAATATCATTTTAAGGATATGTAAACTAACCTATTTGGTATTTCCGTATTTATCTCTTCTTTAAACTTAATTTGAGATATTGTACTCTCATATCAGGAATTGTTTTCTTTATATATATTAATCAAGCGTCTTCTTAAATAATCGTAATTCAGAAACACCATTTGATTATTTGGTTATAACTCCTGGAAACAACATAAGGATATCCAACCTCTATTAGTACCCAATTAATGATCATTTAATATCTGATTCTAGTTATTCATACATCACACACTCACTTTCATAACTCACGTACAAACAGAAGTCATTTATGAATGACCTTGACCGAATAGCGTAAGTGGATCCTTAGTCCATGCAACCACAATGTTTCACTTCTGAGTTTTTATCCTTTTGGGTATATCTGTTTGTTAAGCGTTAAAAAAAGTACACGCCATTATTGCTATCCTGCTATTATTTTAATGTTTCTTATTCACAGAAGCTCGAGTAGTTCGACTTTACCAAATCAAGATAGAGCAGGACCATCAGAGTCATAGCGCCTTCAGACA